>JANAVB010006599.1:30404726-30799956 GCA_029216955.1 Iris pallida | reverse complement strand
CCGGGGGCCTGGTTCCCGAGCTGCTTCGCCTTCTCGGCAGCGTCATGCTGTCGACCAGGTGCTTCGCCCTGACGGCGTAGGGCAGGGACTTGTCGCAGAAGGAGAAGCGGGAGAGGTCGAGGCCGAGCTCCGCGTAGCGCTTCTCGTCACACACGTGCTCGTAGTCGTAGATTCTGGTCGCCTTCTTCTCCTCCGCGGAGGCGGCATTGACGAAGAAGGCGAGGGAGACGAGGAGGAGGAGGAGGAGCGAGTGAAGGCCATTGTTGTGCGGGGGGAGAAGGGGGGAGGTCAGTAGTAGTATGGAAATGGAAGTGATGGTGCTTTTATAGGAAATGGAGAGGAGGAAGTTGCTGTTGAGTTCAAATTTTCAAAAATCTGTTATGAAGATCAAGGATCGCTAGGATACATTCCAATCTATCAGTTACTGACAGGAAACTTGAAACAGATTTTAATATCAAATCTAATCTCTAGAGCTGAATTTATAACCATATACGTATGTGTCACAACCATGGGACTTGGATTAAAATTAATATGTAACCTGGCTGTTGTAGCCTATGTTGCACTGACATAGATATTGCACGACACGACATGTTTCAGACACGATGATACGGATTCGACACGTAACTTGATGTATCTACGTGTCTATTCAACACGTAGCATAGTGTCCCCTACAATGTTACAAGTATCAGAGTTAGACATATAGCATGACATCCATGCATGCTCCTTCTCCATTGTGAACAAAACAGAGTATACTAATATTCATGTTTATTTAGAGGAACTGATGCATCAAATTGAAATTTGAGAAGGGCAATAACCCATCATTTTACAGAACATCGTCTGTTGTTTGCAGTAGAGGGGAAAAAAAATAGGTCTCATATTATCGGTATGACTGCAATTGCTTTAAACAAACACATATTGTCTCTTGCTCGCATCTGATCATCACTATGTGACAATTGTAGTCCAAAATATACAAAATAAATTCTTTAGTTGCCATCAGAAGGGCAGGCACGCATTAACACGGGGGCCAGCCCAGGAGTAAAGTCTGACAAGACTTCGAACTTGGACAACCCTTTTTCCTTTAGGACAACTCTCCTTCCTTGGTCCAATCAAAATCCAATTTTAGACCTATATCTTTTGAATAGAGATGAAGTCAACTAAAATTAACTCCGACTAAGACAATTCAACCGTCTGGTGTCCCGGATGCGGCTCTGATGGCATTCACTCTCTTGAAAATGCCGATCACGCATATTTAAGGCACTTTCTATCAACATGGTTGAAGAAAGTTTTGTTGGTCCAAACAACATAAATTGTCAGGACGCCATTGCCATGAGGATTGGACGACTCTGCTAACACAAGAAAATAAGTAAAGTACACTGAATGTAACTAGTGTATGAATCTTGATGAAGTCACACAACCCGAAGGAGACGAAAGGAGGGCCTCTCTCTCTCTCTCTAGTAGCACTTCATGGAGAGTATGTTTACCCATAGGGCAGTCCAGAAGTAAGTCCTACAGGACTTTGGACTCGGACAACTCGCTATGCTTGGACAATCCTCCTGATCCGTAAGAGATTGGGATTGCAGATGACCATCCAGGACCGACCCACAATAAGAGTTAAGGAATAACCAAAATTAATTTCAGCTAGCCCAACCCCTGGCCCGGCCCATTTTATACAGCCAGGTAGTTGCAGAAGTCCATGACACTGCAGAGGCAGGCGCCGCCAAGGGATCGTTTCAAGTCCAAGCTGCACGGTCTCGAACATCCAAGGTGTCATTGCGCGATAGTTGGTGATGAACATTTTTGAGAGTACTGACTGCATCTTTCTGATGGAGAACAGAATGCCAACTCCGAGCTAACGGGTAGCAGTAGGAACTTAGAATAAAAGGTTTATGAGACGCCATCAGAATGATTAGAAGGATGAGGATTTTTATGTAGCGATGGTCCGTGAGAAATCGTGTAGTCGTGCATATGGCATTTTGGAATTGTTGCAACAAAATCGGTTTGATATAATTATGATAGAGTGTGTGCATCCGTCCTGGTTACAACAGCCAGTCTATATATGAAGGGTTTTCCTAAGGGCACTACCACTTTTACTGGAACTAGCCCAAAAAATATTCAAAAATATTACAAGTTTACCACTCAATTTTTTTACTTGGGACTAGTCCAAATTTTTCTAGCAGTAGAACTGTCATTAAGTTGGCAGTCCTAACATAATGTAGGACTACCACTAGCAGTCCTAACATAATGTAGGACTGCCAACTTAGTGGTAGTCCTAGGAATGCCAACAAGTTGGCAGTCCTATTGCAGGACGAGTAAAGGGAGTCCTTACTCAGGTTGTAGCAACGACGCCACCTTCTCCTCCTCCTCCCGCGTCCTCTCTCTCTCCCCCCTCCGAGCTCCGCCTCCTCGTCCTCTCCCTCCTCCGCCTCCGCCGCCCGACCCTCCCGAGCTCCGCCTCCTTGTCCTCTCCCTCCTCCGCCTCCGTCGCCTCCGCCACCTCCTCCTCCTGCCCAGCCGCATCCTCCTGCTCCTTCTCCTGGAACCCTAATGAAAATTGGGGGGACTAGCCCCAAGTAATTTTTGGACAGCCTCCAGCAAAAGTTGCACCTTCTTAGACTAGTCCCAAGTAAACTTTGCGGTGCCCAAAAAGCCTATATGAATATCTTTGCTTCATAGTCTCTTAAAGGAAGAACGGAAACTCAAAGAAATATGACATCTCCTGGCACTCCACGAATACTTATCAACGGACATTCCAAAATACACTGTAATACACCAAGATATGTATCGCATCTGTGTCGTTGTGTACTTACCGTGTTGTATCGTATCCGTGTCCAATTCAGCTAGCATCGCTTACAAATGAGAGCATATTTGCTAACGTTTCAGTAATATGCACTGATGATGGATGTTCAACCAATGCCTGTATCAACATTAGATTATGGTTCTGCCAATCTTTCATCATAATCTTCCAATGTCATCAACCTTTCCATCTCATACAACACACTTGCAATCTCTTGGCTCCGATTGTGGAAGCTCTCTTTGCCCATCAAGAACTCACAAACGACACCATCCACCTCCACCCAGCTGCAACCGGCAACCTTGCGCACCCCCGAATCGTTCATCTCTCTTCTCGCCCTGCTCGCATCGTCCCATCTCCCAGAATCGCGAAAAATGTTCGAGACGAGACCATAGAACCCGCTGTCTCGAGCCTCCAATCTACTCATCCTTCCCAGTACGCGATCCGCCATTTCGACGTCCATACGAACTTTGCAGGCGCTTAACAGAGTTTTCCAAATAACCAAACTGGGCTCGACCGGCATGTTTTCGACAAATTGCAGTGCGTCTTCCAGAAACCCGGCTCGACCCAAGAGATCAACCATGCATCCGTAGTGCCTAGCATTGGGAATTAACTTGTAATGGCGGGTAAAGAGACGAAACATCTCCCAGCCCACCTCCACCAATCCACAATGTGAACAAGCACTGAGGACGGCGACGAACGTGATATCGTTGGGGACCATAGAGACGTCCCTTCGCATTCTTGAAAAGAACCCGAGAGCGTCACTGCCGCGACCGTGCGCTGCGAGGCCTAAGATGATGGAGTTCCATGCCGACAGCTCCTTGCGCTTCAGCGTTTCGAATACGGCGATGGCGTCGTCTATGCACCCGCACTTGGAGTACATGTCTACTAATGCCGAGCCGAGGATGGAATCCACTTCCATCCCCGTCCTGTCCACGTAAGAATGTATCCACCGGCCCTGGCCGAGAGCACCGAGCTGGGAAACTGCTGGAAGGACACTCAACACGGTGACCGCGTTCGGCTTCAAGCCGGCGACCTGCATCTCGACGAAGACCTCCAACGCTTTCGTCCACTCGCCGTTCCGTACGTAGCCTGAAACCATAGCCGTCCACGCGGCCACGTTCCGCTTGCCTTCTCTCCGGTCGAACACCTTCCGAGCAGTCGCCATCCGACCGCATCCTGAATACCCAGTCAAGAGCGAGGTCCACGCAAAATCGTTCCTTTCGGGCATCGAGTCGAACAGCCTCTGAGCAAGCCGCATCCGCCCGTTCCTCGCGTACCCATCGACCAGCGCGCTCCAGGAAACCACATTCCTCTCGGGCATTCCGTCGAACACCTTGAGGGCGGTGTCGGTGTCCCCGGCGCGAGCGAACCCGATGATCAAATCGTTGAGGGAGACGGTGTCGGGCTCGGAAGAGCGGTAAAGCGATCGCATGGCGTCGAGATGGGGAGGAGCGAAGTTCGAGTACATCCGGACGAGGGACCTCCGGACGAAGACGTCGGAGAGGAAGCCCCTCTTGGCGGCCTGCGCGTGGAGCTGGCGGGCCTGTTCGGCGGCGGAGAGGTCGGCGCAGGACTTGAAGAGGGAGGAGAAGGTGAAGGTGTTGAGGTTGGGGAGGCCGTCGGAGAGGAGGCGGCGGAAGTGGAGAATGGGCTGCTCTTTGGAGGGAGGGATGGTTTTACTTTTGTTGCTTCTCTTTGGGAGGTTGCCATGCTGTTGGGGACGAGGAAGAGGGAATTGGAGGGGAGGAGGAGGTGGCGCCAACATTTCAAACCACTACTACATATGACAGTAACTCAACAAATACCCTCAATTTAAGGTTATTTATAAGGGCACATCTAAAGTTGATCAGGACACATCTAATTTTTGACAGTTCTAGATATTTTATGGACTGCCAGAAAATATGGCAGTCCATATCTCGTGTTTAACTGGACTGCCACATTTTCTGGCATATGGAATGCCATATTTTCTGGCAGTCCATAAATTACCTAGGATTGCCAGAAATTGTGACAGTCCTAAATTTAAATTGACTGCCAAAAATGGAATAGCCCTGATCAACTTTGAATGTGCCCTTATAAATAATCCAATTTAATAAAGCTATCTATTCATGATCCTAGTGGAATTATATAATTTTGCATATTATGAATATTTTAGCAATAAAAAAGAGAGTAAAAACTAGTATATACCATCACTATTTAAAAAAAAAAAAAATGTAATGCTATTCGTAATTTCAAAATGTTCCTCCAAACTATTCCTCCTTACGTGACAACTGATTTGATATGTAACATCAGATGACATGGCAAATTCTAACTCACAAATTTTTTAATTCGTATATATTAACATTGATGTTAATTTTAATTTTAACCTCTAGTATTAATATTAAATTTAATTTTAATGTTAATATTAATTTTAAAGTTTTTTAATTTTAAAATTTGTCTTGTCAATTGTCATGTCATCTGTCATTTCAGACGACAGTCAAATAAAGATAAATACTTTGGAGGAAACTTTTGGAAGGATAAATAGCATTTTTTTTTCCTTAAAAACACTAAGATATACTCTCGTTTATTTGCAAAAAAGTTCGAAATCTCGATTACAATAGTGAGGATATATCTTAGTTAAAATAAGATTATTTCTTAAATTTTTTTTAAATAGTGAAGGTATATATTAGGTTCTATTTTGCTAACATATTCCTTTACTTTAACAAGTTTCTTTGAAATAGTGATACATTAAGGCCTCGTTTGGTTCACGGAAAGGAAATGAATTCCCTTGTATTTTCCATGAAAATGAGAAAGTAGAATTTCTGTCACATTTTCTTTTCGTTGTTTGGTAAAACAAGGAAACTACCTAGAAAAGAAAAGCAAAATATAACAATGTTCCAATAATATCCTTACATTTTAGAATAAAAATAGTATTGTAAAAAATAACATTAATGGTAAAATAAGCAATGACAAATGGTTACTCCCTTGTTAGAAAATTGATTCTCAAGTTTGTGGCTACCAAACAAAGAAAACGAACAATTTTCTTTTTTTGGTTCCTTAAATCCGTGAATCAAAGGAGGCCTAAGGGAAATGGGGGTTTAACTCATTTTGGGAACTTTTCAGTTAAATCGACATAAAAAAGACTCAACGCTAGTAGAATTTTGTGGTCAAATGTGGCTTACATAACATTTGACAACTCGCAGTGTTGGACTCAGATACGTTGGAGTTTATTGGTTTGATCATTAATGACCCGATGGTTTTTTCTCTATTTATGACGAGCCCGAGTGTGTTAGCTTAAGTAGTTGGTATCCTTGTTAGCAATCACCCGAATAAAACTCGTATTATACGTAAATTTTTCCGTATCTTTCAGTAACGTATAATACTTGCGTACTTTTGACAGATTCAAATCAGTACGTAAATTTTAAGCATGTAAAATTTTAAACATATTCCGTGTAAATTATTAAAAAAATAGGCAAAAAAAAATGGTGGAAACATGTTTAATTAACCAAATTTAACAATATATTTAAGAATGTGAAGTTTCTAATCTTAATATTTTATTTTTTTGAATATTTGATCGAATTTTTTTAAGTATTTTATTTACACTTAATCGATTTATACTCGTACTTTTGCCGTCTTGAATTTTTTCCGTTTGCCGAATTGCTAACAAAGGTTGGTATATTGGTGAGCAAAGGTTCAAATCACACAAGTTATTTGATCTGTCACAATTTCTTAGAGAAATCCCTAGGCCTGAAAGAGGCCTAGTTCAAAGTTCGGACTCATGTGTGGAACTACGCTGTTGTAGTGGCACGGTTTCGCAGGACTACGTCGTGCTAAAATATATATTTTATTACAGGAAATTACGTATAGGGAGGTAAAGTTTGATAAAATTATAGGAAAGATGGGGGGATGTGACGACATGAACAATGGCGCCAGAAATTGGCACACTCTCCGGCGCCATCACTGATGGCGCCAAGGGGCCGCCCCCCCCCCCCCCCCCCCCCCCCGGCGCCATCACTGATGGCACCAGACCAATGGTTACTTCTTTTTTTTTTTGACTTTTCCTCTCTTCTCCATCCAACGTTCCAATTTTCTGTATAACGGTCATATATCTATCCGTTGGAGATTGGATGTATATAAATGGTGTATGTGAGAGAGGTTCATCCCCACTTCACTCTTTCTAATCTTTCTCACACATTCTATTATTCGTGGCCTCTATCTTCTCCAATATTTTCTACATACCAGAAGTCCATTTTTTCGATATGGATCAGAGTTTATATCTTCGGGCGGATTAATACCGAGATATCGTCTAATTGTAGTGGCAGCGCTTGCTTGATTATCAAAAATTATAGGCTCACCTGTAATTTAAAATTATAATTTTGCATAATATTTTAATAAAAAATTAATATTTAACAATTATTTTACCTGTAATAGGTAACCCTAAAATATTGGCTACGTCCAGTAGCGTTACGGTTATCTCTCCAACCGGCAATTGAAAAGTATTGCGTTGGGGCCACCAACGCTCTGCCAGAGAAAATATTAAATCTCTGTCGTGCACCAAGAATCGAAGATCATCTATATATCCAAAACCAAATACGTTAAGTAAACCCTTTTGATATGTAGTTATCTCCCATGTGCCGTAATTTGCAGCGTTACGCCATTGTCCACGTTCACGCAACCGTACATCCGACTTATAATCAAATAACTACAAGCGAAACGAACTATATAAATAAACTCAAATTTAATATATAATAAAATAAAAAATAAATATTAATTCCTGAAAAATTACATCTCCTGTAAACACCAATCGAGATATGTGGCTCTTCCGTTCTTGCTCCTCTCTTTCAGTTGTCGGCCCACCGGGAATGCGACCATCGTTTACTGCAGCCATCATCTTCAAGCGTCGTCCAAGAGAAGCTCCTGCAAATAACAATGTGAATTTATACATCTTGCTTCACTCTCCTCTCCTTATATAGATTTAAAGAACCGGAATGGAGAAAAAGTGACATGGAGGGGGGATTTTATCAGTGATGGCGCCATCAGTGATGGCGCCGGAGAGTGTGCCAATTTCTGGCGCCATTGTTCATGTCGTCACATCCCCCTATACGTAATTTTTCTAAACTTACCCTCTTTCCTATAATTTTATCAAACTTCACCCCCCTATACGTAATTTCCTGATTTTATTATATTATCAAGATTGAAATAAATTCTAACATATGTTTTTCGTTCGTCTATTTCGATTTTAGGACTGTCAGAAATTGTGGCAGTCCTAAAATATACTTATTGTACAGCAAATTTTTTTTAGGACTGCCACAATTTCTGACAGTCCTCAATACTTCTAGGACTGCCAGAAATTGTGACAGTCATGTTGTATAGCAAGGTCCTTTCAGGACTGCCACAATTTCTGGCAGTCTTAATACTTCTATGACTGCCAGAAATTGTGGCAGTCATTTTGTACAGCAAGTCCTTTTCAGGACTGCCACAATTTCTGGCAGTCTTCAATACTTCTACGACTGTCAGAAATTGTGGCAGTCATGATATAAACTTTATCAACAAATCGATTTCTTCTATAATTAGGGTTTCGTCCATAATTTCTTCTATTAATAAAAAAAATTGATTAATTGATTAATAGATTAGTAAATTTGATAGATTTGGTAACCAAATTTCTTCTACAACTAGGATTTCATCCATAAACTAGGATTTAGAGAAAAAAAAATATGAAAAATTAGAAGAGAGCAACAAAATAAACTAGGATTTGGAGAAAAATATATTATTTTGTTTTCTTTCTTTTTTTTCTTGCTCTTTTTCTTCTTCTTTTTCTTCTTCTTGTTCTTCTTGTTGTGAAGAAGGAGAAGTGAGAGAGAAAAAAAAAAGTTGTTTTTTATACCTAGGAATTGGATAGCCCTGAGTAAATTTTTCAGTGGCAAACTTGTAAATAAATAAAAATTATGAACTGGCTAGTCCTGATCAAGTTTTGATGTGTCCTTATAAAAAATCTTAATAAATGGACAAAAAAATATTACGAAGGATAAAATGGTCACAAAAAAAAATAATATAAAAAAAACCTTTAAAGAAGTAAATATAAATATATTTTTGGGGTAATAACTCGAATACCAAATAAGGCATTAACATAACAAAAATTAACATAACAAAAAAAAAACTTCAATATATTATTTATTGGTGTGGTGGGGTGGGGGGGGGGGTGGGGGGGGGGGGGGGGGGGGGGGTGGGGTTTGGGGGTTTTAATTTGTTGAAAAGACAGAGAGAGAGTAACATATGTAGCTATGTTGCGTAACAGGCTATGCTTGTGTGACGATCCCACATTGAAGACGGATAAAATCCGGTACTAGCAGGGGTTGGACCAACAGAGGGGGTTACGTCAACCTTAATCTACTGTGTGGTTCCCACTCCGTTCGTCAGACTTTTTCGATATATTTATGAGTGTGGACTGTGGACCATGATTTTTTTTTTATCAAACATCTCTGGATGTTTCCAAAATAACCACCATTTCATAATTCGAAGATAATTGGACAAGGGTGGATAGTTCGGTGTTAGAAATAATTCAAGAAATTCAGCAATAGTGCGGAAGATATTCATGTATAATATTCTTGCATAATTTTCCAATTGCATAAAATACCTTATAATTTTGTATTGATTTCTCTGTCACATAAAAAAAGACACCCAACTCTTGGTTCATACTAGAGTAAAACAAAACATCTGTAAATGAAGAGTAGAAAGAAAGTAAGAATTAAAAAGACCCAAATAATTTACAAACAATTCATTTAATTCATGAATTCATAAATTCTGTATCTTAAACAAATAATTTGTGAATAATTTTTTGGGTAGTTCGTAATGTTGTGATTTAATAGGCTAGGATATTGATAAATAATGTCCGTACTATATTGAATTGGCTAAATAATATCAAATCCAAATATTATCTAGACATAAAAGCTACTATTGTTCTGGACTATTTATAAGGGCACATCAAAAGTTGATCAGGAGCTAGCTAAATTTTGACAGTCCTAGTAGTATTATGGACGGCAGTCCATTTTGTGTTTGACTGGACTGCCACATTTTCTGGCAGTCCATAAAGTATCTAGGACTGCCAGGAATTGGTTAGCCCTGATCAACTTTTGTTGTGCCCTTATAAATAGCCTTGTTTTGAAGGAAAAAAATTTTAATTTGCTAATATTTTTTTGATAACATATAGTTATTTCTAGATGTTTTATTTACAAATGGTAAACTATATAAATCTAAACTTAGAGACATTACAATCACATGTTTCTTTCTAAGTTAGTTTTTTGTTTTTACTGGTTATCAAAATATATTGAAGCAATTGTAATCAAATTTAAATATGTTGAAACTAGTTGTTAAACAATTTTTACTGTTGTTTTTCAAAATACAAACCAAAAGCATGCAAAAAAAAAAGTCTTACTCACGGACTTCTTTCTTAATAAAATTGCATAAGATTTTTTAAAAAATATATTAAATACTTTATAATCCTAGTTTATTAAAGGGCTAATTAGTGTTTAGACCCTGAATTTTATACCAACTTAGATTTAAGTCCTAACATGTAAAATTGAAAAATTTGGACCCTGAATATATTTTTTAATATCCATTTATACCCTTCCTTCCAATACATGTGAATATAATTTTTTAATATAAAATGGTGGGTATAATAGAAAAGATTAAAAAAAAAAATCAGGGCCTAAATTTTTTAATTAGACATGTTAGGACCTAAACTCTAAACTGATATAAAATCTAGGATCTAAACTCTAATTAACCCTTTATTAAATTATCCCGATATCACATGTTACAAACTTTAAAATAATTCCAATTAAACGCTCAAAGTTTCCAAACCCGTTGTCAAGCATCAGTTAGTCAAAAAACGTAAAGGAGTTGTGATTTCACACCGGTGGGGCCCACACAGAAAACTAACGCAAATAAATAATGATTGGTCAGCCTGGTCATCAAACCTCCGGTCCGATCACAGAGCGCGTGAAGGAATCCGTAAATCTGAGCCGTTAGGTTCCATTTGAGTCGTAAAGTGCGGCAGATCAAACGATCATAATCTTAGGTGGCACGCTTGTAATTTGGGATAACGTTTTAGTACTTTTCCGTCAATTAGCTGGACGCATAATGTTGGTGAGCTGAATGCCGCCACTGACAGCGGCGCCACGTGGTCTCTCCCGCCACCATGATTGTATCGGTAGTACAGCATCCCGCCTTTAGTAGGACCCACACACCACTGCAGGGTGCATTTCTGGGTGCAATTAAAATATTTTTGATAATTTATTCTTCGTGATACGGAAAGAAAACTGGCAGAGGTTACAGTACACCCCAGTAAGATGACCGCCTCAGACTCTTTTTTATTCTTTAGTTTTAACATTCAAACCATTTTTTTTACAATTCAACTCAAAATTTTCCTTAGTTCGTTAAAAAAAATAGGAAACAAAGTTTCATTTCAAATTCATTTGAACGATCCAGTAATGTCCAACAAACTTTATTATATATTTCTTAAATGGTGCAAAGGGTCAAACCAAATGATTTAGTTGAAGTTTGATTGTTTATCATTTTTAATTTTTTTCTTCAAAAGATGCAAAGGTTTGAATTGAATCATTTATATTGAATTTTGATTGTTTATCGGTTGTTTTTTATTTAAAATTTTTTTTTTTTCGAAATTGTTTAGTAAGGATATCAAATAAAATAAAAAGTTATTTTAATTTAAGAGATTAATCAATAATTATGAGAACAATACACACAAATTTTTTTAATGTACGTACAACAAACAATAATAGAAAATTTTAATAATTTTTTTGGCTACTTAGCATTTCGACCCTAAATTTTATCATCCAAGTGTTTAAGTCCTGACTTTTTCAATTAAAAATTTTGAATCATGAATTTTTATGTTTTGTTTTATTTTTTACCATTAATATCCTGGACGAATAACAACTAACACATGCTCAAAAATAGAGTATAATAAAAATAAAAAATCAGTTCAAATATTTAAATTGTACATGTCACGACTTAAACTCTAAACCGGTACAAAATTTATGGTGTAAACGCTAACTCACTCTATTTACTACATATATGCATTTACTTTTTTCTATATATTATATATATTTTTTTAGACGATCAACCAAAAAATCATCAAAATTGAACATGGAAATTTTTTGTATTTTATTATTTCCAATTAACTTCCTTATGAATATTAATTAACTTTCTGATTCATTCTAATTACCTCTCTCTCCTAATTTCTTTCTCATATTTCCTAATTTCTCTATTGATACCAAATATCAACATATATGCATGTAGAACAAGATATGCATATATATATATATTAAGATGTATCCATAACTATCATAACTATTATGAATATGGCCTCTAAAATAAAATATAATGAATATTAATTTTTTTTGTCTTTGGGCGGTGACGTTACTGGGCGGTGACCGAACCGGCTTTAAGTAAAACCGAGCTCTAGTGAGTCTTCTTCTTCGTCCTCCCTGTAGTTTTCTTTGGTGCTATACTGCGCCGCACCGCTGATTTGCGCACCTACGGTTGCTCTTCGTTTTGTTCGGGTTCGAATTCTTCGAAGTATACTGCCTCCGAAGAACTCCTTGAAAAAAGGTGCGGTCTTTAATTTTTCTCCGGAGTAGATGGCAACTAGAATTTATTTTGAGAAATTAGGTCTACAATTTGGTTCCGTTGATCTGCGAATTGTGTAATTTTTCTCAAAGTTTGGCTTTATCGAGTTAAATTGCATGAATAATCTGTTCTTTGGACTTAACTGATAGTTTGAGAGCATCTTATGTGATTGAAGAATTGAGTAACTGAAGAAACTAGTTTTCAATCGATGTTTATGTTCTCAAATTGAAGTTTAGTAGTCAGAGAATAGTAAAAAGTATAATTTTTTTCTTCTTCTAGGTTTTAATCGATTATTTTGTTATTTGCGACTTCTTTTTAGTATAATTATGTTGATTGGACTGTTGATTCAGACTCACAATTAGGCTTCATCCAATTTGTCGATGGAGTGTTTGGTTTGTGTCATTTAAATGTTCAATGGAATTGTTTTGCCAATACTGTAGGAGAGAGGAAGTGCCATTTGGTGTGCAAAATAGGGATAATTTAGCAAATGCCCCCATTCTAAATGTTGAAATTAGCATATACCCCCACTATTTTATTTATCTAACAAATACCCCCATTTTTAATATAAAATAATAAAAATTTAAGATATACCCCCACTCTTTTACATAGGAGTGGGGGTATTTGCTAAATAAAATAAATAGTGGGGGTATATGCTAGCTTTAACATTTGGAATGGGGGTATTTGCTAAATTATCCCGTGCAAAATAAGGAGTAAAACAGTATAGTTAATGTACTCCGTTCTTTTGGCAGTCGACGGGGCAGGGTCCTGCAACAAAGGTGTTTGGCAATGTGGAAGAAAGCCCTCTATTTTTTATGTATCAGTAACCTTGAATCTCAGCAATAACTCTACAAATGTAGTTATGTATTTTAACACAGTAAAATTTGTAAAGGGCGTACGAAACTTGCACTCGTGCGAGAACAGTGCTCATAAGTGGGCAACAATGACAGTTCACATTTTATGGACCATCCACCCATGTTCAGGCATATCTCATGCAGTGTTCTAAAAGTTGGCCTAGGCGGACGCCTAGGCCGAAACACCCCCCCTCCCTCGTGTTGACCCCTGACTCTGCATGTTTTTGGGTTTTATTGATTTTTTTGGGCAAATTTCGGTACCTTTCTTTTGAACTGCGGCCACCTAGGTACTAGGCGCCTGGTGCCCGCCTGGCTAGTGCCTAGCGCCTTCTACAATCTTTCATGCAAGCCTTCTCTTATCATAATGGGGTCGACTTATGGAGCATAAAAATCTCCATAAAATAATTGCATAATTTTATGATTGGCTATAAGACTTGATGTCAACCATATATGTTGGTGCTGACTTCCTCGGTAAGTCAGCTATGAGCATGAGATGCCATCCATTAAACCTAGATCTAGATGTCTAGTTGGTGTGTAGGTTGACCTACCTTTTGGATATGTAATATAAGCTTATGCAACTAAGGAGAACCATTCAAGTTCTCCTCGACTACAAATAGTATGGAGTCTAGATTATGATGCTAGATGATGCAAATTGCTACAACGAATTGCATTCAATGTTGCGACACATTAAGCCAAAAGGTGAAATGGAAAGACATTATCTCAAATGCTTAGAGCATTATGTTCATCAATTTGAAACTGTGGCCTACTAAGTACTAACTCCCATGTAACCTAGAGGTAAAGCATGTTTGAGATTTTTGTCGTCATAACCTGATACACGCACTTTCTTCCTCCATCGCGTGTTGGATTGTGAACATGCTAGGCACAGGATACATCCTTGTAAATGACACCAATAAAACTTGGTGCTTAGGACCTTTATAACTTGGTCCATTAGAAAAATCTTTATAGATAAATTAAACTTAGTATAAGAGCGGGTATAGAGAAGTTTTTTACTTTGGTGGTCACATGATAATTGACATGAATTACTACTTTACAATAGTGAAAGTCATATATTATATATGCAAGTTGCACGTAAGGAAAAAATTGAAATGATAACTTTACAAGACAGTATTAGCCATGAGAACTAGGGTATGTGAAATGTGACCGAAGAAATTGGTAGAACTTCATAAGACTGTATTTAATGAGACATGTTGGGATGGATGGTTAATACAGTTACAGATAGGTTAGGAACTATGTTGTACGGATCCGGAAAAATGTGCAAGTATCCGTATTTTATTTGTACCTGTATATGGGTCTGTATTCATGAAGTATAGATGATTACCTAAGTAGCGTGGGCACTCCAAAACTCATCCCTTGTCGTGTCGGACATATGTATCGAACGCCACAGACACTCTGAAGTACACTAGGACACACCAAAATAGGTGCCCAATCCGTGTTGTCGTATTTGAAACATATCGTGTCGAATCTGTGTCCGTGCAACATAGGTAATTACTTATTTTACCTATCTAAAAGTGTTTGCGTCCGGTATACGTATATACCATGTTAGTATACGTATATACCATGTTCGTATCCATGTTAGTATTTGTGCAACATGCTAAAGAAGAACTATACTGAAAAGTTAGCAGTTGCTTTGATTGAGGGTAGGAAAAGGGAAGATTCCTTGGAGATAGTTTGGACATGTGCAACGAAGACGTAGTAGAGATGCACGAATTAGGGTGTCCCGGTTAAGAGTGAAGGATCATAGTGGAAGAAGTTGCTATTACCTATAGCAAACGTGGATTTGCATATACATGTGTCTGTTTTCAGAATATCTGGAGGAAAAATGTTTAGCTTACCTCCAGAAAATGCGTTATAAGCTTTGTGGTCATTCTTGTTGTAACTCTAAAGGGCTAAGAAGCATACTTGTATTGAATCATTGACACTGTTGGATCCTACACCATTCGAACTACTTTGGTAAGGATCAAAGGATTAATTGTGGAGTTATCTGATATGTTCACATGGGTTTGATAATCAGTTGGTAGGTGAAAAATGCACTATTCCAACAACTTTATTGAGGGTAGTTAGAGTTCTTTGATCTGTTACATGGGTGATGAGAAACCAACTAATAGATGAAAATACTAGTTTGCACATTGTGGATGTACTCAATATCAGGTTCTTTTACCTTTTCAAAGTTGCACAAATTTCTCCATTCAAAATTCCTTATATATAATGGGTTTAAGTATAGTTCTCCAAAGGAAAGGCTTAAATAATAATTACTGAATTATGACCATTTTACCACAGAACTGTCGACATCAGTAACCTTGGATACTATTCTTTCATTGGTATGAGTATAATACTTATATCAGTTTGTCAGTCCATTCATTGTACATTATTTGATCAACTCAAATGTGTCATCATGCACACGTCAGTATCATCTCTTTATTGCAATTAACAAGGCTTGTCTTCTTTTACTGGAACTACAGAGCTGTAGGTTAAGATCTGCCTCAAGGAAAAGTACCATGTCGTGTTTTGGGTGCTGTGGAGAAGATGAAATTCATCAATCAACTGATGCTGGGAGGCCTTATACTGCACACAGGGCAGCAGGTACACTAATATCTAATGACAATCTCTATGTTGCTTTTGCTAGTATCATTGATGTTCACTTGTTCAGAACTCCACTGGTATTAGTTATTGTTGTTAGATTGCAGGCGTAAGTAGTATGATTATGTTAACTATTGCACTAGTAACAGAAATCTTCTAATAATAGGAGTAAGCGTCTATAATGAACATCATTTACTTGGTGATCTTCGTTTTGATGGAGGAGGTATGGGGATGGTGGGGAAGGAAATGAGGAAAAGGAAGGAAGAAGCAGGAGATTTTTGCTCATATCGCCGACGTTAAGAACTCATGACACACTGGTATTAGTTATTGTTGTTAGATTGCAGTAGTATGATTATTTTAACTATTGCACTACTAGTAGAATTCTTCTAATGATAGTAGCAAGCGTCTAAAATGAACACCATTTACTTGGCGATCTTCATCATGGTGGAGGAAGCAAAGGAATGGTGATAAGGAAATGAGGAAGAGGAGGGAAGGAAGGAAGAGATTTGAGCCTGTGTGTGTGTGCATGTTTTTTTGCTTGTTAATCATGAAATTATTTGAGAAGATTTTGGCGGGGTATTGCCACTAGGAGGTTGAAGTGGAAAAATATATATCAATGTTTACTCTCTTTTTTCTTTCTGAAAACTGTAAAACTCTACTATTGTTTTATTAATTTACCATCAATTTTGTGATTATTCTTGACTTCTTTAATCTTGAAATTATTAGTTCACTCTTCCTTAAGTTTCATGTTATTCAGCTTTGTGCTGTAACTTCTGTTTATTTTTGGCCTGACATTGTGCAACTATCCTTTCCCCCCAAAGGCTCATGTTTATATTCTCAATTCTGATCCTCTATATTCTTACATTGCTTTTGAATGATCTTTTTGTTCATGCTTATTTATACTTTGAATGATATTTTTTACGCAGGCACTGATGGAGGTTATCGCCCCTCAGATTCTGCTCCTAAAGGTGTTCAACCTGTTAAAGTGCAGCCTATTGCAGTTCCTTCCATACCCGTCGAAGAATTAAAGGAAATAACAGAAAACTTTGGAACCAAAGCCTTGATTGGTGAAGGTTCATATGGTAGAGTGTACTATGGTGTCCTAAGAAATGGGAAAGCTACCGCCATTAAAAAATTAGATGCCAGTAAGCAGCCAGACCAAGAATTTCAGGCACAGGTATGGCAGCTTTCCCTTTAAGTATATACATAGACGGTTTCAATTGATTTCTAGGTCCCTTATTTGATTGAAGCTGTTACAGGTATCAATGGTATCTAGGCTGAAAAACGAAAATGTTGTTGAGCTGCTTGGCTATTGTATTGATGGGAACCTCCGTCTCCTTGCATACGAGTTTGCAACTATGGGTTCTCTTCATGACATTCTACACGGTAACATTCTCGTTGCTGTCCGTCAATTGGTGCTTCAGGGACTAGTAAAAAGATTCTTTGACATTTTGGGTTTAAATAGTTATTAGTTTTATGCACGTTAAGTGTATTTTGAGTTTTAACTAGATGGTGTTCTAATGTGAATTCAGGTTAAAATTGGTCGTGTGGTAAGCAACTTTATATGGTCCAAGTGCCATGATTTAATTTTATACTTGTAGACCCAATTTTTAATGTTTATCAATGACATTGACTTCTCTTTGTGGCTTCCACGAAGCACAAGGAGCTATTACCAAATGATTAACTTTTTCCCAAATAATGACAATTTTAGGTCAATGTTTCTAGACTGCTATCATGCTTGGGAAATACTTGGCTGGAACTGGTAATGCTTTTGCCGTAGTTTCATGAGTTAATTATATGATTGCAGATCCAAGTTTTTCCATTGTTTAACAATGACTGCTCTTTGAGGTTTCTTATAAGCCTGAGGATTTAATGCCAAAAGGATTTGTTTTGCCAAATACTGACAATTTTAGGGTCAATGTTCTCTTGATTGTTGTCATGTTCTGGAAGCACTTGACTGGTTCCCAGTTCTTCTGTTAAGATCTTCAGTTTATTTTGAATCAGTCAGTTCAGGTTAGTTGGAATGCCAAAAAAGTCTTTAGACTCACTGCCATAAGCTATTTTGGGTCTTAAATTTTGCCAAAAGTATTAGGGCTATGGTAATTACACAGTGACTGGATCAGAGGTTACTTGGATGTCTTCATCTTCTTGTCCTCGTTATGGAAAGAGTAGAGTAATCAGTGTCCTTTGGGAAGATGAAATTCCTTATTAGGTGGTGACATTAACAATAGTAGTCACGCTTTACATAGTTTTCTTATCTAATTTATTTCTTTGATTAAGATTGTAATTTCCATAGCAACTTAACATAATGTTTTCTAGATTAGTGCAGATGATGCTATGAAGTAGCAACAGGGTGTTGGGAATTGCATGCATATTGATCTTGTCATTCATAGTTTGATGGCTTGGGTATCATTACCATTTTGAAACCATCTTTTTCGTTTTGTAATTATCATTTTGTCTGTATGAGTGTTATAGATATTGGTGATATCGGCCAATATATCGGTTTGAGATCTAAACCTAGAATTGTTTGATCATCTTTCTCCAAGGAAGAAGCGAAACATAATCAACTTGAATTCGGAACAACTATTTGAAATCTTAGGGAAAGACTACATATATTGGCCATATAGATCGTAATCGTTTTGGTTGAGATCCTATACATCTGTCAATATCTCGTGATTTATCGGCCGATATCTCTCGATGTATCAAAATATCGGATATTAGAGGTGAATAAGTGTTTTTGGGTCTGGTTGTGCAAATGTTAGTAGGTTTTTATATTGATACGATATTATTAGTTCTTTAATTTGTAATTGTAATTGTAATTGTAATTTTATAATTGTTAGTTTGTTACCATGTTATGATTTTATGTGAGATGTTTTTTTCAGTCAGTTAGTTACTTTTTAGCCTTAGGGCATTAAGAATACGTCTAGAAATTTGAATATGATAGGACATTTAGTATATATATAATATATTTATATATTTCTTGATATCCGATATGGATATCTCGAACATTGATCTGTATGGATCGATGAGGATAAAGCTTTCCCACTTACTCTCTTATTTGATCCTGCCTTAATGTTGCCCCCACTTTCCTCCTATGCATCATATAGAAGGTAGAACGATAGTGATACATTATAAGTAAAAAGTCATATGGACTGTGTAAACTGTAAAGTATTATCTTGTTATTCCTGCATAATGGGTAATTTATTAAGAACAATTCTTTAGGGTCTTTTACGAGGTGATTGTTTAGTTTTGCTTCGACTTTAACAAGCTTTTATTAATTACATCTGCATCATGCTATCTATCAGCCAACCCCAAAAATTTGGAATAAAAGGTTTGTTGCTGCTGCAAGATTTCATTGACTGAATTGTGATCCAAATTGGAGATCAAGAGTTTGACTTCCACATTTTTTACGCATCATGCAAGGACCAGAACTGGTGTCTAGTGCCATGAGCCCTCTTTTGGGTCTTCCTAGACTTTCGAATGCAAACATGTTGGGTCGTCTTTGTTGCCACCAATCAACAATAATAGGAAAATATAGTATTAGTTTACAAAGTGATATAATACTCATTTGTACAGGACGAAAGGGGGTTAAGGGAGCACAGCCAGGTCCAGTTTTGACATGGGCACAAAGGGTGAAAATCGCTGTAGGAGCTGCAAAAGGACTTGAATACCTACATGAGAAAGCACAGCCACATATCATTCATCGTGACATTAAGTCCAGCAATGTGCTGCTCTTTGATGATGATGTAGCAAAAGTAGCTGATTTTGACCTGTCAAATCAAGCTCCCGACATGGCGGCACGTCTTCATTCTACCCGTGTCCTTGGAACCTTTGGTTATCATGCTCCAGAGTAAGCTCTCTCCATCAAGAATCAAATGTTTTGTTCTATTGTTCTGGAATGTTCATGCATTTTAATACTGTGTGGGCAAGGTTTATTTCTTATACTTCTGATAATATGATTATTTAGTTTGTATCTTTAGCTAAGGTTCACTGACTGGTGGTGGCAGGTATGCGATGACTGGACAACTTAGTTCTAAAAGTGATGTTTATAGCTTTGGTGTTGTCCTTTTGGAACTCTTGACTGGTCGTAAACCTGTGGATCATACATTACCTCGTGGTCAACAAAGCCTTGTGACATGGGTACACACTTGTTTCCATTTCTTTCCCTTTTTCTTTACATGTCCCTCCGTTTGAAGTTATTTTAAGCCTCATCCTTTGACTTTTACTCGAGTGCGAATAGTTTTTTGTATCTCATGGACCAGTTGATGCGTTGAATTTGTCCAGGCAACACCAAGGCTTAGCGAAGATAAAGTAAGGCAATGTGTCGATGCAAGGCTAAATGGAGAGTATCCTCCCAAGGCTGTTGCAAAGGTAATTGTTTAAATCTCCAACCTGTTTTCTTGTTTATGAAGCATGTTCTACAACAATGCCTTATGACGCCACTGCCTGCTTAACTTGGTATGTTACAAGTCTCATAAAGTAAATTAATGAATGTTATGTACTAACAAAATAAGCATGGAAATTTCATTAGTAAGATATAATTAATCTCAAATTTACAAACTACTGATGTATTCTCGTATCTATAAATTAGTAATCAAAATGACTCCGATTGAAATTCAAAGTCTTGAAACTTCCAGAACCAACTAATACCAAAAAGTTTGTCCAAAATTGAGACTGAAGCTAGGTGTTACTTAATTCTTGGCTATTATTGGTCAGGTCGTACACTAATTCACATCGCATATCAATTTGTTTTTGGGGTCTTTCAGAAGTCATTATATGGTACTTGCTAGCACTATACAAAAGTTAACTGTGTAGATCTGATGTAGCTATTACGTCTGATGTCATTTGGAGCACCTCCTACTTCTTGTGACAATGGTCTAAAGTTGCATTCAAAGTGAGAAAGTTTAACATCAGTGATGACCTGTTTTGTTGAGTTCAACGAGTCACGTTTTGATTGCAAATCTTAGGGTCATTTTCATCAACGTACCTTTGTGGAATTTTCTCATTTTAGGAGCCGGGTAAGACAAAGTTACAGGTCCCTTCTCTACTCAAGTGTCACTTTTTGGTAAAGTTTTTGTGGTTGCAACTCAGTGGTGCTTTCTGTGGCTTCCTTCGCTCTTGTTTGTCTGGCATTTCTCAACCTCTTCACTGATAGAGCAATGGCTGCTATTTTTGCTTTGGACCAAGTTCAGTTTTAGGAAAACTGAGACAAAAAATGGAAGTTAAATGAGTCAGAAATAGTATCCTCTTCATTTTGTCAAAAGAATGTTGCCACACTTTATCACTTAGTATGCTATGAAACTTCAACATATTGACTACTCTGTTCACGGTGCATGTAAGCAATTTGTGAGCATTGCCTATACCATTTGTTTATAGCTGCTATCTAACTAACTATTTTCGAAATATTGGGGACAGTTAGCTGCAGTGGCTGCATTGTGCGTGCAATATGAATCTGATTTCCGGCCAAACATGAGCATTGTTGTCAAAGCTCTCCAGCCTCTCCTAAATGCTCGGACCGGGCCTCATGGCGAAGCACACGGGTTGTGAATTCCTCCTCTTCCCACACGCCTGTTTATCCATCTTATTAGCACAAGAATGGCCGGCTAGCTCGTTTGCTGATTGCTTGTAGATTCCTGGAAGGTGGTTCTTGAATGTTTCAACTTTCAACTACTTGTGAATGTATTTTATCTTTCAAAGAATCTCCTTTTGTAAGAGTAGATTGCCACAACTGTCAATATATGATCAACTATGTATGGTTACATCTTTTATGCTTCACGTGTCTAATTTGTTAAGGTAAATTTTAAAGGCACTCCACATTTTACTCCAGGACAACCCGTTAGGACTGTCAACAAAGTTGGTAGTCCTAACATTAAGGAGGACTGACAGTCTATCTTAATATTCAAATTTTTTAGGACTGTCAATACGATTGGACTGTACTGGAGTAAAATGTGGAGTGCCTTTAGAATTTACCTTTGTAACAAAGAGAAAAAAGTTGCTGCACGAATACTCTTCATAATCGCTCTATTGCTTGCCTGTTTCCATAATCACTCAGCACTTGGCTCACTGACATGTGGACCATGCGCCGCGGGTCTCTTTTCTTTGTCCCAATTTTGTATAGGCGATGTAATCTCAGGCACGAAGTTGCTGACCAGCACACACTCGAGAAATAATTTAGTTCCTGATAAAGGAACGTGCTCATCATTTTTGCATCCTTAATTTCATAATTCTGTTCAAAAGCAAAAGGCCCAAACATTACGAGTGCTCTCCTCATTCTTCTGCTGACCAACTTTTCATAGTTTTCCTCTTTTCCGTAAAAGAGGCTTCCCACTCTAATTTCATTAATGAAGTCTTTACACGTATCGACACAATTTTAACCCACATTGGGCCATCTCTTTAATGATGTGAAGATTAATACCTATACCTAGAGCCTCAAGTAGAAAATCTTCTAAACATTACAATCTGGTACCTTGACTTCTTGAGTCTCAATTTTATAGAGAGAGGTTAACAGTCAGATGAAGTTTATGGACTCCACCGACGAAATATATATTTGTCTAAGTTTTTGTTAACACGGGTCCTAAGGATACATGATAATACATTGATAAATATGTATTCTTTACGGATGTTTCTACCAATATATTTATCAATACATCTTTTACTTAAAATATGTATGGATAAATATAAAATATGTATTGATAAACGTACTGGTAGAAATATTCATATAAAATACAATTAGTGTATTAATATGTATCCTATGGACGCATGTTAACAAAAATATATATTTGCCAGCCTTTAACAGTTGAGCTTTTTTTTTTTTTTTGTTGATATTTAACAGTTGAGTTTGAAACATAGTTTTTGGGTAATTCTACACAGATCGAGAGGGGGACGGCAAAACAAATCAATCAACATGTGTCCTCTCCCCATTGGCCGAAATTTATGTGACCGTAGCCGGTGTAAGATTTGCGGGAGAGGTTCTGGCCAATCATGAAAGGACACATGGCGTCAATTTGTTTTGCGGTTCCCTTTCGGTTCAGCCAGAGTTGTTCTTCTCATTTACCAACCTAGAGTGACGACCACTGGACCACAAGCTTGATTTGCTTAGTAGGCTAGTGCATGGACCTTGGAAAAAATTGTAATCACACACAAAAGTTGAGCTAGAAAAGAGGGCGTCCCCCACCGTTCTGTAGTGTTGTGGGTTGCATGAGTTCGAAAGTACAGAAAAAGAAACATCTGCATCAATAACGTTCTTTTGACAGCAGCCAAGAAAAGTGATGGGCCCTATTTTACTTAGGAATGAAGAAAAATCTTCATTTTATTCATTTGATCTGCTAATTAAACTAGAAGACGCACTAATTCCTGCTCTCTCATTAGTCATATATACTAGAGACGTCTTTTATATATATATATATATATATATATATATATATATATATATATATATATATATATTTATTTATTTATTTATTTATTTATTTATTTATTTTAAAATAAATTTAGTTTTGAGTTGGTAAATTTACTGTAAGTTGGAAGTGCCAAGTGTATAGTTATTAGTGGTTAGTAATTATGTGAGTAAGAATACGTGTAATTGAGCTGACATGGGACAGAATGAGACGTCCCGTGCATGAAAACTCATCGGCTAGGGCGTCGCGCGGGCGGTCGAGGACCGGCATCATTCTACCACGGGTATAAACGACGGCTGACCACACAACCCGTCGTGCGACGCCCAATGGACGTCGGGAAGAAGTCGTAAGAGCGTCGTGCGCATAGAACGGGTGGCTGGGCGGAACCAGCTGTCGTAGGCGTCGTGAAGACGTCGGGGGCACCTTCGACGTCGTGGGCTAAGCGAGGAGTTGAGTTGCTGACGTCGAAAGACGTCGGCCGTCCCGTGAGGCTCTGGAGCGCGCGAAGTGCGTGAGGCGTACGTGTCGGATAATGATGAAAAAGTCAGTGCGGACAGAATCCGCACGAAGAGTCCGAAGCGGCATGACGATCGGCTAAAAATCGGATACGGGAAGACACACGATTTAACTGAACTCGTACGTGCGGGAAAAGAAAAGAAAAAAACTATTTTATTTCTAATTAAAATATATATAAGGTCGGAAAAGAATATCTTGGGAATCTAAAATATTTAGTCTAAAACTTTTAATTCATTTATGTCGTAGCATAATTTGCAGACATTTCTATAGAAAAAATGAGTGATAGTAGTCAGCCGGCTGCACGGTGAAAATATTGAGAGAAAAGAAAGGAAGTAGACTATGACGTCGGATTGATCTGGTTTTGAAATTTTGGTCGGCACAAAGTTGAAATGGCTCATAAAAAAAACAACTCCGATCTTGGCTCGTATACGATGTGATCCACTTAATCATGCTAAGAGACCTCGTTTGGTACATTGTAATGTAATCCTAATCGTAATGTAATCAAATGAAAAAAAAAAATATCGATAGGTCATCATGGACTTAAAAAAGGCTCAAAAATAAACCATAATAGGTATGTATATTTTTAATTAATTAAATTTTTTAACCATAACTAAATTAGTTTAAATAAATTGTCATAATTAAATTTTTTAAAAATATTGTAACTAATAGATTAACTATATATTCAAATATTAAACAATTTTTTAATAATATTAGGAAAAAGAATTACTTTGTACCATATATATTTTTATGCGATGGCCGGCACACGAGACTTTGTGCACGCTGCATTGCATGTCATTTGGGTACATTGTCCCTAACACGCACATCCACACACCTCCCCGCAATTCGATTCCGAGATTGTCCGCCTAGCGAATGAGGTTATACCTCCCCTCGCTGATCACCGTATGCATGAATTTACTAGTTTAACATAATTACATTATTCAGAAGAAAATTTATTATTTATTTATTCTTTTTCTTTTTTGATAGTCCGACATAATGGTCGAGACTTTTTTTGCACACACTGCATATGCTTTTGGGTTCACTGTCCTCCAAATTCCACCATAAATGGAAGAAATAATACGCTTCCACTGTTGTTTCGTCATCCAACCAGAACTTTTATGTCTCTTTCTACTGTCACAAGGGTCTCTCAAGTTCGACATAAGAAAATTTATTTATATCCAATGATTTTCACATGTAGAATTATATTTTCTTATGCATACGAAATTGATTAGTAGTAAAATACTTGATAACCATTCACAACTACCGTCAGGGGCGGCCCAAGGATGGGGCAAACAGGACATGAGCCCGGGGCCCCAAGGCCCAAGGGGTCCCAATTTTTTAGTGGTTAGTAGTAATAGTAATGCCCTAATTAATAATACACATTATATTTTTTCCTCCAAACCCCAATCCCGACTCCTCTTTCTATGTTCCAGGCTTCCAGCCGCCTAACTCTCTTCCAGAGGAAAGAAAACTTCTTCCGTCGCTTCGATTCCTCTTCCGTTTCAGAGATTTTTTTTTTCCTTCTTACGGTCGTTTTCGAATCCTAATGGCCAACGGTAAGTTTTTTTTTTTTTTGAAATTGTTGATTTTAATTCTCTTTTTCTTCTTTCTTTTGCTTACAATTGAACCACAAAATTTAAATTTTTTTCAATTTTTTCTAATCTTAATCTAGACTCCTTCATATAGACTAGGCGATGTCAGATTATGCGAAGAAGGCCATGACGGAACTCTCTCTGGCCTTTGCTTGAGCCTTGACCAGTGTAACTTAATCCTCTTACAATTTTTGTATGTTTCTATCTTCTATTTGAGATATTGTTCTTGAAATTAATATGAGATCTAAGTTTGTCCTGACTGTAATTTCTGGTTTTCACTACCAAAATACATGAATTTACCGACGGCCCTATCCGTCGGTATTCCGTCGCCAAAAATAAATACCGACGGATTACCGACGGATATTTTGGTAAAACAGCCGTCGGGAATAACCTCGTCGCTAAAACATATCCGTCGCTACTCCGTCGCTCAGCGACGACTTAGCGACGGAATACCATCGGCTCATTTAAATATATATAGCGACGGATTACCGACTAGCTTTCGTCAAAACATGTATCAAGATATAGGTTTAGCGACGGAATACTCCGTCGCTAAAGAGTCGGCAAAACCGTATCAGTGATTTTCTGATACGCAATATCCGTCGCTAATCCGTCGTAAATTTGTCGGTAAAAGCGTATCAGCGACAAAACATCCGTCGCTAACAGCAAAATTTATGGACATCAAACAGAACTAGGTCGACGGACGTTCCGTCGCTAAACCGTCGCTCAATGTAAAATTCTCCAGGTAGCGACGGATATTGCGTCGCCAATCCGTCGATACATTAAAACTCCTACAGTAGCGACGGATGGTCCGTCGCCAATCCGTCGCTTTATTGAAATGCTCCAGGTAGCGACGGTTTTTTCCGTCGCTACTCCGTCGCTAAACTCAGTTTCTCAGGTTAGCGACGGACTATCCGTCGCTGAGTGGTCGCCTGTCCGTCGCTAACTTCTAATTTTTGAAAAAAAAAAATACCGAAAACAGACTCTTTCCTGTTTGTGCAACACATCCAACACAATATCAAACATGCAAAATATCCATATACAACACCATATATCCATATCCAACACGAATATCCAACGTATCCAATATCCAACACCATATATCCATATGCAAAATATCCATATCCGACACCAATATCCAACGTATCCAATATCCAACAAAATATTACCAACACAATATATCCAATATCCAACATTAAATTATCCAAACATAAAAAAAATATCCGAACATACAATGTATCCAAATGTCTACAAAAATTTCGGCAGCACCTCCTTTGTATATCAGATCATCGCTTATAACCCAGCGTAGGTCTATATCCAAAAATCACATAGACGAAATATGCACATACGAATTTAATGCACACCAATTATCCAAGAAAAGACATCAATTATACTGAAGAGTAACCTAATATCCGTCGTTATACTGAAAATTTATCTTCAAGTGTGAGAACGGATGGCTCAGAATACACAACCCAAAATTCATTCTAGCATACATTAGTGTGAATCATCTATGTTCTGTACATATGGTGTAGTATATGATCTTATCGTATATAGTATTTGAAGAACGTAACAGAATCAAGATGAACTCACATAATGTAATACTAAGACATCATCTACTACTATATAAGATATAGTGATAGGTTGTCGTATCATCATTGCCGAGGGATGAGGGTCGGAAGACAGTCAACTTTATCTACGGCTACATAGTTTCTGCCTCGTCAGTCGAATGGCTGCAGGGAATATCCGTCAACATGTCGTACCGTAGATTAATGCAATTAATGGAGCTGGAAATATCCGTCGCTAACCGGTAACTAGTCCGTCGCTAACTGAGATTGTCACATACACATATGTATATCACAGCTAGATGTATAGATATATACATCTATACAGAAGCACACAACTGATAGAACTCGCACTGTCCTTGAGACAGTGAACATATACACCATGAATCCAAATCCCATATATATTCACATTTACTAATCCAAACACCACCAAACTAATGGAACACCCAATATGGATAACACATTATTTAGTCAATATATAAACTCAGATGAATTTGAGAAGCAAAGCCACCCGCCGCCCCCGACCAAAGCCCGCCGCCCCAAGCCCGCCGTCCAGTAGTTCGGTTGCATATATATATGAAGAGTACTTATGGGTGTGCGTCGGTTGCAAATAGCCCCGACGCACCCGCCCCAAGCCCACCGCACCCGCCCCAAGCCAGCCGCTCAGAATACACAACCCAAAATTCATTCTAGCATACATTAGTGTGAATCATCTATGTTCTGTACATATGGTGTAGTATATGATCTTATCGTATATAGTATTTGAAGAACGTAACAGAATCAAGATGAACTCACATAATGTAATACTAAGACATCATCTACTACTATATAAGATATAGTGATAGGTTGTCGTATCATCATTGCCGAGGGATGAGGGTCGGAGGACAGTCAACTTATCTACGGCTACATAGTTTCTGCCTCGCCAGTCGAATGGCTGCAGGGACTATATATGTCCTGATCACCATGTCGTACCGTAGATTAATGCAAATGGAGCTGGAAACAAAATACAGAAACCAAAAAACAAAATACAGAATCCAATCCCTGGGTTCGCCGAAAATACGAAACACAGAATCCAATCCCTGTATTTTAAGTGTGAGAACGGATGGCTCAGAAGACAACCCAACCGGAGAGGATACTCCGAGAGATCCATCTGGGTAGGACGTATACTCTGAGAGATCACCCTTACAGAAATGATATCAGTAGTGGGATCGAATGTTGGAGAAGATATTATCACAGTATACGTCCTCTCCTCCACGATGGCTCTAGACCCATCTGCTCGTCCCTGCTTCCATTCTTCTTGTTTGACTCTCTCAGCCACACATGATATCCAACTCAAGTGTAGAGTAGGCGAAAAAGAAGGGGACAGGAATAGGAGGGGGAAGCAGCACACCGGCGGCATGACCCGGAGGAAGTACAGAGGTTTTCTTCAACGTACGTAGGAGAACTATAAGGATATATGTAAACACAACATATCACCTTGTCAAAGACCCTAAATGTGACAACCATGTTACCGCGGTGTCGGAAGACTAACATGTCATAATTTTATAAGCCGTGTGTTTTGACATAATCCTCCCAACCGGATTTCAGTTCTATGTAATAATGCGAGATTACGACACAGGAGGAAAGAGTTGGGATGATTATGTCAAAACACACGGCTTAGAAAATTATGACATGTTAGTCTTCCGACACCGCGGTAACATGGTTGTCACATTAAGGGTCTTTGACAAGATGACATATTGTGAAAAGATATATCCTTATAGTTCTCCTACGTATGTTGAAGAAAACCTCTGTACTTCCTCCGAGTCATGCCGCCGGTGTGCTGCTTCCCCCTCCTATTCATGTCCCCTTCTTTTCCGCCTACTCTACATTTGAACTGGATATCATGTGTGGCTGAGAGAGTCAAATAAGAAGAATGGAAGCAGGGACGAGCAGATGGGTCTAGAGCCATCGTGGAGGAGAGGACGTATACTGTGATAATATCTTCTCCAACATTCGATCCCACTACTGATATCATTTCTGTAAGGGTGATCTCTCAGAGTATACGTCCTACCTAGATGGATCTCTCGGAGTATCCTCTCCGATTGGTTGTCGTATCATCATTGCCGAGGGATGAGGGTCGGAGGACAGTCCACTTTATCTACGGATACATAGTTTCTGCCTCGCCAGTCGAATGGCTGCAGGAACTATGTTACCGCGGTGTCGTAGTCCAATATAATCCAGAGATTGACACAGTTCTAATTCATATATGTAGTCCAATACAAATAGTCTAAAACAAAAACAACCCAATAAAAATAGTCCAATACAAATAAGTACTAATAGCTAATGCTTGCCACGCTGCTCACGCAAACGCTCAGTGATACTTTCACGCAACCACCTCCGAAAAGCGAGATTTTTGGTGCGAGGAGAGGCGTCGTCCCTTGCCAGGACTGCATCAAAAGCACTCTCGGCATTACTAGCTACCGGTGCTGGATGACTAGAACTCCCGGTCTCACTAGCAACCGGTGCCACTTCCTCCTCAACTGTAGGAGGAGCCACCTCAGCATTCACTGTTTTCTTCAAACGACGTGCTGCTCCTCGGGTCATGGGTGCCATCTGGTAAGTATATGTAACAGAATGTAAAAGAATGTAACAGCTCAAATTCAAAAACCAAAATTCCCATGCCAACATGAATCATAACATATAACTTAAACCCAGACATGACATAGGATTAAACCTAATGATTTAATCATCCTTAAATCAGTAAACACAAACAATGTACTAATTCTCAGTTTTTAGTCCAATGTAATTTGTGTAGGGGTATCATCTGACTGCACACAAGGGATGATGAGCTGGGCAGGTGCAATATGGATGCAGTAAGCCACCCCAACAATGCCCGGCCCCCTTAACTAGGCTAGTTCTAGGTCAAATTAGGAGTCCAAGTCAACTCTGTCAAAACTAATCTTAATTAGGCTAAACTTCTACCTTAGCTAATCAAATATATATACTAGACTTCACGACGTGTGTCTGTGTGTGTGTATATATATATATATATATATATATATATATATATATATATATATATATATATATATATATATATATATATATTAATAAATTACTTAAAATTATGCATATATATATATATATATATATATATATATATATATATATATATATATATATATATATATATATATATATATATATATACAGGGCCGGCTTCAGGGGGAGGCAGGCCAGGCACCCGCCTAGGGCCTCCTCCCCCAAGGGGGCCCCATTTATATGTTGAATTTCTTTGGTTTTCCAGCGGCACCACAGTCCAATAAATATGGTGTTGGAGGAAGCCCATAATCAAAGCTGTAGGCTTGTAGCAAACAAAACCTAAAACAAAACCTAGAGAGAAAAATCAAAACCCACCGCCTTCTTCATCTCCTCTCTCTCCCGAGTCCCACGGAAAACCTCCTCAACTAAGCAGGTATTTTATCCTCCTCAAAGCTGTGAGTGTGATTGTTAATGAAAACTATCATGAGAATGTGATTGTGAATGATGATTTGTTGGATTTTGAATTTATAGAAATATTATAGAGGAATGAGGGCCTCATTTATGAGACTTGTTTGGGGCCTCCAAAAGTCTGGAGCCGGTGCTGTATATATATATATATATATATATATATATATATATATATATATATATATATATATATATATATATATGTCTGTGTGTTTGTGTATACGTGTGTTTGTGTCCGTGTGTGTCCGTGTGTGTGTGTGTGTGTGTCTGTGTGTGTGTGTGTCCGTGTGTGTGTGTGTGTGTCCGTGTGTGTGTGTCCGTGGCCAGCCCCCGCCCCCATCGTACCCCCCCCAACGCTGCCCGCCCCCCTCGATCCCACCGCCCCCTCAACACCCCCCGCCCCCCGCGCACGGCCAGCCCCCCTCCGCAACCCCCCGCACCCCGCAGCCAGCCCCCGCGCGCCCCCATCCCTCCAACGCTTCCCGCCCCCTCCCACCGCCCCCTCCACACCCCCCGCCACCGCCGCCACCGCCGCCCCCCGCAGTCGACGTCGCCCCCGCAGCCCCCGACGCCCCCGGCCCGCTGCACCCACGACCACCGCGCGCGCGCGCGAGAGAGAGAGAGCGAGAAAGAGAGAGAGAGAGAGAGGGAGAGGGAGAGGGAGAGGGAGAGGGGAATACCTTTGGGAGAGAGAGAGGAGAGGGGGTCGCCGATCACCGCTGCGGGAGAGAGAGGAGAGGGGGTCGCCGATCGATCACCGCGGGAGAGAGAGAGAGAGAGAGGAGAGAGAGTGAAATTTGGGGGGAATGAAAAAGTTCCCCCCGTCGTTTCAACTTAAGTCTGGAACGTAAATTTAGCGACGGATTATTCCGTCGCTAATGCGTCAGTAAATCTCGCGCGGGTAGCGACGGATTATTCCGTCGCTAAGTCGTCAGTAAATCTCGCGCCAATATTTTAGGCTTTTGCCGCCAAAATATGCGACGTTCTAGCGACGGATATAAAACCGTCGCTACATGGCCGACTACCTATCGACGGCATAGCGACGGATATGGACATAAAAAAATAAAAAAAAATGTCCACTGCTTTCCATCGGTATTCCGTCACAAATCCGTCGGGGATCCGACGGTGATAGCGACGGAAAATGTCCATCGCTAAATGACCGTCGCTAAAGTACTGTAATTTGGTAGTGTTTGAAACTAATATGAGATTTAATTTTATTCAAATTTTGGTTTTGTTATATGGGATCTAAGTATATTTTGTCAATGTAGCTACTAGCTAAACTATGACAAATACTCCAGTTGTTTGGATACAACAGGAGAAGATATTACAATTGCAAACAACAATGACATGAAAATTCTTGAATTTTCATATGGTACAACATTATCATATTATTACATAATATAAATACACAATTGAATTTGATCTAAATTTGTCGAGACGGACTCATGTTGTGTTTGGGATTGCTTATGATATTTTTTGGTTTTTTTTTTCTTTCCAGAAGTGATTCCAAGAATTGTTTGTTTGATAAAAGTTGTCTATGAAAAAAAAATCAGTTCAATTTTGAAACATTTTTGAAAAACATTTTAAAAAATGTTGTTAGTTATTTTCTTCTAAAAAATAGAAATAATGTCAAACCAAGCCTCTGTCCATTTGCAGCAAACACAACCAATTTGGAAACTGTCTCTGGATAGCAAGTCAATGAAATATTGAATCTTTCCAAAAATTTTTTTGATACTTTATTGCAATATATCCTTTGGACATGGAATATCAATTTGAATTTTGTTCTAAACATTAAAATATTCCTGGCCGGCCCAGAATACCGTTGAAATTTTTGGATTTTACCATATAGTATAGATTCTTACCCCTATATGTCAAACAAGCTAGCTAGGGGTTGTAATGGATAGATCCGAATTATAACTTTGAGAAGAGAATGCATGGTAAACTTTTAAAAACGTTCATAAAACAGACTATAATTTTTATAAATAGTAAAATGCCTCCATTCTTAGTCGAATTTGGATTTGACTTTAACGGGTCAACCATAGACATCAAGTTCCGAATTAAGTATATACTAGATAGACTCGGAAAATAGAAACAATATTATGTGAATCAATCCATTATTCATTTTTATGAACTTGTTCAGTAAAACCTGATATGTGATCCTATAACAATTTTTTAAAATTATTGTAAGATATGAGCTACACGTTAATCTGAATGACGATATCCACAATAAATAGTAAATTTGATTCACCTAATATTTTTTCTAAAATAATAATAAGTTTTGTCTCCTTTAATCACTATACTATATATAAATAATATAGTTTGAAAACAATCAAAATTGACCAAAAATTGTACAACAACAAAAACTTTACTGCAACAAGAGACCAATAAACAAGAGTTATTTAATTTTATATTCTTGTGAAATATTGAAAATTTACGTTTATGTTTCTATATGGTTGAGAAGAGTGTTTGGATTTTGTCGTGACGGTTGATTGTGTTTGGATTTTGTCGTGACGGTTGATTTGTGCCGATTGTCCAAAATAAAGATCTAAACATAAATTTTAAATATTATACGAAAATTTAAAACTAAACGTAAATTTTAAATATTATACGAGACTTTAAAACTAAACGTAAATTTCAAATATTATGAAAATCTAAACGAATTCTAACATCAGTTCAAGTCAATCCTCTGGAGTCTCGACGACATTCAGATCCTTTTTTGAATAATATAAAAATTTAATATAAAATTTAAATATTATAGAATGCTATAAAACTAGGCAAATTATATGGGCACAACCAAAAGTGATCGGGACTATCCCATTGTGGCAGTCCTAGGACTGTCCACTTTTCTGGCAGTCCAGTCTGTACTGTCAGAAAAGTGGACAGTCCTTGTTAGATCCTGACAGTCCTTGTTAGAAACTGGACAGTCGAACTGTCAGAAAAATTGAAAAAATAGATTAACCTCGATCACTTTTGGCTGTGCCCATATAATTAGGCTAAAACTAAATAATCCAAGATACAACTATGACAAAATTGTAACATGTGACTGATTAGTTTTTTGGAGTTCCAGTTTGCCACCTGTTTCACCATCTCCTATTATTTGTTGCCACCTTTTTCTTGTTCTCATTCCTCTCAGCTTCATCCCATCTTTCTTTCCATTTCCCCTTAAATATCTCTTCCTCCTCCTCTTTCCAAATCCTCTTTGTTCCCTCCCCTCCCCTCCCCTTCCCTTCCCTTTTGAGTCCTTTGTACAAGGCCCTCCCCAAACACAAACACTTGTACTACTCTTAGTTGGGTCTCTTGTTTGTTCTTCACCAATTAACACCCTCATCTTCATATATATATATATATAGTTCCTCTCCAAATGGGGGCTGGTGGTAGAATCATGGCCAAGAACCTCATCTTCATATTCTTCTTCTTCTTCTTCTTCTCTCTTCACACTCCCTGCTCTTCAGGTCGGTAATCAGTATGACTTTTAGTAAGTCCCACTTTCATATAAGGTTTGAGTTTTCCTTAGAAATTATGCTCAGGTACTTTACTCTGTTGTGAAAGAATGTTTTGGACCCTCAGCGCTCACCTAAACTCTGGAGTTCTGGTGGGAGTTGATGGGGGATTTTTTATATGTTGGATTCATGCATCAATATAATATATTCTAGAATTTACAAAATTTACTTAAAAGGTGCAAAAGTTTGTTGCTCTAAATACCATGCATATTCAAAGACCTTCATGTTAGAATTTTACATGTTGATTCATGATGTGAAGAACATAAATAAATAAATGCGAAAGCGTATCTGAATTCAATACACGTCCTTTTATAGAATTCAATCTTCTAACTTGCTATTTCTCTCTGTGTTGATTGGGATGCAAAACAGAAAAGAAAAGAGAAAACTCTCTCTTATGTGGCCATATAAGTTGGGGACCATATATCCCCTAATGAATACATTAGGTTTTAGATATCTCTAATTTGATCCCTCATCAAATTAGATTTATCTCTGGTATCTACATATTATTTTCATGACAATTATACCCTTAATTCTATTTCTAATTAGATCATTTTAATTTGACTTAATTATTTAGATAGTCCAACACAATTAATTTTATATTTGTGGTCCTAATAGCTGAATAATTCCAACACTTCAAAATTTAAAGATAATTAATGTAACAAACCTCAATTAAGGATATTGGATTGATAACACGAAGTTCGTTGCAGCTAGAAACTACGGTACGTAGTCACGGACACGGACACGGACACGGACACGTACACGTACACGTACGGAGCCTGAACACATCAACATCTCAAAGTATTCTTTGTTATTGACTGGCTTGAAGTTATAAGATTTTAGTGGTGACAATGGCGAGATCATATTCCTCTTTTAGAAGTTGGTCTTCGTGAAATTACCACCTCTGATCTCTTATATAGTTATATAACATTGTTATATACTATTAATTAAGACACGGGAAAGAGAGAGGGGAAGAAACGTAAGTTGGAAGAAGGCTTAGTGGCCAATTAAGCAATTTCTTTCACAGTGTGTTACTGAATCTAGTAATATTGCCGAAAAATTCCAAAAATCGTAGGGGATCTCATGAGTTCCTAATTTTTCAAAGTCGGCCACGAAAAGCCACAGAAAAATAAATACACTTTTAATGTCAGTGAAATCCACATTTCGATCACATCCGTATTACAAGTTCTTATTCGAGTTTCTGTAGTCGAATTGTTGGAAATTTGATAGTTTTATGAGATTGTGGATCTCCATTCGATTGAAACTTGAAAGCCATTCATTCAAATATACTCCTCCAATGTTAAGTTCTCCGTCTAATCTTCTTAATTGCAGGTACTTTGGTGAGCATCTCTTATGATGCAAGAGAAGGTAGCCCTACATGGTCACCCAAAGAGACATTATCCCTTCTTCAAAAGAACAACATATCCACCTCCCACTTCAGACTCTTGCTCACTAACCCAGAAGCATTCTTGAATTCCCTATCGGACACGGACACGGACACCGACACCCCGGTTGATCTTTTCGTGAAGCCGTTCGAGTTAAAGAAACTACTTAACTCCCCATCCTTAGCCACCACCTCATGGCTTAAAACCCACCTCGCCGAACCCTTGCGTCACTTGAATATCGATACAATCGTGCTGAGTTGCAGCGGCGGAGAAGAAGATGCTCGATTGCTCATCCCTGCCTTGAACTCCGTTCGCCCTGCTCTCGAAGCTCTAGACGTGCGACGAAGGCCGAAGGTGTCGGCCATGTTCTCTCTTCCTACCCTTGAGAAAAAACTCCCGAGCGTCACCGAGTTCACTGAGAAGACCGAGTCGTTTGTATTTGTCGAGACATTCATAGACAGGGCTCTTAGCTCAGGGGATGGCCTGGTCCATTCTGTTGTCGAGAGGGCACTCCACGCTTGCTCTCTTCTTCCTAACGCCCGTATAGTTCTCTACGTGAAGAGCTCTGTTGTTCGGAGTGCAACGGAAATTACTGAATTTGACGACATTGTGATGAAGTCCATCGAAAAGTACTCTCAGATTAGAGAAAGGATTTCGAACATATATGTCGACATCTCGCCTTTGGTTGAATCCCTGAAGAAAGAACTTGATTTGGAGGAGGAGATCTTCCCTAGTTCCCACAGGGAACTTATAGGCGAAAAGACCCGATACATGAAACTTTCGCGCGATATCATCACCGTCCCTTCCACTAGTCCCACCACCGCATCACCGACAACAATACCTTCGACTAACCCTACAACGTCTCCAGTCACCGGCCCTGGCACAAACCCGACACCTACAACGGCCCCCGTGACTCCGGGCGTGCCTGTGACAAACCCTGTTAACCAGCCAGTCACCAACCCAGTGACCAACAATCCTTTGCCGCCCCCATCACCGATAACACCTGTGGGCGGCACGCCCAGCCCGGTGCCTGTGGGCGGCACTCCGTCGACTGGTTCAGGGCAGAGTTGGTGCGTGGCAAGGAGCGGAGTGGCGGAAAACGTGCTCCAGTTGGCGCTGGACTATGCTTGCGGAGTCGGGAAGGCAGATTGTGCATCAATCCAGACGTCGGGGCCCTGCTACAATCCCACCGGCCTCCAGGCTCACGCTTCGTACGCATTCAACAGCTACTACCAGAAGAACCCGGTGCCTACGAGCTGTAATTTCGGAGGCGCGGCCACGATCGTCACCGCCAATCCAAGTAAGACCCTGTCCGCCAAACAGTTCTTCCGACAATCGAATCACTCGATAACTGTTGATTTTTTTTGGGACAGGCACAGGAACTTGCAGCTTCCCATCTTCAATGTAAAACCATAACTCAGAAACATCATCCTTTACATTCTGCCAAGAAGTTTGAACACATCTAACAATCCTAACCGCATAATCTTCGTTCTCTTTCCGTGCAGCTCTGGTTCGAGCACTGGCGGTGAACCGAGTAGCGTAACACCTACTTACGACCCCAACTCCGGGTCCGGGACACCGGTGGTGAATCCGAACAATTCAGGCGGCTCCACTGCGGTTATCGGATCGGAAAGTGCGCTCTCTCGTTATGTCGGATGGCCATTGTTATCACTGGCAGTACTAACAACAAGCTGCTTCACTGGTTGCAGCTGAAGACTGTAACTTGAGTTTTCGACAGTTATAGTGATGTTATAAATATGTTGAGAGTACAATCTACTTTAAACTGCGTTTGAGAGTTTTGATGTACATAGAGACTGAACCAGCTGCAGAGGTTAGTATCAGCAGTAGATAGTTTTGATGTGAATGAATTTTGTTTTCGGGAAAAACTTTGATACAGTAGGAGTATCAAAGTTTTGATACCCCTATGTATGACATGTGGGTCCCTTCTGCTTCGTAAAACGTGTAAATATATATATATACACACATAAATTTTGAGGGGACCCACATGTCATACATAGGGAGTATCAAAACTTTGATATCCCTACTGTATCAAAGTTTCTCTCTTTGTTTTCTTCGGTACAATCTCTGTTCTCTCTGCATCTGTTATTACCAGAAATAGTTTTCCAATTTCATGTTTCGAATTCCGTCTACTTTTTGTTTGTTTTGAGAAAATTAAAAGAGAACAGGAACCGAAGAGCCAACGGAAGAATCTTAGTTATGATTATGAAATTCTGGAACCTACAGCTTAAAAATAACGGATTACGGTTTCAAAATGTGTAATTGTGCGATTGCAGCTTAGATGTCCTCTGTTAGGTCTTCATGTACGTGACATGAATATGCAACATAGATGCAACAACTGCTTTGATGTGTTATATATATTGAGTGTTTTGTTTCGTGACTCATATGTGTCTGAATTGGATACAATGCTCTGTTGGAGGGCATATGGTACATGCCTCATTTGGTTGGCAGAATCAGAATCTTTGAAAAAAGAAACTCATTTCTTTCGTGTGTGACAAAGAAAATGAGCATAAAAGAAAATTGATTCTCATGAGAAAAGAAAATGGTCCCTCCCCCACCCACCCAAGGATTCACATTAATTCACATTAATCCACCCAAGAGAAAATTGATTCACATTAATCCTCCGCTAACGATTTACTCTTCCTTTCAATTTTTTTGACTTTTTCAAATACCGAAAAGAAATTGGAAATGCTCTTTGGCACGCGCGCGGCCAAGCACAACGTCTCCGGTGCCGCCACCACCATCCTTCGTCGTCGCCGCCGCCGCCGCCGCCCTCCCCCCTCCTGCTCCGCCGTGCTATCCTCCTACGCCGACGTCGATGCTAAGCTCATCTCCCTACCGCTTCGACGAGCTCCGACGGTTGCTCCGGAGAGAGTACCTACCTATATAAAATGCATGTAAAATGTGCAATTTCGCGAACCAAACGTTGTCAAAATGTGTATTGATGAATGTAAAATGTGCACTAATAAATGTGTTGGTGAGAGCACTTATATAAAATGCACAAGTGAAAGGAGCATTGGTAAATGTAATGGTAGAAATACATTTGTAAAGTAACTCATGTAGCCTTTAAAAAAATAGTAATTTAAAAAACTTAGGAAAAAAACATGTAAATCCATATCTACTAATCCTTCTTCTTTTATTTATTTACCCTAGTGTATTACTAAAATTTAATATTATAAATCTCTACTATTTTAAGCCGTCTAAGCTGTATGTCTAAGCTGTATGTAATTCATTTTTAAAAAAGTTAAATTATGTAAGAAAATTATTTAAAATAAAATAAATTTGTTATATAAAATAACGCAACCAACTAAAAAAAGATTACCTCACACCTTAATCACATAAATTTTTAAAAAAGAGAGACTATAATTAAATAATATATTTAAATATTATTATTTTATTTAACAGTCAATTAAAGACTAAAGTTTTTTTTTTCCCTCTGTCTGTCTGTCATTGACTGCCAACGAACGATCAACTCACACTCTCTGCAATAACTTCTCCAGACATTCCATCCGCCCCCGGAATTCCCATCCCCTCCAAACCGCTGAAACCCTAAAGTAAAATCCCCAACTTTAGAGTCCGTCCTTCAATGGGAGGGGAGGAGAAGAGAAGCAGCAGCAATGACGGGACCAAGACGGCGACGACGACGACGAAGGCGGCGGCCCAGTGCTCGTCGGCGAAGACGTCGGTCTGGTGGGACATCGAGAACTGCTGCGTCCCCAAGGGAACCGACGCCCACTCGATCGCCCAGAACGTCAGCTCCGCCCTCGCCGAGGCCGGATACAGGGGCGCCGTCACCATCTCCGCCTACGGCGACACCAACAGGATCCCCACCGCCGTCCAGCACGCCCTCTCCAGCACCGGCATCGCTCTCAACCACGTCCCCGCCGGTAAGTATAAATAAACTCTAGCCCAATTTGTTAGGGTTTCTTGATTCATTCGTTTTGACTATGGTTGGGAGAAGAATTTTCTTGAATATATAGTTAATGGTTGTTTGAGAATTAAATTTTATTGAGACGGAACTTTTGTGCTGCTAAATGTTGGAAATCATGATCCGACATTCTTTCTTGATCCACTCATTTCGATCGTGGTAGAGAAGAATTTTATTCACAGTTTGTTAGGGTGAACATGGCAATGGTATTTTCACCGGTTTTAGGAGGGTTTTTGAGCCGGTTGCTTATGAAGCGCTTAAAAAAACTTTGCTTTGTATTTATTTGAGTCACTCGTTCCATTTAGGCTAATTATAAGGGCACAGCCTTTTTTACTTTTACTCGGGGCTAGCCAGGATTAGGGCTAGCCAGGCTTTGAGGAACTTTTACTCGGGCTGTTCAAAGTTTTCATTCAGGGGGCTGTCCAAACCCCACAGCCCTCCAAACCCGAAAATCACTCTCATTTCAAATTTTCCCTCTCTCTCTTCACAAACCGTATTTTCCCTCCTCTTCTTCTTCTTCTTCTCCACGATTTCCCACTCTCTCTCCATTTGTTTTACGCAATTGTCAGGGTAAGGGTTTCGATCCTCATCTCCACCATTTCTTTTGTCTTCACCATTTTCCAACGATCTCTCCCTACGATGGGACGCAAACGTTCCTCTCAATCAAGGTAAGAAACCTAATACTTAAAGTTGTCAATTCCCCCCAAAATCCTATTAATTTAGTTCGAACAACCCCAGTCAGTTCCTCTCGAGTCAACGACGACTGCCCATGTTTCTGGCAGTCCTATGTACTGTTAGGACTGTCAGAAAGAGAGGCAGTCCAGTTGTACAGCAAGTATTACACAGGACTGCCGCACTTTGTGGCAGTCCTTTATGCATAAAGGACTGCCACTAAGTGCAGCAGTCCTGTGTAATACTTGCTGTACAACTGGACTGCCTCTCTTTCTGGCAGTCCTATGTACTGTTAGGACTGCCATAAAGATAGGCAGTCCACTTGTACAGCCAGTGTTGTAAAAATCCCTCTAGGCGGCCGACTAGTCCCCGACTAGTCGCTAGTCGGCCGCCGCCGACTCGACTAGGGGCTAGTCCCCGACTAGTCACTTGTCGGCCACCGTCGACTCGATTAGGGGTTGGTCCATCCAAAAATTGGCTAAATTGGTACTAGTCTGGACTGCCGTCAACTTCATCAAGGCAGTCGCCGTCGACTCTTTACTTTGTTGCTGTCTTTTTTCTATTTTTGAAAAAAGTGACTAGCCTACTCTTTTTTTATTTTTACTTTTTTTTTGTTATCTCTTTGCTACTGTTGTTGTGGCTCTTTTTTTAATTTTGCTTGTTACTTTTTTTTGCTTTTGCTTGCTACTGCGGCTGTAACTCTCCGTGCAAAATAGTAAGTTGTTAACATATTATTTAAAGATTTATCGAAATAGAAATTTGTGCAAAATAATGAATAAGAAAATGCACTGCAATAACTAAAAGTTCAACAATTAACATATTATTTTTAAAAATATTTTTATAACATATTACATATATATATTCATTAAAAATTCTAAACCGACTAGTCCCCGACTAGTCCTCGAGTAGTCCGATTAATCCGTAGTCCCCACAAACCGACTAGCGGCCGACTAGCGGCCGACTAGCGATTTTTACAACCTTGTGTACAGCAAGTATAACACAGGACTGCCGCACTTTGTGGCAGTTCTTTATGCATAAAAGACTGCCACAAAGTGCGGCAGTCCTGTGTAATACTTGCTGTACAAGTGGACTTTCGCTCATTCTGGCAGTCCTATGTCCTCGATTGATAGACGTGATGATCCACTTTCTTCCATAATTGCTACATTGGGACAAAATATAAGATTACTTCAAAAAAAAAAAACTCAAAAATTTTGTCGTTTAGCGGACGTCATCGTACCGAATATTCTAAGAATCTTCCTTGGAGAATCTTCTAGGGTTTGGAGAAATGTGGGGTTGAAAAAAGTGTGGGGACCAGACCTAGGGTTTGGAGAAAAAAGAGGGAGAGAGAATGGAGAGTGAGGAAGAAAAGAAAAAAAATTTAAGAGTTAACTTTTATACCTACCACTTGGATAGCCCTGAGTAATTTTTTCAGTGGCAAACTTGTAAATAATGAAAAACAGTCACTTGGACAGCCCCGAGTAAAAAAGGCTGTGCCCTTATAATTAGCCTCCATTTATATCCTTATAAAAAAATTATAACTAGAACTACTAATACCTTATCATATTTCTTCTTTCTCATTTTTTTTCTCTGTCGAGATTGTCCCATCTTACGGGTATTTCTCCCAAAGGTAAGTTTTAGTTTTTAATTTTTTAATTTCTGGGCATGGAAGGTGAATGGTATCAGTTGCCTAATTCTATGCAGGGAAGGTGAATGGATTCATTCCACTATTATATGCTACAACAAAATTATCAAAATTAAATATAAGAGAGAGAGAGAGAGAGAGAGAGAGAACGCCAACTTGATTTTGGAGTTGTCATCACTCCCTTTTTTTTTATGGTTTCCTCCGTCTTTATTTTGAAACTGTAAACATAAGTGTGGGTATAGTAGACATGCTTCTAGATTTACCTATCGGCTAACAGCTAGTTTTCTTTTATCCTTTAGCAGTTTCAGTGCATTCCAAAGTTCAATCCGTACCTCAAATTGATGTAATAGTGAATGTTTTGCTCTCAACATTTATGATTTACTACTTGCTAAACCATTTTATGCTTGCAAGTTATATGAGTGTATAAGTTATTGTTTGGAAGGACAATAATATAATCTTTTGTTGGGAGGGTTTTTGTTTATATATGAGCATATAAGTAATTTTATTGTTTTAAAACACTTTCAGAACCGCTTGTTAATGAATTACCAATCACGAGTTAAATTGGTTTAAAAGCCTCTACCTAAAACCATCCAAAATCGGACCCCTCATAACTGGTACTTTAAAAACACCCCATAACTGTAATTCTCGCTTCGTGCGCTACATTGGGCTGGTTTGTTGGCTAGAAGGACCTGGTTGGACTTGGATTCATGCGAACGAATCATTCAGAGATCTGTGTGATGTCCCATTGCAAGCGGAGGCATTGTGTCGGCTTCTTTGATTGAATATGTTAGTTGGATTTAAGCTGTGCGAGCAATCACGAGATTTGAACGGTGATGTAGATTTGCTTAATTTGGTCGGATTGGATGGTTTATAGAGCACGACTTGTATGGTTTTACCAATTAAAAAGATCATACATTATATCAACTCGTCTCTTTGTGGAATCGTTCGATATTTGCTCGGTCGAAACATAAAAGTTATTCATCATGATGAGTGATTTTGATCATTCTTTCCTTTACCTTCACACTTAATAAAATTGAGCTATGCTTATTCTTTGTTTCTATATTCATGAGATTGTTATTCTAAGTATAAATAATCAAGATAAAATAGAATAATAATATCGTTGTTTAACATGCTTTATAGAATCATGAAATATTGTACTGTTATTATAGAATTATGGAATGTTTACTGTTGTTGTAGACATATGGATTATTGTATGTTGTAAATGCTATGAATTGGATCACTGAACTATAAAATGTTAGGTGCATCTATGTACGAGATATATATAAGAGTTTATTATGTGAAACAATATGGATGTGGTTTGGTACCACGGAATGATATAGATTTGGTTAGTTGCCACGGAATGGTCGGTATGGTTTGGTACCAGGAAATGGCCGGATATAGTTTGGAATTGTTTGGGACCGATGGGTCGCCAATCGGAATAACGCTGAGTAAACATTGCTTTATTTAAGTTTATATACCATATATATGTTTTATAGTTAAAGTGTCCTTGCTTTTGTATGGTCATGGACAACTTGAGCACAATGTTTGGCTTTCCTCAAATAAGGTCTGGGGCATTCGAACCGATTCGGCCTAGGAGTAAAGTGGAACATGCTTCACATACGAGGTATTGTGGGACCTCCAGTGGGGCTAACTACCCGGACTGGAAAGACACCATCGCAATACCATGTATAGTCCAAGATGGTGTCATCAGTGACCGTCATATAGTTAGGCTACATGCTAGTATTATCTGTTTGTAGGTCTAGTAACTTGTTTGTAGGGACGAACTCATAACCCATTTATATATTATGAAGGCCAACAACTAATACAAGGATACATTTATGATACACTTATATATTATGAATAATAACATTGTATATAAGAAATGATGATAGCCTTGGATAAGATTCATTATGTGACACATTTATGTTTTTATATACATGCTTATGAATTGTTACTTATGACAAGAATAGAAAGACAGCATAATAATATTGTATGTTCTCACATGATTGCTGTGTTAGTTTAGGTGAGTTGGGTTAATGCCGCTCACCAGTGTATTTTCTAATGTGTTGACCTCCTCCACATGTGCGGGGAGTCACTTAGACGTTCCGAGCCGTTGGAGCTCATTTGGAAACTTGAAGATGTTCAACTAGAAGATATCTTTTGTCTATAAAGGATATAATTTATGGAACATTGTTGATTGTATTAGTTTTACGAGTTGCAAGTCTTGTAGCATCATTCATTGTGATAAGATCCAATGTTTTTAATCGAGTTGTTCTTTTGGCCTAAACACTATTGTAAGTCCGTTGCAAATTATCAATAAAGGTAAATCGTTTTTATATATTTTGTGTCTATTAATTTTTCTGTTACCGTGACTTTGATTCCTTGATAAATCGTTTTTATATCGTTTTTATCAACAAGTAAAATTTTACCGTGACTTTGCAAATTATCAATAAAGGTAAATCGTTTTTATATCGTTTTTATCAACAAGTACTGTCACGACCCGCACCATGATTAGGGGCACGAGTACGTGGTTACGTCCAGCCTACGCCGCAGCATCGGCGGTAGAACGCTGTCTAGGTCATCTATAAATACTATAACTAAACAGATAAATGTACCTGTACAATATATACACTCCGAATGGAGGTGACATAGCAATACAGTCTCAATCACAAATGTAAAACTAAGGTAGATAGTATGGAAAGGAAAATACGAATGATGAGAACAAGAAATAAGTCCAAGATCCACACAAGTCCAGAGCTATACACAAACAACCCAGAGAATCACATAATATATAAAAACTACTACAGTCTAAAAAGTACTAGCTGGCTCGTAGGCCAGACAAACCTAACTAAGCTACACTACTCAGGGTGAGCAAAGTCTAGTGGCTCTACTAACAAACCACAGCCCGGGCTACTCCATCAGACTCGACCCAATAGTAGGTCGGACAATCTGTCTCAGAATCATCTGTAATATGTCAACGGTATCCTGTCAGAAAAATGAGCAAGTACAAACACCAACAGCAGTTCCATATGAATTGACAAATTCTATAAGAGACAGTGTAATGAAATACAAGACAAAATCAACTGGAAATATATATCAAGATGTGAGTACTGAAAAGGACGACAATATGTATATATATAGGGCGACTTGGGGACTATTCGGAAGCCGAGTTACAACCCTTAACCAAACAAGGACCGGGGTTGTAACCCTTCTCCCGAATAGAACTTAGCCTCCCCAATAATAAATATAAAAGGTGCCTTGAATTATTAGTGCGTTATGTGATCGGCTTGGGAAAACATGTTCAGGCTTTCCATCTGACCGGCTACGAACAAATAACAAGTGTGAAGCAACAAGTGTGAAGATAAGCCCGGTCACCATGGAAAGTTGTGAACAAGTAGCTATGGACAAGTGTCGAGTACAAGTGTGAAGAACAAGTGGGTATTTTGATCACACAACCACTAATAACTTCCCATCCCCGAATAGTATAAAGGATCCGGACATAACACGTTATGACACGGGATTCAAAAGCAGGTGATTAGCCCACTCCCAAGTCCATGTCTATACAAGTACAAGTAACAAATCGAGTCATGTACCAATATACCAAGTAATCCGGGAACAACATCTCATGACAGGATCTGACATATACTAGTCCGTGAAATATCGTGTCTGGAAATCAAGTAAGACACTACAACTGAATCGGATATAGCAGATATCACGACAATGAAAACTATCAGTGAATGTACTCGTCTGCGGTCCTGAGCTGATAAGGTGAACAGACGCTCAGAGTAAATCACAGACCTAAAATGAGATACTATGAGTTAAACAGGGTTTTATACTGAAAAAGGAAACTAATTTAAGTCATGAATGCAAGTCTAAGTCAAAACTAGGTCAATCTAGGTCAAACTGAGTTGTACTAGGTCAAACTAGGTCATACTGGGTCATACTGGTTCATACTAGGTCATACCAGGTCACGGGGAGTCAATCCAAGTCAAACTAGATCAAACGGGGTCAAAGGTTAACTTACAGTTGACTTTTGGTCAACTGGTCAACCCTGGTCAACTCTGGTAAACTCTAGTCAACCCTGGGTCAACCCTAGGTCAAACTAGTCAAATGTTGACTAACTGTTGACTTTTAGTCAACTGGTCGACTCTGGTTTGGTTTCGGTCAATTCTAGTCACTTATAGGCTAAGTTTGACTTTCGGTTGACTTTTGTTGACTTTTGGTCAAAATGGTCAACCGAGGTCAAAACTAGTCTAAGGACACTAATCCTAACCATTACCAACCAAGAGAACCTAATTCTAACTATATCTTAGAAGTTAAACTCAATATCTTAACTATACCATATTACCTACATTTATCCTTACCAAGGTAATCCCGATACCTTGCCCATTACAAAGGAAACCCCGCTAATACTCAAGATACTAGCCTAGGCTCCTTAGGGTAGCTAGATACTATCCTATCTAGGGTTTACCAACCAAGAAATCTAGGGTTCTTGGGCATCAAAACTATTTTTTCTAATATGTTACTCTCCTACACATTACCTTAAGGTAATATTGAGATATCAAGATACCACATCTAACATAACTCATTCTTCTAAACCACACTCACTCTCCCTCACAAACCTCATCTATCTAACCCCCATCTAACTTAGAATGCTACTTCTAAAATAACTTCTCAAAAACTAACTCAAACATCTACCACTACCCTCAAGATAACATAACATTGCATACTTTCTAACATTGACAAACCTTATTTTCTATCACTATAAACACTACCCTACTAACCGCCTAACACACTAAAAACACTCTCTAACTTAGGGGTTTCGTAGTACTAAATGTGGTTGATAAGTGTGGGTAGGTATTTGGGGCTAAGGTGGGTCAAAATGGGATGTTTCGAGACCACAAAAACCCCAAAAAATCATCCTGCACTGCCTCTGCTTACTGCTTTTTCCTGCTTACTGCTTATTGCTTACTGCTTACTGCTTACTGCTTTTTCCTACTGCTTTTCTGCTCATTCTCTCACTCTCTAACCATCTAACCACACACACAAACACATATACCAAATCCACCACCCTTCTCTTCTAACACACCTACACACATCTATATACAAACACACTACCACTCAATCAAAACACAAATCACTCAACAAACTACACTAGCCTGAAGTCAAATAGGATGGCATGATCCTCCCAACTCTCTCACCTTCACAACGCACACACTACACTACCATCTATACAACATCAAACACACACTAGCACATATCCTCTATCAATCTCACTTCTCTCCACTAACCACGCACATCCTTATCTCATTCAAACACACACATTATACTAACATATATTACATAACAATAATATATATATATATATATATATATATATATATATATATATATATATATATATATATATATATGTACTATATCATACATATTCTTGACAATCTATGATACCTACATTCACATGATATCTATACTAGGCTCATAGGTTACACAAAATGCCTACGTCGCATAGTCACTCTTCTACTTAAAATCAATACTGTACCAATTGGGCTTTCACAAAATTCTAGGATTAAAGTATGTTATAGCTCTTCGTGTTAGCTTTCCGAAACTTCAAACGGATCGCATTTTCGTGTCCGGAAGCTCCCGGAATCGCGAAAACACCGAAACGCGTTCATCTTTCGTACAGCTGACACTCAAATAATTCTACATAAAGTTATATAATGAATTGGCTTATTAAAATATATATTTGGAAAGCTAACTTCGATACGCTTCTTTTAAAAAAACGGGAGGTTAATTGGAGTTACGAGATAAAAGTTATGACATTTCTAAGTTACTCTAACTACTAAAAACGTGGATAAAAATTATGACGAATTTGGGTTGTTTGGACAAAAAACACATGTAGGCCAAAATACTTGGATACCATCTAAATAAAACATATTCTAACCATCCTAAATAAGATCAATCCACTCTCTAAAAATATAAATCTGAGATTAAAACACTAATTAATCATTCCTGCAATATATATATGCATACAAGTGTCCAAAATAGGGATTTTTCCTACTAGGACACAACCACAACACAAATGACACTCCTATGACCTCCAAATGGACACGAAATGGACACAAATGGAGATACAACCATGGGAGTCATTCCTATGGGTTCAAAATATTCTTATATGCATGTAGGGATGGATTAGAGAAGAGATTATACCTTCCGGGAGAGAGTTTCAAAGGAAAAAGCCTTCCGACTCGACACCGACACGTAGAGATTCCAAAAGGACACGAACGAGCTCCGAATCCTCCCAAACTTGGCTAGCACCCTCTAACTATGGAATAGAGGAGAAGAGAAGAATATTTGGTGGAAGAAATGGTGGATTTGGAGATGAAATCAATGGAGTTGTTCTCTAAAAATTTGGGGAAGAACAAGAGAGAGAAAATGGATGGATAAAATGAAATGGAAGAGATGAGGACTCACTCCTTATCCCCCCCCATAGGTGGCTGCCCAAAAAGGGTGAGGTGTCCCCATTTTGAATGTCCAAAATGTCCTCCACTAATCTATTTGATTTAAATTAAGAATGGGTTAAAGGTTGAGGTCAAATTAGTCTAGTTTTAAGTCTCTAATTAAACTAAACCTATCCATAAATAATTAGTCTAACTACTAACTAAAATTAATATCATGTGGACTAAAATTAATATCACGTGGGCCATGCCTAACTAGTGTGTGGGTCCCACTAGAGTCAAACTACCCCCCTGGGTCCCCGTTTCAAGTCGGATTGAGCTGAAATTCGAACCCGACTCAAATAACCCCAAAACAATATCATAAATAATAAAATAAATTTCAACCCCAAAATAATATCATAAATAATAAAATAAATTTTAAAAATATTCAAAAATGCAAAATGACAAAAATACCCCTATTTCTGAAAACTGGTGGTGACAAGTACAATTTTAGACTTGTACGACATTACGTCCAGTTACGACTTTCAGTTCTGCGGGATCGAAACGTGACAATAACCGTTACCCCAACAATTCCGAAGCAGACCCTTAGTAATGTTGTTTTACTATTTTAGTTTGGTCGAGAAGGAAATTTGAGTGTTCTAAAATGTATGATATCATGACCTATAGCTCCATAAAAAGTTTATAGCAGTTTGCAGTATCGGCCAATACCATTACGATAGAGTCGATAGTGATATGATTTGGCATGTCCCTTTCCGATACCGGCCAATATCGATGTAACGTCCCAGAACCAGAATACTGGAGAGCGGGGGCGTACATAGCCAGCTACGTATATTGAAGTGCGACCCACCTCGCTATACGGTCACGGCTGTCTAGATATATGAGGGTTTAACTACAAGCCAACAGTCTCCTATGGTCATGAACAAGCCTATTGTCTCAATCTCAAGCAAGCAATAATAGTTACAAGATGTCAGAGCACCAAATATATAATAGCAAGGCGTCCCATACATTACATATTGGATGATCATGAAGCTAGTCGTACAAAATGTCAAGATTAGCAGGAGTTAAGTCATACATGATCAACCCTAGGATCTGTCAATCATGTTACAGCCCGTAAGCAGACAATAAGTAAAGGTGCAATCGAGCTAACACGTGCTCGTCGGCTAAACGCCTCAAAAGAATAATTTTACAATAAAGTGGGAGGACAAAAAGAAACCCACTCATTGCCAGGGTTACGCCTGGTGGTCACCATCTGGCTGGAGGTTAGGTAGATCCTCTGGGACTGCTCCGATATCTGGCCATACAAAACCAGCTGGGTCAGACCCCAGAAAGAGCAAGTGCCACAAAGGAGGCTTCACTTAGGAACTAAAACCAGCATATCATAATAGAATAATTAAAGAGAGCTTATAAAAGAACTGATCATAATAATAATAGAGATAACAATAATAAATTGAGTACGAGGAAACCATTCAAGCAGCCAGACTGCAACCCTTAAACCAAACAAGGACCGGGGTTGCAGCCCTTCACCTGAATAGAAACCCGTCTCAAATACTAATAGTAAGGTAACAAGACAATAAACGAAGAGAGGACACAGAATTGCTCCGGGAGCCAGGTTACAACCCTTAAACCAAACAAGGACCGGGGTTGTAACCCTTCGCCTGAACAGAACTGGACCCCTGATCTTTATTGTTAAGGCCAGTATAAAGAATTAATCATGTCGTTACAGTAAGGTAAAACATGATGAGCGTGGCATGGGGTTGCAATAAGACAATAACGAAGAGAGGACACAGAACTGCTCCGGGAGCCAGGTTACAACCCTTAAACCAAACAAGGACCGGGGTTGTAACCCTTCGCCTGAACAGAACTGGACCCCCGATCGTTATTGTTAAGGCAAGCATCAATAATCATGTCGTGTCACAATCTTGTACAGGATCAGGATAAGACTAAGCTGGGATAAACTCCATCCAATCAATCACGGCCAATCAAGAGTACGGTTTGATACTTTTAACTAAGGTTATCACAGGCCTAGTTACTAGCAAGATGCAATGAGATTATCCCAACAGCCACAAGCCCTGCAGACCATCCGGTTATCCAGGTCGAATGTCCGTTTATGGAGAATGCAACACGTGACTGTGTGCTGGAAATGTGCCCTACTTATCGGTAGGCTACAAGTCAACTTAATGCGCCCAGATAACGGGATTGCCTGTAGCTGGGAATCTCTTCATGTCTACTGAATTATTCTAGTTTATTAGCCTTAGTCAATTACTGTAGGTATCCCTGACCGTGGTACTCAGGGATCCCTGCCTTAGACATGATGCAAACATTACCGGTTCATTTAGTACAAACACATTCACCCACGGTGTCCAGGCCATTCAATTCTGCCATGACATGCTAGCCGTCGCAACAGCATTCGAAATATATATCTTGTCAAATACACTGTCAAGAGTGCGCCACGACGGGTCACTATCATGTCATGTCATTATTTAAAATTAATATTTAACCTGGTATAAGCGTGTATGCAATAAATAAATATAAACAGGGTGCAAGAGTTGTGGAGGAATTATGCGGCCCAGGGAGACGGGGCATAACTTCCACATACGAACTTAAAATGGGGTGCTCCAGAGATATTCGGAAAGGCAAGACAAAGATCTAAAACTTTCATGTTTTAAGTTTTTCGAAATTCTGGCTAGAAAATAGCTTAACTTGGCAAAAACAGTTATTATGTGCACTTTTTATGCCAAAAATTCAATTCTGCGTAAAATATGTAAAAGGGGAGGGTTCCAGCGTAAAATTTCACATTCTGGGTACCTTCCAGCGTAAAATACGCAATTTCAGGGTCCCTAGCGTAAAATTTCACATTCTGGATACAATTCAGCGTAAAATACGCAATTTCAGGGTCCCTAGCGTAAAATTTTACATTCTGGATACAATCCAGCGTAAAATACGCAATTTCAGGGTTCCCAGCGTAAAATTTCATTTTTACGCAAGCCTTCCTGCGTAAAATTCGATTTTACGCTAGCTTCCCTGCGTAAAATCTTATTTTACGCCAGCACCACATTCTTCAGCCGACATGAAAATTCAGAAAACTTGTTTTGGCCATAAAAACTTCATTTTAACTCGAAATGAGGTGAATCAAAAACCAAATTCACACGAAATTTCGTGCTCTTGCTCATGGAACTATTAGTTTTCGAAAATAACAAATTTTAGTAGATCAAAACCAAGAAAACTCCATGAACTAAAAGTTATAAAGTAGATCTAGAAGAATCTATCCATCAAAATTAAAAACTCCAAGTTCTAAAGAGGCTTATAATCATGCAAAGAAGAGAATGGAACAATAAAAATTAAGATCCCTCAAGAAGCAAGTTGAACTTGCCTAAGCTCTCTCTCTCTCTCTCTCTCTCTCCCTCCCTCCTGGTGGTTGAAGAAGTAATGGTGGAGAGTAAATGAAGAAGGAAATAATGATGAGAGAGAAAAGGAAGGAGTTATAAATAAGGAGGGTGGTGGTAGGTAGGAGGGTTCACCTTTGGTTCATGATGAACCAAGCAAACCAAGCCAAGCCGAACCAACCCAAGAATAAACCAATCAATTGAAAATGTCGAAATAAACCAAGCAAGGTGTCATGCAATACGAGTCAAAATACGTATACGTATACCAAAATACGTAATACGAACAATAGGCATTACAACTCTCCCCACCTTAAAAGAATTCCGTCCTCGGAATTTAATCAAGAGGCTAGAGATGCAAGGACAAGCTATACTAATCACAGGCAAGCTATACTAGTCAAGCAATCAAGCAATTATTTATGCAAGCAAGGAATCGAAGGCATGAGGCATAAGAAAGATATTATACCTCACGAGTCAAACAGGTCGGGATATCGCGATCGGATATCATCCTCACGCTCCCACGTTGACTCACCCAAAGAGTGATGATCCCAAGCAACTCGGACTAACTTAATAGTCTTGTTCTTGAGTATCTTCTCTCTCCGGTCCAATATAGACACGGGCCTCTCCTCATACGAAAGGTTGGTACCAACAACCAATTCCGAATGATCCAGGATGTGGCTCCGGTCCGGGATATACCGTCGCAGTTGAGATACATGGAACACGTCATGCACCTCACGTAGCGACGGTGGAAGAGCGAGACGATATGATACATCACCTACTCGCTCCAGAATATCGAACGGTCCTATATACCGAGGACTAAGCATTCTCCGTACGCCGAAACGAATGACGCCACGGTTAGGCGAGATCCTCAGGAATACATGGTCGCCGACAGAAAATTCAAGGGGACGCCGATAAGAATCGGCCCAATGGCGCTGACGATCTTGTGCAACGCGAAGATGATCTCTAACTCTCCTGACCACCTCAACTGTCTGAGTGATCAACTCGGGACCAAGCATCCGCCTTTCTCCAACATCGTCCTATGCTAGTGGGGATCTGCACTTCCTACCATACAGTGCCTCGAACGGTGCCATCTGGACGCTAGCTTGGAAACTGTTGTTGTACGAGAACTCCACCAGGTGTAGATGATCTTCCCACGAACCGCCGAAGTCGAGTGTACAAGATCTCAACATATCTTCGAGAGTCTGGATCATGCGTTCTGACTGGCCATCTGTCTGTGGGTGATATGCTGAGCTGAACTGGAGGTGAGTTCCCAAACTCTCTTGTAGACTACGCCAAAAGTGCGACGTAAATCTGGAGTCTCTGTCCGAGGTGATACTGACTGGTACTCCATGCATCCTGACTACCTGCCTGAGGTACATCTTTGCCAGCTGAGCCGTCGACTGACCAACTCTGAACGGAAGAAAGTGGGCCACCTTCGTGAGCCGGTCAACTATAACCCAAATAACATCTCGACCAGCTGGGGATCTAGGTAATCCAGTCACGAAATCCATGGTTATATGATCCCACTTCCATTCTGGAATTGGCAAGGGCTGAAGTAGTCCAGCCGGTCTCTGATGTTCAGCTTTAACTTGTTGGCAAACCAAACATCGAGAACAAACCGAGCTATCTCCCTCTTCATGCCATTCCACCAAAAGTGCTGACGGATATCTCGGTACATCTTCGTGCCACCGGGATGAATCGAATACTGAGAACTGTGAGCTTCGGTCATGACTTCCTGTCTGATATCTTCACTGGGTACACAAAGACGCTTACCATGTCGAAGTGTACTGTCTTCATGGATACATAATTCTGGTCTTCGTCCTGCTACACATTCTGTCCTAAGCCGCTGAAGCTTAGAATCTGATGATTGAGCTATTTTGATCCTCTCAACTATACTGGATTGAACTTGCATGTTGGCCATCAATGCCATATTGGTGGGGATGACAACTTCTATACCCATCTTCTGAAGATCTGCTAACAACTCTGGTTGCGCTGTTAGGAAATAAATTCCGGCTCTCCTGCTCAATGCATCTGCAACAACGTTGGCCTTCCCAGGATGATACTGCAGGTTGATATCATAATCCACAAGCAGCTCTAGCCATCTCCTCTGACGCATGTTAAGATCCTTCTGAGTGAACACATACTTCAGGCTCTTGTGATCGGTGAAAATCTTCACCCTATCTCCATACAAGTAGTGTCTCCAAAGCTTTAGCGCAAACACCACGGCTGCCAGCTCCAAGTCGTGGGTTGGGTAATTCCTCTCATGATCATGAAGTTGTCGTGACGCATAAGCTATTACCTTCCCATGTTGCATCAAAACGCATCCTAAACCTCGGCCTGAAGCATCACAATACACTAAGAATCCTCCGGTCCCATCTGGAAGTGTGAGAATGGGTGCCGTCATCAAGCCTCACTTCAACTTCTCAAAAGAATCTTGACATTCGGATGTCCAAGCAAACTGCACATCCTTGCAGGTTAACTGCGTCAGTGGTGCTGAAATCCGAGCGAAGTCCGAAACAAATCGCCGGTAGTAGCCAGCCAATCCAAGAAAACTGCGAACTTCCGCAACTGTGCTGGGCACTGGCCACGTCTCGATAGCCACGATCTTCTGGGGATCCACTTCTACTCCTCCTTTGATAATGATATGACCTAAGTACGAAATGCGATCGAGCCAGAACTCGCATTTACTGAACTTGGCATACAACTGGTGCTCTCTGAGAATCTGGAGGATAACTCTGAGATGCTGCTCATGCTCCGCTTCACTCTTGCTATAGACCAGGATGTCGTCTATGAACACAATCACGAACTGATCCAAATAAGGCATGAAGATGCGATTCATGAGGTCCATGAATACAGCTGGCGCATTGGTTGCTCCAAATGGCATAACAAGAAACTCCCAATGTCCATATCTAGATCTGAATGCCGTCTTCGGGATGTCCTACTCTCTGACTCTGATCTGGTGGTACTCTGACCGCAAATCTATCTTCGAGAATACTGCTGCTCCTCTGAGTTGATCAAACAAGTCATCTATCATTGGGAGAGGATATCTGTTCTTGATTGTTACTGAGTTCAAGGTACGATAGTCAACACATAATCTGGACGTACCATCCTTCTTTTTCACAAGAAGTATCGGGGCTCCCCAAGGCGATCCACTAGCACGAATGAATCCCTTGGTCCTGAGTTCTTCAATCATTTTGTACAATATCTCCAATTCTGACGGCGCCATCCTGTAGACCCTCTCTGACACAGGTGCGGTCCCGGGGATCAAGTCTGTGGTGAACTCGATCTCTCGCTCTGGCGGCATTCCTGGAAGCTCTTCTGGGAAAACATCTGGAAACTCCTCGACGATCCGGGGTAACTGCACTGCTGCTACTGCCATCCGCAATACGGGAGGAGAAGGTTCAACTTCGCCTCGGGAAAAGGAAAACTCCGGCTCGCCTGGGATGCTAAAAATAACCCTGCCAATATGGCAATCTATCCTCACATACTGGTCCCTCAACCAATCCATCCCTAAGACCACATCATAATCGGCCATCGGGAATTCTATCAACCTAGCGGGAAACTCTCTACCGCTAACTACGATCCGACACGAAGAAAACACTCTATCTACTCCCACAAGACCGTTACCAGTAAGTATATTGAGCCTTACTGATAATGACTCGGGTTCCAGTCCTATCCGTATCGCGAATCGTGCAGACATAAATGAATGCGAGGCACTAGAATCAAATAATATTGAAGCTGGAAAGGTGTTGACGAGAATAGTACCTGCCACTACCTCACCGGGTGCTATTCCTTCCTCTCCCATGGTCAAGGCCAGCACTTGACCATGTCCTCTGGGTGCAGGTCCTCTCTGCTGAAAATTCCTCTGCCTGCTCTGGATCAGGGCTTGGGCTTGGGCATACTGCTGCGGTCTCTGCTGCTGGAATGCCTGGGCCTGCGTCGACAATAGCCTCAGAAATGGGTACTGCAGCTGCTGGACTGGGACTGGTCCTCTAACTGAAGGACTAGAGAAGGCCGATGAACTCTCCTGTTCGGGCAGTTCCCAACCCTGTGGTCCGGGGCACCACAAACCAAGCACAAACCCTGTGCTCTGCGACACTCTGATACTACATGCCCGGGCTTCCCGCAGTGTGAACATCCTACTGCGGAAGACTGCTTCTGCTTCTGCTGCTGAGGGTGCGTCGGGGTGGAATGCTGAACCGACGTCACTGAGGCCGCCCGCCTCGGAGCTCCAATAGTCAAAGCCCTGGCCGCCGGGGCTGGTGCCGAAGACTGATTCATCTGACCGTGGGATCGCTTCCGACCTTCGGTCCTATCCACGATCCTCTGGGAGGTATACTCATGCCTCCTAGCTGCCCTCAGTACTGCATCAAAAGTCTGATGCTCAAACTGCTCTACTGCCAATAAAATTTCCAGGTGAAGCTCCTGCTGGAACCGCTGGGCCCTATCGAACTCGGTCGCCACCAAGGTGGGAGCAAACCGACTAAGCCTGGAGAACTCAGCCGCAAATCCATCGATCGTCCTGCCCATCTGCTTCAGATTGGTGAACCTCGTCTGTAGATCGTACCGAGCTACAACATCAAAATACTTGGTCTGGAATCTCTCCCTGAATACTGCCCATGAAATAGGGGCCACTAATCCATCGGCCTGCGCTGCCCACCAGCTGCGGGCGAGATCTAGTAACTGCAGGCGCACTACGGCCACCTTCTCTGCTTCTGGGGTCCTGGCTGCTTCTAGAATCACCTCCGTGTCCTGAAGCCAAGCATCTGCAGCGATCGCATCTTCACTGCCGTCGAAGAATGGAGGGTTCAGGCGCTTGAAGCTGTTGGCCGCGCTGTTACCCTGATGACCTCCTCTGGTCAAAGTGTCTGCCACCGCCTGATGCAAGGCATCTCCCCGACGATTCTGGGAAGCTAATAATGACCTGATGAGACCCACTAAGGTGCCATCATCAGGCTCTGCAGGCTGGACGGGCTGAACTGGTGGCTCTTCTCCAGTAGGCATGACCCTGGAGGCTACTCCTGAATGCTGGGATTGATTTCCAGGTTGCGGCTGGTCCACGGGAGGTGCTCCGTCTTGCTGATCGGTAGGTCCATGAACAATGCCGCTGAAGAAGACGACATAGGAAACAATAAGGAAGGACCATGACAGATCAACGATACAAGCATGTGGTCAGGTCAAGATTTTCAGGGATCAAGAGGATAGGGGCAGAGATCAAGGGCGAGTGCTGATTGAGACATCTATTCGGTAAACCCTCACATATCTTGATTCACAAGACCTGCATGGACCACCACTAAAACCATGTAACGCCCCAGAACCAGAACACTGGAGAGCGGGGGCGTACATAGCCAGCTACGTATATTGAAGTGCGACCCACCTCGCTATACGGTCACGGCCCTCTAGATATATGAGGGTTTAACTACAAGCCAACAGTCTCCTATGGTCATGAACAAGCCTATTGTCTCAATCTCAAGCAAGCAATAATAGTTACAAGATGTCAGAGCACCAAATATATAATAGCAAGGCGTCCCATACATTACATATTGGATGATCATGAAGCTAGTCGTACAAAATGTCAAGACTAGCAGGAGTTAAGTCATACATGATCAACCCTAGGATCTGTCTATCATGTTACAGCCCGTAAGCAGACAATAAGTAAAGGTGCAATCGAGCTAACACGTGCTCGTCGGCTAAACGCCTCAAAAGAATAATTTTACAATAAAGTGGGAGGACAAAAAGAAACCCACTCATTGTCAGGGTTACGCCTGGTGGTCACCATCTGGCTGGAGGTTAGGTAGATCCTCTGGGACTGCTCCGATATCTGGCCATACAAAACCAGCTGGGTCAGACCCCAGAAAGAGCAAGTGCCACAAAGGAGGCTTCACTTAGGAACTAAAACCAGCATATCATAATAGAATAATTAAAGAGAGCTTATAAAAGAACTGATCATAATAATAATAGAGATAACAATAATAAATTGAGTACGAGGAAACCATTCAAGCAGCCAGACTGCAACCCTTAAACCAAACAAGAACCGGGGTTGCAGCCCTTCACCTGAATAGAAACCCGTCTCAAATACTAATAGTAAGGTAACAAGACAATAAACGAAGAGAGGACACAGAACTGCTCCGGGAGCCAGGTTACAACCCTTAAACCAAATAAGGACCGGGGTTATAACCCTTCGCCTGAACAGAACTGGACCCCTGATCTTTATTGTTAAGGCCAGTATAAAGAATTAATCATGTCGTTACAGTAAGGTAAAACATGACGAGCGTGGCATGGGGTTGCAATAAGACAATAACGAAGAGAGGACACAGAACTGCTCCGGGAGCCAGGTTACAACCCTTAAACCAAACAAGGACCGGGGTTGTAACCCTTCACCTGAACAGAACTGGACCCCCGATCGTTATTGTTAAGACAAGCATCAATAATCATGTCGTGTCACAATTTTGTACAGGATCAGGATAAGACTAAGCTGGGATAAACTCCATCCAATCAATCACGGCCAATCAAGAGTACGGCTTGATACTTTTAACTAACTAGGGTTATCACATGCCTAGTTACTAGCAAGATGCAATGAGATTATCCCAACAGCCACAAGCCCTGCAGACCATCCGGTTATCCAGGTCGAATGTCCGTTTATGGAGAATGCAACACGTGACTGTGTGCTGGAAATGTGCCCTACTCATCGGTAGGCTACAAGTCCACTTAATGCGTCCAGATAACGGGATTGCCTGTAGCTGGGAATCTCTTCATGTCTACTGAATTATTCTAGTTTATTAGCCTTAGTCAATTACTGTAGGTATCCCTGACCGTGGTACTCAGGGATCCCTGCCTTAGACATGATGCAAATATTACCTGTTCATTTAGTACAAACACATTCACCCACGGTGTCCAGGCCATTCAATTCTGCCATGACATGCTAGCCGTCGCAACAGCATTCGAAATATATATCATGTCAAATACACTGTCAAGAGTGCGCCACGACGGGTCACTATCATGTCATTATTTAAAATTAATATTTAACCTGGTATAAGCGTGTATGCAATAAATAAATATAAACAGGGTGCAAGAGTTGTGGAGGAATCATGCGGCTCAGGGAGACGGGGCATAACTTTCACATACGAACTTAAAATGGGGTGCTCCAGAGATATTCGGAAAGATAAGACAAAGATCTAAAACTTTCATGTTTTAAGTTTTTCGAAATTCTGGCTAGAAAATAGCTTAACCTGGCAAAAACAGTCATTCTGTGCACTTTTTATGCCAAAAATTCAATTATGCGTAAAATATGTAAAAGGGGAGGGTTCCAGCGTAAAATTTCACATTCTGGGTACCTTCCAGCGTAAAATACGCAATTTCAGGGTTCCTAGCGTAAAATTTCACATTCTAGATACAATCCAGCGTAAAATACGCAATTTCAGGGTTCCCAGCGTAAAATTTCACATTCTGGATACAATCCAGCGTAAAATACGCAATTTCAGGATTCCCAGCGTAAAATTTTATTTTTACGCAAGCCTTCCTGCGTAAAATTCGATTTTACGCTAGCTTTCCTGCGTAAAATCTTATTTTACGCTAGCACCATATTCTTCAGCCGACATGAAAATTCAGAAAACTTGTTTTGGCCATAAAACTTCATTTTAACTCGAAATGAGGTGAATCAAAAATCAAATTCACACGAAATTTCGTGCTCTTGTTCATGGAACTATTAGTTTTCGAAAATAACAAATTTTAGTAGATCAAAATCAAGAAAACTCCATGAACTAAAAGTTATAAAGTAGATCTAGAAGAATCTATCCATCAAAATTAAAAACTCCAAGTTCTAAAGAGGCTTATAATCATGTAAAGAAGAGAATGGAACAATAAAAATTAAGATCCCTCAAGAAGCAAGTTGCACTTGCCTAAGAGCGCTCTCTCTCTCTCCCTCCCTCCTGGTGGTTGAAGAAGTAATGGTGGAGAGTAAATGAAGAAGGAAGGAAATAATGATGAGAGAGAAAAGGAAGGAGTTATAAATAAGGAGGGTGGTGGCAGGTAGGAGGGTTCACCTTTGGTTCATGATGAACCAAGCAAACCAAGCCAAGCCGAACCAACCCAAGAATAAACCAATCAATTGAAAATGTCGAAATAAACCAAGCAAGGTGTCATGCAATACGAGTCAAAATACGTATACGTATACCAAAATACGTAATACGAACAATAGGCATTACAATCGATGCTGACCACTATTGACATTATGGGTCCCTTTTTCCGTCAATTCGGACCGCTCACCAGTGCATTTTCCAATGTGCCGATTCCCTCCTCCACAAATGCGGAGTCACTTGGATATTCTGAGGCATTTTAGAGTTCAATCAACAACTTTAAACCTTTCTCTCGAAGATATTCTCTTTGTAATAAATGACATAATGTGTGAAAAATTGTTGGTGTATGAGTTGTTAGCCAAGTTGGCATACTTTCGTTAGTTACTTAGAGCCTTGTAATTCCGTTGTAAAACTTATCAATAAATAGATTATTTTTATTATACTTGTGTTTCAAAATGTCTGTTTTATTTTCGCTGCATTGACCTTAAATTGCTATCAATCAATTGTTCACCTTTATGCCTTGTATAAGTGTAATTTATATTTGTACGAGATCACGTCCAGTGACGACTTATGGGCTTTGCGGAACCGGAGGATGACATATTGCAGAGAAATTAAACGGAAAAGATCAATTAACAATGGTATAAAAGAACAATAAGGCTGTAAAAGCATATAAATGAATTTTTTTTTATTTATCACAGGTAAACCAATCAATAAGGGTGACTATTATTTCACTCAATTTCAAAGTTACTACTAAGAAACAACACAAAAAATACTTAAAATTATGTCTAAATGTCTAAAAAAAATCTCAAATTTTAATAATTGATTAATAATTGTGTTTTCCGATACCAAAAAATTTGATACTCAGATCCGAAACAGCTGATGTTGTTGACACTGATACTCATAGGAACGGTCCGATAATGATTGCGATATTGTAAACCTTGGCTTGTGAAAATCAAACAATATTTCCACATAATGCTATTTTGCTGACCCCACTATTCAATTATGATTTACAAGAGGAGGTGTTTCCATTATGAGATGCCTTCTGAACGAACCAAGATTGAACTGGCTATTTTTTTCCCTGGATTTAATTTAGCGATATGGTATAAGTACCTGCTAATGTTTAAGCATCTTGCAAACCCTATCATCCCTGCCTTGCATATGTAATAAAATACTTCAAGGATGTCAGAAGATAATTATTATGGATAGTGGAAACACATGTTAAAAATTGGCAAGAGCTATATTGACATATAAAAAAGTGAATCTGGGTAGGGATATGTAATAAGTTAAACTTAGTGGTGATATGTTCAATTGAATGATTGGTATGAATATCACCATTTATATTATGAGTATGAAAGATTTGTTGTTGGCCTTCATTGTTTGATTTGGCCTGACTTCTGAATTTGACTATAATGTCGACATATCTTTAGGACTATGGTGTAGAGTGTTAAACCCATGCTGAAAACATGTGTCGTTTTTATTCTTACTTTACGGCTATGTTTGCCCAGTATCACCTTTCTTATGGCTGTACTTTGATTCAATTTCCTTCAACTCATGGTCATTTTATTTCTGATGCTTTTAATATTCTTATTGAATTTCACATTTGATTTTCTTAAGTGTATACTTCCAAAGGATTGTTCATCATGCTAACCCAAACTAGCTGGGAGAAGACTTGATGGTTACGGTTATGGTATCCTATCCTAAGCTTTTCATTCATTACCAAGCTAATATTAATATGAATATTATCTTTTAGGAGTCAAAGATGCAGCAGATAAAAAAATATTAGTGGACATGTTGTTTTGGGCTATAGACAACCCTCCTCCTGCAAACTACTTACTTATATCTGGTGATCGTGATTTCTCCAATTGTCTCCATCAATTGCGAATGAGGAGGTATAACATTTTACTTGCACAGCCACCAAATGTATCCCAAGCTCTTGTTGCTGCTGCGAAGAGTGTGTGGCACTGGAAAAGTATTCTAGCAGGAGGCGTACCAATAGAGGATTCTGCATCTCCTTACCTTGGTAATGTATCGACTAGTAAAACATCCAACTCAGAGGAAGGCAAGAACACTAAAGGAGAGCCTATTCCTGGTAGTTTGAATATGGGAAGTGGAAATAGTTATGGCGATGGGAGAGCAGATAACCTTCAGGAGGAGCAAGCTTGGAGAAACCAAGCTCAGTCAGATGCAAACATATCCAGAACCTCAAGTACTGAATTCTGTCATCGTCCATCGAAGGCTGAGGAAAATGGAAATAGTTACGTCGATGGGAGAGCAGATAACTGGCAAGAGAAGCAAGCTTGGACAAAGCAAGCTCAGCCAAATAATATTTTTTCACCTATGATGTCAAAACCTGTAGCGCAAGAAAGTACTCAGTCAAAGTATACTATAGCATCTTGTCCCTCTGTGTCTCCTCGAAAGCCACATAACCAGCCTAGTTTTTCACATAAATCTGATGGAGTGCAGGTCAATGCAATTCCTCACGAGTTCTTTGGGTTTAATAAGCTGAAAACAGTGGAAGAGCCTTCTAGTAACAAGCCACCTCAGGATGTGCAGTCAAGTAATTCTAGCAAAACCCAACTACAGCGTCCTCAACGTCTAGTGCCGACTGAATCGCTCCCTTCTCAACCAAGTCAAGCAGCTGGGAATACCATTAGATCTAACTCTCACATCAGCAACTCTCGTCCCCCACCACCCAGGTTCAGTGCCCCAACCTTCAGGCCAGGACCACCTGCACGTTTACCGCATATTAGCAGCCTGGAGGTTTCCGAGTATTCTAGAAGTTTTGATCAATATAGATCCTTTCCTCAGCAAAGCTCAAGGCCTTACTGGGGTCCACAAAGTGCACCGCCTTATTATTATGATAATGCAGCTCGGCCTCTGTCGAATTCTATGGATTACCATGTATCCAACAATGGGGCTTGGGGATCTGCAGGATGCCCAATGCCACCAGATGTGGCTCAGGGTCTCGTAAGAAGCATTTTACAAGCCCTGGAAGAATTAAGGAGTAACAAAATGACCCCTACAGAAGCAAATATATCTGATTGCATTCGGTATGGGAAGATGGGTATTCAAAATTTTGATGTTAGGATGGCTTTGGGTTATGTTGTTCAGCATGATTTGGTTTCTATGCACGCGTTAGGTTCTAACTTGCCTTTTTATATAAAAAAGGGTGAGAAACTTTGGAGGTGTGTGAACCCCTTGGATATTACTGTGCAGCACTCTAATGAAACATGGGATGCTGTTAAAAACTTCGTATCGTCTGCTCCTGGACACGCAGCAATACTGGCTTCTGAATCCAGGTAATTATAAAGTTGTATATACCTTGTTCTTGTGTTTATCCAATTTCCAAAGTTTGTTCTCTCACTCTCCAACTTGTGTAGGTACCATGCTGCGACAATATTACATAGAGGATGTTTGGGACACTTTGTTCTGGGTGAAGTCCTCCAGATATTAAATGTGCTAGTTACTGTGAAGAAGTGGATTACACCCTTCCAATATGGTTGGCGACCAGTTTCAATTACTTTAGGAGTTGCACCAGATAGCAGTGCAGATATCGTTTCTAGTAGCTAAATGATATCCAGAGGACAGCTGCAAATTGTAATGTTTCAGAGAACTCAGTGGTCGACACTCTGATTTCAGAGTTCATTATAGTCTTTGTTAGAGGCATAGAACCTTTAACTTCTTTTCAAAAGTGTAATAGTAAATCTATAACTTCTGCTTGAAGGGTTATAGGATTAGCTTCAGATGACAACAACTACAGTTCGGGTGTCTCTAACAAATGCCGTCTTTGCCTTTCAAGCAATTTTCATAGGCATTCAAAAAGCCATTGTACTGATTAGGGGTGAGCATTATTCGGTTTTGGACTGAAAATCGAACCGAATCGAATAAGAGATTCGGTTCGGTTTAAAAAAAATCGTTTCGGTTTTGAAAATATTAAATTTTCTTATTCGGTTTCGGTTTTAGATTTCGGTTTATATATATATATATATATATATATATATATATATATATATATATATATAATTCGGATCAAAAATCTCCCAGCAGGAGCCTCCCAAAAGCCTCCCCTAGTGCACCGTTGGATCGAGCGGGCTGCATGGGGCCCGCAGGCGTGTCCCCTCGATCTAATGGTGCCCTAGGAGGGGGGCTTTTGGGGGGCTCCCGATCCGGACACACCCCCCCCCCCCCCCCCCCCCCCCCCAGGAAGAGCCTCCCAAAAGCCCCTCCTAGTGTACCGTTGGATCAAGCGGGCTGCGTGAGGCCCGCGGGCGTGTCCCCTCGATCTAATGGTGCCCTAGGAGGGGGGCTCCCGATCCGGACACACACACACACACACACACACACACACACACACATATATATATATATATATATATATATATATATATATATATATATATAAATGAATTTAGGTATATTTATTTACTATATATATTAAAAAAAGAAGTGCAAATAAACCAAAAAATCAAATAAACCGAACCGATTTAATTCGGTTTGGTTTGATTCGGTTATGGGCCAATTCGGTTCAGTTTCGGTTTTGTTTATTCGGTTATTCGGTTTGAACCGAATTAACCGAATGCTCACCTCTAGTACTGATCTTTTGTGATGTGCAGTTGAATGATAAATAAATTTTTTTGCTTCAGCATGTTAAGACCGAGTACTCATCCTTCCTTTAGGACCTCTTGTCATATTGTAAACGAGTTCATTTTTTTTCACCCACCAAAACTATGGTATTTGTTCACCCTCCATTAAGAAAATGATACGTGTCAAATTAAAAGTGAAAACTACTTTGGTGGTTGAACAAAACCACTCTCAAAGTGCTTTTACATTGGCTAAAGTGACACGTGTTATTTTCTTAGTAGAGGGTGAACAAACATCATAGTTTTGGTGGATGAACAAAAATGGACTCTATTGTAAACCACACGAGGATTGAGACTTGAACCTTTTCTCAACCACCTGACTTGTGTTTGTAGAAGGAAAGACTCGACATTTGAATTATCCAGATTGGCTGGTTCTTATCTGATTGTGATTGATGGTACTGATATGGAGGGTGGTTGCTCTCTCACGACTCCTGCTAAGGGTCTGTTTGGTAAGAGTGAAGTGGGGGGAGGAATCCCACTTCACAGGATTTCGAGCTTGGACGTCATCTTTAGACGTTTGGTTGGAGATGGAAGAGGGGACACGAAATGGTGAAATATGACAGCTCCAATTCCTGTCAGCAGGAAAAGGAGGCCAAAATCCAGGCTTCCACATCCAGTCTCGCCCACTGGATGTGGGCGGATTTTCCTTTTTTTATACATTGTAATTGATGGAGAAGAAGAGGGAGCCATCGTCGCTGGTGGACTCCGAGGGAGGAGAGGGCACGGGCTGCCGGAGTCCGGAGGAGAGGGAGAGAGTTGCCGGCGGACTCCGAGGGAGGGGAGGCGCGGGCTGCCGTAGTCCGGAGGAGAGGGCGGGTTGCCGACGGACTCCGAGGGAGGGGAGGGAGCTGCTACCGGAGGTCGACGGCTCCCCGTCGACTTCATCATCTCCGGCAGCTGCTCCGGCTCACTGAGAGAGAGGGAGAGATTGATTTGGGATTGATTTGGAATAGGAAAAAATATATAAAGAGAAAGAGTATATATATATATATATATATATATATATATATATATATATATATATATATATATATATATATATATATATATAATTTTTATTTTATTTAGTTATTTAATACTAAATAAATTACTATTAAATAATTAAAGTATTAATTTAATATTAGATATTTGAATATGTAATTAGAATTATTAGCTAATTAACCAAATATTTTACATACTTTCTCACTTCCCACTTCTCATTTCCTTATCCTAACCAAACACCTTTGTCCCCTACTAGGAGGACAAGAAAGTGAATGGATTCCGATCACTCTTCCTTATTTGAAAGTCAAAATCCATATCTTTCTATACTTACGGTTTACCAAACAGGTCCTAAGCGGATCTTGCGAGGAATGTACTCGTGGAAAAGGAAGAGACTAAAGAGTTGCTCAAACCCAGGGACGGAAGCCATATAGGAATGACAAATTTTATTTAAAAATCCTTCTCTAATATAATTGTCAAAATAAATTGTAAAACTTATGTGGCAAAAGTAATAGAAAATATTGTGAACTTGATTGTCTAGTTCTAGACAATGTACTTTCATGTTAACTTTCCTGTTATCAATTAAAAATAAAAAAAATATTTTTAAAAAAAAAGGAAAATAAGTTGAAAATAAATAAATAAACATCTCAATATTTTGAATTAGAAAAGTCTTTCTATTTCTTTGTCTTTTGTGAATATACTTTTGCTGTCTAGAAATAACAATGTCTTCGACAATAAGGTTGCAGATGCTCTTATATTTCTTCAAAAGACCAGGGGTTTGTTTGCTAGAACATGGAGTTGAGAAACTAAATAAATTTAATATGTATCAATCTTGTAATTAGCTAAATTAATCCTGCTTAAAGGAGTTATCCTATCCAAGTAAAATCTCTTCCTGCACGGATACATAATATGACTTGCATATGATTTCAACCTGGTAAAAATAAAATTTTAAAGATTCTTTTCCATAAACTTTGTTATTTCAACCTGATAAAAATAACATTTTATAGATTTCTTTTCAATAAAGTTTGTCAAGAACTAATAACCCAAAGTCAGAAACATAATTTTATTCAAATTTATGCTCCGACTTAAACAACTTAGGTAGCTAGAGGAGTTGGTACAACCATTTAACCTTTGCCAATTTTTTTTTTTTTTTTAGTGACCCAAAATTTTTGGACAATATTACGTGACATCTGACATAAAAGTTGACATAAGAAATATTAATATTAATATTAATTATATATTTTTGTTGGTGAGAAATTTTTAAATTAAAATTTGTCATAGCAGCTATCATTCCACATAACGAACTAAAGAATAGCAAAATTTTGAAAGATTCATGACCATGATACAATTGATTACAAATAATCTAGAAACTGACACTAACTTTACATTAAAAAAATGCTTAATTGTAACTTGATATCCTCAACTATTTCAGTTTTTCAACTTTATATTCTAAACTTTCTTTTGTAATAACTTGATATCCTGACATTTTTTTGGACAAAAATACTCCTAACCTAAACTTAAAACTACATCCCTTCCCCCCACCCAGCCCCCAACCCCTCCCCCCCAACCCTGTCGCCCCCTTCCGGCAACCCGCCCCGCCCACCACCCCCCCCCCCCCCCCCCCCCCCCCCCGGGCCCCCTCCGGCCACTCGCTGTCGCACCCCCGCTGATACGACCCATTCCAGTCGTACCAGTGTTCCCCTGTGGCCTTGGTGAGTGATGCATTTTTGTGCAGGAAAAATAGAGAATAACAAAGAATAGCAATGGAGAATTCAAGCTTTATTAACAATGGCTAAGAAGAAGACAGGAAGAAGAAGACAAGCTACAGTATAGTAAGGATTTTCATTACTTTCTCCATACTCCTCCTTTACATTCCTTTCCTATTTATGCTAGTCACAAATATCTCTTCCCATGTGCTGATACTTTTCAGGAAGGAGAGAGCTAACAGAATTTGAGGAGGTGGCTAATTAGCTAACAAGAAAAGCTGAGCTGTTACTGCTGACCTGGCTAATTGATTACCTATCAGTTAGGCTACAGCTACTGCCACTGGCTACTGGTAAACAAGCAAATTGCTACTGCTACTGGAATGCTGCTACCACTACTGGGATTCGAGTGCAAATACAGAGTGAGAGGTCAGCTCTGTATCAATACCCCTCCCTTACTTTGACCTTGTCTCAAGGTCAAAAAATGGATAAGTCTTGATGAATTTATCATATGGCACCCATACTGCTTCCTCTGGTTGACTCTCCTTCCACTGAACCAACAATTCTACTGCTGCCTTGTTGTTCTTCTGCACCATTCTTCTGTCCAGAACCCAATCAGGTTCTAAGATCAACCCTTCTATAGGATTTGGAGCTCCCTCTTGCCAACTTGAATGAGTTCCCAACTTCTTCTTCAATTGTGATACATGAAAAACTGGATGTATTAATGCTTCAGTAGGTAGTTGCAATTTGTATGCCACTGGTCCAATCCTGGATGTGACCTGATAAGGACCATAATATTTGGGGGACAACTTTTGTGGTTTCCTCTGTGCTACTGATATCTGCCTATAAGGTTGTAGTCTTAGATAGACCCAATCACCTATTGCAAACTCCATGTCTGTCCTGTGAGTATTGGCCAATTTCCTCATTCTGTCTTGTGCAAGCATCAGATTATCTCTTAAAATGTGTAGAGCATTATCCCTAGACAGCAAGGTAGAAGCAACTTCTTTATCTTGAGGAGGATCAGTAATGTAGGTAAGAATGTGTGGGGGTGACCTGCCATATACAGCTTCAAAGAGGGTCACCTTAGTAGCTGAATGCCAATTGGTATTAAATCAATATTCAGCCCAAGGAAGGTGCCTACTCCATTCCCTGGGTTTGTGGCTACAAAAACATCTAAGATAACCTTCAATGCATCAATTTGTTACCTCAGTTTGGCCATCAGTTTGAGGGTGATAGGCTGTACTGTACTTGAGAGCAGTCCCTTGCTGTTTGAAGAATTCCTTCCAAAAGTGACTTGTAAAGACTGGATCCCTGTCTGATACAATTGATCTAGGCATTCCATGCAGTTTAAAGACCACATCAACAAAAACCTGGGCCACCACTGCTGCTGTAAAGGGGTGGTGTAATGCAAATAGGTGTATATACTTGGTTAACCTATCTACAACTACCATTATGGTTGTCTTATTGTTACTTGTGGGCAACCCCTCTATGAAGTCCATAGAAATATCTTCCCAGATTTGTTTTGGAATTGGAAGAGGATGTAATAAACCTGCAGGAGACACATTCTCTCCCTTGTTTTCTTGACAAACCACACATTCCTGTATATATTTTTTTACTGCTGACTTCATACCTGTCCAATGACAACCTCTTTTGAGCCTCTGCAAAGTCTTCAAGTAACCTGAGTGACCAGCTTGCAGTACATCATGGTGCTCCTTAATTAACTGGAGAGCCAAATCAGATGAAGGGTCAATAATTACCCTGTTTTTGTAGTATAGGAGACCATCTTTCATTGAATATTTGTCAGTATTCAGCTTGCCTTTGTCCCATTTCTCCTGCATCTTCAAAAAATACTCTGAAGTTTGCCACTAGTTCTTCAATTGCTGAATCCAGTCTGCCTGCACAATGGTGATGGCTGTCAAACTTGCTTCTTCCTGCCTAGACAAACTGCCTGCTGCTTGATTTTCCTTGCCCTTCTTGTATTCAACCCTATACTGGTAACCATGTAATTTCATTACCCATTTGTATTGGGCCTCTGTGTAAACTCTCTGCTCTAGCAAATATTTGAGTGGTTTGTGGTCAGTTTTGATGATAAATGGTTTTCCCCACAAATACTGTCCCCACTTCTTAACTGCTAAAAGGATTGCTAACATTTTCCTCTCATAAGTAGAAAGAAGTACTGACCTGCCCTTCAATTGTTGACTTAGGTAAGCCAAGGGTCTTCCTCCCTGCATCAGCACTGCTCCTATACCTCCCCCAGATGCATCACACTCTAGTGTGAATTCTTCATTGAAATTGGGCATGGCCAACACAGGTGGCTGAGTTAAGGCTTCCTTCAGATTTTCAAATGCAGTTTGGGCCTTGCTGTCCCATAGAAATGAATTTTTCTTGAGGAGATTTGTTAAGGCTCCTGCTATGGTACCATAGCCCTGTATGAATCTCCTGTAGTAACCAGTGAGGCCTAGGAATCCTCTTAGTTGCTTGAGAGTCTTGGGAACTGGCCACTCCACCACTGCCTTGATCTTTTCATAGTTCACCTCTAACCCCTGCTCAGTAATTCTGTGTCCCAGGTAGTCTACTTGTCTCTGACTGAAACAACATTTGCTTCTTTTGACTTTCAGCTGGTGCAATTCCAGCTTTTTGAAGACCAATTCAAGATGTATTTTATGCTCTGCAAGGTTAGCACTATACACAAGTATATCATCAAAGAACACTAAAACAAACCTTCTTAAGTACTCCTTGAAGATGTCATTCATCATAGCTTGAAAAGTGGAGGGAGCTTAGTAAGCCCAAAAGGCATTACTAAGAACTCATAATGCCCTTCATGAGTCCTGAAGGCAGTTTTGAACACATCACTCTCCTCCATTCTAATTTGATGATATCCAGATCTGAGGTCCAGCTTTGAGTAATACTTGGCACCATTGAGTTCATCAAACAATTCTTCTACCAATGGAATTGGGAATTTGTCCTTCACTGTACTCGAGTTGAGCCCCCTATAGTCTATGCACATTCTCCAAGTGCCATCAGACTTTCTGACCAGAATCACAGGAGATGAATAAGAACTATTACTGTTCCTAATGATTCCAGACTCTAACATTTCTTGAACTTGCCTTTCAATTTCATTTTTGTGAAAGAAGGAGTGTCTATATGGCCTGCTGCATACAGGACTTGCTCCTGGAAGTAGAGGAATTTTGTGATCATAGGGTCTCCTGGGAGGAAGACCTGTTGGTTCTTCAAATAAGTGCTTGTATTGATTTAACAATTCTTGCATTCCTTCTTCCTCTGCTTCTGGGACTGGCTTCTCATTACACCCCTGCCTTGAACACAATTGAATGACAAACATATGAGGTTTGTGCCTGAGATCTCTGAGTTCCAACTCACCCAAACCTTTCTGAAGTTTTAACCCTTGAAACTTGTGCTCTACACCTTGGCTTGTGAACTCCATTGTAAGCTCCTGAAAATTCTACATGATGGTACCCAAGGTACTGAGCCAATTTGCTCCAAGTACAATTTGGCAACCAGGAATTGAGAGAGGTAGCAGATCAGTGATGATTCTAGTGCCTTGACACTCAATTACAACATCCTTGCAAAGTCCTTTGCTGGTTAATTTGTCCTCATTTGCTACCATTACATCAAAAGTGTTGCCATTGGCCAGAGGGAGATTAAATCTCTCAATGAAGGAAGTGTCTATGAAACTGTGAGTGGACCCTGAATCAATTAAGATGATTACAGGTTTACTCTTAACAGTTTCCTTTATCTTCATGGTAGACTGATGAAATGTTCCAGAATAAGCTTGCAATGATATTTCAAATAAACTTTGAGAGTTGTGTTGTATAACTTCCTGATTTTCTGGCAAGAAGGTCATTGGTTCTTCAGCTACATTAATTCCTTCTTCATCTTCATCTGACACCAACATGAACAACTTCTTCTCTCTGCATCTGTGACCTCTAGCCCACTTCTCATCACATAGAAAACATAGGCCCAAGTTCTTTCTTCTCAATAACCCACTTGGTGATATAGTAGGAGTTTGAAATCTGGAATTTGATTTAGCCTCTGTTCCCTGTGCTGGCCCCTTGTTCTGAGCTTCACTGACAGCAGAATAAGAACCAGAATTCCCACCTACCCATCTGTTAGGTTGATTTGGAACTCTATAATTCTTTTTGATGGCTGCAATTTTAGATTCATATAACTTTGCTACTTGCATGGCTGCTGGTAGGCTAACTGGATTAGCCACTAACACTTCATATCTAACCTCCTCTTTGAGCCCTCCTATAAAATGGCTGATCAAACATCTTTCAGGTGTACCAGCTACTCTCTTTGAGAGTTTTTGAAATTTGGAAGTATAATCTTGCACTGTTCCTTCCTGTTTCAGTAATTTGAGGTCAATTGTGTGATCTGTAAATTGGGATGGACCAAATTCCATTCTAATACACTGATAAAATTCATCCCATGTAACTGCTCTGCCCCTAATGGTGACAAGCCAGTCATACCAATATGCCCCTGTGCCTTTGAGCTGCACAGAGCAGTACCTGACCTTATCATATTCAGGTATGCCATAAAGAGCAAAGTAATGATTAGCTCGTAATAACCATTCATCAACATCTCCCTCTCCATCAAACTCAGGCAATTTGAGCCTGGGAGTTGGCTGGCCCCATCCCTGACCTCCTGTGTTGACATTATTATTGAATTCAGTAGGGAAAGGAGATCCCATTTGAGCTACATTAGAACCTTGCATTCCTTGTGTCATTTGTGGGTTCTGAAATTGTATGGGATAAATGAATGGTTGATGTTCAAACTGGTGAGGGGAAATTTGGGGTGTGTATGGGGGGTTTCCTGGTGGAATTTGATTTGAAAAAGGAGATGGAGGGATGGAAAAATGTGGAAAGAATGGTCTGGTGGGATGGATCTGTGGTGAAGGTGTTAGGGTGGGTGGTGGTGGCAGGGTGGTTACAGGGGGAGGGACAGTATTGGCTCTCCTTGTTCTACCCATTTCTTCAAACATCTGATCAAATTTGAGACCAAATTGATTGAATTTTTGGCTCAATTCTAGAACAGTACCTTCCAAGGAGTGCAGTCAATCCTCTCCTGTGGTTGCACTTCGAGATCCTTCTGGATGTGAAGATCGAGAGCTTGACCCTTGCTCCATACTGCCCTCGATCAATGGATCGAGGGGCTCTTATACCAAATTGATACGACCCATTCCAGTCGTACCAGTGTTCCCCTGTGGCCTTGGTGAGTGATGCATTTTTGTGCAGGAAAAATAGAGAATAACAAAGAATAGCAATGGAGAATTCAAGCTTTATTAACAATGGCTAAGAAGAAGACAGGAAGAAGAAGACAAGCTACAGTATAGTAAGGATTTTCATTACTTTCTCCATACTCCTCCTTTACATTCCTTTCCTATTTATGCTAGTCACAAATATCTCTTCCCATGTGCTGATACTTTTCAGGAAGGAGAGAGCTAACAGAATTTGAGGAGGTGGCTAATTAGCTAACAAGAAAAGCTGAGCTGTTACTGCTGACCTAGCTAATTGATTACCTATCAGTTAGGCTACAGCTACTGCCACTGGCTACTGGTAAACAAGCAAATTGCTACTGCTACTGGAATGTTGCTACCACTACTGGTATTCGAGTGCAAATATAGAGTGAGAGGTCAGCTCTGTATCACCCGCGTGCCCTCCTCTATGCGGTCGCACCCCCGCGTGCGCGCCCCCGTGCCGCATCCCTAGTGCCGCATCCCCGACCAGCCAACTGCTGCAACTATTGACAGGAATTGGAGGAGCAGGGGAGGGCGACCGAGGGGGGGGGGGGTAGCATAGGGGTGGGGGTAGCTGGGGACGGGGTTTAGGGGTGGTGGCAGCCAGGGTTGGGGGTGGGGACGGGGTTTAGGGGTGGTGGTAGCCAGGGTTGGGGGTGGGGCCGTGGGTTACCCAATAGAGGGGGCCACGGGAGCATGGGTAGTTTGGGATTTTTTTTATTAGGATATGAAGTTGAAATTTTCTAATAGTTGATAGTATTAAGTTGTTGAGAAAAAAAATTAGGCTAAAATTGAAAAATTGAAATATTTGAGGGTATCAAGTTGCAATTAAGAAAAAAAACCACTAACTGACTATAAATTGCATGCATGTAACTCAACAATTCAGCAATTCCCTGAAGAACTCAACGTTACGGTAGCGGCAAAGGGGGCAGTTGCCCTCTTTCATCAGCCACTTAACGACACAATGTCTGTGGAAGACCTGGCGGCACGCCGTGCGAGCCACTGTCTCGTCCGCCCCAAACCCCTCGAGGCACACCGCGCACGGCCGGTCGTCGTCCTCCTCCCCTCGGCCCCATTGGATCATGTACAACTGCGAGAGATGCACCGACGGTGTCGCGGAAGTCGGCGTGTACAAAATGTGGAGCGACGGACTTCGCACAAGGTCCTGTGTGGACACATAAGTGACAATCGCCCTCACCTTGAGCTTCGCCGGTGCCGTCCCGAGGCGGCGCGAGGCCTCCCTCGCGTTCGCTTCGGCGTAGTGGAGTATGGACGGCCCCAGGTAGATGCGGGAGAGCGGGGCGGCGTTCGGGAACGCCATTTCGGACAGGAGCGCCTCGGAGGAGGCGGGCGACTGCGCCGCCGAAAGGAGCTCCGCAATGGTGGACTCGTGCGACGATTGGACGACGCTCAAGCGCTCCGGTGAGCCAAAGATGTTCTCTTGGAGGACGACGGTTAGCTCGAACCCGGGGACTGACGTCATGGTGCGATCGCCGGAGGCGGGTACGGACTGGTGGCTAAGGGAAACGCCGCAGATCATCTCGACTTGATCAAGCCAGGAAGCTATTTGCTTATATTTGCTTTGCTTTGCTTTTGCTTTGATAGATCATGCATGGCATTAAAACAATAAACCAACCTCATATATATATATATATATATATATATATATATATATATATATATATATATATATATATATATATATATATATATAAAATTTATTAAACTTTCCTTAGCCATTTCCGAATCGAATTCTGAGTTATACACAGTACAAGCAATCCGTAGTCCCCAGGGATTACAAATTAGGGGTGAGCATTATTCGGTTTTGGACAGAAAATTGAACCGAATAAGAGATTCGGTTCGGTTTTAAAAAAATCGGTTCAATTTCGATTAAAAATACTAAATTTTCATATTTGGTTTCGATTCAAACCAAAAATCGAATAATTTTTTAGTTTATATATATATATATATATATATATATATATATGAGAGATCCGCATCCCCACACTTTTTGCATCCCCTACTCACACCGTTGGATGGTGCTTTAAGTCATCTAATCTTAACCGTTGATTTACCAACGGTTAAGATTAGATGACTTAAAGCACATCCAACGGTTGTTAACATGAGGATGCTTGAAGATGCAAAAAATGAGGGGATGTGTATCCCTCTTCATATAGATGAGGAGGGATCTGCATCCCCACACTTTTTGCATCCCTAAGCATTCGCCATACTCACACTTTTGGATGGTGCTTTAAGTCATCTAATCTTAACCGTTGATTTACCAACGGTTAAGATTAGATGACTTAAGGTACATCCAACGGTTGTTAACATGGGGATGCTTGGGGATGCAAAAAATGAGAGGATACGGATCCCTTCTCATATAGATGAAGAGGGATCTGCATCCCCACACTTTTTTCATCCCAAAGCATCCCCTACTTACACCGTTGGATGGTGCTTTAAGTATGTACTAAATAAATTTAGGTATATTAGTTACTATATATATTAACAAAAAAAAAGTGCAAATAAACTGAAAAAATAGAATAAACCGAATAAACTGAAAATCGATCCGATTTAATTCGGTTCGGTTTGATTCGGTTATGGACCAATTCGGTTCATTTTTTGTTTTACTTATTTCGTTTTCGGTCTAATTCGATTTTCGGTTATTCGATTCGGTTTGAACCAAATTAACGGAATGCTCACCTCTATATAGAAGGTCATGGGTTCCAAGCCCGTTTGTGTTGTTTGTTGTGTATGTTTTATAGGTTATTTCATTTACTGAGTTCATACGATTTTCTTTTTCTTTTTCATCCATGCGCTTAGTCCCCTCTAAAAAAAAAAATTCTAACATCAGGAGCTATATGGTTTGCTTCAGTGAATAAAGGACTTGCTGAATGATTGGGTATCTAACTCCGTCTTTTTGGAAGGTATATCGTAGCTTAGGTAATTTGGAAAGCTAGATGTGCTTTAATCTTCAACAAAACTCCTCTCTGATCCATAAGATCCTACAACCATTGGTGTATATAATCTTAGCTCTGTCTCATCTCTAATAGTCTGGTAGAAATGAGTCAGAGCTAAGATTATATACACCGATGGTTGACCAGCCAACGATTACATCAAAATCAACGTGGATAGAGTCACGTCCTCTTCTCAGCCATTGCTCGAGATGATAAAGGAAACTTCATATCTGCATTGACGTGGTATTCATCAGATTCAATTCAATCACGTCGTGGTCTAGAATCGGAAATACACGATTTTAGACCATTGATAGCAATTCGGCAAACGGAAAAAATACGGAACGTCAAAAATACGAATATAAATCGGCTCAATGCAAATAAAATACTTTCAAAAATTTGGTTCGAAAAATGAAAATATTGAGATTAGAAACTTCACATCCTTAAATATGTTGTCAAATTTGATTAATTAAACATGTTTCCACCAACCACCACGTTTTTTGTGCCAATTTTTTCAATAATTTATACGGAACACGTTTAAAACTTTGCATGCTTAAAGTTGACGTACTAATTTGAATTTGTCAAAAGTACGCAAATATTATACGTTTTTGAAAGAGACGGAAAAATTCGCGTATAATACGAGTTTTATTCAGGTGATTGCTAACAATGTTTTAGACTGGGCCTTGCCCTTGTGATTATTCGATTCCTTAATGCATCTCTATTACTAGACGCTCCGGAAATAAGGCCGCTGACAGGCAAGCAAGAGAAGCCCTACAATCAAAGAAGAATGAGTTCTATCGCTCTCCACCTGGATGTATCCTTGATTCGTTTTTAGTTGATCTCTCTGTTTGTAATTGTTCAGTTTCTCTGTCTTCTGATACTGATACTAGGTACTGCCAGTTATGAATGAATAAAAAAAAAACAATATAAAAGAAGTCAAAAACATAATTTTATTCAAATTTATGGTCCGACTTAAACAACATTGTAGGTAGCAAGAGGAGTTGATAAAACCCATATGACCTTTGCTAATTTTGTTTCGTCACCCAATTTTTTTTTTTTTTTGGATAATATAATCTATTTATATTAATATTAATGTTGTATTAATGTGTGATTAAATATTAAGATTAAAATTTATCATATTAGCTATCATACCGACATCATTCAAAAAATTGGCTGATGAATAGCAAAATTGTAAAACGATTTATGACCATGATATGCAATTACAAATAATCTAGAAATCCCGAGCTATATTAAATCTAGAAGTGACACTAAGGCTTCGTTTGGTAATATAATTTATTTGATTATATTGTGATTACTGAACCAAACGAATTCTAACTTTACATAATTTTTTTTTAACACTAACTGACTATAAATTGCATGTAACTCAAGAATTCAGCAATTCCCTCAACACCTCAACGTTACGGAAGCGGCAAAGGGGGCAATTGCCCTCTTTCATCAGCCACTTAACGACACAATGCCTGTGGAAAACATGGCGGCACGCTGTGCGGGCCGCCGTCTCGTCCGCCCCAAACCCCTCGAGGCACACCGCGCACGGCCGGTCGTCGACCTCCTCCCCCCCTCCGCCCCATTGGATCATGTCCAACTGTGTGAGCTGCACCGACGACGTCGCGGGAGTCGGCCTGTACAAAATTTGAAGCGACGGAGGCAGCAGCAGGTCCTGCACGGACTCGTTAGCGACGATCGCCTTCACCTTGAGCTTCGCCGGTGCCCTCCCGAGGCGGCGCGAGGCCTCCCTCGCGTTCGCTTCGGCGTAGTGGAGTATGGACGGCCCCAGGTAGATGCGGGAGAGCGGGGCGGCGTTCGGGAACGCCATCTTGGACAGGAGCGCCTCGCAGGAGGCGGGCGACTGCGCCGCGGAGAGGAGCTCCGCAATGGTGGACTCGTGCGACGATCGGACGACGCTCGAGCGCTCCGGTCCGGAGCCAAAGATGTTCTCTTGGAGGACGACGGTTAGCTCGAACCCGGAGACTGACGTCATGGTGCAATCGCCGGAGGCGGGTACGGACTGGTGGCTAAGAGAAACGCCGCAGATCATCTTGACATGATCAAGCCAGGAAGTTATTTGGTTTGGTTTGATTTGGTTTGCTAGATCATGCATGGGATTAAAGAAAATAAACCAGCCTCTCTCTCTATATATATAACAATTTTTGAAACTTTGCTTAGCCATTTCCGAATCGGATTCTGAGTTATACACAGTACAAACAATCCGTACTTCCCAGGGATTACAAATCACAACTCGTCTATTCCTCTGGACTCGAGACATGCACCTCACCATAAATGAATAAAAACCTCCCTCCCAAATGTCTGACCGGTCTTGACCAACTCTGAGTCGGACCGGACTTAAATCCGGGGAGCATACGAGCCGAATCAGCCCGCTGTTTTGAAAATCCAAATCCAGTCCAGACCCGAATCCAAATGAGCAGTGGACTGGGTCTACCTAGACTGGATTAGGACGAATCGGACCGGACCAAAATTTGGGCCGTCCGGCCATTCAACACCTTGAGTATTGAGTAATGCCAACAAGACTTGATAATATTAGTCGTACCCCCCAAAAAAGGAGAGCGTATATTTGTACTTTATTAAGTTTGTAGGTGAAGAAACTATTAGTCCGGAGCTTGATCGAAGATGGTAAAACATATACAACAGAGATCTACGATGATACAAAAATCAAATAACCCGATTACAATATGGAGGAGGAAAATAGAAAAGAGAAGATCTCTCGTTCTTCCATGCAAACGTGTTGCAATTGGGACAGAACGAGGTACAATAATCTAGAGAAAGATGAGAAGAAGAAAAATGCTGTGTTGTCAAAACACCGTTGATCAAAGCAAGATTCGCCCCACACGAACTGCTTCCAGGAACTAGCAAGTTTGAAGAACTTGTGGAACGCTCGAAGTCACCTCTGTTCTGACTCCTCGGATGGACTTGCAATGACGACATCAACTCTCTCTCTTTCTCCTTTTCTGACTTATATTTTCGTAGTTCCCACAAAGGAGGCCAGAAGAGAGTATATATAGAGAGATGGTGGAAACCCTAGCCGACTCTTCAGTTATGGAAAGATTGAATCAAATCCCAAAAAGATAGAAGTGCAAAGTGCGCCAACAAAACGCCACATTACGCCTCATGAGACCATGAGCCCGAGTCCGAGTCCGAGTCCGAGTCGCTAAGCCCCTTTGGGGCTTAGCTCCAAATGGAATTAATCCAAGAGAATGACAAAAGCATTAATGCTTAATCTTTGGAGCCTTATTCTTACCTCCTAGTAAAATCACCCACATGGTTCCCTCCTTAGGGTCATCACCCCATGTGCATCTCTCAACAACACACCCAAGTATATATGTTGAGATAACTCATGGTGCATTTCCGATGTGGGACTAAAATTTTACAAGGCATGTTGAGAGCTAGCTCTCTCCATGTAAAGAAATCACCAACAATTCTCCACATATCACAACATATATATGTGTCCAGGGTTGAGCGTTCCCCACAGTAACTGTCCATTTTGTATTATGATAGATGTCGCTGACGACTTGAAACTTCCCGCATGGGTTAAATAACAATGTGATACAAGAATGGACTACGCCTTGAATTCTGCACCACAATTGTAATTCTTTCCACTCACAAAGTGTAGTTACGTGTGCTTCTGGCTGCACATTAAAGGCCCTGTGCCAGCCTGATTTCAGTGTATAATTTTGGGCGTCTACAAGTTTACCCTCAAGAGACGGCCTGATATCTCTTTCCATACACTATAGGTGAGTTCTTTATTAAAGAGATATGGCATGAAGCCTTGCGCTTCCTTGCGGTGCTACGCCGCTATGACATGACCTGAAGCTGAGGCATTACCCCTACCTGAGAACCTCATCGTAGTGTCATACTACTGTAGCATGAGGTCTCAGCCTCTTTGTAGTGCCAATCTACTCAGCATGAAGCCTAAGGCTTCCTTGCGGTGTTACGCCGCAACGACATGACTTACAATGCCGAGGCTTTACCCCTACCTGGGTACCTCATCGTGGTGTCGTGCCACTGTAACATGGGGCCATCCTCCCCTTTGTAGTGTTGTCTACAACTCTTTAATTACGTCATACAGCATTAGGCTACCTGCCTATTTGCGGTGCTACGCCGCTGTGACTTGGCTTGCAAAGCCGAGGCATTACCCCTACCTGGGAACCTCATGGTGGAGTCACCCCACTGTAGCATAGAGTTTTACTCCTTGTAGTGCTGCTCTACCGTGCTTCCTGTAAAGCACACCAGGCATTCACTCTACATGAGAACTCATTAAGGCGTTTAAGCCAACCTTCCACGGGATCTATTTTTTCGCAGAAAATACATAGTAGACAATAGTGGTTATGGGTCTGTATCCCTTCCATGTTTCAGAGAACAAGTACCCACTGTTACCTGATAGTTTTCCAGTCAGTGATCCTCCTTTGAACCAAAAGTTAGATGCCTAGTAGATTTCTCTTTGAACAAATAGTATAAAACTTTATGGTAGGATTACAAAGACACACTATCAGAATGCCTTCAAGCCTATTTTACAAGCTGTATCATCGACCAACTGGCGCTTGAGGCCCTTTGTGAACGGATCTGCCAGGTTCTCTTGACTCCGAACATCAACCACTGCAATTATACCTCTTTTGATAAGATCGTGTACTGTCATGTGCTTCAACCGCACAGTCCTCTTCTTTCCGTTGAAGATGTCATTTGATGCCATCGCCGTAGTCGCCTGGTTGTCACAGTATATCGGTATTGCCGGTATCTGAGCCCCAACCACTGGAAGATCATACATGAGCTCCCGAAGCTATTCTGCTTCATCTGCTGTAGTTTCAAGTGCATAGAATTCAGATTCCATGGAGGAACGAGAGAGTATAGTCTACTTCTTCGACTTCCACGATATAGCAGCTCCACCCAAGGAAAAGACATATCCACCTGTGGATCTCTCGCTTTCCACCTCTGAACACCAGATAGCATCATTGAAGCCTTCCACTACTGTCGGATACCCGTTGTAGTGCAGTGCATATGTCTGAGTCTTCTTGAGATATCTCATCACCCGCTTCACAGCTTTCCAGTGCTCAACCCCTGTGTTGCTTGTGAACCGATTCAGCATTCCCACAGCAAAAGCTATGTCAGGCCTTGTGGCAGTGGTTGCGTACATCAAACTTCCAATAACGCTAGAATACTCCAGCTGCCTGACGATTTTCCTTGAGTTTGGCTTCAGCTTCTGATCGCACATGTATGGCGTATCGATCCCTGGAAGATCCTTATACCCATAGCGTGTGAGCATCTTCTCAATGTAGTGAGATTGTGACAGCACTACTCCAGTGTCTGTCCGGATGATCTTTATGCCCAAGATGACATCTGCATCCCCCAAGTCCTTCATACTGAACTTGGTTGAGAGAAACTTTTTTGTCTCTGTGACATAGCCTATATCCGTACCTAGGATTAGCATATCGTTCACATACAGACAAACGATAACTCCTCTTCCATCAGCGAACTTTGTGTAAACACATTTGTCCGTCTCGCTGACTCTGTAGCCTTTTGACCTAATAACTTTGTCAAACTTCTCATGCCACATCTTGGGAGCTTGCTTCAAACCATACAATAATTTCACCAACTTGCAGACTTTGTCTTCAAGACCTTCGACGACAAATCCATCTGGCTGTTGCATGTAAATCTCTTCGGTTAGCTCCCCATTCAGGAATGTTGTCTTTACATCCATCTGATGTATCACCAACTTATGTATAGCTGCTAGAGCGATTAACATCCTGATGGTGTCATCCGAGCTACTGGAGCGTATGTGTCAAAGTAGTCTATCCCCTGTTTTTGAAAAAATCCCTTGGCTACCAGCCTGGCCTTGAACTTGTCAATAGTTCCATCTGCCTTCATCTTCTTCTTGAAGATCCATTTACATCCGATAGACTTTTCTCCTTCAGGTAGATCTACCAACACCCATGTGTTATTGGAGGTGATAGAGTCAAACTCGTCATTCACTACCTCCTTCCAGAATATAGCATCTCTGGTCTTCATCGCCTCATCATAGGTAAGCGAATCTGCTTCCACATGATAGGTGACAAAGTCATCTCCGAAATCTTTCGGTCTCCTTGCTCGCTTAGCTGACGGCTCTGCGAGGTCTGGTACAAGAGTTGTTTCATCAACAATACCTTCTTCTTGGACTACTGGCCCATATGAGATTTCAGTCTCATTTGCACCTACATCATTTTCCGGAATGTCCGAAAGAACAATATTTTTGTCTTTTGCAAACTTGTCTTCAAGGTATTCAGCATCGCGAGATTCGATGATATGATTTGACTCAATATCAAGAAATCTCCTAGCATCACTCTTCTCGGCATACCCCAAGAAGATTGCCTTCGTAGTCCTTGTCCCTAGCTTCTGAATCTTCAGATCTGGGAGCTTCACATACGCCAGATACCCCCACACTCGAATGACATTCAAGTTTGGTCTGACTTTGAACCAGAGTTCATGAGAAATTACGTCCGAAGTTGCATATGGCACTCTATTTAGAATAAAAGTGGTCGTCAATGCAGCTTCTCCCCAGTAGCATTTAGGAAGACCCGCGGTTAGCAGCATTGAGTTCATCATTTCTGTCAACGTTCTGTTCTTCCTCTTCGCTACTCCGTTGGATTGAGGAGAATATGGAGCAGTAGTCTCGCATATGATTCCATGTTCTTTGCAGAATGACACGAATTCATGAGATCTGTACTCCCCACCTCGATCACTTCTTAACCTCTTGAGTTGTTGTCCAGTCTGCCGTTCAGCTTCGGCCCTGAACTCTCTGAACTTCTCGAAGGCTCGTCTTTAGACTTGAGCAAGTAGAAGAACGCGTATTTTGAGAAATCGTCGATGTAGCCTCCCTTCCCGGAATTTTGAAATTTTTTTATTTATTTTAATTAAAATGGTGATTTTTAGATTTTTATGAATAATTATTTTAATTAATTATTACGGTAGATGATTTTAGCCATGGTTAAGATTTGGAGTACAAGGTGATTAGAAATTATGGCACGGGTAGTGCAATGGCATGCTTTGACTAGTGTATTAGCCCTGGTAGAGAAGGCTGAGCCATAGTGATGTCCTAACTAGGAAAACCAAGCCAGGTTACGACTTAACCACTAGATAATTAAATTGTTATTTATTTTATGTTATTAAATATTAGGAGACCGGTTATGCCAAACCAGTCTGGACTGGACCTGAACTGAGCCCAAGCCTATGTAAGCATCCAGTGTACACAAGATCCCTTGTAGACATACTCTTGAGTAGATGTAGTGCCGATTATGGGATATTGTAATTCGTTATTGTTACTATTATTATTATTGTTTTATTATCAACACTATTGAGATTATTATTATATAATATTAGTCATTATTGAATATATATATATAATATTGTATTGCCTGTACAGAAATTATGGTATAGTTATATATATGTATAAACCCCAGGGTATACATATATTGATTTGTAGCTATATTCATAATTTATTATTATTATTATTATTATTATTATATATATATATATATATATATATATATATATATATATATATATATATATATATATATATATATATGTGTGTGTGTGTGTGTGTGTGTGTGTGTGCATGTGTATGTATATTATATATATGTATATGTGTATATATATGTATGAATATATAGAGAGAGAGAATATATATATATAGAATATATATATATATAGAATATATATAGAGAGAATATATATATATGTAGAGAATATATATATTATACGAGTGTATGTATATATATATATATATATATATATATATATATATATATATATATATATATATATATATATATATATATATATATATATATATATTATGTATGTGTATATATATATTTATATATATATATTTGTATGTACATACGTATATATACATATTTGTATATATACAGATATAAATGGGTGTATATATTCATGTATAATGGTATATAAATATTTATATATATAGGATAAAGAATAAGGAGAAGCAGTAGTTTTCCGAGCCCAGGCCCTCAGCCCAGCAGTGGCTTTTCCCAAGCCCATTAGCCTTAAGCAAACCCACATCCCTTTAAACCGAGCTAAACCCAGCTACAGGACCGAACCCCCGATTCTCTGTACATATATACCCGAGCCCCGACTGTTTGTGAGCCGCGCAAGAAGGGAAGTTTTCCCGAAACCCTAACCATCGAACCCACGCCTGCCGACCATCCTCCACTGGGCGACCCCGCGTGCACCAATGCGCCGCCGGCGCCACCGTCGCGCTGGCCGGAGGCCGGCCACGCGCGCGCGCGCGTGAAGTTGAACCGAATCAGCAAGACAGCAGCAAGCCCGACTTCCTGGTGAGAATTCTCCTCCGACTCTCCGTCTTTTTCCAAACCGAAATAGGCGTTGGAAACCCAACCTATAGGTCTTCGACACCAATGGATCGTTTCGAACTTAATCGAATCGAAATCGATACTAAATCGATGCCAAAAAACCCGAAAAATCTGTCCCGAAACAGGACCGAAATCAGTCCAAGAACCCCTGTTCGACGATCGATTATGATCGATTCAGTGACATATTAGAAAAACTTTTTGAAGAGACTTTTAGACAACATGTAGGGCTTCGAATCCCATCTTGTGGAATTCGAAATCATCGACTGAGCGTCGAGAAATCGAATTCCAAAGTTTTCCAGAAATTTGTTTTCAAAACATTGAAATTGTTCCACACGACGTGCGTCACGCCAATCTGGACGACGTGGTCACGAACCGAAAGCATCAAAAGCTGCGTAACGGCTTCGTGGTCGTGTGGGCTTTGACGGAATTCAAATTGGTCGCGTGTGCGCGACGAATTTGATGCGTATCCGTCAAAATTTTCCGTATCGTGCACTTTGTAAATTTTCCATTTACTTTGTGCATGCTCGTCAGATCGAGATGAAACTTGCGCCAACAGAACCGTATCGTTTTTCTGGTCCTGCATACCAAGTTTGGTCCAAATCTGAGACAGTCGAATCGAACGTCGCTTTGCGGGCCCCACGGTCCCACTCAACGGGCGATTTTGTGCACGGCCCGCCGGAATCCAACTTTGGACATACGGTTGGGTTCGTATCGAAAAAACCGAATCCGCAGACATGTAGTTTGACGACTTTAGAGACCGTTGACTCTGGCACGCTTTTTGGTGCAAAGCGGGTCCAACGGCGGACATCGTTTTCGCCCGAAATTATCGTTTTGCCCCTGTGTCCAGAATTGGACTTAAGGACAGGCAATCCTAGCTGATTTGACCTTTCTGGACACGTTGGTGATATTTGTTTTATCATCCGACAATGTTTGTAGTTATTTTCTCTAAGTGTCACCATTAGTTGGTCAATTTCTATTTTTTCGTAATTCGGAATTAGTACAACCTCATAGTTTAATACTTAGAGACTAGAATTGATCCCCCTTTGACCAGGATGACTATATTAACCAAAAACCAACTATAGGTCAACCATTGACTTAGTTTGACCCGGATTGAACTAGAACTTGACTAGTTGACTTAGTTTGACTCTAATTTGATTTTAGTTGACCTAGTGGACTTGTTGATTGGACCTTGACCTAGAAGGACATAGAATTATCTAGAATGCACTGTAGATTACTTTTATTTTATGTTAGACTCTTTTGTGACTTGTGATTGCTCTAAATAGGACACTATGACTCCAGTTGGACATCTACATTTATCAGCGGCTTGGATTACCAGGCGAGTACATTCTCTGATCTTTTCATGCTTCTTTGGATATGTACTCTTGTTATAGACTAGTATACTTGATGCTGACACGACGTTCACACGGATCGGTACCCTATGGATCTTTTCATGCGATGTTATCCCCTCGGATACATCGAGTATGTCATGTTTCATGTACTTTATCATGTTCATCATGTACTCCATGTATTCACTTTTATCCATGTGCACTCATGTGTTATTCATGTACACTCATGACCATATGAGCCCATGTATACAGTAGTTGTTATCCATGTGCAATAACATAACATGCTTCGATCCTTGTGTATTGGTTGGGGGCAGGGAGAGTGTAGTTGGTTATGTGATCATTATCCCCAGTAGTTATCCATGTGCATTCCATAGTTGTATCCATGTGCAACCCAAGCTGTTTACATAACCAATTCATGCTCTGTTTCACGTAGAAGGTTATATTCTTTATTTATCATATTTATATCTCAGTTATATCTTCTCTCCTGTTGATTTCTCTGTACAGCGTTTCATGTATAATTTTCTATAGCTTGCTTTATATGTCCATTCCTGATATGAACTGTTGTGAGAGATATGTGCTCGTTCCTGTCCTGATTGGACCTGTTGATAAAATTTTACAGGTACTTGGAGTTCACAGTTAGCCTAGAGGACACTGGTAGAGCTTGGAGTATTTACCTAGAGTTTGTTCATTTTTCTTTATTGTCTGTCTTAAGAGTTGTATTTGAAGTCTTGTGTTTGTTTAATAGAACTTTCTTTACTATCACTCCTGGTTCTCTCTCTCTTGTGGATTATCTTATCTATTTCATCGTGCTGTTATCTATCTTTAGAGTTGTGATTGAGATAGTATCCTTATGTGTTTGTCCTCCGTCTGGAGAGTATAGCATATTGTTTTAGATGTGATTATGACCTAGAACAGCGTTCTACCGTCGACACTGCGGCGTAGGCTGGACGTACCCACGTCTCGTGCCCTAACGCTAGGGCGCGGGTCGTGACACGTTTTTAGTGGTGGCCCATGCAGGTCGAGATTCGTATTTGTACGATTTTGTGGTAGCGCGACGACTTAGTTGTACTGCTACGAGCCTGCTATAGAGTATAAGAAATAAGGTGCTAGAATTAGAGATACTCAATCACACTTTGGATCCTTGAGAGATTCCAGGGACGACCCTTGAGAATCTCATTACGAATTTCGATTTGAATTTCTTTTCCTCTTGAATTTGATCTTGATTGGTTCATCTCTTTTGAGCGAATCTTCATTATTCCTTCTTTACCATTATTTCTTGTACTCCCATTTTCTTAAACTCTATCGTACATGTATACTTTGTAACCCTTGAGTCTTCGTATTTTTTATGGAAAAGGTTGAGAAAGTGTCGTAAATCATGTAGCTCGGAAATGATTGAACTGGTTATCGTGTGATGATTTTTTTGGAATCCAAAAGGTTGGATGTTAACATGGAAACTTGAGAATGATATGTGGTGAAGGTCTAGGATGAAATCAAAGAGATGTATACTACCAGTCTGGAAACAAACCACACATAGAGAAAACTTGTTATGAATAATTCGTAAGTGTATTTCAAAAACTGATGAGGATATTCATGGTCAACTTAGTTTGAGAACTTCAAAATTTTTGTTATTGATTCTCGGGCAGTTTTACCCTAAGGCTTTAAAGAAGGTTAGTAATGGAAAAGAGAATTAAATTGTATTCAATAAAGATATGAAATTGAACAAGATATTGCAAGGAAATGACTAGGGATAGAGAGGACACAAGGCTATGAAAATTTGGACATTGTTGTGAATTTTTTTTAAAAAAAATTCGGAGAATAATATTCATGGGTGTATGTCGAAGAAAATATGAAGGTTGATTTTACGTCGGAAAATAAATTTGTAAGGCCTAGAGGTTTGTGAATTGAATGATACGAGAAAACAATGTAAACAGTTTAAAGATCTCATAAACTTGAGTTAGAGGTTTCGGATCTAAATTCGGACAATGTGAAGAAATATGGAAATTGATTTAAAATGAATAGTATTGATTCTTAATAAGAAGGGGCATGCTTCATGAGAAATGTTTTGAAAATTTAGAATCCTGCCTATGATGATCATGGTAAGGATTTAGATAACGGGAGGTTGTAAAATCTGGATGGTAAACATATGAGGATTGAATTATCATAGAGAGACTAGTAAGGTAAAGATACGATTGGCAATTATGATCAGGTAAACTTCAGGGTTTCAGAGGCAGATGATACTTGACTTTTCTCAAATCTAGATCTTTTATTGTGACTCTCTAACCGTTCGTAATATTTGAATAATGATTTGATCATTCCTTAACAGTATTCTCTCTCTAGAACTGTATCCTTAAATTATTTTATTCTGTAACTGATTTTATTTCGTGCTTCAACTTGATCTCCTTTACTTTGTGCATTAATTGTCACCTCTTGAACTCCATTTTCTATTTTGAATCCTTGACATTTCTTACCATGACTTTGATATTCGGAGTGTAATACTAGTTGTTACCCTCCAACAAATTGTGTACAAGGCCCAGACGAGTCCATCTTCGTGTGGGAATATCGTGTCCCATTAAACTCATCTCCTTGTATACTATCCTTTTGATATGACTTTCGAGTCGAAATGACTAACTATGATCTATACCATAATACCAACTATTTTCGATTTCAATTAGAAATCCAACTTGACTCACTTCTTTTGACCCGACATGTGTTGGTGTTCTGCTTAATTCTTTAAATGCTCAACTTATACTTTATCTTGATGGCTTGACCCGTTGTTCCATCACCCTATTAGTTTAACTCTTTTAAGGTGGGTAGAATGTCTCACTACCCAGCAAATCCTAGTCATTGTGAACCACATTGATAAGTTCACTTAGACTATTTAACTTATTTCATCATTATCCTTGCTTATATTTTGACTACCTTATGTTGCTAATTTAGAACCAGTTTTGCAAGCTTATCTTCTTTTCGAGCTTGATCATGACATATATTATTGGAGGCCGGCACCCACTAACATATTGTCTAATCAGAACCGGTGCAAGATGGTCTGATCAACCTATTGCACTTTGGTTCGCTTTCATATATTACTCTACGTGGATGAGACTCTAGGGCATATATCTCATCCGCGACAGCCTTGACAATTCCCCTTTGAACTATTTTGTCGTATATGAGCCACGTATTGTACTCAATAACATCGCCTTTGAACTCTTTATTTTCTGCCTTTTACATATTTCAGAAAGACAAGACCTTATACTTATTAGACAGACCCGAGGTATCACATATAGCTTTCCTATCCAAAGGAGGAAATTGATTCAATTCTATATCCTTGCATCATCCTTTAAATCCTAATTCCTTTGACCGACCAGTTGACTTGGTCATCCTTCTCATCATCCAATATATTGGGATCTTATCCAATTGAATTAAACCAATTGTGACATGGATTTCAAATCTTGGATACTCGTGCTCAGACTTCAATGACCTCGTTCTCTATCTTGTCCAAACATCGATTCATCCTGATTGATCAAATTAGATCGTATTGGGACTAAAATTTTCTTATATATATATAGTGTGTGCTTGGAGTTTTTTTGTGTGCTATTGACAAATCGTGATTTTAAACTTTGATTTTCTTGACTATATTTGGAATTAGTACCCCTTCAGAGTTAGTTACTAGTTATGTTCTTTGATAGTTGCCAATTTCATAGAGGTTGGTAGACTGCCTTACGGCCTTGATGATTGGCGTTCCCTTATCTTTCCAATTGGACTCCCTAGACTGTTTGTATGTTTTATACCCGATGACTGGCTTAATCTAGTATGACTTATACACCTAGGTGAGACATTCAACTCCTATGATTTGACCATGATCCTGCGTATGTTATTCTTCCTAATTGTATGATTAAATTTTTTTTCTTAGAGACTTTGATTGTTGGGTGTTGACCTAGAAGGAGTACGACCGACCTAAATTTCGAGGACGAAATTATTTTAAGGTGGGTAGATTTGTAGCCTCCCTTCCCGGAATTTTGAAATATTTTTATTTATTTTAATTAAAATGGTGATTTTTAGATTTTTATGAATAATTATTTTAATTAATTATTACGGTAGATGATTTTAGCCATGGTCAAGATTTGGAGTACAAGGTGACTAGAAATTATGGTACGGGTAGTGCAATGGCATGCTTTGACTAGTGTATTAGCCCTGGTAGAGAAGGCCGAGCCATAGTGATGTCCTAACTAGGAAAACCAAGCCAGGTTACGACTTAACCACTAGATAATTAAATTGTTATTTATTTTATGTTATTAAATATTAGGAGACCGGTTATGCCAAACCAGTCTGGACTGGACCTGAACTGAGCCCAAGCCTATGTAAGCATCCAGTGTACACAAGATCCCTTGTAGACATACTCTTGAGCAGATGTAGTGCCGATTATGGGATATTGTAATTCGTTATTGTTACTATTATTATTATTGTTTTATTATCAACACTATTGAGATTATTATTATATAATATTAGTCATTATTGAATATATATATAATATTGTATTGCCTGTACAGAAATTATGGTTTAGTTATATATATGTATAAACCCCAGGGTATACATATATTGATTTGCAGCTATATTCATAATTTATTATTATAAATATATATACATGTGCATGTGTATGTATATTATATATATATGTATATGTGTATATATATGTATGAATATATATAGAGAGAGAGAATATATATATATATATAGAATATATATATATATATATATATATATATATATATATATATATATATATATATATATATATATAATATATATAGAGAGAATATATATATATATATATATATATATATATATATATATATATATATATATATATATATATATATATATATATATATATTAATTATACGAGTGTATGTGTATATATATATATATTTTTTTTTTATTTTTTTTTTTTGTATATATATTTTTTTTGTATATATATATATATATATATATATATATATATATATATATATATATATATATCTATATATATATATATATATATATATATATATATATATTTATATATATATATATATATATATATATATATATATATATATATATATATATATATATAAATATATATATATATATATATATATATATATATATTATGTATGTGTATATATATATTTATATATATATTTGTATGTACATACGTATATATACATATTTGTATATATACAGATATAAATGGGTGTATATATATTCATGTATAATGGTATATAAATATTTATATATATGGATATATATATAGGATAAAGAATAAGGAGAAGCAGTAGTTTCCCGAGCCCAAGCCCTCAGCCCAGCAGTGGCTTTCCCCAAGCCCATTAGCCTTAAGCAAACCCACATCCCTTTAAACCGAGCTAAACCCAGCTACAGGACCGAACCCCCGATTCTCTGTACATATATACCCAAGCCCCGACTGTTTGTGAGCCGCGCGAGAAGGGAAGTTTCCCCGAAACCCTAACCATCGAACCCACGCCTGCCGACCATCCTCCACTGGACGACCCCGCGTGCACCAACGCACCGCCGGCGCCACCGTCGCGCTGGCAGGAGGGCGGCTACGCGCGCGCGCGCGTGGAGTTGAACCGAATCAGCAAGACAGCAGCAAGCCCGACTTCCTGGTGAGAATTCTCCCCCGACTCTTCGTCTTTTTCCAAACCGAAACAGGCGTTGGAAACCCAACCTATAGGTCTTCGACACCAATGGATCGTTTTGAACTTAATCGAATCGAAATCGATACTAAATCGATGCCAAAAAACCCGAAAAATCTGTCCCAAAACAGGACCGAAATCAGTCCAAGAACCCCTGTTCGACGATCCATTATGATCGATCCAGCGACATATTAGAAAACCTTTTTGAAGAGACTTTTAGTCAACATGTAGGGCTTCGAATCCCTTCTTGCGGAATTCGAAATCATCGACTGAGCGTCGAGAAATCGAATTTCAAAGTTTCCCAAAAATCTGTTTTCAAAACATTGAAATTGTTCCACACGACGTGCGTCACGCCAATCCGGACGACATGGTCGCGAACCGAAAGCATCGAAAGCTACGTAACGGCTTCGTGGTCGTGTGGGCTTTGACAGAATTCAAATTGGTCACGTGTGCGCGACGAATTTGATGCGTATCCGTCGAAATTCTCCGTATCGTACACTTTGCAAATTCTCCAATTACTTTGTGCACGCTCGTCAGATCGAGACGAAACTTGCGCCAACAGAACCGTATCGTTTTTCTGGTCCTACAAACCAAGTTTTGTCCAAATCTAAGACAGTCGAATTGAACGTCGTTTTGCGGGCCCCACGGTCCCACTCAACGGGCGATTTTGTGCACGGCCCGCCGGAATCCAACTTTGGACATACGGTTGGGTTCGTATCGAAAAACCAGATCCGTAGAAATATAGTTTGATGACTTTAGAGACCGTTGACTCTGGCACGCTTTTCGGTGTAAAGCGGGTCCAACGGCGGATATCGTTTTCGCCCGAAATTACCGTTTTGCCCCTGTGTCCAGAATTGGACTTAAGGACAGGCAATCCAAGCTGATTTGACCTTTCTGGACACGTTGGTGATATTTGTTTTATCATCCGACAATGTTTGTAGATATTTTCTCTAGGTGTCACCATTAGTTGGTCAATTCCTATTTTTTCGTAATTCGGAATTAGTACAACCTCATAGTTTAATACTTAGAGACTAGAATTGATGCCCCTTTGACCAGGTTGACTATATTAACCAAAAATCAACTATAGGTCAACCATTGACTTAGTTTGACCCGGATTGAACTAGAACTTGACTAGTTGACTTAGTTTGACTCTAATTTGATTTTAGTTGACCTAGTGGACTTGTTGATTGGACCTTGACCTAGAAGGACATATAATTATCTAGAATGCACTGTAGATTACTTTTATTTCATGTTAGACTCTTTTGTGACTTGTGATTGCTCTAAATAGGACACTGTGACTCCAGTTGGACATCTACATTTATCAGCGGCTTGGATTACCAGGCGAGTACATTCTCTGATCTTTTCATGCTTCTTTGGATATGTACTCTTGTTATAGACTAGTATACTTGATGCTGACACGACGTTTACACGGATCGGTACCCTATGGATCTTTTCATGCGATGTTATCCCCTCGGATACATCGAGTATGTCATGTTTCATGTACTTTATCATGTTCATCATGTACTCCATGTATTCACTTTTATCCATGTGCACTCATGTGTTATTCATGTACACTCATGACCATATGAGCCCATGTATACAGTAGTTGTTATCCATGTGCAATAACATAACATGCTTCGATCCTTGTGTATTGGTTGGGGGCAGGGAGAGTGTAGTTGGTTATGTGATCATTATTCCCAGTAGTTATCCATGTGCATTCCATAGTTGTATCCATGTGCAACCCAAGCTGTTTACATAACCAATTCATGCTCTGTTTCACGTAGAAGGTTATATTCTTTATTTATCATATTTATATCTCAGTTATATCTTCTCTCCTGTTGATTTCTCTTTACAGCGTTTCATGTATAATTTTCTATAGCTTGCTTTATATGTCCATTTCTGATATGAACTGTTGTGAGAGATATGTGCTCGTTCCTGTCCTGATTGGACCTGTTGATAAAATTTTACAGGTACTTGGAGTTCACAGTTAGCCTAGAGGACACTGGTAGAGCTTGGAGTATTTACCTAGAGTTTGTTCATTTTTCTTTATTGTCTGTCTTAAGAGTTGTATTTGAAGTCTTGTGTTTGTTTAATAGAACTTTCTTTATACTATCACTCCTGGTTCTCTCTCTCTCTCTTGTGGATTATCTTATCTATTTCATCGTGCTGTTATCTATCTTTAGAGTTGTGATTGAGATAGTATACTTATGTGTTTGTCCTCCGTCTGGAGAGTATAGCATATTGTTTTAGATGTGATTATGACCTAGAACAACGTTCTACCGTCGACACTGCGGCGTAGGCTGGACGTACCCACGTCTCGTGCCCTAACGCTAGGGTGCGGGTCGTGACTGTCACGCCCCGCTCCCGTAGGAGCGATCGTCCTCGCTAAGGCGTGATGCCGCATGATCCTAGATTGCGCCCGTACAACGCAATTCCATAACGGCCGATTACAGCGGCGGCGACGGGGTCGTCGCACAAAAGTCCCGAGCAGAGACATTAAACACGCAGCAGAAATTTAGAACAAACACAAGTTATTCAAAGAAGCTCTTTTATTGATATTGAAACAACAGTTACATTGGGGGATCAAGGCCAAGATTACAATCACTCAAATACACTCGTCTCACATTACAAATCGCTCAGCTCTCTCTCATCTCTCGATACATATTTGTCGATCCAGCGGAAGCTTCGGAAGGCGATGTTCATACATTCTGTCCCGTATAAGTCTTCAAATCCATGCGACCGCACGCTTCGAATCGCCAAGGAACTTCGTGCCTCGACGCATCTAAGCGAGCTCCGCGCCACGAGCTTCTACCTGTGCCTGCACATAGAAACTGTGTGGGTGTCAGTACCACTGTACTGGTGGAGTGAGCTCCTCGTCCACCCATACAAAACCGACACGTTCATTTACTTTGTGCAATACAAGCCCCCCTTTTACGATTGTCTTTCTAGTCTTGCCTTAGGATCGATTTTAGGACCGACGCTCGGCCTATTTAGTATCTATAGACCATCTCCGTGCCTTGCACTAAATACGTACCCATACTTTGCCTCTAGACCTTTCTCGTGCTTGTATTGTCAACGTACCGACTCATACTTGTCTTTCGCACCATACTCTTAGACGTAACGACTAGGTCGTGTCAAATACTTGTCCTACGGCCCTTCTCGACTTAACTCGAAACGTATAACCAAACTTGTGGAACCGATGTTGAGAACTCAAGTACGATAATGTATCTCGTGCCGAAGCACGTGTCTTTACGTAACCGAATCGTAGGCTTATAATACTTTGGTGCAACCGAGCACACATTTCACAACAAGTCGCATACCGTGCTTACGCTTCCTTTGTTACGACCGACACCGTGCATACGGATTCGCCGCTTAGCACGCCAATTATCTATATGAAAGGCCACTGGCATGACAAGCCATCGCGGACATAGCTCGGGTAGACGGCGGGTCCTTCGATGCAAGGTAGCTAGCCCCATGGAAAGCCCTCGACTACCCACGCAATAAAAACATGCGCTGCTATAACGTCTACCCCCTAGGATGACTGGGCCCGGTGCCCCGGCGTATAACCAGTCTAGGCAGAAATCCTTGTCGACAAGGTGTCCAATGACCACGCACCTACGAGACATCTAAACTCACGTAAATGCATGGCCTACTTGTTGGTACGATCGGAACTATACTTAGCAACTCGTGCTCTGAATCACACTTGGCATAACGTGCCTCGGGACCGCGAGACTCCCAACCGAGGGATCGCCTCGAACTTCTTAACGTGGATAGGAACGCGAGACTCCCAACCGAGGGACCGCCTCGAAACACCTTAACGTGGACAAGAATGCGAGACTCCCAACCGAGGGACCGCCTCAAACTTCTTTGTACTCGAGGGAACGACTACTACGTAGCCTTCCAACTTAACTCGAACAAACGTGTTCCTTAAGTGCCATGGACCATGGCTAACTTTACATCGTGCCAACCGTGGCTCGTGCCTGTAATTGACTTCTGTCTTACGCGACGTTATCACCCAAGTCATACGTTATATGACGGCCCTTGAGATCGTGGGACTATTTGACTTGACAACCGCAGAACGAGCGGGACGGTACTTAGAATGACTTAGGTCGATCGGCCTAACTTTGCCTAACTTACTCAAGCCTACAACTTAACCCGAGGGACGAGCCAAGGCTATGCCAAGCCTTGCGCAGTGGAAACGTGCATGCATTATCGAGCATTTATACGGGCGACGCCTATGACTTAGGCTAACTCATCGTTTGTGTCGAATACCAACTTTCCTTCTCCCAAGCCACGGGACGAAGGACCGAGTGTCATTTTAAAGCACGCTGAGCCGACTTCTATTGAGACCATTGGACCATTTTCCATGTTCTAAAACATTCCGACGGGTCGGGATTATTCCCTTAGCTATGTGCGTTCGTAGCTTTTATATTAGCCTACTTGTGCAAGTTGAAAACAGACGAATTATTAAGTGAAGGCTGAGATGAGGCAAGTTCACCGAAACTACCCCACCTGAGCGATGTCTTCGAGTCGCCGTTGTAAGGCCAAGTCCGAACGCCGTCGGCGTTTCGATTCCTCCGATTGACTTTGCGGGACGGGGCACTACAGTGACAGTCGATGAAGGTTATGAAATACTTCATCCCGGCTTTCGTGGAGAAATGTTTGAAGTCACAGATATCGGAGTGCACCAACTCCAGAAGATCTGTGCTTCGATTGACCCGATGAAAGGGTTTCCTTGTGATCTTCGTCTGAGCACACACTTCACACTTCTCCACCTTACCCCCACATTTGGAGATGAGTCCTAGACTAGACATTTTGTTAATTCTTTTACAATGAACATGTCCTAGTCTATTATGCCACAACTCAAGAGAATAATCAGAAAATGCAACTGCATTAATGTCATCAAACTGGTTGACAAGCTGAATTTTAGACATTTCTTCGGTTAGATAAGCCTTTTCGAAGTATGTTCCCTTCTTGGACATCACCATCTGACCAGCATTGATGTCCATCCTCAAGCCTGCGTTGCAGAGCAGGCTCCCAGATATCAGGTTCTTGGCAATCGTCGGAACATGCTTCACACCTTGAAGCGTCAGAGTGTTCTCAGAAGTAAGTTTCAGTTCCACGGTTCCGATCCCCAGAACTTCAGTTTGGGCTTGGTTCGCCATGACAACCTTCTCAGATATCGGCTGGTACGTGACGAACCATTCCTTGCTAGAACAGACATGGCAAGTCGCTCCAGTGTCTATCTACCAGTCAGAGTCAACCCCCACAGTTATGACCTGTACGATCATAGCAACAAAGATAGAAACCAACGAAACCTTATTAGGCTCACCTTTCTCTGATTGTTTAGGCTTAGATCTGCATTCACTCTTGTAGTGGCCTTTCTTGCCACAATTGTAACAAGTCACGGTTGCTTGAATGAAGGACCCTTCACTTTCAGATTAGTGAAGTCCTTCTTCTTGGGATGAGAAGCCGCCTGCTTCCCCTTGGGATCTCTTGTCTGCACAAGATTGGCTTTAGCCAACTGTTTGGACAGAGTGTCCACCTTCTGTTGGGAACGCATCTCGTCCTCAACATGGATCTCTTGAAGTAGATCTCCCAAGCTAATGTCTAGCTTCTTTCTGTGCATCCTTGCATAGAAGGTACTCCATCCAGCATGGAGTTTTGAGACGATCCCTCCAACGACAAACTTATCTGGAAGGGACATCTCTTCGTCTTTCAGTTTCTGACGCAGCTTCAGAAATTCCTTCACCTGTGGCAACACGGACTTCTCGTCCTCAAAGAGCAATTTGTGATATTTTTCAACCACAAACATCTTGCTCCTGTTCCTGTCTTCTTCATACAGATTTTCCACAGACTCCTATATGTCTCTGGCAAGTTCCTTCTTCGATTAGGATTCTGCCAGGGAATCCTCCATAGCATTCAGGATGAGAAGCCTGCAGATGCTATTTTTCTTTCTCCACTTGGCCTGGAGTTTGGTAGCCGCGTTGATTGCGACAGTAGATCCAGTGTCTGGAACAGAGGGTTCTTCCTCCAACAGAACATGATCAACGTCTTTTGGTTGAAGAGTTAGGTAAACCTTTCTCTTCCAGACTTGATAATGCTCTCCATCGAACTTTTCCAACTTGCAGAAGTCCGATTGGAGGAGCGAAGCATTAATGTTTTCCATCTACATGGATCTTGCTTTGAGATTGTTAGCCCAGGGGCTTGATCAAAGATGGTAAAACAGATGCAACAGAGATCTACGATGATACAAAAACCAAATAACCCGATTACAATATGGAGGAGGAAAATAGAAAAGAGAAGATCTCTCGTTCTTCCTTGCAAACATGTTGCAATTGGGACAGAACGAGGTACAATAATCTAGAGGAAGATGAGAAGAAGAAAAATGCTGGGGTGTCAAAACACCGTTGCTCAAAGCAAGATTCGCCTCACACGAACTGCTTCCAGGAACCAGCAAGTTTGAAGAACTTGTGGAACGCTCGAAGTCACATCTGTTCTGACTCCTCGGATGGACTTGCAATGGCGGCAGCAGCTCTCTCTCTCTCTCTCTTTCTCCTTTTCTGACTTATGTTTTCGTAGTTCCTACAAAGGAGGCCAGAAGAGAGTATATATAGAGAGAGGGTGGAAACCATAGCCGCCTCTTCAGTTATGGAAAGATTGAATCAAATTCCAAAAAGATAGCAACGAGATTAATTCAAATCCCACAAAGATAGCAACGAAATTAATTCAAATCCCACAAATATAGGATCTGAATTAATCGCATTGAATCAGTCTTTCCATAACTGACTTGTAGTCTGCACAGTCAGCGGAACCCTCGATGCGGCTGCAGCAGCAGCCTGGCCGCATGAGCCTCATGGTCTCATGGACCACATGAGCCTTATGGCCGCATGGACCACATGGGCCGCATGACCGCATAAGACCGCATATGAGCCGCATAAAGACCGCATGACTGCTGACGTGCTAAGTGCGCCAACAAAATGCCACATTACGCCTCATGGGCTCGAGTCCGAGTCCGAGTCGCTAAGCCCCTTTGGGGCTTAGCTCCAAATGGAATTAATCCAAGAGAATGACAAAAGCATTAATGCTTAATCCTTGGAGCCTTATTCTTACCTCCTAGTAAAATCACCCACATGGCTCCCTCCTTAGGGTCATCACCCCATGTGCATCTCTCAACAACACACCCAAGTATATATATTGAGATAACTCATGGTGCATTTTCAATGTGGGACTAAAATTTTACAAGGCATGTTGAGAGCTAGCTCTCTCCATGTAAAGAAAGCACCAACAGAAACTAATTCTACTAACATCAACCTCCTATAAGGGAGATATGTTCTAAGTTGTAACACTAAGGTATTAAGGTTGGCTTTGTAACAGTGTTTTCTTTGGAATATTTTTAATCGCTCGTTTGTGAAGTGTTTTAAAGACTCATATTTATTATTTTTTTTTAAGACGTTGGCTTTGGACGGTACTTAAATTTTTTTTTTTCAAAGTCGATGTAATATAATTTTCAATGTCTTTATAAACATCTCAAATCGACAAATTTTGAATTATTTTATTATTTTATTTTATTTATATCTTCACAAAAAATTATATAATTATAATTACTATTTTTTCTATCTGTTTTTTTTGTCATGTGTGTTTTTCTTTTTCTTCTTCCAAACTACGATTAATAAGTTTTTAAAATCGTTTTGTCAAAAAAAAAGTTTTTAAAATCGTTCCTTTCTACTGATAGAATAAAAGGTTAAGATCATATTACAGTTATCACACTAATGTAAGCTAATATACGACTCTTTTTATAAATCAAGAGAGAAAATTTACACCGAAATAGATGGCAAACGGACAACACGTTGTGCCGTCAGTCCTTTTTGGAAGGCAAAACCAATGCTCTTAAACATTACATCCATAGACCTGGGAGACATGACATTACTGTGCATAACTTTTTGTACTCTCTTAGGAAGCTCCACAATGTCTTGTACTAGAAAACCAAATATGCCAAATACGAACGGAATAAAAACGTGTTGATTGTCGGCACACGCATAAGAAGCAAGATATACTTTTGGCTTTAGCAAATAAGCAATTTGCCAAGCTTCTGATCTCGTTTTCTACCAAAGTTAGTCTCTTCATTCTTGAATACTACAGACAATTGTCCATACAAAACACAAATAAAAAATAGCACATTAAAGAATTTAACATATATATATATATATATATATATATATATATATATGCAATTGGACCTTCTCTTTGTTCTGACAAGGTGAATAACATCCCAACTAGATTTGTAAATTTAATAAGAAAGTAGATATAATAAACCCGCTAATTTTTTTTTACAGAATAAACTGAAGTCACAAAATCAAACAAACTTCTACATCAGAAACAAAAATCTGGAAGAGCTTTTGTTTATACATGTGCATACAGGTAAGATTATTTGTGTAAAAACTTTCAAAAGTGCTCCTTGCTGAATTACCAAGCATGCGGTGTAATGGTTTAAAATTAAAATCGTTAGTAAAAACCATCTATAGTCGGACCCCACATAATCAGTACTCTAAAAAATATCTTTTAACCGTTACCTTACAATTGTCAAGCATACCCGAGTAAAAAATGGAAGGACTGAATGTGACTTTGAATTTCAGTTAATTTTCATGTAGATTAACGGTGGAAATAACTGAGAGTTGAGGGTAGCAAGTTAAAATTTAGCATAAAAAATAATATTTGATCAAAAAAACAAAAACAAAACAAAACCAAGATTTTAAAAAACACGGATAGAAAATAAGATTGCATACAACAAACCAAAGCTAGGATTTTTGTTTTTTTAATTGACAGGAAATAAGGTTGCATTAAAAAAACATAGCTAAGATTTTACAAAAAAAATGGATAGAAAATAAGATTTCATCAACAAAAAAAAAGCCAAGATTTTTTAAAATTTTTATTTTGAACAAAAAAAAGTAAGATTTACCCACAAGATAAAAGCCAATATTTCTAAAAATTTGGGAATCAAAGCAAAGATTTTAAGATCAAAGCCAAGAATGCAGTATATTTGTTGATTTTAAAATTAAAAGCCAATTCTTTTTCTAAAAATATGATTTTCCGAATATTAAAAACATCATATGTATATATAATTAGAATATTGAAGGGTTTTTTTTTTCTCGGTTCGTCCAACTTTCTTTCTCTTTATTTTGTTAATTTCAATACTATAATTTTCTATATAAATGTGGACAATAGTATTCATCCTACTCAAGATTGGACCATAGGTAAGTTTGACAAGATTTTAGACTTTGGCAACCCTTATGTGCTAGGACAACTTCTCAGGCCTGTAACCTGACAAAAGGTCGAGTTCACGGATGACCTTCCGGACCGGACCGCAATAAGGGTTAATGGACAACCAAAATTAGTTCTGATAGGATAATCTAACTCTCCGAGCTACGATCCTACTATCACCACCACGTCAGCGAATCACCCAAATTTTTGGGTGATTAATAGTAATTTTTTTTATACAGAAAATTGTATTGGAAACATCAAAGTTGTTTATTGTGTAAAAGACAGTCTCAAAAAATTTGGGTTCAGCCCTAATACGCCCTAAAATTGGGCATGAATTATATTTTTTGACGATTTACACCCTAAACTAGGTCATGAATTATATTTTTTTAACTTTTTTTCCTTCTTTACTCAGTTAATATTTACTTAATACTAAACTGGGTGTATTATAATTTTACGTTCTTCTTTTAGGCGTAAATTGCTCCTTTTTTCGATTTTGTTTTACATTTTTACCCCCTAAAATAGGGCATAAATTGACAAGTATTTTTATTTACGTCTTAAAGTAGGACATAAATTAATGATATTATTTTTTAAAATGATCTGAGATAGGATTAGTATTTACGTCCTATTTTAAGGTGTATTGGGATTAGATTTACAAATTATCCAAATTTTATGCATTTTAAGGTGTATTTTAATTCTTCCTATACAATTTTTTATTTTTCTTTTTGAAAAAATTTGAGTTGCAATCCACTTTTTTTTTTTTTACCCAAATTCAAGATGCACTCCACTGCTTTACTATAATATACAGCACTACCACTTTTGACGGATACCATCATTCACTAAGGTCAACCGTTTTGACCAATTTTTTTGGAGCGAAAAGCCCTCGTCGTCTTTCCCAGCCACCCCCTCCACTCCACCACCTGGAAGAGTTGTATGTAGGAGAACCTATCATGAGGACCGTGGAGGGCCGGGGAGGGCGGTGGAGGCCTGGGATGCGGCGGGGCGTGGAGGGATGGGCAGAGGTCGTGGACGCAGCGGAGGGAGGTGGCGGGGATGTCGGGGACGCGGAGGAAGGGTGTGTGGAGGCCAGGGACGTGGGGGTCTGGGACCGGGGGGGTGGCCGGGGACGCGACGAGGGGGCGCGGAGGCCGTGGACGCAGCGGGGAGGGGAGACGTAGGCGGAGGGGGGGTGGCGTGAAGGTAGGGGACGCAGGCGGAGGTGGGCGTGGAGGCCAGGGACGCGGCGGTCTGGGAAGGGGGGGTGGCCGGGGACACGACGAGGGGGCGCGGAGGGCGGAGACATGGTGGGGCGAGACGGGGAGACGCGGGCGGAGCGGGGGTGGCACGGAGGCCAAGGACGCAGGGGGTGGGCGGCGTGGAGGCCACGGACACGATCTTGAACTGGTCTAATTGTTTGAGTTGCGGACCTAAGGAGAAGGGACTGTACGCATAGGAGGAAACAACACGCTGGAAAGATGACATGGGTATTTTGGTCCGAAATATTTGGTCAGAGTAATTGACCGTCAGGAATACAATATACCTCATAAGTGAGAGATGATGCATACTATGATAAAGCAGTATGATGCACCTTGAATTGGGATAAAAAAAAGTTGGGTGTAACTTTTTTTTTCCTAGTCGAGCTCGTCGTACTTGCAAGCTAGTTAGTTCATTTACATCCCTGCCTTCCTAACTACTACTACTACTTAGTAGGCATGTCCGGATTTTATACGAGGCACATGAGGCGGTCGCCTCAGGCCCAAAATTTTAGAAGGCACCAATTCTAAAAAAAGCTCATCAAACCCATTCTAATCATTTTATTCATCTTATAATTTTTCTATAGGATATCTAAACTCAAGACCGACCTGAGTTTATGGTACCCAAGACAAAATTTCAAAATAGAGGTCATGTATAATGTAAAAAAAATATTAAAAACTAAAATAAAAGTAAATCTAAAAATATGCTATAACCAAGAATTGAACCTAGGACTTATAATGTGCAAGTCTAATATAACAACCACTACACCGCAATTATTTTTTCCTGGGTGCGTGGGCTGTCTAAACGTCATATACTAGAATACCAATAGAGACAAGTCGGTTAGTCAGAATAAAGAAAAAATTGGTGGAGTCGTTGTCAAAATCATTTTCCCCTTCCTTCGCTCTAATAGTCTGATGTTCTTAGTCTTCTCTACCATTTCGTCATCTGTCTCAATCTCCTCTACCCTTTCGTTGTTGTCAATCTCTTTTGTGTGTTTATTTTTTGGTCCTCTGGGAGGTAATTGAAAAAGAGAATAAGTTACAATTTTTATTTTCAATTTTATTATTATCTATGAACTACCCCCAAACATTGTTAGCTTTTTAATTATTTATTTGCCTAGAGTATTAATTTTATTTTTGGTCTGAAACTTTTAGAGTTTGAATTACTAAACAATATAATATCCATAAACATTAGGCTTGGGGTACAACTTTTAGATTTTGTCTCAGATCTCAAAATCTAAAGTCGGGCACTTTTAGTAGGGAATAAGAATAACTAGTAGGGAATAAGAATAATTTAACAATGTTTTGTTTTACTGAAATTACTAAACAATTAATTAATTAATTAATTACATACAATGATGATCTATTTGTATAGATAGAGAGCGCGGCAAACGGGGCAGCTAGCGGGACTGCCGGAGTCTGCCTGTTGGATCAGCCATTCGACTATGCAGTCGCCGTGGAAAACATGGCGGCACCACGTCCGAGCCACGGATCCGCCCCTCACGAACTCCTCGAGGCACACCGCACAGTACATCACTTCCTCCTCCTCGTCCCACGTGAACTCGCTCTCCTCCAAGGACTCCGCGGCCGCTGCGGCCAAAGAACCTTCCACGATGCCCGTCCTCATAGCCGCCGACTCCTTCCCGCCGCCGCAGCCGCCGCCGAAGCCGCCGCGCGTGACCAGTGTCACCCGGGCCGCCACCGACAGCTCCGCGAGCTCCGCGACGGCTGCGGCCTCCGCCGCCTTCTCGATGGCGAACTGCAGTATCCGTCTCCCTAGGCACACGTTGGTCAGCGGGTCGATGTCCGGCAGCGACATCGTCGACGCCAGCGTGTCGTACTCGGGCGACGAACATGTCAGGGACAGGAATTTGGCGAGGGTGGACTCGTGCACTCGCTCTTCTTCTTCTTCTTCTTCTTCTTCTTCTTCTTCTTCTTCTTCCTCCTCCTCCTCCTCCTCCCCGGCGGCGGCGGAGCAGTAGTTTAGTTGGTTTCTGATGCGGACTGCTAGTTTGAATTTAGGAACTGATGCCGACGAGGAGTTATGTAGTTCTATATGATGGCTGAGAACAAAAGAGAAGACTACCAACGACATTCTGATCTCTTTGATTCGACGACTATGTTTGGATCGATGTGCATTATCATTATGCCGCTGTATGTATTTATATACGGTGAAACCAAGTCGGCGCTAGTGGTATTAAGGGTCAATGTAGTAAATTCGCCTATCCCTATTCTTAATCTAAGGTCTATTCATAGAAACCATTCCTTATTTGAAGGTAATACCTATTTAGTCCACGTCATAATAGGTGTAATAATGCTATATATATATATATATTAAAAGATGCTGTTTAAAATTTTAGGTGGTCTATCACATGACAGATTAATTATAGGGTTATTTAGGAACAAGATCTCATATAATATTTGATATTATAGAATTTTTGTCTCCGTATGTCCAATTTTAGGATTTTGGGTATCATAATATAGGATCCAGGTCTCCAAATTGGTAACGTGCACGTTCAAATGTTATATGAGATCCTATTACAAAATAACCCTTAATTGTAATATGCTAGTAATCGTGCACGTTCAATCCACGTGTGTAAACAATTTAAATTAGAACTTTGGATTGATGTTTAAATAACACCATATAGTTAGTTTAAATATTTAATGTATTTTAGATAAATTTTGAGTTGTACTCCACCGTTTAAACCAAAATTAAATGTGCATCCCACCTAATTATCATAATCTATGGTACACTCCACTTTTAACGAAAATCATTTATGACCAACGTCAACTCATTTGACCAAACTTTTAGGAGCAAAATACCCCCCTTCTCCTTCTTCCCCGCGTGCCTCCTAACCCCACTCCCCCTCCCTACCGTGTCATGGTGGTGTCCGGACTGGGCCGGCCCAGTCCGGGCTCATTGTTGACCAGGTTGACCGGATTTGGGCCGGGCTCAGTCCAGATTAAGGATTGGGTTGGGCCGGGCTGACCCGGAATTACAAAATCCAAATCCAGTCCGAACCCAGACCCGGATATGTTCGGACCGAGCTGAGTCTGGATTAGCCCATGGGCTGGCCAACTTTAAAAAGAGATAGACATATTTGGACTCATTTTTGAATTTATACTATATTTTTTCTACTTCTAACACAAATCAAATTTGACCTATTGGTTAGCAGAACTCTTGATAAGAATTGATTGAGGAGATCCTGGGTTCCTAACCCCCCTCCCCACAGCGCACCCCTGGCTCCCCCCACTACTGCGGGCAACCAGAGCCCCCCTCCCTCCTCCCCGTTTTTTTTTCCGCCGCCGACAATGGCAGCCGCAACAGCAACAACAACAACCAGCAGCGGCAGCCGTCACGGGGGAGGAGGGAGGGGGAGCTCAGTAGGGGACGGGCACGCCCATAGGTGAAGTTTAAAAGTGAATATTTTCAACGTTCGACATTTGATTGATTATTGAAGTGAGTGATAAATATAATTATTTTGTTGAAATAATATGAATATAAATCCTCTTTTCGTTAAAGTAGAGGAAAGTGATATTTCAACCATACACGCAAAGTGACAAAAAATTTCTACTTTCACGTTGTACTTCAAAGAGAAAAAAGCTCTGATTCGTGACAAAAAAGACTTACTGTTCATGTCAAAATCACAATAATTTTTGTTTGCAAATCTTTCAACAAAATATGATTTTTGCCACTTTTCTTTTATGCTCTAAATCTGTGATGCAAAGAGACGAGGAAAATGTGTGTGAGAGAAGATTTAATGGAGGTAAAAGAAAGTTGGGTGATGATGATGAAAAAAGATGGATGTTTATCTATTGTTATAATATAACGGTTAAAAACAATTGTTGTTAAAGTAACAGTACTATTTTTTCACACGGTAAAACTTAAACTTATTATATTATATAATAGTATAAATTTAGTATAATAATTTACTAATTATAATACTAATTTATTAATTATAATAGACAAAGCTAACAATTTGACAAAATAATAATCTTCCACTATATAATAAGGCTTTAAAACGGCTCATTTTTGAGCCGTCTAAGCCGTCGTTATATCACGGTGCATTTTATTTATAAAAAAAAAATTGTGTCAAAAAATGTTGAAAAAAGTTTAATTTTGTCAATATGGAAAATCGAACTCAACCAAACAAGAAAAATACTTCAAACCTTAACCACATGACTTAGAAAAAACATTTGATTGTAATTGAATAATAATATTATTATACATTATTATACGTACAAAGCACGTGCATTTACTAGTAATTATAATTAGGCTATATCCTAATGTATTTTGTGGATAACATCTGAATATTTATAATGCTGCTTAAAAATAATTCCAAAATAAACAGTTGAGTTGTAAGTATATTTTTAATAATTAATATAATTATTTTAAAAATATCTATCGCATATATTATCTTCTCACATACTTAAGAAAAAAAAATATAATATCTTTCTAATAATATATAACAAATTTTTAAAATTACTTAATTTTTAAACTAATTTAATGTAATTATATAATATTACTAACCAAATATATATCAAAAAATTTAAAAATATTCCTATAATATTTTTTTAACTCAAACTACGGGTCCTAAAAAAACATAACGTGATAAAATATCTTCAAAAGTTTTAACGGATCCATTTTGGGTTGGTTTCACCAGACGAAGTACTGACTAGACCTGTCAATGGATAGTCGAAAATTCGAATCCGATTCGATTCCATATCCGAACTTTCGGATATTTTTCAAAAGGATATCGGATTTGGATATCCGAATATTTTTCGGATACGAATTCGGATATTAAGGTATTCGAATCCGTTAATATCTGATCCGACTTTAAATTGCAAATTTTGGCTATCGAATTCGGATATCGGATTCAGATATCGAAAATTTTATATATATTATAGTATAATATGTAATATATATTAATCAATAGAGAAGATTAAAGAATTTTATTCTGACTTTTACATAAATCAGTTATAATATAATTTATATATAATGGTAATATATATTAATTATAATTTATAACAGAAGAAGAAATGGCTCAAATATATAGAGCAATTAAATTTAATTTTCGGATATTCAGATAATAACTAAATTTTTAATGTTTTCGGATTTTAGATTTCGGATATTCGAATAATAGCATTCGAATTTTTTTAGCTAATCGAATCGGATATTATCCGATATCCATTAAACTAGACGGATTCGAATTCGAAGTGTCAAAAGAGATATCCGTTCGGATATCGGATCGGATTCGGATATTACAAAAAAAATCGGATACGGATATGAATATTACCCTGTCCATATCGATAAGCATCCGTTGACACCCCTAGTACTGACCCGGCTTTAAATTTTCGACTACATATAGGCCAGAGACAGAGGGAGCTCAATCATATGATTACAACTAAATCTGTTACAATTTATTTACAATTGTTTAAGTGGTGGTGGTTGTCAATAGGATCTCCTGCACATGAATATCGGTACGGCTTAGGACCCGCGTGCACGATGCGAGGCCTAAGCTATCTACATGAATATCAGAACATGGGTTTGGTCACATAGCTAGTGTATTTTTTCTCCCCGACTACAAGTAAGTACAAGAACATGAAAGTACAAGAGTACAGAATATAGTGTCATGATGTGTCACAAAAAAAGTACAGGAATAATATAAATGAACATGAACCATAGAATGGATAGAGGAGAGGAAAGGTTGGCTAATTGTCAACCGTCACATAAGAGATTATAAATTCCGTTTGATTGTAAACTTAACATTTTGGCTGGAAAAAGGTCGACAAAATCGTTAAAAAAAAATCTCTTGATTTTCAGATATTTTATACTTGAAGACCTGTGAGCACCCTGAATTTCGGGTTGATTTTTTTTTTCTGATTGTTTAGTTTCAATAAATAATTTATTCTGTTTATTTATCTGTAAATGTGCTTTTTCGTGCCTTTGATATTTGGAGTGTCAGGGATGTTCAACTCTGGAAATCTTCTTCACGAGCTTTGTAGTGGACAGGATTGCCTTCATGATGGTATATAGTGTCCCACTCAAACTTGTTCCCTTGTACTCTTTTTGCTTCGCGCAACTTCGGGTCGAATTAGACCATTTGATCGTTAATTATTTTTCCCACTCTTTTCCTTGATCATTATTAGCACGTTACCGTGACTTTTAATTTGGGAGCGCAAGACCAGTCAGTTTCTTGAAACCAACTTATCATGCATGATCTACTCGAGACGCTCTTCACCAAGGACCTTCGTGTCCCACTCAGACACGCCATTTTGTGCTCCATTTGCTTCGCACAACTTTCCTGACACGTGACTCGATTTTATTTTATCCCACGGTGTCACATTCATTTTCCAACTTAATTTGTGGGTACCCTGTCGACCAAAACCTGTCAACCCCAAATATGGACATGGCCCACATTGAGTCTACTACCCGCACGACACTTGTGTCCCATTTATTGGAATCCCCATGTGCTACTTATTTACCCATGATCATCAATGTTTCACTTAACAAAAATGCCAAACAAAGGTTGGATTTTGAAAATAAAATGAGAAAAAGTACAAGAAGTACAAATTTAATTCTAGAAAAGTATTGCTATGGAAGTCTGATCCGTAAATGATCACTTTGTTCCTTGGACCATATGATGATGATGAAGATCACTGCTTGAAGTAGAACAACTTGGAAGAACTAAGTCACCAGAAAGGTATCGACGCACTTGGGCACTGATGGCGAGGCCGAATGCTTTTCTGCTTTGCTTCACTCTGTTCTGAAAGAAAAGTTGAAGAAGAATGCTCTGGAGAATCAAAATCTGGAAGTTTTGATCTCTGTATTCTCTCATGTCTCTCTGTCTGTCTTTCTTATGAGAAAAAATAAGTCTATTTATAGACTTGGGCTCTGGTGCGTAAAAACTCAGCAAAAGTTCCGTCTTTACGCTAACAACCGCCACCCATGATCAAAGTCATCCTCTGTATACGTTGACACGTGTCCCATCAATTCAGTAAGAATATGATGCACGTACACACGTTCTTCGAGAAGAGTGGCATGAAAGCCACGTAAGCAAACCACGTTCCAAACTGGTGGAGGAGAATAGGGCGTAAAAAATAGCCCAATGTACTCTGAGCGTAAAGCAATAGATTGAGGGTAAAGTAGCTTTGACGTAGACTTCCCGCGTAAAGTGGTTGTTAAATAACCTTGAGCGTAAAAGATAGCTCAAATAGACTTTACGCACACGTCAACTGTTGAGCGTAAAAGCTAGTTAAGTCTTCGTACGTAAAAGAAGCCATAGTGTGAGCGTAAAGTAGCTCAATCCACACACTAAACGACAACATTGGTCTCTGTGTAAAATAAATCCCTTTGAATTCTGTGATATATGCCATCATTAATATCTTTATGTCAGAGTTTGCATTAAATGCAAGACTTGACAGCTTTGTCCAGCGTAAAAGTGGCTGCTCTGTCCTTGGCATAAAATTATGGGTGTAGATCCGAGCGTAAAATGATCAGCCTGCTTAGGCGTAAAGCGATTAGCCTAGTCTTGGGCGTAAAGAGATTACCCGTTCTGCTAGGCGTAAAGCAGATCACTTATGAATGAGATGACTCTTTCTTTGAAGCACTTTTTACGCTCCTACAATCAACACCTATTTTTATTCGATTTTTGCACAATGTCCGGTTTTGATCCAACCCGGCTTGACTGAACCCAACCCCAGCTCCATGTTACTCTCCATCACCATCACCCTCAGCCTCATTATCCTTGAAAAATATCAAATTCTTATCCTACCTATTTTTAATAATTAATAGGAAATTTCCTTTATTTAAATTCCTAGGAAGGACCAATTTTCCTACATTTAATCCTAGCCCTTGATCTACCCCAACTCATCACCACCCTCCATTTCCTACATGACAAACTCCCACACACTCCTAGCCATGTGGCCGGCCCTAACTCCTATGAATTTCTTCTCTCTCTCTCCTACATTGATAACACACACAAACAATTATTCACTCTCATCTCTTTCTCTCTCTTCAACTCTAATATTTTTTTTCCCACACCACTTCTTCTCCACACAGCAACCCAGCCGAGCCAACACCTGGCCGAGCTTCCCCCATTTCCCTGGCCGTCGGCCACCGGCCTCCTCCGCCGTGGTCGGGCACGGCTGGCCGTACCACCACCAGCAGGCCTAACCATATCTCTTCTCCTCCTCCTTCTTCAACGACATCGAACCGAGCCACCACCACCTCCACGTCCACCGTGCGCCGCCGCCCGACCCTCGTCGAGGCTGCGCAGCCCCCGCCGTCACCGGGCTAGGCCAGGTCAGGCCGCGCCACCGGCAGCAGCTGCAACTGCAGCAGTGCACAGCCGCGCCAGGCCGCGTGCGCTGGCAGCGCGCCGCCGCAGGCCGCCGTGCCTCCGGAGACCCCCACGCGGGTGCGCCCCACCCAGCGAACTCTCCCATGGCAGCCACCGTCCTCCGGGATACGCCGTCGAGGCGATTCGTGCGTTTCGCACGAAGTTCCGTCGTGACGCACGCGGAATCAAGTCCATTTTGGCGCCCCGTCGCAGCCACTTCGCGTGCAATTTTTGAGAAATCCGACCGTTGGATCGACGATTTCTTTGCTCCATCACAATCTCGGTATATCCACCTTCACTCCTGTCAATTTTCATCCGTTGATTTTATCGTTTGATACATCAAAATCGGCCACCAAGTTGACCGTTTAAATTGTATTAATTTTGAACAGTTTCGCGAGGTCAACTTCGTCAGCTTTTACCTCCTCCACCGCAGCTCCGTTTGGCGTGCTACCAGTTCCTGTGCGAAGCTGGTATAACCCTCTTACTACCCCTCCAGTTTCGTTTCATTGTGAGCTTGTTTGATTGGTTGAATTCGACGCCAAAGTTGGCCGTACGAATTCGTAATTTTCAACTTGTAAAATTCTATTTTTGAACACGGGACTCCAGATTTCATTTCTGACACTACCATTAGACTTGTGGCATCGTTCTGGCATGTTTTCATATAAAATTTGTTAGATTTGGAGGACGTGGACCCCGACACGTTTTTCGGTGCAAAGTGGGTCCCACAGTCCGGGTCAACGGGACTTTTTAACGCCGGCTCATCGGAATCCAATTTCGGATATACCGTTAAGTTTGTATCGTCATTCTGGACTCGTTGACATATAATTTGCTAGGTTTTGGTGGACATTGGATCTGGCACGCATTTTGGTGCAAGTCGGATACCAATATCCGGGTCAACGGGTCATTTTGAGATCGGCTCATCGGAATCCAATTCCGGATATACCGTTGAGTTCGTATCGTTATTCTGGACTCATTGACATGTAGTTTGCTGAGTTTTGAGAACTTTGGCTCCGGCACGTATTTTCGTGCAAACCGGAATTCCAAGTTCTGGTCAATGAACCAAATTGAGATCGGGTCAACGGAATTCAATTCTGGAGATACCGTTGGGTTCGTATCGTCATTCTGGTTTTGTGAACATATAATTTGTTATATTTTATAGACTTATTTTCTTGCACGTATTTCGGTACAAAACGGCTCCGACACGGATACCGTTTTGACCCGAAATTACCTTTTTGCTCCTGTGTCCAAATTGGACCGAAGGGTAGGCTACCCTAGCTAATTTGACCATTTTGGACACGTTGGCGATGTTTATTTCATCATCCGACAATATTTGTTGATAGTTTCTCTGAGTTAACCTTTTTATAATTAATTAATAATTAATTCTTATAATGTTCGTATTTCGGGATTAGTACAACGAAACTGAGCTCAGTCAATTCCAGTGATCTCACATCGCTGAAATTGACAAGATGGACACGTGGATCACTATAATAAGATTATCAACTCTACCGTTGATCATCTTATCTCGATTTGCGTATCGTAAGTTTCGACGTACAAATAACGAAGTACACTTTATATCTTTAATAATTAGACTAGAATTGACCCTGTTTGACCAGAGTTGACCAGTTGACCCAAAGTCAATTGTAAGTCAACACTTGACCTAGTTTGACTAGATTGTTGACCGAAGTTGACCTAGAGTTGATTTGACTTAGAATAACCTAGGATAATATAGATTGCTTGTAGAGTTTCATTTATTACAACTTGAACACCTTGTAACCTGTGTTGCTTTAAATAGGACTCTGTGGCTTCAGTTGGACCCCCTATACTTATCAGCTGTTCAGGTTATCAGGCGAGTACATTCTCTGATCATTTCATATCCTGTTAGAATTATTTTCCTGCTTTAGATTACTTTACTTGATGCTGTCACGTTGGTAACACGAAATAGTACTATATGGATCCATTCTTGAGATGTTATCCTCTCAGGAAGAATCGTATATTACATGTTATGTGTGTTTCACTTACATGGTGTATCACTATGCTTCACGATTCTTCGATCACTTATGACATGTACTCTCATGATCACAGAGTCTTCCCAGAATTACCCTATTTATGGATATTCCCAGAATCACCCCATTTATGGGTATTCCCAGAATCACCCATTTATGGGCTATCCATGTATCACCCCTTGTGGTCCTTTGCATGGAATCATAACATAACCTGGTTGGATCCTTGTGTATTGATTGGGGGTACGGGGGTGTAGAAGTAGACATGTGAATAATATCCAAGTAGTGTAGTTCCCAGAATCACTCCATAGTATAGTTCCCAGAATCTCCTATGCCATTCACATGTTTATATTGTACTCTGACTCACTAGCCACTGTTAGTTCTCTACTTATAGTAGATATTTCTATTACAGTTCTCTCTCTCTCTGTTTACATACTGTATTTCCTTCAGATCCTGTATCTTACTTTACTGTATGATTATATTTTCTAACCTGCTATGACTTGTTAAGATGTACTGTGCTCGCTCCTGTCCTGACTGGACCTGTTGATAAATTTTACAGATAGCTTGGAGGTTGCCTGCTAGCCTAGAGGAGACACATTAGAGGTTGTTTAGTTAGCTATTTTCAGTTATCTGGAGTTGTATTTACTTTATGGATTACTGTATTTGATCTTTGAGACGTATTTCTGGGTTTGTGTATCGTAGACACTTAGACTTCTATCTGATGTATCTTTTTTGGATTTCATGTTTTATCTATCTTCCATTATGCTCTACCTTAGATGTGATTGAGTTTACATTCTGCTATGTCACCCCCATACGGGGAGTATAAACTGCTTAGCCTTATACTGTTAGATGCATGAGACCTAGGACATCGTTCTATCGCCGACACTGCGGCGTAGGCTGGGCGTTGTTACGTTCTCGTGCCCTTACTCTAGGGTGCGGGTCGTGACACATTTTTAGTGGTGGCCCATGCAGGTCGAGTTCATGTAGTGGTATTCGAACTAGAGTACCACTACAGCCTGCAGTAGGATTAGGATATATATTTTTGAAGGTACTCAATCACAGTTAGGATCCCCTGAGAGATTCCTGGGACGACCCTTGAGAATCTTATTTTAACTTCGATTTGAAAACTCTTTTTCCTTGATTTGATTTATCTTTACTTTCTGCTGTTGAATTTGATTTTGATGGATTATTGTTGAATTTGAGTTTGTATTTATTAATTTTGATGGATGATTGTTGAATCTTGAATCTTGATGTTAGTTGTGGCATCCGAGTTTGTATTTATATGATTTGAAGGATTTTTGTTCATTTTTTTGAATCTTGATGTTCGTAGATAAATTTGATTTTTGGGTATTCATTGTTGATTTAATTTAATTTTTGTCAAGATGAAATTATATGGGCTAGGTCATCTAAGTTATGGAATCTAGTCTTCTATAGTCACATTAGCCAGCATGGTGAGGACAAATAGTCTGATTTTGGATATATTTCTCGGGTGTGGGAATTTAAGCTTTTTGCAGCCAAGCTAGCGGCATCGCAAAAATGTTAAATACCATGATTCTAGAGGTATGTGCCTAAGTCGAGGACTCTGTGATTATCGTAGCCTTGCTTACTAGTATGACGAGGATTTAGAGTACCATGATTGTGGATAGACGCATATGATTATCAGATTGTACCTTAAATATTTTCGAACATGTTTTCTCTACTTTTGTTTCAGTCCTTCAAAAAAGATTATTATTTGTTTTGTTTTGCTTCTCATTATTTAACTTAGGAGTAGCTTTAGCTATTTTTATGAACCTTGTGCAACTTCTTACTATGAATTTCTTCTTAATACAATGAATCGACGATTTTGCTAGACCTTATCTTGGATTTGATATTATAGCTATGGTTTCAAAATAGTTCTTCCTTTAAACAGATAAGCAGAATAGATTTCATTGTTATTTCTTCTTGCTATTATTATTGTATTAAATAATGATAATAATAATAAAACTGTCTTGATTTCACCAATCACCTACTTTGCAATCTTGGTAGGAATCTAAATGTTGGTCTTGATATAGAATTTGATTTTTATATTGGAACATGAGAATATATATATAGTGGACACAGACTCTTTGCCTGACACGTATGCATGCTACACTTGATTTCCCACCTATCTAAATACATATTAATATGTTGTTGATGTTTAAATTGTCAAAATCCTAATATTTCTGGTTTTCTGCTTTTCCAGTTTAAATTCGTAATTCAAATAAAGATTTCATGTTATTAGTTATGTTTACATCACTGCACATGTATGTTATACGTAGGGTTTCAATTCAAAAAATTTTAGTTGAGTTTTGTGTTTGAATTTGTCAAATCTAAGACTGTGTGCATATTAACCCTTAATATTGGATTTTAAATATTAGTTCAAATTATTGTTTTAAATGTAATGTTTTGAGCTATATACATTGTGGTATGTAGGGATATAAATTTAGGTTTCGTATTCTTACATGTTAGGTTGTGATAAACATTGGGTTGGTTTGATGTTCGAATTTCTCCAAAATCCTAAAACTGAATACATGTTAACATTTTTACATTAATTTCCATATTTAGTTCACTTTCAGATTTAATATGTAATATTGAACTGTATGCATAGATAAATGTGTAGATAGTATGTTAGGGTTTTATTTCCATCATGTTAGGTTGTATTAGGAGCATTAAGTTGGTTGTGATGTTCAAGCCCCTAGATTCTGAAATTACATTATGTTAATATTGTACTGGTTTAAATGTTAGCTCATTTTCAGATTTTGTATGTAAATGCTGAACTAAAACTGGAGTTAACCTTTCAATACTAAGCTATAACCATGTACAAGGACACACACACCCTAACTTAGTATACACTGTTGTTTGCCATTAAAATTCTTTGATTGCAAATTTCAATACAAACAGAACAGTGTTACAATATAGGACTTAGATGTAGTCCTAGGAGTACACTTTTGTTTAATCTGGGTTCCTTGTGCCAATGGAGTGAGTGGTAATGCGTTGACTCCGTTGACGATCTGACGACGGTTATCGGTTCTCTGAAGGTCTGGATTGCTCTGGGTGCTGGAGCTTGTTGAGAGGAGGAAGACGTTGAGTGTCTGTATCTGCCTCTCTGGTGGTGCGAAGTCTCTGTCTGTTCGCTGTGGAGGTTGATATGTATGCATGTAGATTGGTCCGTGTGTCTGTCCACAAGAAGGAAATGATCCCTCTATTTATAGTTTTACAGGCTGGCTGCTTGTGCGCGCATATGTAGGATGCGCTTGTACGCGGGGATGCCACGTGTTGATTGCTGATGGAGGCGCATGGACGATGCGCCCTGATCGCGGGGGTTGACTTCTTCATGTTGCTGTTGTGAACCGGCACGTAGCGGAGAAGAAGATTTTTCTGTTGCTGAGATCTTGGATGAGTCGAGTCAAAGGACACGTGTCGTCGACCCATGGCTCAGAGATCTTGGATTTGGTGGGGGGAATGATCTGGTAGGATGCGCCTAGGATTGGGCGCATGAGGAGACTTTGGTTCGTAACCTTTAGGAGTCACGAACCATTCTGGGCGCTGTTTGCCATTAAAATTGTTTTGATTGAAATCTTAATACAAACAGAACAGTGATACAATATAGGACTTAGATGTAGTCCTAGGAGTACACTTTTGTTTAAGCTGGGTCCTTAGTGCCAATAGAGCGAGTGGTAATGCGTTGACTCCGTTGACCGGCTGACGGCGGTTATCGGTTCTCTGAAGGTGTTGATTGCTCTGGGTGCTGGAGCTTGCTGAGAGGAGGAAGACGTTGAGTGTCTAGAACTGCCTCTCCGGTGATTCTTTGTTGTGGATTCTCTGTAAGTCTTGTGTTCTGAGTCTCTGTGTCTGTGTGAAGGGGATGATCCTTCTATTTATAGTTTTGCAGGCTGGCTGCTCATGCGCGCATGTAGGATGCGCCGGTGTGGGGACGCCACGTGGAGGTTGCTGATGGAGGCGCATGGATGCTGCGCCCTGATCGAGGGGGAGAACTCTTCATACTGCTGTTGTGAGCCGGCACGTAGCAGAAGAGAAGATCTTTCCGTTGCTGAAATCTTGGACGAGTTGAGTCAAAAGACACGTGTCGTCGACTCATGGTTCGAAGATCTCGGATTTGGTGGAGAGGAGTGATCTGGTGGGCTGCGCCTTGGATTGGGCGCAGGAGGAGGCTGCGGCTCATAACCTTTAGGAGTTACAAACCATTTGGGGCGCATGGCTTTTGAGGCGCATGCAGGCGACTTTCCTTCTGTCTTTTGGGATCAGAGATCAGTCTGGGGCGCATGGCTTTTGAGGCGCATGCAAAACTTCAACCGGAGACTCTTCTTCTGTCTTTAGGGATCAGTGAAGGGTCTGAGGCGCATGGCTTTTGAGGCGCATGCTGGTTTGGACGCATGGCCGTAGAGGCGCATGCGGGTGTGGACGCATGGCCGTAGAGGCGCATGCGGGTGGCCACGTGGCAGTAGCCGTCGGAATAGAGTCATGATGATGCTGATGTTGCCGACGCTTCATTTTCTGAATAAAGCTGTCAACTGTTCAGACTTTGGGAGGCGCGCTGCCAACTCTGTCAGTTCAGCATTTAATGTTGGTGACATTCGATGGACAGCTGAGTGGGCGCGTCGGTTGGCGTTCCACTCGGTATGGAGATGTGTGGGGGCGCACCCTCTATAATGCGCCGAGTACTGTAGGGCGCGTCTGTGTGATGCGCCTGATGCCGAAGGGCGCGTCCGTGTGATGCGCTGTCTGGCTGGCGCATCGGACATGTCTTTTAATGATGCGGCTGTCTCGCTCTTCGAGTGCTATAAATAGCCGTTTGGCTGAATTCGAGGCGTCCGGTTCATCCATTTAATGTAAATTCATTGCACGGAATTCGGAGGGCCATCCACTTGGCGCGTGGGTTTGATCTGCCCGGCCTATAAATAGTGGCATGGAGAGAAGATTTGCTTCTCATTCCCTCACGTACTTCCAATATGAACTTGAACATACGGGTGCATTCTGCTGACGAAGTGCTCCCGAGGGTGAAGATGAGACGCTGTGTTGTCTTTGATGCACTTGAAGGTGACTGTTACATCCAAAAGACGGAGTCGAGGGCTTCTGAGGCAGGCGGAAGGTGCCTGTTGCATCCAAAGATAGGGATGCTCGAGCCTCGTCTCCGTTATTCCGGAAGAGCCGTAGATCGGAATGGCGGTGCAAGGCTCTCTCTTTCTGCAAAGTGGGGTTTCCCCACTTTGATCGTGTCGAAAGCTGCTCCTTTAGCCGTGGTTTCGATCACGGTCTTCCTTCGGCTTTGGAGGCTCTTTCGAAGCCTCCCCTGGCCACAGCATTTGCGGTGCTCTTCTCTTCCTTGGTTCCAGCCAGAGGGTTAAATGCTTTGTGTCGAAGCATTTATCGGGCGAGCCTGGTTGGAAGAGCGGCACATAACTGGGCTCTGCTCGGCCAGGTGAGCCTGGCTGGAAGAATTTGGCTGAAGGGATGCACATAACTGAGCTGCTGAAGAGATGATGGAATGCGCCTGGATGGAGGCGCATGATATCTGCTGCGCCTCACTGGTGGCGCATAGTGATGCTGCGCCTATCTGGAGACGCATGGTGGCCGCTGCGCTTATCTGAAGGCGCATGGTGGCCGCTGGCTGTAGACTTAGGCTCTTTCCTTTGTAGAAATTCTCCTTTGTACAACCTTTTCTAGACATGTAATAGACTTTTATATATAAATAAAAAGTCCTTCTTCAAATGTCTATACTTATTGACTTTGCTGTGAAGTTCTTCGTCTGAGTTCTGGCGCATGTAGTGTCTGGCGCATGGGCTTTCTGGTTGTGAAATTCCATGCTTCTACAGGCGCATGGCTTTTGAGGCGCATGCAGAGCTTCAGTAGTGACTTTACTCCTGTCTTTTGGGATCAGGGGGAAGTCTGGGGCGCATGGCTTTTGAGGCGCATGCACGTTTGGGCGCATGGCTGCGGAGGCACATGCGAGCTGGTTGGGTGGCCACGTGGCAGTAGCCGTCGGAGAGGAGTAATAATGATGCTGACGTTGGCGATGCTTCGTCTTCTAAAAAAGCTGCCGACTGCTCAGACTTTGGGAGGCGTGCTGCCAACTCTGTCAGTTCAGCATTTAATGTTCGTGACATTCGATGGACAGCTGAATGGGCGCGTCGGTTGGCGTTCCACTAGGCGTATGGGGACGCATGGGGGCGCATCCCTGTGATGCTCTTGGTACTGAAGGGCGCGTCTGTGTGATGCACTTGATGTAGAAAGGCGCGTCTGTGTGATGCGCGGTCTGGCCGGCGCATCCGCTTCGTGAGACGTCTTTGATGGTACAACTGTTACGTTCTTCGAGTGCTTTAAATAGCCGTTTTGACTTGACTGAATTCGAAGCGTCCGGTTCATCCATTTAATGCAAATTCATTGCACGGAATTCGGAGAGTCATCCACTTGGCGCATGGGTTTGATTTGCCCAACCTATAAATAGTGGTATGGAGAGAGGGTTGGCCTCTCGTTCTCTCACGTCTTTCCGACATAAACTTGTGTGTTCGAATGCATTCTGTTGACGAGATGCTCCCGAGGGTGAAGATGCGACGCAGTGTCTTCGTTGATGCACTTGAAGGTGACTGTTACATCCAAAAGATGGAGTCGAGGGCTTCCGAGGCAGGCGGAAGGTGCCTGTTGTATCCAAAAATAGGGATGTACGGGCCTCGTTTCCGTTACTCCGGAAGAGCCGCAGATCGGAATGGCGGTGCTGCGGCTTTGGTAGCTCTTTCTTCCTTCAAAATGGGTGTAGCCCATTCTGGTTGTGTTGAAAGCTGCTCCTTTAGCCGTGGTTTCGATCACGGTCTTCTTTCGCCTTTGGAGGCTCTTTCGAAGCCTCCCCTGGCCACAGATTTTGTGGTGCTCTTCTCTTCCTTTGTTCCAGCCAGAGGGTTAAATGCTTCATTCGTCGAAGCATTTATCAGGTGAGCCTGGCTGGAAGAGCGGCACATAACTGGGCTGCTGAAGGGATGCACATAACTGAGCTGCTGAAAGGATGCGCCCTGCTGAGTGCGCTTGGCGGGATGTGCCTGGTTGAGGGCGCATGGTGGTTGCTGCGCCTGACTGAAGGCGTATGGTGGTTGTTGGATGTAGACTTAGGATCCTTTCTTTATAGAAATTCTCCTTTGTACAATCTTCCTTAGACATGTAATAGACTTTTAAATAAAAAGTCCTCTTTCAATGTCTATATTTGTTGCTTTTTGCTGTGAAGCACTTTGTCCAAGCTTTGGCACATGTAGTCTGGCGCATAGACTTTCGGGTTCTGAAATTCTATGCTTCTACAAGACCCCCTTCAAAGTTTTCAAAACTTTTGGATAAGTTTTGGAATACTTTGAATAAGAAGCATGGTAGTGGAGGCGCATGACTGTCAGGGCGCATAGATACTTCGCGCGTCAGTGCTGGGCGCATGCTCCGCTCAGTTAGTACAAATGATGACGCCTCGGTAACCTAAAAAAGATTAATGATGATCTTTTTTTAGTTTCATTTGTGGTTATCTCTTCACAGAACCCGAGGCGACGGCTGAGATCACACATCATCGGTTCACGCGTGCGACCAAGCCCTATAAATAGGCGAGAGATGGAGAGAGAGAGTTCTTCTTCTCCTTGCTTTTGCTTTCTTTAGAGTTCTTCTTCAAAAACCCTACTCAAAGAAATGGCTCCCAAGACTCCTCGCGGCGGTGCTGGCAAGGACAAAGGAAAAGAACCTGTGAAAGCTGCAGCGGTCGATGTTCCCCGTCGGCCTGTCGAAGTTCGGCCGGAGGTGGTTGGTAAGTTTCATTTTACGTACACCAACACACATAGACCTTGAGTCTTTTGATGATATGTCGAGGTTTTTGCCGTCGACGCGCATGGGTTTAAACCCTGATGATGCGCCGAGGCACTACTGCTGACGCGCATGGGCACACGCCCTGATGACGCGCCGAAGTTTCGCTGCTGATGCGTCTGGGTTTAGACCCTGATGATGCACCGAGGCTCTCGGACGCGCTATGCGCTTTTGATAAGACTCAGATTCTTTTGTTATTTCTAACATTTTTTGAATCTTTGCTAGTGTCGATGCCTATCCCACTCTTGAGTGAAGTGCTCTTGGACACTGCCCTCTGCCAGACGGGAGTAGATTATAACGAGGAAGTGATGAACCCTGCTCAAGCCGCTATTATGCTGGACCAGCATCCCGAGAGGATGATTCAAATCCGGGAACAGCAGTATGGGTTCCTCAAACGGATGATGGAGCGTGGAGTTTTGAAATCTACCACATCTGATAAAGTGACCTTCTTGAAGCCTGAGTTCCTGTTTGGGGACCGCCTTACTTCTACTGAAGCAACAGTGTTGAAGGTCAAGGAAAACTGGTTTTTCACAGCAAAAGGAGTGCATATGACCGTTAAGCAACTTGAACGTCAATGGCCTTTGATGGCCTTCTGTCGTCTCGCTTCCAAGAGGAGGATGTCTTGGGATCTTACTCCCTCTCAGGGGGGCGGTGACTGGCATCATCAAAATTGATTCAACCTCCGATCAGAAGGATACTTTGACCGCAGTGCGGTCTGGGTCTTCTTTCACCTGCCGGACTCTACGCCCTGGGAGCATCTACAATGATATTCCCCTTGATACATTTGCCCATAGTGCCTTGACTTTTGCACATCGCATGCTGTTGATGGAACGCTCATACCCGAAAGGAGAGTTTCGAGTAGAGGGTTGGTGTCATTATGCTTCCAAATGGGATAAACTGACACTCTGGGTTTTGTCGCGGTTCCAGACTGAGCTCCGAGAAATTGGGCTGACTGTCGCGATTCGTGCCACCCAAGCAGGTGTTGACATTAACAGGCATATGTTCCTTGCACTCTTGGAGATGTTTGATATCCATACCGGGACCTTTTTTACTCCGATAGAGGAGTTAGGGCTCGCACTTCATGAGATGTATGAGGTATCAAAGCTCCCTTGGGGATCGGAACCCTATGAAGAGTATTTTCCGACCAACAAAGAGTTTCAAGTCCTGGGGGACAAGGATGAGGAGATGACGGCCGCCTTTAAGAAAGTGGCTAGTCATCATTACTATATGCAGAAGAGGGACAAGGGCGGATTGCAGCCTCATGTGACCGCTTGGAGGGATTACGTCTTTAGGCAAGACAAGGGGGATCCCTCGCAATTCTCCACTCCGCTGGCGCTCTCTCGTAGCGAAGTGCTCTCTGAGATGAGCAGGTTAGATGAAAAAAATCCCCGGGAAAACGAGGACCAGCAGTCTGATGAACGCTCCTACAGCTGTTTCTGGCATCTTGCTCATCGAATGTCGTCAAAAGCAGTATTGGTCGCGTATCTCATGGTTTGTCTTCGGGATTATGTCTTCCCTGGCGGATCCGGCTCTGTAGAGAGAGTGACCCGGCACTTGATCCTGCCAGCTGTGAAGTTGGTCTTTGGCCGGCGCTTAGCTCTACTCCCCGCGATGGTATGTAATTTACTGCGAGGTTTACGCGAGTTTGCGGGAAATATGATTCATGACCGAGGTCGAAAAGATAACTTCCCGCGTACTGAACTGCCGTTTCACTATTTGATGGGGTGGTTAATTTTACACCATCCCAACGTAATGAGTCCGGGTTCAGAAGAAGACTACAGGGCCGGAGATGCATTCCTCCGCCGTTTCCACCAGAGGAGTTGGTCGCACACTGGCGTCCCTGTTTGCAGAAGGGTTTTATCCCATCTTCAGGGATGGGAGATCACCAAAGTTGGTCCGATCTTCTTGGGTTTTGAGGTAAACGAAGACTTAAGGGATTCAGGTGAAGATGCCACCACTCTGCCTCCGTGGGGATTCTGCTGGTTGCAGAGTATTCGGCCATCCCACCTGGTGTACCGGAACAGGAATCAGTGCTTCCTAGAACCGTATTTACCGAGCCGCTTTGCACGTCAATTCGGTTATGCGCAGCTGATGTTGGACAATCCCAGTATCACCCTGGGGTATGCTGGAAGTTTGCTGGATGGCGCACGAGCTTGGCATTACTATAATACTGGATGTACCGGAGCCCGCTTTACGCTGCCTGCTCAGGATCCGCGGCCGTCCATTCTTTACTCAGCCGCCAAGTTTTACTGTGTTATGGCTGCCGCGCCTTCCGGGTATGATAGGGAGACGAGTCTCGTTGCAGGTACCCCGTTAGCGGTAACTGGGCATATATCAGCTAGGGCTCGACCACACCGTCCACTAGGGGTGGGTCATCACGGTGCCCCTATCGTATCCCCAGTGGGTCAGGCTGAACCTTCGGTTGATCAACCGAAACGACGTGCAGATGCAGGGGCTGGATCTCCTGCGTCAAAGAGGCTAAAGAAGACATCGTCACCGGCGGTGTCATCGGATTCAGCATCTGCAGAGGTAAGAATGCCCCACATAGTCTGGTTTGGGTTCAACATTTTATGTAATCAATGCTTCCCTTTTGTACAGGAGTCGCTAAAAAGAAAGCCTCGTACTCCAAAATCAGGTGGGAGCAGGCCAAAGGAGCTGGCGGGTTCGTCTGAAGTGTTCATCCCGCCGACTATGATGTCTCCTATGAAGAAGAATCCGGAGGATGTTGTTGTCGTGGAGATTCCAGCGTCCCCGGATTATGTCAGAAGGGAAACTGAGGATGCAGCAGCTTCCGAGATGATAAAGGCCGCGGCTGGGGCCTTGGATGCCGAGGGTCCAGCAGACACGAGGCTTCCTGGTGATGATATGGGGTGGAGTTCGTCGTCTTCGAATGACGCTGCTCCAGAGTTGCAAGAGCCTGTTGTCACGCCCCGACCCGGAATCACCCGAATCATCGTCCTCGCTGGGGCGTGATGCCGTACGAGCCTGGAGTTGCGCTCGTGCAAGGCAAGATGACAAGTTCTCAAATGGTTATCTTTGAATTAAACGTTAACAATGAAAGGAAAACAGAGTATACGAAAAAGATTCTCTTTATTGATATTCGAAATCAGATTACAAAGGCTTTCGATAGCCCAACGGAATTTGCCAGATTGGCTACAACACTCAGGTTCTCTCTTGCCCACAAAGGATTTCGCCGTTCCATACATCATGCCTTCTATATCTCGGCCGTATCAATCCTGTCGCGAGTCCGAGCGTCAATACGATTGCACGCTTCAATACGCTTCGGCATTCCAAGCCTCAACGCGTTCAAGCAACGCTTCGCCGCGAGCAATCCATTCCCTGCACCCTGCATGAAGCTGGTGGGGGATCAGTACGTTCGTCCTCGCATGTACTGAAGCAAAGATCATCTTTCCAAACCGACGTTTTAATATTTATGTTGAATCATGCAACTTAGCTTATGATCTTGCTATGTTCTCCTTAGGGTCAATTTCATGGCATATTCGAAAGCGTAAAGCATGGCAAGCATGTTATTCAATTTGCATAAGTAAACAGACAAGCAATCTCATGTTTGATTCGTGGCGCAACTTACAATATCGACGCACCCGCCCTTGCAACCGACGCAAGGTGAATACGCCTATCCGTTTTCCCTGTCATGTTATAAGTGCCCTCTATTCAGAATCCGTCCATGCAGGATATACGCATACCTTGCACTTCCAAACCCATCGCCCTTATCTATATGAAGGTCACTAGCTTTTCGGTCTAGAATGGACTTATATTATCGAATCGAAACATAAGACGATGTTAACTCTGTGCGGTTGCTAACCAACATCAGAGGCCACCGAAATAATCGCAGCAAGTGGCTTATCACATTCACCAGACGGTCGCTACCCATATAAATGAAGTGCACCAATAATACCATAAACGAATCCCTCCTAGGCCGAACGGTCCCAGTGCCCTGGCGCGCCACGTTCGAGGGAATACCCATGCACGGGCTTTTATATCTTTAAGTCCATTTGACCATGCAACGAATCTTATATTTCATACAACCAAGCAAGTTCGCTTATCTCTATTTCAATTGGCACAACGCCCGAATGTTCTCATCGAACGCCCGAAGGCCGTGAATATTTCGAAGGACACCATGTCGCATTATCATCTCGTATTTCTTCCGTTAACTTTCTATGTTCTTACGCTTCATGCTTCGTTTCAATGTTTCAATGGCATCATGCCTCAACTCAATGCTCGTCAACCGAACGATCCGATGGTCCCGAACACCTTTCGAGGCATTATGTCATATCCGACAGTTCCACCACATTCATGCCACAAATGTATTCTCTCGCAACGAAGCCATCTTTTAGTATCCCGTGCACGTAGGCACGTTTCGACCGTATTCCGATGTTCTATGACTTAGCATTCAATGTCCGTGGCTTGCGCGCTAGGGCGCTCGCCTATTGTCTTTCAATGTTCTAGCCGTTCTAACTCGTGCGCGAAGGCACGGTATGGTTCGTGCACTAAGACACTCGCCGAGTACAGTTATCCCATGTTCTTGCGGCTTGCGCACCGAGGCGCTCGCCTTTGCGATATCCAATGTTCCATAGCGACTCGTACATTTGCCGTACGATTCATTTTAATTGTTCTATCTTAGTGTTCAACACACGCACTACGTTTATCTCTCTATCGAGCCACGCCAGTGGCGTTGATAGGTTAACTCAGCATACAATGATATATTTAACTTATCGAATGAAGGAGTAAAAAAAAGAAGTCAATCCTCCTACCTTTGAGTCGATACGCCTTTGTCGTTTTGCCGAGCCGATGCGGCTCAATTTTTATAACTTTGTTGCACAGGCGACTCTTCTGACTTAGCCATTCGAGCACTTCGTGCTTATTGAGTTTGTACGTCCGATTTGCCTTAGCGTGCCAACGCTTCCTTCCGTCGCAAGGCGACGATTTGCTTTCGCGGACCCCTTACTGAATAAGACAAAAGATCGACCTCTAACATTTCAGCGTAAACGTATAGCCTGCACATGAAACCAACTAAAATCATTACTTGCATCGATTTGGACTTGCGCCTTGGTCGATTCGATTTCGTAGAATCTTCGAGCCATCTCAACGCACTTATCTTTCGAGGCAACGCGGCGCTTCGCATCGATTCACTCGATGCATTTTTTGGGACAAGGCAACTCTTTGCATCGACTTAGTTCGATGCATTGCTCGGGACAACTTAACACTTTGTATCAATTCGCATCGATACGTAATCGGATCAACACAACTCTTCGAGTCAACGACTCAGCATAATGCACCGTGCGGAGCGGGGCATTACAGAATATACCACTCAAAACAAGGTTCGTCCCGAACCGAAACCAATACTAAATTTCCAAGGGTTTCATTAGATCGTTCTACGATCTCGTCTCGCTATCGTTTGGATCGTACAACTTAGTTTGGAATCATACACATATTTTAGGCGTCCCACCAATATATGCATTTCAGCCGAGCTCAGTTGTAAGATATCGGAACAACGCAAACACGTAACTTCTCATCCTCAGTTACTTTCCATCTCGTATTCTCGATCGGACTTGGGCTCTAGCATAAGTTCTCGCAATTCTAGCGCACATGCATATTGATACATACGCGATTCGCCAATAAAAGTCAAGGTACACGATGCGATTCAAAAATCGCATTTCTTACTTTGTATGTTTCATCGGGACTATCAATTCTTATGCGTCGCGTCAAGCCGTCGCGCATCCGATCACAACGAGTCTCCGCAACGCCTTGCGTTCGGCGTCACTATCCAATAGTTTCTGATGTTTCACTTCGTATCTTATCTCGACATGATTCTTTTTGTTGACTTGCAAAAGCATCAACATTCAGGACTACGTCCGCTAGGTTACTTACCTAGGTACCGTGCTCAAATCCTTCCGACGCAAGTTTAAATTGACATTGCACAAAGGCCACAATCTATCCGACTCAATAGTTTACATCAAGGCGACGGTGCTCAAGACAACGATCGCCTTGACACGAGGGTCTTTACGATACGCCTTACATTCGATTCCTAACGAGTAGGAATTTACTAGCCAAATTCCCAACTTACCCGTCTCGCAACATCGAATATAGGTTCGATTCACGCAAGCTCAATTGCGAGGTGAATCCGAATCTAACGGTACAACTCGTAAGTCATTTCTTTATCGTTCCCTCTCGTGCATAGCACGATTCTCGTAAACGCCTATTCGAATCACCAAGTTCGTTGGTGAATTTTCTAGTTTTGTTCGTCGACCAACATAACCATTCAAATATTCATCCGATGAATACTCAAATCTAACTATACCATTCTCAATCGAAAGTTGTTCCAACAATTCTCGATCGCCTAGACTTATCGTCAACATGTACCACATTGTATTTATTATCGATGCAATCTCATATGCGATATCGCATGGGTCATCTTACGGTCTGCAGCATTCAATTTGATTTGGCGGTCAAGTCTTCTAGGGTCAGCTGCCTCGAAGCTACGCTCGATAATTGTGGATCATCACCGAAAGACAGTTTACTACGAACCATGCTATATCTTATTTCGGAGCCAAATCACGTTCCGACATAACCATTTCTATGCGACGATCCAATCCGTACATAAACATTTCTATCGGCGCAACTGATGCGCAATTATCTTCCGAGTAAGGTCATGCACTGCCGTCGATGATTCCGCAATTTACGAAATATCTACTCGTTTCGAGTTCGAGTCTATCTTGTTTCGCGGTCGACACACGAGATGCTATACGCATCGAGCAATCGTCGATGACTTATAGTCTCGTCTTTGATCAATCACAAAATTTACGATCAACCAAGTTCGTTCATTCTCGTATCGTTACTTACAAAATTTCATAGCACGAGGCACACTCTATTTTGTATTCTCACATCGCTTACGTTTCCTTACGTATCGATCTCGATACGTCGTATCCATTTCGATAACGTAAGGGTCAACTTTGAATCCGTTTCAACGTCAACTTAACTCGCATCGTATACATCCAAGTTCGCAATAAACTTTTCCATACGCATCGACTCGTTCTCCGATTTGCCGCATCCCGCTATACTTCGATCGCGTAACTGAGTTACCGATTATCCAACATCGAACCCTCAAGTCATACGATCTCGCCCTCTAAGTTTCGCGTGTTTTCAGTCGTACTCAAATGAGTTTCGCCGCAACGTAATCCACTATTTCTTAGGCACAATTACTCACGTTAACCAACTCTTCACCAAAGTCGCACAACGTGCGATTCGATTACAATTCGCATCGCCCAACATTTCTATCAAAATCGCAAGTCGTGCGATTCGATTCGCCTAGCCGAATATTTCTATCGAGATCATAAATTGTGTGATTCGATTCGTCTCGTCCAACATTTCAATCGGGATCACAAGTCGTGCGATTCGATTATAATTTGTATCGTCCAACATTTTCATCGAGCCCGCAAGTCGTGCGGTTCGATTTCAACGTTTCGAGTTTCCTATCCCGTCGATCCGATTGTTGCCTCAAGGCATAGTCGTTTCGCTAGTTCCCGTCATTCGTCCGATACATAAATTTTTCAATCGACGTATCGTTCAATGTTACAAGTCCCGCCTTACCGTTCTAACCGATCATCGAAGAACACTTGCATCAACATGCCATCGTACAAATTCTCAATCGAGTCTCGGTGCTATCCCGTCCGTTGCGGACAAACCTTCCACAATTCTCACAAAACGTCGATGCAATTTATCGCACAAGTGGTATTGCATATACCACTCGGAATCAAGCCATTCATTGCATCGGTGGTATGCCATATACCACCCGGAAATCAAGTTACTTCCGTCGCAACTTACTCTTTACGAACCGACGATCTCTTCCGACTCACGTTTTGCAGTGATCGTGCTTGATCACAACCGTAACTCTGATTAATCAAAATCCGACGCAACTCGGCCAATGCATTCATTTGCCAACACAGCTCGGCGCGCAATCAAACCGATTTCGTTTATCGATTTATGACTTTCGTTTTCTTCCGTTGCATCTTGTGCAAAAATTTATTCTCGATATCCGTTGCACTTCGTGCATTGATTATTTTGATACGCGTTGCACCACGTGCAATAATTTTTACTTTTTGACATGCGTTGCACCACGTGCAACATTTTACTTTCAATACGCATTGCACATCGTGCAACGATTTACTTCCAATATTTACCGCACCTCGTGCTTCGATTTATTCTCGATACGTATTGCATATCGTGCAACATTTCATTTCCGACATTCAAAGTCAATGCTCAAATCCGTTTCAACACATTCGATATTGACTTATCGCTTTTCCTCGCAACGCACATTCGAAATCGATATGTGAATCCGTTCGACACATTCAATATCAACTTTCATTTTCTTTTCAACGCATCATTTACAATTAATGCGTGACAATTGCTGCAGCAATATTCCACGACTTTCATTGTATCGATACAACCAACATTTTTCGTATCGTTCGTTGCAACCAACGAATATCTCGAATTACAATTCACGATGTGTTGCATCCGCGGCAACAAATCCTTGAATTCACATCTCGTAACTCGTTGCACTTATAGCAACAAACCTTTCACGACTTTTCCAGCAACACCATGTAATTTCCAAAACAACACGCGACAAAATTACATGTTTCGTATTAGACTTATTGTATGGAACATCCAGTGCGGCATCGAGTAGAGTCAAGAGTGATTTCGATCGGTGGTGGGCAACTTTTTAGAACTGAAATGAAGCAAGCGTCCAGAGAAAATTGAGCCTAGAGCTCTGATACCAATTTGTCACGCCCCGACCCAGAATCACCCGAATCATCGTCCTCGCTGGGGCGTGATGCCGCACGAGCCTGGAGTTGCGCTCGTGCAAGGCAAGATGACAAGTTCTCAAATGGTTATCTTTGAATTGAACGTTAACAATGAAAGGAAAACAGAGTATACAAAAATGATTCTCTTTATTGATATTCGAAATCAGATTACAAAGGCTTTCGATAGCCCAACAGAATTTGCCAGATTGGCTACAACACTCAGGTTCTCTCTTGCCCACAAAGGATTTCGCCGTTCCATACATCATGCCTTCTATATCTCGGCCGCATCAATCTTGTCGCGAGTCCGAGCGTCAATACGATCGCACGCTTCAATACGCTTCGGCATTCCAAGCCTCAACGCGTTCAAACAACGCTTTGCCACGAGCAATCCATTCCCTGCACCCTGCATGAAGCTAGTGGGGGATCAGTACGTTCGTCCTCGCATGTACTGAAGCAAAGATCATCTTTCCAAACTGACATTTTAATATTTATGTTGAATCATGCAACTTAGCTTATGATCTTGCTATGTTCTCCTTAGGGTCAATTTCATGGCATATTCGAAAGCGTAAAGCATGGCAAGCATGTTATTCAATTTGCATAAGTAAACAGACAAGCAATCTCGTGTTTGATTCGTGGCGCAACTTACAATATCGACGCACCCGCCCTTGCAACCGACGCAAGGTGAATACGCCTATCCGTTTTCCCTGTCATGTTATAAGTGCCCTCTATTCAGAATCCGTCCACGTAGGATATACGCATACCTTGCACTTCCAAACCCATCGCCCTTATCTATATGAAGGTCACTAGCTTTTCGGGCTAGAATGGACTTATATTATCGAATCGAAACATAAGACGATGTTAACTCTGTACGGTTGCTAACCAACATCAGAGGCCACCGAAATAATCGCAGCAAGTGGCTTATCACATTCACCAGACGGTCGCTACCCATCTAAATGAAGTGCACCAACAATACCATAAACGAATCCCTCCTAGGCCGAACGGTCCCAGCGCCCTGGCACGCCGCGTTCGAGGGAATACCCATGCACGAGCTTTTATATCTTTAAGTCCATTTGACCATACAACGAATCTTATATTTCATACAACCAAGCAAGTTCGCTTATCTCTATTTCAATTGGCACAACGCCCGAATGTTCTCATCGAACGCCCGAAGGCCGTGAACATTTCGAAGGGCACCATGCCGCATTATCATCTCGTATTTCTTCCGTTAACTTTCTATGTTCTTACGCTTCATGCTTCGTTTCAATGTTTCAATGGCATCATGCCTCAACTCAATGACCCGAAGGTCCCGAACACCTTTCGAGGCATTATGTCATATCCGACAGTTCCGCCACATTCATGCCACAACTGTATTCTCTCACAACGAAGCCATCTTTTAGTATCCCGTGCACGTAGGCATGTTTCGACCGTATTCTGATGTTCTATGACTTAGCATTCAATGTCCGTAGCTTGCGTGCTAGGGCGCTCGCCTATTGTCTTTCAATGTTCTAGCCGTTCTAACTCGTGCGCGAAGGCACGGTATGGTTCGTGCACTAAGGCACTCGCCGAGTACAGTTATCCCATGTTCTTGCGGCTTGCGTACCGAGGCGCTCGCCTTTGCGATATCCAATGTTCCATAGCGACTCATACGTTTGCCGTACGATTCATTTCAATTGTTCTATCTTAGTGTTCAACACACGCACTACGTTTATCTCTCTATCGAGCCATGCCCGTGGCGTTGATAGGTTAACTCAGCATACAATGATATATTTGACTTATCGAATAAAGGAGTAAAAAAAAGAAGTCATTCCTCCCACCTTTGAGTCGATACGCCTTTGTCGTTTCGCCAAGCCGATGCGGCTCGATTTTTATAACTTTGTTGTACGGGCGACTCTCCTGACTTAGCCATTCGAGCACTTCGTGCTTATTGAGTTTGTACGTCCGATTTGCCTTAGCATGCCAACGCTTCCGTCCGTCGCAAGGCGACGATTTGCTGTCGCGGACCCCTTACCTAATAAGGCAAAAGATCGACCTCTAACATTTCAGCGTAAACGTATAGCCTGCACATGAAACCAACTAAAATCATTACTTGCATCGATTTGGACTTGCGCCTTGGTCGATTCGATTTCTTAGAATCTTCGAGCCGTCTCAACGCACTTATCTTTCGAGGCAACGCGGCGCTTCGCATCGATTCACTCGATGCATTCTTTGGGACAAGGCAACTCTTCGCATCGACTTAGTTCGAAGCATTGCTCGGGACAACTTGACACTTTGTATCGATTCGCATCGATACGTAATCGGGTCAACGCAACTCTTCGAGTCAACGACTCAGCATAATGCACCGTACGGAGCGGGACATTACACCTGTTGCGGGGGCAACTGAGATGGTTGGAACAGAGGAGAGGGTTGATTCCCCTCCTTGTTATGATGAAGGGAGGTCGGCTGCATCATTGCCGAGCCCTACCCCAGACTCAGCGGCGGAAGCTGAGGTGGCTACCAATCAGGAGGTAGTGACAGGTCCTGTCCCTGTAGAAGGATTTGATGAAGAGACTCGTCTGACAGTCCCGACTCCTGGGGCGGGTCAGGAGACAAGTGTTGATCTCTCCATTCTACCCGGGGAGGTATTGGCTGTTGATAGAGCGTTGGGGATTGGAGAGGTGGTCGCTGACATCGGTGGTACTTCCAAGTTTGGGAAGGGTAAGGGTGTGATGGAACCCTCTGTTGTTCCTTCTACTTGGGGTACTATCTCGATACCTGTGCCGGCTCCTTCTGCTCCCTTGGCTCCTCGGGCTAGTAGTCCAGCCCATGTTGATGAAGAGCCTATTGATGCCGAGGTTCAAGCCTCGCAGGTCGAGGTTGGCGAGTCTTCTTGCGGTCCGCCAACTGGGGTAGCTCCTCTAACTCCTGTCATGACACCACAGGTGCTGGCGGACGCAGATGAATATGTGAGATTCATCGTTGAGGCAGTATACAAAATGCTGCAGAGGGGGGTGTCGGCAGTGATGGACGCCAAGGGGAGCTTTACGACGGTAAGAACTCTGGCATTGCCTTATATCAACTTGATCCGTGTTCACCCGGGCCACGAGCATATGGCCGACATTCTGGAAGCCACGGTGGCTGAGTTGGACCCACGGCTTTCTGAATTAGGGCGCATCCAGCGGAATGACCTCTCCGTCCTGATAGATGCGGAGAAGGAGAAGTTGCTCGCCAAGACTGTGTCTTCCTACCAGGCCACTGTGAGTGTCTGGGAACGCGAAGTGTCTGAGATTGAAGCTGCAGTGGAGCGGTTATCTCAGTCTACACGGGAGACAGAGGAGACGCGAGCTGCGCTGGACGCAAATATCGCGGAGATTGACGTGCAGATGCGCCGTCTTGAGGATCAGCGGTCCCGACTCCTATTGGACGCTGAACGTATCCAGGCTGAACACGTAGCATTCAAGAAGGAGAAAGCAGCTTTCACTCTCCGAGCTCTTACCCTGGCTCAGCAGAGACAGCAGCTTGATGAGAAGCACGAGAATGAAACTTCTTCTGAGGCTGTCGAAGCGATGCGTCAGGAAGCTGAACGTCGAGTCTTGGCGACTGTGGAGACTCGGGCGGCAGACTTGAAACGCCGAATTGTAGAGCTTTCCGCCAACCCTGCGGATATTTAGGGCTTGTAGTCTATGCTTTTTGTATTTTTGCAACTCTTGCTGGGAATAGTGTAATCCTTTACTCTCCTTTTTTAGAAATAATAAAGAAGTACACCATTTTCTGCGATGTGTTAATTTTTGCTTGTTATGAACTTTGATGATTTGTGTGGACCTATTATCTTTTGCGTACCTTGGTTTCAGATACAGATAATAAGTTTGAAGGACCCAATGTATTTGCTCAGAGGTAATATGGACGTGGCAAATATGGGATTCAAATGATAGAATCTTCCTACTCAGAGGTGTTGTGAACGTGGTAGGAATGACCCTGGAAGATGCACGGAACTACTCAGAGGTAATGTGGACGTAGAAGTTCTGCGATCGATGTACGGCAACACGGGGGTTGTCTGTACGGGATGTTTACTCAGAGGTAATGTGGACGTGGTAAACATGAAGGACAGCGTAGTCTTACGGGGTGTAAGATTCCGCCTTGTAGGGTATAGGGGGACAACTCAGAGGTGATGTGGACGTGGTTGTTCTTCTACTGGAGGATGCTACGGAACAACTGGGTTTCGAAAGCGTATGATTTTGTCACCCTGCTTCAGTATCTCAAAGAGTTACAGGGTGTCCTCGTCGTTGAACGAATAAACCTCCTTCGGTCTTGGTGCAAGTGGAGGTTTCTGAGCAGGTGCTGATGCACCTTTTGAGGCATTGACAGTCAATGCCTGCTTCCCCTTTGCCTCTCGTACGGGGTTGTTGGTTGCAGGCCATTTTTCCTTGTCCTCGAAGGCAGGGAAACTGACTCCTAGAAGACGAGCGTTGGCTGCCTTCTTCTCCGCGACTTCTGCTTCAATGATCAAGGAGCTCCAGTCGGAAGGAGGAGTAGAGTTGAGCCAGAGCTTGACTGCAGGCAGCATGTTCATGCTGCAGGAGGAGAGAAGCGCATGTTCTGGCATGCCCAAGGGCAGTCTGAAGTAGGCCTGTCGGAAACGTTCGATGAACACTCGAACTGTTTTCTTCTCCTTCTGGCGTATCTCTATAAGGGACGTCATTGTCATGTCCTTCCCGCCGTCGTAGAAACGGTCGAGAAAGAGGCGCGTCAGGTCGTCGAAGGAAGATATTGAATTGTCGGGGAGGCTGCAGTACCAGTCGTACGCCACTCCTTTCAGTGCCCCAACAAATATGCTGGTAAGAAGCACGTCCTCCTTCGGAAGATGTCCCGTATGAGACAGGAAATACGTCAGGTAGCGACGAGGAGAGTCCTTTCCGTCATACGGCGTCAGTGTTTGTGGTTTATACTTTGGAGGATAAACCACCTTGTTCTACTCGAGGGGATAAGGCTGGGGGATGCCCATTTTCTAGCGCTCCTCTTGTCTCGTCTTGGACTCAAAGCGCTCGCGCAGGTCCCTGATCATCTCGACCACGTCTTCTATGGAGCTGGGAGTCGGGGAAGGTGGCACCACCAGATGTTGAGCATTTGAGGGCTCCGACGTCCGAGGTGCTTCTCGGCGATCTGCGTCCGAGGATACCCGTTGAAGGGGTACACTCGTTTCTCCATTGGCCCCTGGGTCGGGACCGGCAGAAGGTGTCCTGGTCAAAGCTGACCGTATCTCAAACACTGTATGAGTCAGTATTTGTATGGAGGCAGAGAGGGTTTTGAGTCCTCCCTCCAGGGTATCTATGCGCTGGACGAGGTCTGTTGGCGGCGCATCAAACTCGACATCAGCCTCAGTCACGTTCACTGTCATGACGCGGCCGGGAGTGGATGGATGAGTTGAGGCCTCACTCTCGGCCTCACTCCCTTGTAGGGGAGTTGCCTCTCCTGAAGCTTCGTCTGGGCTACCCCCGGCTATGTTCGGGAGAACATTCACCACAGACGCATCTGCAAGGGCCTAATTACCCTCAGCTCCGTCTTGAAGGGCCTCTTCGTCTCCGGAACTCGGGTCCGCAGATGCTAGGCTAACCCCAGCTATGTTCTGGGGGATATCCTCGTCTTCAGGGGCTTCTGGGAGGCTGACTTTGCCTCGAGGATCTCCCCCAAGTGTGTTTTGGACACATTCGTCTTCGGAAGGAGGCTCGACAAGGGTCTGACTACCCCCAGCTTCCTTCAAGAACTTCTTCCTCGCTCGAGTGCCTTCGAACACTCCGGAGGATGAGACAGCTGTCTTGGTTTTCCTCGGCTGGCTCTTGGACGAGGAAGAGAGACTGCCAGTCGCCTTTCGGACAGACGAGGAGTTGGAGATCATGTTGCATGAGGCAACCATTGGTTCCTCTTCTGTTGACACCTTCTTTCTGAGGCGACGTCGGAAGGGTATCGATGATTGCAGCCGCTGGAACACCGACTGCCTTGGTGGGACTGCCGCTTTGCAACAGCAGTTGATGGTGACCACAGCACAAGTATGCCCCGTGAGAGGCGCATCGTGCTTGTCAGTCAACTCTCCTGATCGGCGCTTGTGAGTAATCACGTTACGCAGATCGTTGGAGGAGAGTGCCACCTTCGTACCCCCTTCAAGCGCATGGCAAGGCCAAGCGCCGGGGTGGTCAAATGAGTGCTGTGCCCCCTGATCTAATACCAAACAGGCATCCCGATCAGTAGTGGGGGAACCACAACATTTGGAGTAACTTGAACGGACCTCAAACGCACCACCGGAGGAGGCACGGGAGTTCAAGACCACTGGATTTGCCTTGCTCGACTTGGTTGTGCAAGCAGTAGATACGCCCAAGTGAGACAAGGGCTTTGAAGATCGGCTCGTTCTCGACGCCGCAGCACTCAAGTCGACCTTGTACAACTTACCATCAGCAGCGTGCATGATTGTGAGCGCATGCTTCTGTCTTGTTGCTGGCATAGCACGTTTGGGACGCATGGCCCGTGCTGCCTTGGATTTCTTCGTACCAGACCGCTGGGGTGCGTAGTACTCAGAATCCAAATTCTCCTTGCCACAACAGCGAGTGAGTTTGTCAAAGACAGAGATCTTCTGTGGCGCATCAGAGGTGATGCACGGGGCATTGGCTGTGCCCCTGTTCTGTTGACGCATCTTTCTCGCCTGAGAGGGAGATGGCTGGGGAACGTGGTTAGCCGCACGTTTTCTCGAGAGATGTGCTGCACCAGCGGGCATATCTTGGTTGCTGAGGACGTCAGCAGGAAGGGAAGGCTGGATTGGCGCATCCCCTTCGGTGGTGGTGCCCGAGGCGTCGACCTTGCACACCCAGCTCGACGGGTCTTCTTCGGCTTCGGCAGCCGCTTCGAAGGACTGGTACTGCCTTCAGAGATGAACTCCTCATACGCCTGTTGATTGAGGCGTACGACCAGCATCTTGTAGGAGGAGCCCACCTTCACGTCGTCGGATTGTGACACAGCTTTCTCGGTGGAGGAGAAAGAGGTCTCCAGCAGAGTCGCCAGCTTGTTTGCCATTAAAATTCTTTGATTGCAAATTTCAATACAAACAGAACAGTGTTACGATATAGGACTTAGATGTAGTCCTAGGAGTACACTTTTGTTTAATATGGGTTCCTTGTGCCAATGGAGTGGGTGGTAATGCGTTGACTCCGTTGACGATCTGACGACGGTTATCGGTTCTCTGAAGGTCTGGATTGCTCTGGGTGCTGGAGCTTGTTGAGAGGAGGAAGACGTTGAGTGTTTGTATCTGCCTCTCTGGTGGTGCGAAGTCTCTGTCTGTTCGCTGTGGAGGTTGATATGTATGCACGTAGATTGCTCCGTGTGTCTGTCCACAAGAAGGAAATGATCCCTCTATTTATAGTTTTGCAGGCTGGCTGCTTGTGTGCGCATATGTAGGATACGCCTGTACGCGGGGATGCCACGTGTTGATTTCTGATGGAGGCGTATGGACGATGCGCCCTGATCGAGGGGGTTGACTTCTTCATGTTGCTATTGTGAACCGGTACGTCACGGAGAAGAAGATTTTTCTGTTGCTGAGATCTTGGATGAGTCGAGTCAAAGGACACGTGTCGTCGACCCATGGCTCAGAGATCTCAAATTTGGTGGAGGAAATGATCTGGTAGGATGCGCCTAGGATTGGGCACATGAGGAGACTTTGGTTCGTAACCTTTAGGAGTCACGAACCATTCTGGGCGCATGGCTTTTGAGGCACATGCAGAGCTTCAGTAGTGATTTTACTCCTGTCTTTTGGGATCAGGGGGAAGTCTGGGGCGCATGGCTTTTGAGGCGCATGCACGTTTGGGCGCATGGCTGCGGAGGTGCATGCGAGCTGGTTGGGTGGCCACGTGGCAGTAGCCGTCGGAGAGGAGTAATAATGATGCTGACGTTGGCGATGCTTCGTCTTCTGAAAAAGCTGCCGACTGCTCAGACTTTGGGAGGCGTGCTGCCAACTCTGTCAGTTCAGCATTTAATGTTCGTGACATTCGATGGACAGCTGAGTGGGCACGTCGGTTGGCGTTCCACTAGGCGTATGGGGATGCATGGGGGTGCATCCCTGTGATGCTCTTGGTACTGAAGGGCAAGTCTGTGTGATGCACTTGATGTAGAAGGGCGCGTCTATGTGATGCGCGGTCTGGCCGACGCATCCGCTTCGTGAGACGTCTTTGATGGTACAACTGTTACGTTCTTCGAGTGGTTTAAATAGCCGTTTTGACTTGGCTGAATTCGAAGCGTCCGGTTCATCCATTTAATGCAAATTCATTGCACCGAATTCGGAGAGCCATCCACTTGGCGCATGGGTTTGATTTGCCCGGCCTATAAATAGTGGTATGGAGAGAGGTTGGCCTCTCGTTCTCTCACGTCTTTCCGACATGAACTTGTGTGTTCGAATGCATTCTGTTGACGAGATGCTCCCGAGGGTGAAGATGCGACGCAGTGTCTTCGTTGATGCACTTGAAGGTGACTGTTACATCCAAAAGACGAAGTCGAGGGCTTCCGAGGCAGGCGGAAGGTGCCTGTTGCATCCAAATATAGGGATGTACGGGCCTCGTTTCCGTTACTCCGGAAGAGCCGTAGATCGGAATGGCGGTGCTGCGGCTTTGGTAGCTCTTTCTTCCTTCAAAATGGGTGTAGCCCATTCTGGTTGTGTTGAAAGCTGCTCCTTTAGCCGTGGTTTCGATCACGGTCTTCCTTCGCCTTTGGAGGCTCTTTTGAAGCCTCCCCTGGCCACAAATTTTGCGGTGCTCTTCTCTTCCTTGGTTCCAGCCAGAGGGTTAAATGCTTCATTCGTCGAAGCATTTATCAGGTGAGCCTGGCTGGAAGAGCAGCACATAACTGGGCTGCTGAAGGGATGCACATAACTGGGGATGCACATAACTGAACTGCTGAAAGGATGCGTCCTACTGAGTGCGCTTGGCGGGATGTGCCTGGTTGAGGGCGCATGGTGGTTGCTGCGCCTGACTGAAGGCGCATGGTGGTTGTTGGATGTAGACTTAGGATCCTTTCTTTGTAGAAATTCTCCTTTGTACAATCTTCCTTAGACATGTAATAGACTTTTAAATAAAAAGTTCTCTTTCAATGTCTATATTTGTTGCTTTTTGCTGTGAAGCACTTTGTCCAAGCTTTGGCATATGTAGTCTGGCGCATAGACTTTCGAGTTCTGAAATTCCATGCTTCTACAACTGTCATGTAACTTAACCCTTTCCCTCTATGTTATGTTCATATATCTATATAGATACATATAGAGCTTAGGCATACATGTTATAATGTATATAGATACATAACTAAATCTCTACCTCTTTATATATGTATATATGTATATGGTTAGCCATGCACGTTATGAGTAAATAGGTTGTGTGTTGTAGATTGTTTAACCAATATGCCATGGGTAGTGTAACTGGATAGCTATTGTTTTGAAACCCAAATCCTCCTATACTCTTCATGTATATTTCACATACACCCATGCCTACTATCTAACCATATGAACATGTCCATATATACCCATATACACACGAACCACATAACCTTTACATATTGCTAGCTTTTTCCTCTCTAACACACCCTCTATATATATACATATTGTGATTGGATTTTCATGTAAGTGACTTTCATTCCTTAACTTTTGATTTTGATTTTTCTGAACCCTTTATAGATAATTGGTAGTTACCTTTCTTTATTTTTTTTTATGATGATACCAGTTTTCATATAGGATGGTAGACCGCCTTACAGTCTTGATGATTGTTATTTTTGTATCTTTTCTAGTTTAGCACCCTAGATTGCTTGCGTGTTTGATACCCTGTGACCGTTTTGGTTTAGCATGACTAGTATACCTAGATGAGACTTTCACTACCACCGTGTGCCATGACCCTGTATGTCGTCCTTTTTGATGGTATGTTTTATTTAAGTTCTGGGACTTGATTGTGGGGGTTTGACCTAGAAGGAGTATGAACAATTTTAATTTCGAGGACGAAATTTTTATAAGGTGGGTAGGATGTGAGCACCCTGAATTTCGGGTTAATTTTTTTTTTTTCTGATTGTTTAGTTTCAATAAATAATTTATTCTGTTTATTTATCTGTAAATGTGCTTTTCCGTGCCTTTGATATTTGGAGTGTCAGGGATGTTCAACTCTGGAAATCTTCTTCATGAGCTTTGTAGTGGACAGGATTGCCTTCATGATGGTATATAGTGTCCCACTCAAACTTGTTCCCTTGTACTCTTTTTGCTTCTCACAACTTTGGGTCGAATTAGACCATTTGATCGTTAATTATTTTTCTCACTCTTTTCCTTGATCATTATTAGCACGTTACCGTGACTTTTAATTTGGGAGCGCAAGACTAGTCAGTTTCTTGAAACCAACTTATCATGCATGATCTACTCGAGACGCTCTTCACCAATGACCTTCGTGTCCCACTCAGACACGCCATTTTGTGCTCCATTTGCTTCGCACAACTTTCCTGACACGTGACCGGATTTTATTTTACCCCACGGTGTCACATTCATTTTCCAACTTAATTTGTGGGTACCCTGTCGACCAAAACCTGTCAGCCCCAAATATGGACATGGCCCACATTGAGTCTACTACCCGCACGACACTTGTGTCGCATTTATTGGAATCTCCATGTGCTACTTATTTACCCATGATCATCAACACCTATTTTTATTCGATTTTTGCACAATGTCCGGTTTTGATCCAACCCGGCTTGACTGAACCCAACCCCAGCTCCATGTTACTCTCCATCACCATCACCCTCAGCCTCATTATCCTTGAAATATATCAAATTCTTATCCTACCTATTTTTAATAATTAATGGGAAATTTCCTTTATTTAAATTCCTATGAAGGACCAATTTTCTTACATTTAATCCTAGCCCTTGATCTACCCCAACTCATCACCACCCTCCATTTCCTACATGACAAACTCCCACACACTCCTAGCCATGTGGCCGGCCCTAACTCCTATGAATTTCTTCTCTCTCTCTCCTACATTGATAACACACACAAACAATTATTCACTCTCATCTCTTTCTCTCTCTTCAACTCTAATATTTTTTTTCCCACACCACTTCTTCTCCACACAGCAACCCAGCCGAGCCAACACCTGGCCGAGCTTCCCCCATTTCCCTGGCCGCCGGCCACCGGCCTCCTCTGCCGTGGTCGGGCACGGCTGGCAGCACCACCACCAGCAGGCCTAACCACATCTATTCTCCTCCTCCGTCTTCAACGACATCAAACCGAGCCACCACCACATCAAACCGAGCCACCACCACCTCCACGTCCACCGTGTGCCGCCGCCCGACCCTCGTCGAGGCTGCGTAGCCCCCGCCGTCGCCGGGCTAGGCCAGTCCAGGCCGCGCCACCAGCAGCAGCTGCAACTGCAGCAGTGCACAGCCGCGCCAGGCCGCGTGCACTGGCAGCGCTGGCCGTGCGCCGCCGCAGGCCGCCGTGCCTCCGGCGATACCCACGCGGGTGCGCCCCACCCCGACGAACTCTCCCATGGCGGCCACCGTCCTACGGGACGCGCCGTCGAGGCGATTCGTGCGTTTCGCACGAAGTTCCGTCGTGACGCGCGCGGAATCAAGTCCATTTTGGCGCCACGTCGTAGCAACTCCGTCACAATCTCGGTATATCCACCTTCACTCCTTTCAATTTTCATCCGTTGATTTTATCGTTTGATACATCAAAATCGGCCACCAAGTTGACCGTTTAAATTATATTAATTTTGGACAGTTTCGCGGGGTCAACTTCGTCAGCTTGTACCTCCTCCACCGTAGCTCCGTTTGGCATGCTACCAGTTTCTGTGCGAAGCTGGTATAACCCTCTTACTATCCCTCCAGTTTCGTTTCATTGTGAGCTTGTTTGATTGGTTGAATTCGACGCCAAATTTGGCCGTCCGAATTCGTAATTTCCAACTTGTAAAATTCTATTTTTGAACACGGGACTCCAGATTTTATTTCTGACACCACCATTAGACTTGTGGCATCGTTCTGGCATATTTTCATATAAAATTTGTTAGATTTGGAGGACGTGGGCCCCGGTACGTTTTTCGGTGCAAAGTGGATCCCACAATTCGGGTCAACGGGACTTTTTGACGCCGGCTCATCGGAATCCAATTTTGGATATACCCTTGAGTTCGTATTGTCATTCTGGACTCGTTGACATATAATTTTCTAGGTTTTGGTGAACATTGGATCTGGCACGCATTTCGGTGCAAGTCGGATACCAATATCCGGGTCAACGGATCATTTTGAGATTGGCTCATCGGAATCCAATTTCGGATATACCGTTGAGTTCGTATCGTCATTCTGGACTCGTTGACATGTAGTTTGCTGAGTTTTGAGAACTTTGGCTCCGGCACGCATTTTCGTGCAAACCGGAATTCCAAGTTCTGGTCAACGGACCAAATTGAGATCGGGTCAACGAAATTCAATTCTGGAGATACCGTTGGGTTCGTATCGTCATTCTGGTTTCGTGGACATATAATTTGTTATATTTTATAGACTTGTTTTCTTGCACATATTTCGGTACAAAACGGCTCCGATACGGATACCGTTTTGACCCGAAATTACCTTTTTGCCCCTGTGTCCAAATTGGACCGAAGGGTAGGCTATCCTAGCTAATTTGACCATTCTGGACACGTTGGCGATGTTTATTTCATCATCCGACAATGTTTGTTGATAGTTTCTCTGAGTTAACCTTTTTATAATTAATTAATAATTAATTCTTATAATGTTCGTATTTCGGGATTAGTACAACGAAACTGAGCTCAGTCAATTCAGTGATCTCACATCGCTGAAATTGACAAGATGCACACGTGGATCACTATAATAAGATTATCAACTCTACCGTTGATCATCTCATCTCGATTTGCGTGTCGTAAGTTTCGACGTATAAATAACGAAGTATACTTTATATCTTTAATAATTAGACTAAAATTGACCCTGTTTGACCAGAGTTGACCAGTTGACCCAAAGTCAACTGTAAGTCAACACTTGACCTAGTTTGACTAGATTGTTGACCGGAGTTGACCTAGAGTTGATTTGACTTAGAATAACCTAAGATAATATAGATTGCTTGTAGAGTTTCATTTATTACAACTTGAACACCTTGTAACCTGTGTTGCTTTAAATAGGACTCTGTGGCTTCAGTTGGACCCCCTATACTTATCAGCTGTTCAGGTTATCAGGCGAGTACATTCTCTGATCATTTCATATCATGTTAGAATTATTTTCCTGCTTTAGATTACTTTACTTGATGTTGTCACGTTGGTAACACGGATTAGTACTATATGGATCCATTCTTGAGATGTTATCCCCTCAGGGAGCATCGTATACTACATGTTCTGTGCGTTTCACTTACATGGTGTATCACTATGCTTCACGATTCTTCGATCACTTGTGACATGTACTCTCATGATCACAGAGTCTTCCCAGAATCACCCCATTTATGGACATTCCCAGAATCATCCCATTTATGGGCATTCCCAGATTCACCTATTTATGGGCTATCCATGTATCACCCCTTGTGGGCCTTTACATGGAATCATAACATAACCTGGTTGGATCCTTATGTATTGATTGGGGGTGCAGGGGAGTAGAAGTAGCGTGTGAATAATATCCAAGTAGTGTAGTTCCCAGAATCACTCCATAGTATAGTTCCCATAATCTCCTATGCCATTCACATGTTTATATTGTACTCTGACTCACTAGCCACTGTTAGTTCTCTACTTATAGTAGATATTTCTATTACAGTTCTCTCTCACTGTTTACATACTGTATTTTCTTCAGATCCTGTATCTTACTTTACTGCATGATTATATTTTCTAACCTACTATGACTTGTTGAGATGTACTGTGCTCGCTTCTGTCCTGACTGGACCTGTTGATAAATTTTACAGATAGCTTGGAGGTTGCCTGCTAGCCTAGAGGAGACACATTAGAGGTTGTTTAGTTAGCTATTTTCAGTTGTCTGGAGTTGTATTTACTTTATGGATTACTGTATTTGAGCTTTGAGACATATTTTTGGGTTTGTGTATCTTAGACACTTAGACTTCTATCTGATGTATCTCTTTTGGATTTTATGTTTTATCTATCTTCCATTATGCTCTACCTTAGATGTGATTGAATTTATATTCTGCTATGTCACCCCCATTCGGGGAGTATAAACTGCTTAGCCTTATACTGTTAGATGCATGAGACCTAGGACAGCGTTCTACCGCCGACACTGCGGCGCAGGCTGGGCGTTGTTACGTTCTCGTGCCCATACTCTAGGGTGCGGGTCGTGACAAGACCCCAAAATCGCTTCTTTTGTTAGAAATTGATTGTACTTCACTGACCAGTTCTGCGAAGTTGAATATGTCGTCGAGGCTTGAATCGTGCATTTAGCAGCACTTTCCTTAAAGTGTTTCGGGCACTCCGGTAACGTCTTGGAGTCAGCACGCCAGAACACCCAGGATAAGACAGCCTTTCTGCCGAAGGTTCACTAGACGCTGTGAGACACCGGCGTAGGGAAGAACACCTTTCTGGAAACGTTGGAAGAGAAAAGATAGAAATGTGCCACTATCGCCTCTACGCCCGAGCCCGTACCCGAGCCCGAGCCCGAGCCGGTGTTGCCACCGGCAATACCGGCTATATTTTCATGAAGAGGATAAAACAACAACCAATGGTCACCCACTAGCAGGGCCGTACCAGCGGATTGGGTTGCCCTAGCCAAAAATAATTTTGGTTTCCCTTAAACTTTATTAAAATAATAATACATTTTATCAATATTGTGTTATGATAAGCAAGACAAGCTAGATTTGCCAATATCGTGTTCCAGTGAAGTATCATGTAATGCAAAAAGCCTAATAATGCTAAGATATCAGTGAAAGAAAACAATAAAAAAAATTTAGCATCTAACAACTCACTTGTCAAAAAATCGTAATATTTAAAATGAAATACTTTATCACCAACCTCCATAATCTTTGTTCTTAACATCCAAGTATGAAGCTGGAAGAACCCACTGGACATTCGCCAAAGAAGGCATACTTTTGATTTTGTATGACAGCTCCTTAAAGGCTATGCATTCGAAAGCAAAGTAATTTTTTTTAGACTGAATATATTGATTTCTTTGCTTCTTTCGAGTGCATGAGGCAGATAAAAGAAAGGTAGAAATTGGACTTTTGTCGATTTGGCGGAGACGTGCGGCCGCCTGGGAATATAGAAATTGGAATAGGTCCAGAGCCAAGTCTAGCCAGTCATCTGCTACTACTATGCCGTCAGTCCCTGAGAACTCCTTGCGATTCAGACCCATGAAGTCCTTGATCGTACCCGCTCTCTACCATGGCTCTACATATGGTGAGACCACGGGACGTCCCTCAGAACGCTCCATGCTCTGGCGGAGTAGGGTAGTCTGCTCCTGATGGGTTGTTAGGAACCCCTGAATCAGAGTGAGCAGCTGGTTTCCGTCGAGTGTGACGGAAGCCTGGATGGGTATAGTGATAGGGGGTGGTGGAAGTATCGGGGCCTGCTAGGACTGGGATGTGGAAGGTGGTGGAGGCATCTGGGTTGTGGATCTGTGGAGTGGGGGAATGTGGTAGGTGGAGGTGGGGGTGTATCAGTCAACTGGTCAGCTGACTGGATATAGAGGGCCCCATTCTCGGACGTAACATACTGGGACGAACGAGTAAGCACCATCTAATAAAAGTAAAAAGGACTTATAAGGACTTGTTTAAAGTAAGCAATCATAGACAAGAAAATCTAATTATAATAGCAAGCATGTGATATTTTCCTATGTTGCAATCCTAGCATTCCTCTAGATGTTCTAAGCGTCATTCCTAATGTTGTCTAATTACCTTAAGTTCCTAATTGCAGGCATGCTTGGTACAATAACGTAACCAAACAATTTAGTCAGGACCTGCATGGGCCACCACTAAAAACATGTCACGACCCGCTACCCAAATTGTTGGGCCAGGCCGAGTCATGCCCAGCCTACGTTTGATATAAAACGTAGTAAGCTGTTCTAAAGACTACAGGATAAGACTAAATGTGCTAACAGTTCTATAAGTGAATAAAAGTCATAAATGCTCCAAACACAAAAGTCGTTTCATATAGTAAAATGTCCAAAGTACAAGTCTGAAATGTAAAACTGGATACATGTCCAGTTACAAAACACGTAGTCTAATACATGACTACTCTCAAAATTCTAAAGCAGAAAGACAACTAGGCGAGGTTCCCCGCAGGAACATCCTCGTAAAGCAAAGTCGGGTCTTCGACAGTAACTCCATAATATGTGTCGCAGAGTAACTCCTCCTCAGTAAGGACACCTACAACGTTATCCTGTCAGGACGGGAGCAAGTACTGATTCTAGCAAACTAAATATACGAAGCATGAACAGGAATGTAATAAACTGGAATCATGGCATATCATGGGTTAATTAGTTCTTTTTAGAATTAACAACATGTAGTTTAAAAGTTTAAAACCGTAGCATGTACGTGAATCGGTCAATAGGTGTAATACCTGTAGTTCGTATTACGTATCTTGGAATACGTGTACGTATTTTATTTTGTATTACATATCTCTTGACTTGGCTCGGTTTGTTTTGGGTTGGTTCGGCTAGGCTTGGGTTGCCTTGGTTCATCATGAACCAAGGGGAGAACCCCTACCTACCACCACCATCCCCATTTATTAACCCCTCCTCTTTCTCTCTCTTCATTATTCTTCTTCTTCTCCACATTTACTTCTACACCTACCAGGAAGGAGAGAGAGAGAGAGAGAGCTTAGGCAAGTGCAAACTTGCTTCATGATGGATCTCATGTTTTATTGTTCCATTCTCTTCCTTACTAGATTCTAAGCCTCTTTAGAACTGGAAGTTTTCGGTTTTGATGGTTATATTTTTATAGATCTAAGTTTTAAGTCCCTTCTTGTTTAGTTTTCTTGCTTTTGATCTCTAAAACTTGGTTATTTTCGAAAACTAATGGTTCTCTGTTGTAGAGAATTCAATTTCATTCAGTTTTGGCTTTTGTTTCGCTTGATTTCGACTCCGGATGAGTAAGTTATGGCCATTACAAGTTTTCGGAACTTTCATGGCTGAACTTGCTATTTGGGGACGATGAACCCCATGCGCCCGGGAGGCCATGCGCCGGGAGGCCATGCGCCGTAAAGTCCCGGCAACGCATCCCTTAACTCCGAGCGTGTCATGCGCGTAGGTTCCCTACGCGCATGTATTTAAGACGCAACGTGAGTATCTCATGCGCCGATTCGCGCAGGAATCCCATGCGCCGATTCGTGCAGGAATCCCATGTGCCGATTCGTGCAGGAATCCCATGCGCCGATTCGCGCAGGAATCGCATGCGCCGATTCGTGCAGGAATCTCATGCGCCGATTCGTGCAGGAATCCCATGCGCTGATTCGTGCAGGAATCCCATGCGCCGATTCGTGCAGGAATCTCATGCGCCGATTCGTGCAGAAATCTCATGCGTCGATTCGTGCAGGAATCTCATGCGCCGATTCGTGCAGGAATCTCATGCGCCGACTGTGCAGGAATCTCATGCGCCGATTGTGCAGGAATTCACTGTTTTTGCCCGTTTAAGTTATTTTGTAGCTAGAATCTTGAAAAACTCAAAACATGAAAGTTGTAGATCTTTTCCTTGGCTTCAAGAATATGTTATTAGTTATTTTATACAATTTTTTATTCATGATAATATAAGAATAGAACACGATAGTGGCCCGCTGTGGCGCACTCTTGACAAGTAAACTGATATGACAAGTAGGAATGACCTGGACACCGTGGGCGATTGTGTTTGTAATAAACTGGTACTGTCTTACATCATGTCTAGGATGGGGATCCCTGAGTACCACGGTCAGGGTTACCTACTGAAATTGATTAAGGCTAATTAACTAGAATGATTCAGTAGTCATGAAGAGATTCCCAGCTACAGGCAATTCCGTTATCTGGGCGCATTCATTAAGTGGACTTGTAGCCTACCGACGAGTAGGACACATTTCCTGTACACAGTCATGTGTTGCATTCTTCATAACGGACATTCGACCTGGATAACCGGATGGTCTGCAGGGCTTGTGGCTGTTGGGATAATCTCATTGCATCTTGATAGTAACTAGGCCTGTGATAACCCTAGTTAGTTAAAAGTATCAAGCCGTACTCTTGATTGGCCGTGATTGATTGGATGAAGTTTATTCCAGCTTAGTCTTATCCTGATCCTGTACAAGATTGTATCAGGACATGATTTCTTGTATCGATAAATGATGGGATACCAAGTTCTGTTCAGATGAAGGGTTACAACCCCGGTCCTTGTTTGGTTTAAGGGTTGTAACTTGGCTATCTGAATAGTTCCATGGTTATCTTATCATATATCGTCCTGCTTATTGTGCCCGCCTTAACGATAAAGATCAGGGGTCCAGTTCTGTTCAGGCGAAGGGTTACAACCCCGGTCCTTGTTTGGTTTAAGGGTTGTAACCTGGCTTCCGGAGCAGTTCTGTGTCCTCTCTTCGTTTATTGTCTTGTTACCTTATCAATAGTAATTGAGGCGGGTTTCTATTCAGGCGAAGAATTGCAACCCCGGTCCTTGTTTGGTTTAAGGGTTGCAGTCTGGCTACTTGAATGGTTTCTCCGTGTTCAATATATTATTGTTATCTCCGCTATTATCACTATCTTTTAATTACCTTTACTATTTATTTGTGATATGCTGGTTTTAGTTCCTAAGTGAAGCCTCCTTTGTGGCACTTGCTCTTTCTGGGGTCTGACCCAGCTGGTTTTGTGTGGCCAGATATCGGAGCAGCACCAGAGGATCCACCGGTCTTCCAGCCAGATGGTGACCACCAGGCGTAACCCTGGCAACGAGTGGGTTTCTTTTTGTCCTCCCACTTTATTGTAAAATTATTCTTTTGAGACGTTTAGCCGGCGAGCACGTGTTAGCTCGATTGTACCTTACTTACTGTCTGCCTACGGGCTGTAACATGATTGACAAATCCTAGGGTTGATCATGTATTGACTAAAAACTCTTGCTAGTCCTGACATTTTGTACGACTAGCTTCATGGTCATCCAATATATAATGTATGGGACGCCTTACTATTGTATATTGATGCTCTAATATCTTGTGACTGTTACTACTTGCTTGTGATTGAGACAATAGGCTTGTTCATGACCATAGGAGACTGTTGGATTGTAGTTAAACCCTCATGTATCTAGACAGCCGTGACCGTATAGTGACGTGGATTCCATTTTATTATACGTAGATGGCTATGTCTGCCCTCGCTCTCCAGTATTCTGGTTCTGGGGCGTGACATGGTTTTAGTGGTGGCCCATGCAGGTCTTGTAATTCAAGATATGTGAGGGTTTACCGAATAGATGTCTCAATCAGTACTTGCCCTTGATCTCTACTCGTATCCTCTTGATCCCTGAAAGTCTTGACCTGATCACATGCTTGTATCGTTGATCTGTCCTGGTCCTTTCTTATTGTTCCCTATGTCGTCTTCTTCAGCGACATTGTTCCTGGACCTGCCAATCAGCAAGGCGGAGCACCTCCCGCGGACCAGCAACAACCTGGAGATCAAGCCCAGCATTCAGGAGTAGCCTCCAGAGTCATGTCTACTGAATGAGAGCCACCAGTTCAGCCCGTCCAGCCAGCAGAGCCTGAGGATGGCACTTTGGTGGGTCTCATCAGGTCCCTATTAGCTTCCCAGGATCGCCGCGAAGATGCCTTACACCAGGCTGTGGCAGATGCTTTGACCAGAGGCGGTCATCAGGGTAATAGCGCGGTCAACAGCTTCAAGCGCTTGAACCCTCCCTTCTTCGATGGCAGTGAAGATGCGATCGCTGCAGATGCTTGGCTTCAGGACACGGAGGTGATTCTAGAAGCAGCCAGGACTCCAGAGAATGAGAAGGTGGCCGTAGTGCGCCTGCAGTTACTAGATCTTGCCCGCAGCTGGTGGACAGCGCAGGCCGATGGATTAGTGGCCCCTATTTTATGGGCAGTATTCAGGGAGAGATTCCAGACCAAGTATTTTGATGCTGTAGCTCGATATGATCTACAGACGAGGTTCACCAATCTGAAGCAGATGGGCAGGACGGTCGATGGATATGCGGCCGAGTTCTCCAGGCTTAGTCGGTTTGCTCCCACCTTGGTAGCAACCGAGTTCGATAGAGCCCAGCGGTTCCAGCAGGGGCTTCACCTAGAGATTTTATTAGCGGTGGAGCAGTTTGAGCATCAGACTTTTGATGCAGTGTTGAGAGCAGCCAGGAGGCATGAATATACTTCCCAGAGGATCGTAGATAGGACCGGAGGTCGAAAGCGATCTCACGGTCAGATGAATCAGTCTTCAGTACCAGCCCCGGCAGTCAGGGCTTTGACCATTGGAGCTCCGAGGCGGGCGGCCTCAGTGACGTCGGTTCAGCATTCCACCCCGACGTACCCTCAGCAGCAGCAGAAGCAGAAGCAGTCTTCCGCAGTGGGATGTTCACACTGCGGGAAGCCAGGGCATGTGGTATCGGAGTGTCGCAGAGCACAGGGTTTGTGCTTGGTTTGTGGTGCCCCGGACCACAGGGTTGGGAATTGCCCGAACAGGGGGAGTTCATCAGCCTTCTCTAGTCCTTCAGTTAGAGGACCAGCACCAATCCAGCAGCAGCAGCTGCAGTACCCGTTCCCGAGGCCATTGCCGACGCAGGCCCAGGCATTCCAGCAGCAGAGGCCGCAGCAGTATGCCCAAGCCCAAGCCCTGATCCAGAGCAGACAGAGGAATTTTCAGCAGAGGGGACCCGCACCCAGAGGACATGGTCAAGTGCTGGCTTTGACCATGGGAGAAGAAGGAATAGCACCAGGTGAGGTGGTAGCAGGTACTATTCTCGTCAACACCTTTCCAGCTTCAGTATTATTTGATTCTGGTGCCTCGCATTCATTTATGTCTGCACGATTTGTGACACGGGTAGGACTGGAGCCCGAGTCATTATCAGTAAGGCTCAATATACTTACTGGTAACGGACTTGTGGGAGTAGATAGAGTATTTTCCTCGTGTCGGATCGTAGTTAACGGTAGAGAATTCCCCGCTAGATTGATAGAGTTCTCGATGGCCGATTATGATGTGGTCTTAGGGATGGATTGGTTGAGGGACCAGTATGCTAGGATAGACTGCCACATTGGCAGGGTTATTTTTAGCATTCCAGGCGAGCCAGAGTTTTCTTTCTCCCGAGGCGAAGTTGAACCTTCTCCTTCAGTGTTGCGGATGGCAGTGGCAGCAGTGCAGTTACCTCGGATAGTCGAAGAGTTTTCGGATGTTTTCCCAGAAGAGCTTCCAGGGATGCCGCCAGAGCGAGAGATCGAGTTTACCATCGACTTGATTCCCGGGACAGCTCCAGTGTCAGAGAGAGTCTACAGGATGGCGCCGTCAGAGCTAGAGATATTGTATAAGATGATTGAGGAACTCAGAACCAAGGGATTCATTCGTGCTAGTGGATCGCCTTGGGGAGCCCCGATGCTTCTTGTGAAAAAGAAGGATGGTACGTCTAGATTGTGTGTTGATTATCGTACCTTGAACTCAGTGACAATCAAGAACAGATATCCTCTCCCGAGGATAGATGACTTGTTTGATCAACTCAAAGGGGCGTCAGTATTTTCGAAGATCGATTTGCGCTCAGGATACCATCAGATCAGAGTCAGAGAGCAGGACATCCCGAAGACAGCTTTCAGATCTAGATATGGGCATTGGGAGTTCCTTGTGATGCCATTTGGAGCAACCAATGCGCCGGCTGTATTCATGGACCTCATGAATCGCATCTTCATGCCTTATTTGGATCAGTTTGTGATTGTATTCCTAGATGACATCCTGGTCTACAGTAAGAGTGAGGCGGAGCATGAGCAGCATCTTTGAGTTGTCCTCCAGATTCTCAGAGAGCACCAGTTATATGCCAAGTTTAGTAAATGCGAGTTCTGGCTCGATCGCATTTTGTACTTGGGTCATATCATCACCCGAGGAGGAGTTGAAGTGGATCTCCAGAAGATCGTGGCCATTGAAACATGGCCAGTACCTAGCACAATGGCAGAAGTCCGTAGTTTTCTTGGCTTGGCCGGCTACTACCGGCGATTTATTTCAGATTTTGCTCGAATTTCAGCGCCATTGACCCAGTTGACCCGCAAGGATGTGCAGTTTGCTTGGACAGCAGAATGCCAGGATTCTTTTGAGAGGTTGAAGCGAGGCTTGATGACAGCTCCTATTCTCACGCTTCCAGATGGAACTGGAGGATTCTCAGTGTATTGTGATGCTTCGGGCAGAGGTTTAGGATGTGTTCTGATGCAGCATGGGAAGGTAATAGCTTATGCGTCACGGCAACTTCGTGATCATGAGAGAAATTACCCAACCCATGACTTGGAGCTGGCAGCAGTAGTGTTTGCACTTAAGTTGTGGAGGCACTACCTATACGGAGATAGGGTGGAAATTTTCACCGACCACAAGAGCCTGAAGTATGTTTTCACCCAGAAGGATCTCAACATGCGTCAGAGGAGATGGCTGGAGCTGCTTGTGGATTATGATGTCAACCTGCAGTATCACCCAGGGAAGGCCAACGTTGTTGCAGATGCATTGAGCAGGAGGGTAGGAGTTTATTTCCTGACAGCACAACCAGAACTGTTAGCCGATCTTCAGAAGATGAGTATAGAAGTTGTCCTCCCTTCCAGTGTGGCATTGATGGCCAGCATGCAAGTCCAGTCCACTATAGTCGAGAGGATCCGGATGGCGCAGTCAGCAGATTCCAAGCTTCAGCGACTTAGAGCAGAGTGTGAGGCAGGACGAAGACCAGAGTTATGTATCCATGAAGATGGTACACTTCGACATGGTAAGCGTCTTTGTGTACCCAGTGGAGATATCAGACAGGAGATCATGGCGGAGGCTCACAGTTCGCAGTATTCCATTCATCCAGGCGGTACGAAGATGTACCGTGATATCCGTCAGCACTTTTGGTGGAATGGCATGAAGAGGGAGATAGCCCGGTTTGTCTCTCGTTGTTTAGTCTGCCAACAAGTTAAGGCTGAACATCAGAGACCAGCTGGACTACTTCAACCATTGCCGATTCCCGAGTGAAAATGGGAGCATGTAACCATGGATTTTGTGACTGGATTGCCCAGATCCCCGGCTGGCAGAGACGCTATTTGGGTTATTATAGACAGGCTCACGAAGGTGGCTCACTTTCTCCCGTTCAGAGTTGGTCAGTCGACGGCTCAACTAGCGGAGATGTATCTCCGGCAGATTGTCAGATTGCACAGTGTACCAGTCAGTATCACTTCAGACAGAGATTCAAGATTTACGTCGCACTTTTGGCGTAGCTTACAAGAAAGTTTGGGAACTCACCTCCAGTTCAGTTCAGCTTATCACCCGCAGACAGATGGCCAGTCGGAACGTACGATCCAGACTCTTGAAGATATGTTGCGGCCATGTACACTCGACTTCGGTGGTTCGTGGAAAGATCATGTGCACCTGGTGGAGTTCTCGTACAACAACAGTTTCCAGGCCAGTATCCGGATGGCACCGTTCGAGGCACTGTATGGTAGGAAGTGTCGATCCCCGCTAGCCTGGGATGATGTTGGAGAGAGGCAGATACTTGGTCCGGAAATGATTGCTCAGACCGTTGAAGTGGTCAGAAAATTCAGAGATCATCTTCGAGTTGCCCAAGATCGCCAGCGTCATTGGGCCGATTCCCATCGGCGACCCCTTGAATTTTCGGTCGGCGACCATGTATTCCTGAGGATTTCGCCTAACCGTGGCGTCATTCGTTTCGGCATACGGAGAAAGCTTAGTCCTAGGTATATAGGGTCGTTCGATATTCTGGAGCGAGTAGGAGATGTATCCTATCGTCTCGCTCTTCCACCGTCGCTACGTGAGGTGCATGACATATTCCATGTATCCCAACTGCGACGGTATATCCCGGACCCGAGCCACATCCTGGATCATTCGGAATTGGTTGTTGGTACCAACCTTTCGTATGAGGAGAGGCCCGTGTCTATATTGGACCGAAGAGAGAAGACACTCAAGAACAAGACTATCAAGTTAGTCCGAGTTGCTTGGGGTCATCACTCTTTGGGTGAGTCGACGTGGGAGCGTGAGGATGATATCCGATCGTGATATTCCGACCTGTTTGACTCGTAAGGTATAATGTCTTCCTTATGCCTTATGCTTTCAAGTCCTTGCTTGAATAAATGACTGCATGATAGACTGCTTGTTATAGCTTACGATTATTATAGCTTGTCCTTGCAATTCTAGCCTCTTGATTAAATTCCGAGGACGGAATTCTTTTAAGGTGGGTAGAGTTGTAATGCCTGTAGTTCGTATTACGTATCTTGGAATACGTGTACGTATTTTATTTTGTATTGCATATCTCTTGACTTGGCTCGGTTTATTTTGGGTTGGTTCGGCTAGGCTTGGGTTGCCTTGGTTCATCATGAACCAAGGGGAGAACCCCTACCTACCACCACCATCCCCATTTATTAACCCCTCCTCTTTCTCTCTCTTCATTATTCTTCTTCTTCTCCACATTTACTTCTACACTTACCAGGAAGGAGAGAGAGAGAGAGAGAGCTTAGGCAAGTGCAAACTTGCTTCATGATGGATCTCATATTTTATTGTTCCATTCTCTTCCTTACTAGATTCTAAGCCTCTTTAGAACTGGAAGTTTTCGGTTTTGATGGTTATATTTTGTAGATCTAAGTTTTAAGTCCCTTCTTGTTTAGTTTTCTTGGTTTTGATCTCTAAAACTTGGTTATTTTCGAAAACTAATGGTTCTATGTTGTAGAGAATTCAATTTTATTCAGTTTTGGCTTTTGTTTCGCTTGATTTCGATTCCGGATGAGTAAGTTATGGCTATTACAAGTTTTCGGAACTTTCATGGCTGAACTTGCCGTTTGGGGACGATGAACCCCATGCGCCCGGGAGGCCATGCACCGTGAAGTCCCGGCAACGCATCCCTTAACTCCGAGCGTGTCATGCGCGTAGGTTCCCTACGCGTATGTATTGAAGACGCAACGTGAGTATCTCATGCGCCGATTCGCGCAGGAATCTCATGCGCCGATTCGCGCAGGAATCCCATGCGCCGATTCGTGCAGGAATCCCATGCGCCGATTCGTGCAGGAATCTCATGCGCCGATTCGTGCAGGAATCTCATGCGCCGATTCGTGCAGGAATTCCATGCGCCGATTCGTGCAGGAATCCCATGCGCCGATTCGTGCAGAAATCTCATGCGCCGATTCGTGCAAAAATCTCATGCGCCGATTCGTGCAGGAATCTCATGCGCCGATTCATGCAGGAATCTCATGCGTCGACTGCGCAGGAATCTCATGCGCCAATTGTGCAGGAATTCACTGTTTTTGCCCGTTTAAGTTATTTTGTAGCTAGAATCTTGAAAAACTCAAAATATGAAAGTTGTAGATCTTTTTCTTGGCTTCAAGAATATGTTATTAGTTATTTTATACAATTTTTTATTCATGATAATATAAGAATAGAACACGATAGTGGCCCGCTGTGGCGCACTCTTGACAACTGACATGACAAGTAGGAATGACCTGGACACCGTGGGCGATTGTGTTTGTAATAAACTGGTACTGTCTTGCATCATGTCTAGGATGGGGATCCTGAGTACCACGGTCAGGGTTACCTACTGAAATTGATTAAGGCTAATTAACTAGAATGATTCAGTAGTCATGAAGAGATTCCCAGCTACAGACAATCCCGTTATCTGGGCGCATTCATTAAGTGGACTTGTAGCCTACCGACGAGTAGGGCACATTTCCTGCACACAGTCACGTGTTGCATTCTTCATAACGGACATTCGACCTGGATAACCGGATGGTCTGCAGGGCTTGTGGCTGTTGGGATAATCTCATTGCATCTTGATAGTAACTAGGCCTGTGATAACCTTAGTTAGTTAAAAGTATCAAGTCGTACTCTTGATTGGCCGTGATTGATTGGATGAAGTTTATTCCAGCTTAGTCTTATCCTGATCATGTACAAGATTGTATCAGGACATGATTTCTTGTATCGATAAATGATGGGATACCAAGTTCTGTTCAGATGAAGGGTTACAACCCCGGTCCTTGTTTGGTTTAAGGGTTGTAACTTGGCTATCTGAATAGTTCCATGGTTATCTTATCATATATCGTCCTGCTTATTGTGCCCGCCTTAACGATAAAGATCAAGGGTCCAGTTCTGTTCAGGCGAAGGGTTACAACCCCGGTCCTTGTTTGGTTTAAGGGTTGTAACCTGGCTTCCGGAGCAGTTCTGTGTCCTCTCTTCGTTTATTGTCTTGTTACCTTATCAATAGTAATTGAGGCAGGTTTCTATTCAGGCAAAGGATTGCAACCCCGGTCCTTGTTTGGTTTAAGGGTTGCAGTCTGGCTACTTGAATGGTTCTCCGTGTTCAATATATTATTGTTATCTCCGCTATTATCACTATCTTTTAATTACCGTTACTATTTATTTGTGATATGCTGGTTTTAGTTTCTAAGTGAAGCCTCCTTTGTGGCACTTGCTCTTTCTGGGGTCTGACCCAGCTGGTTTTGTGTGGCCAGATATCGGAGCAGCACCAGAGGATCCACCGGTCTTCCAGCCAGATGGTGACCACCAGGCGTAACCTTGACAACGAGTGGGTTTCTTTTTGTCCTCCCACTTTATTGTAAAATTATTCTTTTGAGGCGTTTAGCCGACGAGCACGTGTTAGCTCGATTGTACCTTACTTACTGTCTGCCTACGGGCTGTAACATGATTGACAAATCCTAGGGTTGATCATGTATTGACTAAAAACTCTTGCTAGTCCTGACATTTTGTACGACTAGCTTCATGGTCATCCAATATGTAATGTATGGGACGCCTTACTATTGTATATTGATGCTCTAATATCTTGTGACTGTTACTAATTGCTTGTGATTGAGACAATAGGCTTGTTCATGACCATAGGAGACTGTTGGATTGTAGTTAAACCCTCATGTATCTAGACAGCCGTGACCGTATAGTGACGTGGATTCCATTTCATTATACGTAGCTGGCTATGTCTGCCCCCGCTCTCCAGTATTCTGGTTCTGGGGCGTGACAATAGGTGAATAGGATGTACAGCGGTACATATCAAGTTTTTTTGGCATACACATACGTGCACGAACGGTATCGGTGTATATCCATACACAAACGCGGGATCAGAATATACGGCAAGGTTACATATAGAATGTCACCGAGCGCGGTAAATACATACGGAGAAGGGGGTCATGTTCACGTACAATACTAACAGTTTCTCCTTAACCCGTTATTTAAACATGTGAGAGATATGAGGTACTATCTAAACATGGTAGAGACTAAAAGTAATACAACATGTAAAGTTCTAACTTGCTACCCCAAGGATCAGCATTTAACATGGTTGGTAAATCGCAGTTTATTGTTATAGCAGTATGTAAAGTTCGTAGAAAGTACTTGCCTCTAGCAAAGCAAAACAAAACAAGCTGCGATAAAAGTGCTATGGATGTCCGGTAACTCGTCACTGTAGAAGTAAATGCAATAACTTAGTTTTTACACTAAGCTAAAACGCTAAGACACTAATCTGTGAAACACGACTTGTGACTGGACACCTAGCCAAAATGATAATTTTAGCATAGGAGACCAATGTGGGATGACACACTACTTTAACTAACTTTCTAGGATCTTTACACTAGTGAGGGGTGAGGTTCAACACGGCTAAAACTCAAAGTAACACAAAAAGTTATAAGTCGTAATTAATCAATAAATAAATCAAATGATCATTATTTTCTAACAATTTTTGAGATAGACAAAAAGCTTAATTTTACATAAAATAAAGTACCAAAAGGATCTTTGCTAATTATAGAAATTTATTATAATTTTTCTGGAATTTATTAACCAGTACAAGTATTTTATAAAAATCAGTTTTCCTAAGTATACAGAAAATGAGTTTTGGTTTCATATGCCAAACTAGTGACAAAACTGTAAATTAAATACTATAAAAATTATACTAAATTAGCTAATTTAACATAGTATCTAAATACTATTTTTCCAGAATTTTAACAGTACTTTAAGTATTTTTAGAAAATCAAAAACAGCATTGCACACAATTAATTAATTATCTGCGTATTTTGTCCATGTACATAATTTGAACCAAAGTTCAAATACAGGACCCAAGGCCATGAATCAAGTCCAATATGACTTGTACAGGTCTTGAATGTGTGAAAACACATTTGGACCCAAAAACCCATGCTAGACTTGGACACCAAATGGTTGCAGTAATTTTAATACACAAATATATAAATTGGTAAAAGTGCAAAATAAATATTATTATTTTAATAAGGTAAAATTATGCAAAATGAATATATACATACATATGTTAAAAACACACACACACACACACACACACACACACACACACACACACATATATATATATATATATATATATATATATATATATATATATATATATATATATATATATATATATATATATATATATATATATATATATATAAAAGAAAATACTTAATTATAAAGTATATATACATATACAAATATTGTATACATATATAATAGTATATATATAATAATATATACACATGAGAATATATACATATATACATATATGTACATAATATATATATATATATATATATATATATATATATATATATATATATATATATATATATATATATATATATATATATATATATATACATACATAATATAATAAAGTACTAAAAATGAAGTATATATATATATATATATATATATATATATATATATATATATATATATATATATATATATATATATAAACAGCATATATATATACATATATAGTATATATAATAATACATATATATATTAAAACAAAAAAGAAAAAGAAACAGAAAAAAAAAACAGAAACAGAAGAGGGGGGGGCTCGAACCCGAGCCAAAGCGCTGGAGGGGGTTTAGTCGGGTCGGGCTGGCCAGGGGGTCAGCCCGAAACTTGTGTTAAGGGTTAGGTTTTTGTTAGATTTAATTAGGTTAGGTTTAACATTATATATAAAAATAAAAAAAAAATCGATCCTGTGTCCGGACAGTTAGGGACACAGGATTTCTACGTGTCCGTGCTACGCACGACACGCACGAATACCAATTCACGTGTCCAAACATTGGACTGGTGTCCCCGTGTCCTGGCGAACCACGTACGTGGCTTCGAGACACGGATGACACGAGATGAGCTTTGTTACTCACGTGTCCGGTCGGTTAATGGGGGTTTCGAGAGTGCTGGCGGGCGGAGGAACGGTCGGGACGGCGGCGCTCGGGTGGCGACGCGTTCGTCTTGGCCGGGCGCGTCGAATGGTGGTCGTCGAAGGCGACGACGTCGACTTGGGAGGCGGTGGTAGGGTGTCGCCGGAGTTAGGGTTAGGTCTAGGGTTTTCGTCGGAGACGAAAGGCTGCGGTGGTTGTGGTGGGGTGTAGAGCTAGGGTTTGGGTCTGGGGAAGAAGGAGGGTTTATTTATAGGGGTTTAGGGCAGTGGATTGGCCGAAGAAGGCGGGGAAAAGTAGGTCGGTGGTCGTCGTCGGCGTGGCAGTCGGCCAGCCGAGTCGTCGGGGGTGGGTAGCATAGGGTTTAGCGTTTAGGCCCTCGTAGATTAGGATATTACAGTTAGGTCCTTACAGAGGGTAGTTGTAAATAGAAATTTGCATTCCATAATTTAAAACATTTGAGTAATTACAAACTGATATCGAAATAATTTAATAAATTATAAAACCATATTAAAACAATTCTAAAAATTACAAAATGATATTAAAACATTTTAGAAAATTATAAATTGATATTTTAATATATAAAACTCATTTAAAAATCATTTAAAAATTCTAGAAAAATTCCTAAAAATCCTAATAATTATTTTAAGGCTAAAATTAACATTAAAATTAATTAACACTAATTAAAATAAAATTTGAAAAACAGGGGCTTACAAGTCTTCCCTCCTTGAAAAATTTCGTCCTCGAAATTCACAAGGATTGAAGACCCTAAAATATTCTAACATAGCAAGCAATGCAACAAAATGACTAAGGCTGCGATCGAAACTAACCTCTAAGGTATCAAGCGGGAACGGGTGGTTCCCTCGCAGCGGTTGGATCGAACAAGTAAGGGTATCTCTCCCTCATGTCCGACACCCTCTCCCAAGTAGATTCACCTGGGGAGTGACGGCTCCAAGCTACTCGTACTAGGGGTATAACCTTGTTCCTCAGCCTCTTCTCTCTCCTGTCTAATATCTCCACTGGCTGCTCAGAAACTGTAAGGCTCGGTCCGACCTCCAACTCTGAATGATCTAGCACATGACTGGGGTCTGGAACATATCTCCTCAGCTGAGATACGTGAAAGACATCGTGAACTCCTACTAGGTTGGGTGGAAGTGCAACCCTGTAAGCTACCTCTCCGATCCTGCCAAGTATCTCGAATGGCCCGATGTATCTGGGGCTCAGCTTCCCTCCTCGTCCGAACCGGATCGTCCCTCTAGTAGGTGATATCTTCACTAGCACCATATCACCGTCTGCGAACTCCATCAGTCTGCGACAGCATCAGCCCAGTGTTTCTGTCTGTCCTGAGCTACTCTGAGCCTGTCTCTGATCATTCCGACTTTCTCTGCTGCATCCGCGATCATCTCTGGCCCAAGCATAACTCTGTCTCCAATATCATCCCAAAAGAGCGGTGTGCGACATCGTCGTCCATATAGCGCCTCGAAAGGAGACATACCGATATTGGCTTGGTAGCTATTGTTGTATGAAAACTCTACCAAGTGCAGATGGCTCTCCCATGATCCTTCGAAGTCTAGCACGCAGGTCCTCAGCATATCCTCCAGTGTCTGTATCGTCCTCTCGGACTGCCCATCTGTCTGCGGGTGGTACGCCGTACTGAACTTGAGCCTACTGTCCAACTCCTCCTGCAAGCTCCTCCAATAGTGGGATGTAAATCTGCTGTCTCTGTCTGACACGATGCTCACCGACACTCCGTGTAGGCGAACTATCTGCTGCATGTATAGCTCCGCCAACTTCTCGGTGGAAAGCCCCACCTTGAAGGGTATGAAGTCCGTACACTTCGTCAACATGTCTACGATGACCCAAATGGCATCCTTCCCTCCTTGGGAACGAGGAAGCCCTGAGACGAAGTCCATCGTAATATGTTCCCATTTCTACTGGGGAATGGGCAACGGCTGTAATAAACCAGCTGGCCTCTGGCGCTCCGCCTTGACCTGCTGGCAAACTAGGCATCTCGAGATGAAACATGATACATCCCTCTTCATCCCGTGCCACCAAAGATGTTCCCGCAAGTCACGGTATATCTTGTTAGCACCAGGGTGAATAGAATATCTCGATCGGTGCGCCTCCTGCAAGACTGCCTCTACCAGCTCTCCCTTCGGCACGCACAATCGGCTGCCATGCCTTAAGGATCCATCCTCTGCTATAGTGAAGTCATCCAGCAATCCTGCTAACGCCTGGGCTCGAAGTCTGCGAAGGCACTCATCTGTAGGCTGTGCCTCCCTGATCTGCTCCATCAAACCTGACTGGATGTCAAGCGCTATCTTCTGTATCACTGATCCTGGCCGAATTAGCTCGATGCCGAGCTTCTCCAGATCCTCCCGTAAATGCCGATCAATCATCAGGTACCATGCCATCGGATGCCTGCTCAGCGCATCCGCCACCACATTTGTCTTCCCGGGGTGATACTGTAAATCGATGTCGAAGTCTTTTATCAACTCCAACCATCGTCTTTGCCTCATGTTCAGCTCTTTCTGCGTGAATACATACTTCAAGCTTTTGTGGTCAGTAAAGATCTCCACACGCTCTCCGTATAAGTAATGTTTCCATAACTTGAGTGCAAAGATCACCGCAGCTAACTCTAGGTCATGGGTAGGATAATTTCGCTCATGAGTCCGCAATTGCCTAGATGCATAAGCAATCACTTTTCCATGCTGCTGTAGGACACATCCTAGCCCTTTCCCAGAAGCATCACTGTATATGGTGAAACCTCCAGAACCTGAAGGTAAAGTCAGAACTGGAGCGGTCGTCAGCCTCCTCTTCAGCTCCTCAAACGCTGCCTGGCAGTCCTCTGACCAGATGTACTCTGCGTCCTTCCGCGTTAGCTTCATCATGGGTTCAGCTATCCTAGCAAAGTCCTGGACGAACTTTCTATAATAGCCTGCTAAACCCAGAAAGCTTCTGATCTCTGAAACTGACGTCGGAGCCTTCCATGTCTCAACTGCAGCAATCTTCCTGGGATCCACCGAGATTCCATCTCCAGTGACTACATGGCCGAGAAACTCCACTCGGTCTAAAAAGAACTCGCACTTCGGCAATTTGGCAAACAATCTCTCCTGCCTCAGAATTCCCAAAACTATCCGCAAGTGCTCTGCATGCTCCTCTGGCGTCTTCGAGTATATCAGGATGTCGTCGATAAACACTACGATGAACTTATCCAGATACTGGTAAAATGTCTTATTCATCAAATTCATAAAGACAGCTGGTGCATTTGTGAGACCAAATGGCATCACCAGAAACTCGTACTGCCCGTACTTCGTGTTGAACACCGTCTTCTGGATGTCCGCTGCCCTAACCTTCACCTGGTGGTACCCGGATCTCAAGTCTATCATGGAAAACACCTTCGTCCCGCTCAACTGGTCGAACAAATCATCTATCCTGGGCAGAGGATATTTGTTCTTGATAGTGATGGCATTCAAGGCCCGGTAGTCAATACACAACCGGACTGTACCATCCTTCTTAGGCACAAAGAGCACTGGTGCTCTCCATGGAGAAGCACTGGATCGAATGAAACCCTTTTTCAACTGGTCATCAATCTGCTCTTTCATCTCTACTGCCTCCTTGGGATTCACCCTATAGCAAGCCCGGGATATTGGTGATGAATCCGGCACTAAATCTATGGTGAACTCCACATCTCTGTCAGGCGAAAGCCCTGGAAGATCCTCTGGGAATACATCCATAAACTCCCTAATGATAGGGTGTGGCGGAGCTACGTCCCCAACTGTCGCACAACAGTTCGGCTCTAGGCTGATCTCCGGCCCTGTCCTCCTGACACTGAATGGTGTTGTGCCTGGGGGACTGAACAAAATACTACCCTCATGACAGTCTATAGATGCATGGGCATAGCTAAGCCAGTCCATCCCCAATATGATATCATAACCGGGGAGTGGCATCACAAAGAATCGCCCCCTGAACTCTCTTCCGGCTATAAAAATGGAACATTTATAGATAGATCTAATAGGCACTGGTTCTCCTCCCGTTATCACTCTACTAATCTCCGTAGTATATGTAGCTACTAGATGGTGTTTATACATAAACTCTAATGATAGGAAGCTATGAGATGCAGCAGAATCAAACAAACATACAGCTAGAAAAGTATGCAAATAAACATGACCTGTGATGACGTCAGCTAAGTAATCTGGCTCGAAAACCTGCTCCGGCTCCGGCTCAAGGACTAGGCTATAAGTCTTCTCCTGAGGTCCCTTCTGCTGCTGCAGATGCTGCCCAAACCTCTGCTGCTGAGTCGGAAGCGGTCCTCTAGTCTTCGCTACTGGGCACTCTCGAAGCTGATGGGTGGCAGACCCACAAGCTAAACACTGACCCAACCTCTTCCTACAGACGAAAGAGTTGTGGCCTACCCTCTCGCAAATAACGGCTCATTCCGGAACCAGACTCCTGCCAAGTCTATTAGCAGAAATCCCGCTGCCTCGACCTAGAGGTCATCCGGCATCCTAACTCCGAGAAGCTTCCTCTCTATCGAGTCTAGCCAGTCATCTGCTACTACTATGCCCTCAGTCCCTGAGAACTCCTTGGGATTCAGACCCATGAAGTCCTTGATCGTCCCCGCTCTCTGCCGTGGCTCTACATGTGGTGGGACCACGGGACGTCCCTCAGAACGCTCCATGCTCTGGCGGAGTAGGGTAGTCTGCTCCTGATGGATTGTTAGGAACCCCTGAATCAGAGTGAGCAGCTGGTTTCCGTCGAGTGTGACGGAAGCCTGGGTGGGTATAGTGATAGGGGGTGGTGGAAGTATCGGGGCCTGCTAGGACTGGGATGTGGAAGGTGGTGGAGGCATCTGGGTCTGTGGATCTGTGGAGTGAGGGAATGTGGTAGGTGGAGGTGGGGGTGTATCAGTCAACTGGTCAGCTGACTGGATATGGAGGGCCCCATTCTCGGGCGTAACATACTGGGACGAACGAGTAAGCACCATCTAATAAAAGTAAAAAGGACTTATAAGGACTTGTTTAAAGTAAGCAATCATAGACAAGAAAATCTAATTATAATAGCAAGCATGTGATGTTTTCCTATGTTGCAATCCTAGCATTCCTCTAGATGTTCTAAGCGTCATTCCTAATGTTGTCTAATTACCTTAAGTTCCTAATTGCAGGCATGCTTGGTACAATAACGTAACCAAACAATTTAGTCAAGACCTGCATGGGCCACCACTAAAAATATGTCACGACCCACTACCCAAATTGTTGGGCCAGGCCGAATCATGCCCAGCCTACGTTTGATATAAAACGTAGTAAGCTGTTCTAAAGACTACAGGATAAGACTAAATGTGCTAACAGTTCTATAAGTGAATAAAAGTCATAAATGCTCCAAACACAAAAGTCGTCTCATATAGTAAAATGTCCAAAGTACAAGTCTGAAATGTAAAACTGGATACATGTCCAGTTACAAAACACGTAGTCTAATACATGACTACTCTCAAAAGTCTAAAGCAGAAAGACAACTAGGCGAGGTTCCCCGCAGGAACATCCTCGTAAAGCAAAGCCGGGTCCTCGGCAGTAACTCCATAATATGTGTCGCAGAGTAACTCCTCTTCAGTAAGGACACCTACAACGTTATCCTGTCAGGACGGGAGCAAGTACTGATTCTAGCAAACTAAATATACGAAGTATGAACAGGAATGTAATAAACTGGAATCATGGCATATCATGGGTTAATTAGTTCTTTTTAGAATTAACAACATGTAGTTTAAAAGTTTAAAACCGTAGCATGTACGTGAATCGGTCAATAGGTGAATAGGATGTACAGCGGTACATATCAAGTTTTTCTGGCATGCACATACGTGCACGAACGGCATCGGTGTATATCCATACACAAACGCGGGATCAGAACATACGGCAAGGTTACATATAGAATGTCACCGAGCGCGGTAAATACATACGGAGAAGGGGGTCATGTTCACGTACAATACTAACAGTTTTCCCTTAACCCGTTATTTAAACATGTGAGAGATATAAGATACTGTCTAAACATGGTAGAGACTAAAAGTAATACAACATGTAAAGTTCTAACTTACTACCCCAAGGATCAGCATTTAACATGGTTGGTAAATCGCAGTTTATTGTTATAGCAGTATGTAAAGTTCGTAGAAAGTACTTGCCTCTAGCAAAGCAAAGCAAAACAAGCTGCGATAAAAGTGCTATGGATGTCCGGTAACTCGTCACTATAGAAGTGAATACAATAACTTAGTTTTTACACTAAGCTAAAACGCTAAGACACTAATCTGTGAAACACGACTTGTGACTGGGCACCTAGCCAAAAAGATAATTTTAGCATAGGAGACCAATGTGGGATGACACACTACTTTAACTAACTTTCTAAGGTCTTTACACTAGTGAGGGGTGAGGTTCAACACGGCTAAAACTCAAAGTAACACAAAAAGTTACAAGTCGTAATTAATCAATAAATAAATCAAATGATCATTGTTTTCTAACAATTTTTGAGATAGACAAAAAGCTTAATTTTACATAAAATAAAGTACCAAAAGGATCTTTGCTAATTATAGAAATTTATTATAATTTTTCTGGAATTTATTAACCAGTACAAGTATTTTATAAAAATCAGTTTTCCTAAGTATACAGAAAATGAGTTTTGGTTTCATATGCCAAACTAGTGGCAAAACTGTAAATTAAATACTATAAAAATTATACTAAATTAGCTAATTTAACATAGTATCTAAATACTATTTTTCCAGAATTTTAACAGTACTTTAAGTATTTTTAGAAAATCAAAAACAGCATTGCACACAATTAATTAATTATCTGCGTATTTTGTCCATGTACATAATTTAAACCAAAGTTCAAATACAGGACCCAAGGCCATGAATCAAGTCCAATATGACTTGTACAGGTCTTGAATGTGTGAAAACACATTTGGACCCAAAAACCCATGCTAGACTTGGACACCAAATGGTTGCAGTAATTTAAATACACAAAAATATAAATTGGTAAAAGTGCAAAATAAATATTATTATTTTAATAAGGTAAAATTATACAAAATGAATATATACATACATATGTTAAAAACACACACACACACACACACATATATATATATATATATATATATATATATATATATATATATATATATATATATATATATATATATATATAAGAAAATACTTAATTATAAAGTATACATACATATACAAATATTGTATACATATATATAATAGTATATATAATAATATATATACACATGAGAATATATACATATATGTACATAATACATATATATATATATATTTTTTTTTACATATATATTTATATATATATATATATATATATATATATATATATATATATATATATATATATACATACATAATATAATAAAGTACTAAAAGTGAAGTATGTATATATATATATATATATATATATATATATATATATATATATATATATATATATATATATACATATATAGTATATATAATAATACATATATATATTAAAACAAAAAAGAAAAAGAAACAGAAAAAAAAAACAGAAACAGAAGAGGGGGGGCTCGAACCCGAGCCAAAGCGCTGGGGGGGGGGGGGGTTTAGTCGGGTCGGGCTGACCAGGGGGTCAACCCAAAGCTTGTGTTAAGGGTTAGGTTTTTGTTAGATTTAATTAGGTTAGGTTTCACATTATATATAAAAAAATAATAATAAAATCGATCATGTGTCCGGACAGTTAGGGACACAGGATTTCTACGTGTCTGTGCTACGCACGACACGCACAAATACCAATTCACGTGTCCAAACATTGGACTGGTGTCCCCGTGTCCTGGCGAACCACGTACGTGGCTTCGGGACACGGATGACACGAGATGAGCTTTGTTACTCACGTGTCCGGTCGGTTAATGGGGGTTTCGAAAGTGCTGGCGGGCGGAGAAACGGTCGGGACGGCGGCGCTCGGGTGGCGACGCGTTCGCCTTGGCCGGGCGCGTCGAATGGTGGTCGTCGAAGGCGACGACGTCGACTGGGGAGGCGGTGGTAGGGTGTCGCCGGAGTTAGGGTTAGGTCTAGGGTTTTCGTCAGAGACGAAAGGCTGCTGTGGTTGTGGTGGGGTGTAGAGCTAGGGTTTGGGTCTGGGGAAGAAGGAGGGTTTATTTATAGGGGTTTAGGGCGGTGGATTGGCCGAGGAAGGCGGAGAAAAGTAGGTCGGTGGTCGTCGTCGGCGTGGCAGTCGGCCAGCCGAGTCGTCGGGGGTGGGTAGCATAGGGTTTAGCGTTTAGGCCCTCGTAGATTAGGATATTACAGTTAGGTCCTAACAGAGGGTAGTTGCAAATAGAAATTTGCATTCCACAATTTAAAACATTTGAGTAATTACAAACTGATATCGAAATAATTTAATAAATTACAAAACCATATTAAAACAATTCTAAAAATTACAAAATGATATTAAAACATTTTAGAAAATTACAAATTAATATTTTAATATATAAAACTCATTTAAAAATCATTTAAAAATTCTAGAAAAATTCCTAAAAATCCTAATAATTATTTTAAGGCTAAAATTAACATTAAAATTAATTAACACTAATTAAAATGAAATTTGAAAATAGGGGCTTACACAGACATCACATTTAATGCGAGAAAATATTGGCAAAGCTAAGAAGTAACATTGATTTACTGAGAGGGTCACATATATGCATGTGTGTTTATGATGATATTTCTTGCTTGGATTCCTTGAATCAACCAACCAATTATCTCAGGCTTCTTTATTTTTCTTGCTGTTAATGCCGTGGCACAATTTTCAATGAAAAACTGAGAGAATGAAACTGTTGTAAAAAATAACGTTCCAACGCAACGCTTCAAGGAAGGTGCGTAACAGAGATCCTAGGAGGATTCTGGAATACGAAAATCTAAAAAAAATTCGTAAACGTAGAAAACGATAGTAGTACTTCTAAACAGAATGTACTAATCGAAATGCTAAAGGCAGCAGCGAAGGGGTGTACTTCTATACAGTGCAGTCATGTTTTACAAGTTTCCGCCCCTTAAACCTTTGTGTGTGAGTGAGTGAATGGTGAGTTATTTAGTGTATATTAGATTGGAATATTGAGAGGGTGACTGTGATTCTCAGGTTCTTGAGAGAACTAAGAGTGGCTTCTCAAGTATGGACCTATTAGCACAGTTGGTTTAGCTTGGGATACATGTGTTCAGCCCTTAAGAACTAGATTAGGACAGGCCTGACCATGCATTTCCCTGTTACCTCCTTTGATCCATTGCATACTATGTATATGGAATATACATATATGTATGTGGTGTAGCATATATAAATATTATGTAAGTATGTATCTATGTGGGAGTGTTTGGGATACATCATAAGTTTGGATGTTGAGATAGGGTAGTAGTGTATAGGGAGAAAAGGGAAGAAACTAGGAAGGAAAGGTTAATGCTTGAGGGAAAAGTAGTAGGTAATGTCATGTAAGGATAGGTTAGTGGGATTTGAGTGAATGGCTAATGCATGTATACATATAGGTTGGGTTCACACATGATGTCATTACCTTATATGGGTATTTGAAGTTGAGGGCTAAGGATAAGTGATATAGTATCCTATATATGATGTGTAGTGTATATTAGATTGGGATATTATATGTGTAGTTCGAAAGAACTCTGGAACGCTCTGGTAATCTGCTATAAGACGAACTGCTCGGAAGGACAAAGACAGAACTCCAGCTGCGCGAGGAGGAACATGGTGCGCAGCAGCTCTCTCTTCTCTCTCTGGAAATTTTTTTTCTGATGTCTAAGAAGTGTTCAGAGAGAGAATAGAGGCTCTGATATATAGCCACTGCTGTAACCGCCCAGATCCGAGATGTGCGCAACGATTTGAATCCGAAATTTCAGGATCAGTTATCGCACGTTACGAATAAGTCAGAACGTGGACAGCCATAATCTGCGTGTATTGCGCCTATTGAACGGGTTGCGCGTGCGCCATCAGCACAAACAACGCAACTGGTGCAACCAGCGCGCCCACGCACCCCGCAACCTGGGCGCGCACCAGGGCAGCGCAACCTGGACGCGCAACGTGGCCGCGCAACGAGCGCAACTTAAGTGCACTATGCGCCTAGCGACGTGCTAAGTGCGCCAACAAAACGTCACATTACGCCTCATGAGCCCGAGTCCTCGCGGGACTTAGTTCCAATGAAAATTAATTTTTCAAGAACAAAAAGCATGAATGCTTAACTTGGAGCCTTATCCTTACCTCCTAGTAAAATCACCCACATGGTTCCCTCCTTAGGGTCACCATCCCATGTACATATTCCAATAACACATACAAGTATATATGTTGAGATAACTCATGGTACACTTTCCGTTTGGGACTAAACTTTACTAGGCATGTTGAGAGCAATCTCTTTCCATGTCACGGAGCAAGAACACCAACACTTGCTACAGGTTTCATGACAAAGAAGTGATCATTGGTCATTGGTGTTGCTCATCATCCTCTCACCGGAACTTGGTTGCCACGTATGGAGAAGACTGCACCTTGAGATTTATGGAAACCTTGAATAACACCATTGTTTGAAGCCCGTGCCTTCGCATATGCTCAGCTGACAGCTCGTACTCAGAGTTGTAAAGTATCACTAGCTAGCAGTCCTGAATGATACATTTCAGTTACTTAAAGTTCTTCTGGTTCAGAATCTTCAGGTACTTATATTAGTTGGAAATTATGAGTATGAAACCCTTTGGAACAAAAGATTAAACCTTGATATATTTAATTGTACTGACCTCATGACTCAAGTGGACATACACTATTATTGACTTAGATTATCTCACTTATTAACTTCCTTTTTTTTTTAGCATTCTTCCATATCTGTTGCTAGGGCCGGCCCGCGGAATTGGATTTGTTCTATCCGAAACTAATTTTGGTTGTCCCTTAACTTTTATTGTGGACAAATCTTGGAGGGTCATCCGCGATCCCGAGCATGAGATTGTCCTAAGCAGAGGGGGTTGTCCAAGCATGCATGCCCCTGAGCCGGCTCTGTGACTGTTGCATCACTGCCACTTTTTCCACTTTGTATTAGCAAAGATAAACTAATGTTTTTGGAGCAAACTCTTTTTGGTCCTTTGGACCTAATGTCCATCCATTTGCCCTCATGCAAAATCGAGCTTGGTATCATCTGAAGTAGAAGCTATTAGGCCTATAATGTTTCGAAAATGTAGTAGGAATATAAAAGGTTCAATGGTTGAGAAGTTATTTATACTTTTGCCTTGTATATAGTGCGTACTCAGCTTTGGTTTTCTTTTGAAAATTTACTTATATTGTAATTTGTGTTCGGACTGTGGTTCAAGTTGCAGCTAATAAATTACTTCGTTACGAAAGAAGTTTGGTTGGGATGTCCTTGATCCATCCTTTGTCTGTAAAAAAGAAAATCTTCTTGTTTCACGGTTACAACTAGGGGTGAGCAAATACCGACCGATATCGAAAAATCGATAGAATACCGATTAAAAATATTCCGAAAAATCGAACCAAAATTATGTACCGATATCGAATTACCGAACCGACTAAAATATGGTATAATGGTAGTGGTATCGGTTTGAGCGTAATACCATACCAAAAATATCGAACCGAACCGATCATATATATATATATATATATATATATATATATATATATATGTGTGTGTGTGTGTGTGTGTGTGTGTGTGTGTGTGTGTGTATATATATATATATATATATATATATATATATATATACACACACACACACTTTTTTTAGAATGTTGTTTGTGATTAATTTTATACTACTCATTTTCATTTTTTTTCTTCTTTGTTTTAATCAGTTTCTTAGAACTTAGAATGTATTTTAATGGACTTGAAGTTATGTTAAGAATGCTGAGAATTGAGTTTGTGATCTTTTGAGCTTATGTTTTTGTGTTCTCATAGAATTCTGAAGTGAATTTTGATTACTTAAACTTATACTAAAGATTAAACATAGTGATCTTTAAGCTCATTTTTAGGTGTTTGCGGCTTGTTACATATTGTTCTAATAATTTTGTTAGTTGTTTGGTTGGTAGAGATTTGGCTTTGAAATTTAATGCTTCCAAAAAGTAAAAAAAATATTATAAGTTAAGAGGTTCTACAATATTAAGTGTGTTAATTGATCAAATGTTAATTAGTAAAATACCGATACCGAACAAAAACCGACCGAATACCGATTTAACCAAACCGAAAAAACCGATTCTAAATGGTACGGTATTGGTATTAATTTTTCAAATACTGATTTAAAAAAATACCAAAAAGTTTGACCAAATATCGACCGATTATACCGACGCTCACCCCTAGTTACAATAATTGGTCTTTTTACTCTTGTTTTGTCAGTGAATTAGTCAGTTGAGTTTGTTGATGGAAAAGTGGAAGAGAATAAAAAAAAGGAGTAGAGATATACTTTCCATCTATATGAAAAGAAAAGATTATTTTCTTCTTTTGTATTTGATATCCATCTATATGAAAAGAAAAGATTATTTTCTTCTTTTGTGTTTGATATCCGAAGGGATGAAAAATTGAAGATACCTAATTTTTCTTTTTTTGGTAAGGAAGAAAAAGTGAGAGGAACGAAAATAAAAATATAAACTTTAACAATTATATCCTCAACTAAAAATAATTATTTACCATTTGAATTCATTGAATAATTTTTAAATAATATAATTTATATGGGTATAATTGTTAATTAGTAACTTTTTCATTCACTTTTCCTCCCATTTTTTGGGGGATCGAATTTCTTATGGTAGTAGCTAAAAGTAATTCCGTCACCTTTTTTTTTCCACTTTTTCTTCCTATACCAAACAACCAAACATACCCCAAGTATATGAATAAAATTGTCATACAACGGAAAAAAAGGCAGTATGATTGAGAAATGATTTAATTCTTAAGGGACTAGTCTTGTTTTCACTATGCAAAAGGACGGTCAACATTGGCAATTCTCAATTCTTTGTACAGATTATTGCCAAAATTTTGACAGTCCTAAATATATTTTTTGTGTTCAAAATTTTCAAAATTTTTGACACTCCTTTATTGAAAAGGATGGCCAAAATTACTGTATTGGACAATTACGATAGCAGTGCCAAAATTACGGCATTCTAAGAGGTTTTGTGGTGCCAATAACATAAATTACTGTATTGGACAATTACGATAGCAGTGCCAAAATTACGGCATTCTTAGGTTTTGTGGTGTCAATAACATTGAACTTCATATGACACCTATAGATGAATTTCCTTGAAGCGTTAGTGACGTCAAACTTTGTGTATTCACTCCAAATTCTCCAAAGAGCCTAAAAGAAACTCCAAAATTTACTCCGAAACCTCCTCCAAAGAGGAAGAAAGAAAATACATGGAAATGACTACACTGGCAGGCGATAAGGATAGACAGGTTTTGAAATTAAGCCGGCAGCTCAAAGAAACATACCAACAACAACAACAACAACAATAATACAATAGTAATAATCAGCAGTAGTAATAATAATAACCACAACAAGATCAAGAAATCCCAGCCATCAACTAAATACAAATGGTCAGAACAAAGCAGGCCTGAGCAATAACCCCACTAGTCAATAACCACGGTTTCGGCATCAAGTTCAGTTACATTTTCCTCCTCCTTTACATGAAGGCGGAAAGTTCCACCCAGTTTCATTAAGTAGACCCAAATCGAAAACATGACAAACAACTTATATTAAACAATACAACTCTCAAAGTGTCCGCCATGAGTTTTAACCTTACCTAACCTAAGATACAATGTGGATACCAATCATAATAACAACAACATATGGGACCACAGCTAACAAGTAAACATGCATTTGTAAACAAGAGTCTTCCTCATATGCAGTTAGTTTTCACATTAACAGCATATATACAGCTCGTCACATCACCTAATGTTGGCATGATCGACATTAGACCGACTGTTCTAAGTCACATAACCCGTATGGGGAGGCGCCTATGACAACACTACGGTCAATGGAACAAACAACAAACAACGTCTTTGTAGCATAATCTTCTCTTATTCCTGTGCCTGGCCGAAGTTGAAGATACTACAATAAGCATAAGCCCAGATATATAATGAATGGGAAAAATCCTACAAACCCAGCATCTTAAGAGGAATAAGTGAAGAAAAGTGTCATCCAGCCCCTGATGCAATAAGAATTGGGTTTGGAGTCCACAAAAAGGGTATATATACAACAGAACCTGAAAGGTGAACATGGCCATTAGAACATATATGTAGTTCAGATAATATCAGGTATCGAGTTTTGTTTATATATGAACCTATTTACGCGTCCCACAGATGATAATGTATTGTTCCTTTCAGATAATTTTGGTTTAGTAATGATGTGCTGACAAGGCAGCTTAAGAAACCAACAAGGGGTCAAGGTATAGGTAAGAGATGTATTTGCATAAATCTTGGTCATGTCATGACAAATAATATTCAAATCAATCTCGCAATCTTATGAGAACAAATGGCTAGTGAAGCTTTATCTGTGAACTAAGCACGAAAGGACAAATACAAATATTACAAGGAGAAAATCCGAGATGGTAAAATTTGGTCGTTGCAGTTCGTCTGAAATCACACAATTCGCCAATGCTACTTATGACATTTGTCTCATGTGTCCCGGGTGCAAGGGAAATCATTCATGGAAACTATTCAAGAACTTAACCCGGACAGTTTTCTATTTCTGTTATCCTAATAAATCTGTACCACTTCATGTATCTTGCTAATAATTAGTTACTGTGGTTCTTGAAATTATTCAAACTAACCAGTCTCTGCCCTTTTTTTATCATCATAATCGTTCAACCCTTTCCCCCATCAAACTGGGATTGGCTGCAGAGAAGATGATTCAATTTAAGATAGCAGTGAAGAAAAATTTGGAAAGCAGTCACAATCAACTGCAGAGCTATGATCCAATTATCGCTCATGAAAGGTATATGGATGAACTTCCTCGCCATAAACTTTGAAGGCCGTTGCAGGTAGATTTCTTGACCATGCAATTTAAGCTCTGCCAGCCAACAAGCAAGCATCCAGGTTCACCTAGACTTAGGCAAATCTAGGAAGTAATAAGATGATAAAGTTTGCAACCGGTCATTCAAAATTTGCATTAAGCCAAGGAGTGGAACTGAATAGTGTTTGTAATCAGAGCCATGTAGTGGGAATACAGGGCCAGATGACACTCATGTGCTTGAGAAAGGAAATTGACTCCTTCAGCGCATAATGCATCACCTGCAGATGGCAATTTGATGTCTCAACAATCATCAAGCGCCAAGGTGTCAAGGACATGGATATCTTTAAGAAAGCAGTGAGCTCTAAACTAATATTACAGGTAAGAGGAAATGGTGTTACAGCAATTCTTAGTTCTTACAGCCCGTCATATGATATCCAAACCAAACTCCTGTTGTCTGCTACAGTTATGTCTTCTAATGATACATCAGGCTTTAGCTAAGAACAGAAAAAGGTACTTCAAATTTATAATTTAAATTCTCAGTGTACCTTCTTTAGTGATCATGCCTTGTATAATTATTTACATGATTGGATTAGTAAATGGTGGAGAACCTGTTGAATTCATGCATATAGTACAAAACAGATAGAGACACGTGCCTAAAAGTAGATGGTCGCCTAATACTATAGTGCTTTCGATCTCTACAACTGACCAGGTATGTCTTTAAATCATCCCATCAGACAATGAGAAGAATGAGTTCAGTATTTGTTTTGTAAGTTGAAGGGTCCACTTCATTGTGAGTCAGGTTTCTTTCATACATCTTTAGCATCTTTGTTTCGGAAACTATGAAGTAACTTTTTGTGTTCAAGTGTTTAGATTTGTATTATTTTAAGAAGCCTGCATAAATATGAAACATATAACTTCCTAATAAAGTAGGAGTGTGTAGGATTATGATTGCAACCAAGTATATGGTTCAAGATGCAGACTGAGATAGGAACTTCCTGAGGATTTGAGCTATATACAGCAACTGGTGAGTTACTCCTTACCAACAGGCTACTTGTTCGGCTACTTGTTCTAACCTTTGGTAAACTAACGTGTTTCTAACCATTGGCGATAAAATCTGGATTTTCAGTGTTCTTCACCTTAGCTTTCCCAAACATATTAAGGGACACAGACTAGAATGGAAACTGAAAGGGGAGAAGACTCGATACGTCCTTTACCCAAAGATATTGCCAAAGACAATGAAGCTACTAGAGAAGGCAACAACTGGTTGCTAAAAGAAGCAGAGGACCCTGCTGAAGTTGTAGGTCAACAAAAAAGGGAGAAGAACGAGAAGCAAAAGGAGCCCATGGTTTCTTTTTACAAGTTGTTCTCCTTTGCAGACTCCACAGACATCATTTTAATGGCTGTAGGCACAGCAGCTGCAGTGGCTAATGGGGCTGTGCAGCCTCTCACTGTGTTTCTTTTTGGACGTTTGATCAACTCTTTTGGTGGAACTGAAAATGTCAACAATGCGGTTGATGAAGTTTCCAAGGTGAGGTTCAAATTTAAGGCATGACTTATCCTTCATGGTAATGCCATTGGATCATTAAAAAGCTTACTTTTATTCATTGTTTTCTTTCAAAAGGAAATAAGTTTTTAAGTTAACTTTGGCTATATAACATTTTACAAATTAGAGAGCTGATTCTTTCTTTTATAATTTAAAGAACTAATCACAGAAGGGATTTCCATATTATTGTTTTCTTGGAAATAATGTGCTACTAGGGAGAAGGAGAAGAAGAAAAGAAAATCAATTGTGATGAAGACATTACATCAGAAAATTATACTCAAAAATAGAAATATCATTGTCACACTTTTAGGAACTTATCATTCCATAATTTTTTTGTGCAATCATAATTTCCCTTCTCCGGAACTTGTTAATGCATGCAGCTAACTGTCCAACCGCGACCACCCAGTCCAAGCTCCCTAGTCCAAGTGGTTAGGGAGGGGGGCTCACTTGGGGGAGGTCCCAAGTTCGAGCCTGTCACGTCCCGCTCCCGTAGGAGCGATCGTCCTCGCTAAGGCGTGATGCCGCACGAGCCTAGATTGCGCTCGTGCAAGACGGATTCCATAACGGCCGATTTCAGCGGCTGCGACGGGGTCGTCGCACAGAAGTCCCATGCAGAGACGTTGAATAATAGTAGCGAAAATTAGAACAAAACACAAGTCATTGCAAAACACTATTTTATTGATATTGAAACAAAGGTTACAATGGGACGCAAGGCCAAGATTACAAGTCACTCAAGCTCACTCTTCTCACATTACAAGTTCACTCTGCTCTCTCTCTTCTCTCAATACAACGCTTGAGCCAGCGGAAGCTTTGGAAGGCGACGTCCATACATTATGTCCCATATAAGTCTTGACTCCATGCGGCCGCACGCTTCGATTCGCCAAGGAACTCCATGCCTCGACGCATCCAAGCGAGCCCCGCGCCACGAGATTCTACCTGTGCCTGCACATGAAAACTATGTGGGTGTCAGTACTCAACTGTACTGGTGGAATGAGCTCATCGCCCGTCCATACAAAACCAACACGTTTGATTTACTCTTGTGCAACATATTCCCCTTTTTATTGTCTTTCTACTCTTGCCTTAGGATCAGTTTTAGGACAGACGCCTTGGCCTATTTTGTGTCTCTAGACCATCTCGTGCTTGCGTCAACAATGTTAACTCATACCTTGCCTTCAGACCCTTCTCGTGCCGACAACGTTAACCTATCAAGTCGTACTTGTCTTTCGGCCAAAATCAGAGATGCAACTACGCGATGAGACTCCATTTCCGTGTGACCCTGCTACAAATCCTTGCTGAGGCCGTGTCTCGCAGTTCAATGAGACTTAACCATATCGCCGCCTTGCGGCCCTTGCTACTTTGATCACCAACTGACCCAATCGAGACTTGTGAACTCAGTGTCACTTAACCAACTTGCCTTGCGGCGATTTTCTGACTTAAATCCGAGACGACTCAAATCAACTTGTGCAACTCTATGCCAACATCTTAAGACTCGACGCCACCACTCGTGCCGAAGCACGACGCCTATGTTGAAGCCAAATCTTAGGCCCAAACTTTGTGTTCCAACTTGTACACACATTCAACTCGACTCAATCCAAAGGCATACACGCGGATAGCCGCTATTTGCCGACATCTATATGAACTTGGCCACTAGCATCACAAGCTATCCTGAGACGTATAGCTTTTTGTTAAATCGGGGACCTTCCAACGCAAATAGCTAGCATCCGTTGTAAGCCCCCGCTTTAACCCTGTGCTCAAACCTTATGCACCACTATACCCTGTTTCCTCCTAGGCCGAGTCGGTCCCATGGCCAAGGGTTGCCGCTCGAGGAAACATCGCCCTTGTCGACAAGTTGTCCATGACCATGCAAGACTCGACTCAAACTGACGTCTCACACAGTCATCATTCTTTCAGTGTTACTCTCTTTCAAAACCATGTTCAAGATTTCTATCCTTGAGATCCCTCGACGACCCACGGTCGCGAGCCTTCTCCCTTGATACTCATTGAGATCCCTCGATGACCCACGGTCGCGAGCCTTCTCCCTTGATACTCATTGAGATCCCTCGATGACCCACGGTCGCGAGCCTTCTCCCTTGATGCAATATCCTTTTTACTCAACTTAGAAATGACTACTTGATGGCCCCCTTTTTCTAAACTCGACTTGAAACCAACCGTAGCTCGTGCCTTAAACACTAAGTCCGCGCATTGTGCCTTAAGCCAACCGTGTTTTACGCAACACTCCTGCCCAAGTCGACGAACCTTGAGATCATGGGGCTACTTAACTTGACAACCGCAGAATGAGCGGGACAGCACTTGGAATGACTTAGGTCGACCGGCATAACTTTGCCTAACTTACTCAAGTCTACAACTTAACCCGAGGGACGAGCAAAGGCTATGCCAAGCCTTGCGCAGTGGAAGCGTGCATGCTTTATCAAGCATTTCCGCGGGCGACGCCTATGACTTAGGCAAATTCATAGTTTTGTTTCGAAGACCAACTTTTTCCTTCTCCCAAGCCACGGGACGAAGGACCGAGTGTCATTTTCAAAGCACGCCGTGCACCAACTCTAAGCCAACCGTTGGACCCTTCCATATTCTATCTCAATTCGACCCGTCGGGATTACTCCCTTTAGCTATGTGGATTCATCTCTTTTATTATTAAGCCTACTTGTGCAAGTTGAAAACATGCAATTTATTATGTGAAGGCAAAGATGAGGCAAGTTCACCGAAACTACCCCATCTGAGCGAGCGGTCGCCTCGACCGAGCGATGTCTTCAAGCAGCCGTTGCAAGGCTAAGTCCGAACGCCGTTGGCGTTTCGATTCCTCCGATTGACTGAGCGGGACGGGGCACTACAGAGCCCCCCTGTGGGCATGGGATGGCTGGGTGGTCGCGGGGCGGCCACGGTCCCAAGCTGGCAGCCTCAAGAAATGGACACCCAAAAAAAGAAAAAAGAAAAAACTGTCCAACAAGTTTAGTTGACTGTGAACTCTATGGTGTAATAATCCTGGTTTGTGACATTAATCACAGTCTAATATTGCTGTAAAACCCCTCTCCATGGTTTGTGATTCGTGTAGACAAGAAGAACATACTAATACCTGTTCATGCATTTAGGTAGCTCTGGAGTTTGTTTATTTGGCGTTGGGAGCGGGCATAGCATCATCTCTCCGTAAGTATATAACTATCTTGCTATTACCTGTTTACATAGGAGAACAATTACAGCTCTGGAGTTGCATCAAATATTTGGAAGGGGACTGAGCATAGAAACACAAATTTTCTTTTCTTAGAGGTGGCTTCCTGGATGGCTACTGGTGAAAGGCAAGCAGCGAAAATAAGAAATTTATACTTGAAAACCATATTAAAGCAAGAGATTGCATTCTTTGACATGGAAATACATTCTGGAGAAGTTGTTGGGAGAATGTCAAATGACACTGCTCTCATTCAAGATGCCATGGGTGAGAAGGTAAACCTATCGATCCTGCAAATTCTTGTGCAGTTACTGATGATGCACATTTAGACGTGAACAAAGGATTAATTTGAATGAGTAGAGAAAGAATCACGCAAAAACAAATATCACTTATAGAGGTTACATAAATAAAGTTTGAATATATATATCTATCCTTATGCAACAATGTACTTTTTTACTATGAACAATTCATTTATAAGATATGGCTGCTTTTGCCGTTATTCCATGTTACACATAACAGGTTGGAAAGTTCATCCAGCTAATATCTTCATTCTTCGGAGGATTTATTGTTGCATTCACTCAAGGGTGGCTTCTGACCCTTGTAATGTTGTCCACAATTCCTCCCCTTGTGTTTGCTGGTGCAATCATGTCCAAAGTCATAACCAAGATGGCATGTCGGGGCCAGACAGCTTACTCAGAAGCAGCAGTAGTTGTAGAACAGGCACTTGGATCTATAAGAACGGTATGTTCATTGGGCTAAGTGTTTTTTCAAGTGTTAATAGTCTATTTTGGAAAGAAACTTTGGAGTGTTAAGACTCATCTTGTCGCCATGGCATTATCAGGTTGCATCTTTTACTGGGGAAAAAGAATCTGCAAACAAATACAGCGATTGCTTGGACAGAGCATATGATTCCAGCATTCAAGAGGAAGTGGCAGCAGGATTAGGTCTAGGGACAGTTATGTTCATCTTTTTCTGTGGGTATTCTCTGGGCTTATGGTATGGATCGAAGCTGATCATGGATAAAGGTTACACAGGTGGTAATGTCTTCAGTGTCATATTTGCAGTCCTAACCGGCTCATTGTAAGTTGAAAATTACTACTCAATAAACCCCTGAGGTTGTATGTCTCGAAAATTACTGCTCTTTGTGCACCCCTGAGATTGATCATGTTTCTTATTATATAACTTAACCTCTAGACTCTTTTTTCCATTTGAACAACAGAAATTTACAGATTTCTTGTAAACATATCTATATCCTAATGATATCTAGTTGTCAACCCACTAGTCTTCGACATAACCAAGAGCCACGCCTTTTCTAAATCAACCTGAGTTAGGTATTTGGTGCAAAACTAACTTTTGGTGCAAAACTAACTTTTGGCTAAAATGTTAGATCTCAAACTAAGCCAATCCTATATGAGTAGGTACTTAATTCCTAGACAAAGATAACTAAGGCATACAATTTTGTCTCGATCAACCAACATCGTGAGGGAAGAAGAACATTCTGCAACATACAGAAATTCCCCCCTTACAGGAAAAGAAAACCCAATGTTAAGTTCTGATTGAACTTCCCATTGGGAAGTGAGTTGCTTTTCGCTAAAAATTAGGATTGACCACCTCTTCTAGTCCGCTTCATATCTACACACAGTAAAAATTTCATGTAAGTACTTCCTTTACAATCCAATCACCAAAGATTACTTAGGTGCTTCAATAATTAGGATTGACCACCTCTTCTAGTCAGCTAACTAGATATACAATTTTGTCTTAATCAACCAACATCGTCGAACATTCTGCAATATACACAGGAACATTCCCCCCCCCCCCCCACCCCCACACACACACACACACACACACACAGACAGAGGAAAAGAAAGCCCAATGATAAGTCTGATTCGGTTTACGCTAAAATAATTGACAATCAACTGCCATCTCAATGAACACAGTAAAGGAGAGTCCAGCTTACCCAAAAACCACAAATGTCAAGCAAGTTTTGACGTCATACTCCCATACCACATGAAAGGTTTGCGATTGCCAAAGAAAAAGTTGTGCACAAAAGCACAAGGTTGTAGACTAATTTTCAAGCATCGACAAACATGAGCAACAAAGTGGAGAAATTGTATCTTTTACAACAGTCTATCAATGCAAGATCTAACATGATTCACAATATACATGCATATGGCAGCCTAACACAATTGATTCCTAGTAGCCATGCAAATTATTGGCACCCTCAGCAGAATGGCAGCCTAGGAGGCACGGTTACTCCAAAATTGGTGTCAGATCGTGTCGTGTCTGTGCCATATATGTAGCAGAAATGATACAGACAGTCCAAAATAAAACATGCCAAAACCAGTGTTGTACCATGTTCATACGGTGATGTATCATATTTGTAGCCATGCAACAAATATAGTAGCGGAATACCCACTAGACAATGTAAGAGAAGGTAGTTCTCTTCTTTAGAATATAGTTCTCCATTGTTGGGGCTTACATTTTTAGTTTCACCAGAACTCATATCCACAGATCATCATAAAAAAAAAATAATAATAATAAAAAAAAAAAAAAACTAATCGTATGTTCCTCGCCACTTGAGAAACATTATTTGGATGCTCAATGCTGTCCATAAGTCCAAACGATTTACATCATACTCATGATATTAAGAGGATTTTTCAAATACCTATGATACTTGAAACCCTGATTCCCAAATGACTAGCAATGATCAACCAAACAAAAAAAAAGACTTAAATAAAGGTAAGGCTCAAGCTCGTAGCACTCATTAAGTTTCATGTCAAAGAGTATATAAATTAAGCAACCATCTCTAGTAACCTAGCTAAATTTATAGGTGACTATTTCATGATCAACGATTTTAAGTTCTCAATATTACAATCGATTATATTGACTTGTTTTTTAAAACCATCATCACTTAATACATAGTAAAGGAATTGCTATGTGTTACTTGTTTGTTGTTTGACACTTTAGATCACGCAGATCATAATCAATGGAATGGTTTCAAGCGTGAGCAGTAATAACTAATTAAGTACTAGGCTTAATTCCTCATTGTTTTGAAAATAGCCTTATTATGTTATCACGTCTAAACGGAAGTACACATGATATATTGTATGCAGATCCTTAGGCCAGTCATCCCCATGCATAACTGGATTTGCAGAAGGCCGTGCTGCAGCATTCAAGATGTTTGAGACGATTATAAGGAGGCCAGAGATAAATGCTTGCAACACCACAGGAAAGAAACCCAAAGACATCGATGGAGAGATAGAATTTAAAGATGTACATTTCTGTTACCCAGCAAGACCAGATGAGAAGATATTCAGAGGATTCTCCCTTTTCATTAAGAGTGGCACAACTGCAGCTTTGGTGGGAGAGAGTGGGAGCGGGAAATCGACAGTGATCAGCCTGATAGAAAGATTTTATGATCCACAGGCCGGTGAGGTACTGATAGATGGTGCCAACTTAAAAGAGTTCCAATTGACATGGATCAGAGGGAAGATTGCACTTGTTAGTCAAGAGCCGGTCCTTTTCTCCTCTAGCATCAGAGAGAACATAGCTTATGGAAAGAAAGGCGCAACTACAGAAGAGATACGAGCTGCATCTGAGCTTGCCAATGCTTTGAAATTCATAGAGAAACTGCCTCAGGTTTAAACTGATTTTGAATTTTTCACTACCTTTAGTCTTAACTAGTAAATGGCCTTTCTATTTAGTGTGTGGTTTTATAAAGACTATAACAGGACTGATGGCATTCAAAACACTTAGGGAATGGACACCATGGTTGGTGAGTATGGAACTCAGCTATCTGGAGGACAGAAACAAAGAATTGCCATTGCCAGAGCTATTCTAAAAGACCCACGAATTTTACTCCTAGATGAAGCCACTAGTGCTCTAGATGCAGAATCTGAAAGATTTGTACAAGAAGCACTTGACAAAATCAAGAGAAACAGAACCACTGTGGTCGTAGCTCATCGTTTAAGTACGATTAGGAGCTCTGACACCATTGCAGTGCTACATAAAGGACTAATTGTTCAAAAAGGTAAATCAATTAATATAAAAACTAGTCAAATACTAGTTCCTCTTCAAGTAGACCTTTTGAAAACTCAAGTATATATGTCAGTTTGTTGGCTTGATCAAAGAAAAACAAAGTTTCAAGATCCTGCACTAAGTACCTTCAACTTTACCATTTTTATCTTACTGACAGGTACACATTCAGAGCTATTAACTGATCCAAATGGTGCTTATTGTCAACTCATACAACTGCAGGAGATGAACCAAGATATAGAACAAACTAGTGAGATCACTCTGGAGAGAAGTTTTACTTTGGGTGAAGCAGGCAGACAGGCAAGTCATCGCAACTCCCTCTCCCATTCCTACAGCCGAGCAAGATCAGTCGGAGGCAGCAGCCGACACTCATTCTCGCTATCATTCAGTTTACCCATAGGATTCAACATCCAAGAAGGCGCATCAAGAAAGGAACCTGACATTGAATTACCCTCTCAAATTCCAGAAAATGTATCACTACGACGCCTTGCATATCTTAACAAGCCAGAACTCCCAGTTTTCATATTTGGACTGGTTGCTGCAAGTGTTAACGGGGTTATACTTCCCATATTTGGAGTACTCCTATCCGAAATGATCAATACATTCTTTCAGAAACCAGAAAAGCTAAAGAAGGATTCTAGGTTTTATTCAGAAATGTTCCTTGGCATTGGTGCAGTATCTTTATTAGCAGTTCCAGTTAGACATTATTTCTTTGCAGTGGCAGGGTCCAAGTTGATAAGAAGAATTAGATTGATGACATTTGAGAAGGTACTTAGGATGGAAATAGGGTGGTTTGATGATTCTACAAACTTGAGTGGAGCCATTGGGGCAAGACTGTCAGTTGATGCAGCTACTATAAGGAGTCTTGTTGGTGATGCACTTGCAGAAGTCTTCCAAAATTCGGCAACTCTTCTTGCTGGTTTATTCATTGCTTTCATTGCAAGTTGGGAACTATCGCTTATTATCTTGGCTTTGATACCTCTAATAGGCTTGAACGGATGGATACAGAACGAGTTCCTGAAAGGATTTAATGCTGATGCAAAGGTTAGTCTATGCAACCCTAAAGATCATTATGTTAGTCACATGTGCTTAAAACCAAGGTTTTAGTATAGGTCAAAATGATGCCAAAAGTGCTGATTTACGGAAATCAGTTGTTTCAAAAACACCAAAACCCCTGAAACTGCTAAAACCGACACTAATAGGGTCTGAAACTGATACGGAAACTGATATTGCGAACCTTGCCTAAAGTAAACTAACATAACATATGGAGTTCAATAATGCATAAAGTGTCGTAGCATTCACAAAGTTCCACTGAATCCATTCCATATACATGGTGTCATCTTTCTAAAACGTACCATTATGAATCAAAGTTCTATGACATTTTATACCATCTCTCTAACCCAATTCAAGTCACTTAGAGTTACAGAAGAATTTGCATAAGGCAGTGCAATTAAACATAGAAGACTACTTGGCTGAATAAGAGACCTCCTCTCTGGTCCTGTAAATACTAAATACATGTCACTGAAGTTCAAACCTCCAAGGTGTCCCTAGACTTCTGCGTCTAGGGAGCCTGATTGAGAAAGTTTCTAACTCTCTATCTATCGATGAAAATCCTTTGGGAATTGGGGGTTGGAAGAAATTAAAAGATGGCTTCTCATGCTTAGATCAATTTCAGACTCTTCCATCTTTGAAAATTAAGACAAAAGATACAGAAACTTCTACCCATCCCCTATTCAGTTAACCTATCCCAACATTGTGTAGAGTGTTCCAGAAGTGCAAGAATCAAGCTGCACTTTTAAATTGACTTATTATATACGTTACCCTAATTTTATTGGCTGAAGTTATCATATCTTACTCAGAAAAGTGGTAAACAAGGAAAATAATTGCACAACTCCTAAATTCCTACCTCTAACGGGGTGGCCAGTGGTAGCACTCGTAAGGGAGGGAGGGGTGGGCGTGAGTTTGAGTCCTGCCCAGGGCTAAATTTTAAATTAAAAGGGAGGGTGTCTTGGTGCTAGTAGCCCAAGACAGGGACGGCCATTAACTAACAGGCCTTATCTAAATAAAAATAAATTCCTAATTTCCTATATTTACTTGGGACCTTGTCAGCCATTCCTTATCATCTCGGCTTTCCTCATCAAAATGGGGTTAGGTGTGGAGCAGAATTCTCCATCAAGTGATTAAGCCTTTACTAGCAGTGCAATGTGAACGCTCTAAATGAGGTGCAAATTCATAACCAAAACTGCTATAAATTCATAGCCAAGGCCTTGTCACAAAACCTCAAAGGTTAGTTAATGGGTAGGTTAACCTCCGATTTCTTTGTCATCTAATTTATGTGAAAAGACACTATCCATTTTTAGAACAATAACTTTCTAGTTCTTAACCTTTATTTATAGCTTACAAGAGAATTAGCTCAATTTACTGAGCAGAAAATTTCATGGCAGTCTTCTTTATGTTGAGAGCAGAATGTATGAAAATGAGTGCAGATGATGTACGAGGAAGCAAGTCAAGTTGCTAGTGATGCGATTGGGAACATAAAAACAGTAGCTTCTTACTCAGCCGAAGAGAAGGTGATGGAACTATATGAGAAGAAATGTGAAGGTCCTGCAATGACAGGGATGAAGCAGGGACTGATCAGTGGCATCAGTTTCGGGCTATCCTTTTTCTTATTGTATTGCGTCTATGCGACCACTTTTTATGCTGGAGCTCGACTTGTGGCAACTGGGAAAACGACATTCGGGAAGGTTTTTCGAGTAAGTGTTCATTCAACTTTTCAATCAAAATAGTAGTAACAATGTAACATACAGACATAAGTATCAGAATAGTTCATTCAGTACTGTATCAAAATACAAAGGCACTTGATATAGGATGATTTCAAACTAATTTCCTGGAACCTTAGTTAGTAGGTGTTTTCTAAGTTTTCATTAGAGAAATTGTCTAGAGATATAACAATTAGAGTAAGTATCAGTTAACGAAAAAAAATAACTTCCATAGAACTAAATATAAGATGCTCCTATCTACCAGGTAAAACTGATACCTTCTTCTGATATACATTACAGGTTTTCTTTGGTCTTTGTATGACAGCAATCGGAATTTCTCAGTCGAGCTCAGTGGCACAGGATTCCGCAAAAGCTAAATTTGCTGCAGCTTCTTTGTTTGCAATTATCGACCGCAAGTCCATGATAGATCCGAATGACGACACAGGGATGATACTGGAAGAACTGAAGGGAAACATAGAGTTCAGGCATGTCAGCTTCCGGTATCCTACAAGACCAGATGTCCAAATTTTTCAAGACTTGTCTTTGGTCATTCAGTCTGGAAAGGTAACTCACATGAATAAAATGGACTACATATTTAATAATGCAAAGAGACTTAAGCATTGAAAACAAGCACTGATAGACCACTATATATATGGAGTAATTAATCCAGGTGAAGAATTGTAAGACATGTAATCACATCTGTTAAATAATAATTAAGAGTATACAAAATTAAAAACTTTTATCTTCTACCTAAATAATTTAATAGTTAAGAACAAATATATAACATGTGACGGACATGGGAATTAAAAAGAGGGGGGTCAATATTAAATGTAAAGAAAGCCCAAAAATAAAATCACATCGTCTTGGCTACTTTGAGACTACCTTTAGACCAAGTTCAAAAGCTCGATTTCGGTATCGGTTCTCGAATCCAGTGTCTTGGCTGTTTCAGTAATTTTCCGTGGTTTTGAATCGGTCAGTTTCAGTAGTTTCGAACCGTCCAATTCCAATTGAAACAGCCAAAACTTATCGGTTTGGACTGATACTTAAAACCTTGTTTTAGACATTATCATTTCTACGAAATAAATACAGGGAATATACAAGGAATAAACAAATGATCTAGCCTCAACACCATTTTTATCAACAAATGGTTTAGATTTTGTGTGATATGTTTAGTAAGGAATAAACAACATTTTTTCAGAAAGCTAACAGGCCTTTTTCAAGTCCCAGACTGTTGCACTGGTAGGGGAGAGTGGAAGCGGGAAGTCGACTGCGCTATCGTTGTTGCAGAGATTTTACGATCCCGACTCCGGCCAGATATTGCTAGACGGGACTGATATACGAAAATTCCAGCTGAGATGGTTAAGGCAGCAGATGGGTCTGGTCAGCCAAGAACCTGTCTTGTTCAACGACACCATCCGAGCCAACATAGCCTACGGAAAGGGCGGAAGGGCCACCGAAGCAGAGATTATAGCTGCGGCGGAGTCGGCAAATGCCCACAAGTTCATAAGCAGCTTGCAGCAGGTTCGATCAAATTGATTTTATTTTATTTATTCAAGTTATCGTATACGTACAATTAGTCTACTGAGCTTATCATGGATGCATGCATGCATGGCCAGGGTTACGACACTATAGTTGGTGAGCGCGGAACGCAGCTGTCCGGCGGGCAGAAGCAGCGGGTAGCGATTGCGCGTGCCATAGTGAAGGAGCCGAAAGTCCTGCTCCTGGACGAGGCGACCAGCGCGCTCGATGCCGAGTCCGAGCGGGCGGTCCAGGACGCGCTGGACCGCGTGATGGTGAACCGGACCGCGGTGATAGTTGCCCACCAGCTATCTACGGTTAGAGGTTGCGATTCGATCGGCGTGGTCAAGAACGGAGTGATCATCGAGAAGGGGAACCACGACAAGTTGATCAAGACCAAGGGCGGGGCATACGCCTCTTTGCTGGCAGGAGCTTCTGCTTCTTTTCTTAGATGATCATGCTCTACACAGCTCATTCATACATACTTAATTTCCTTTTCTCATGTAAATAGTAGTCCAAAAAGAAAAGTACAATGCGTGGATTATGTGTGAGTTGTTGTTCTATACAAGGTCTCATATGTTATATTTCCACATTGCACTATGTTGAATCATATACTGTGCTAATTCATTGGAACTGTATAAATAACTGAACAAAATAAAGCTGAATGTGTTTCCACCTACTTTTGATCATAAAAATCAATTACTCAATGTCGTATAGACATTAAAATAGGTGTTATGTCTGTTACTCTAAGACAGATCAAATGAGTGGAGAAGATCAAAGAGGGGGAGAGATGCAAGGGAGACGTAGAGACTTATGCAAGACTCAAAGTCTGCTATCTAGCCAACATAATGAAGCACTGTAGAACAAGTTACAAATTGGCTTCAAAGAAAATGTAAAATACAACAATAAACTTAAAAGTGTTCTGCTCTTTACATTCGCAGACGATACAACAAGTTAGAACAAAACACAAGAGGAAACACAAAGGAAAATTCACTGCTGAGGTGAACAAGTCACTGGTGCTCAAAGCAAGAGTCGTCCTATATGCGATCTGCAACCAGGAACCAGCAAGTTCACAAATGAACTTATGAAATGCTCTTCTTGGAAGACTTGGAAACTCAAAGATTGAGCAAAAGCGCATAGGTTGCTGTTTGTCACGCACAAAAGTTTGTGTCCCACCGAGACAGACTTGCATAACTCGTTACGGACCCGGATTATGCGGGAAGCTTCCAGAGTGTTCCAGAAGATGGTGGAATCTTCCAAAAGATCCCAGAATCTTCCAGAGGATCCAAGAATCTTCCATAAGACTCTGGACCCTTCTAGATGTGTAATGATCTTTCTGGATGTACTAGAAGCTTCCTTTGTTCTTATCTAGTAGGGAATAATTTCTGAAATATGCCGATTCCAGAAGTTTTCATGTAAGCCCTATGGACACTATAAATAATGGGGAGGCCTCATTTGTTCCTCACCATCCAAAGTTATATTTCCTTTCTAGTATAGTGAAGTTTTCATACTTCCAATTCCTCTATTTTGCTTCACATTGTTCTCAATATCGTCTTAGCGATCTAGGTAAGCGGGTTCAGGAAGGCTGGCACGGGTCTTCGAGTAGGAAGCTTGTGCGCCGCACGAGTCGAAGTGTAGCCTAAAACACTAAGTCAGTGACAAATGGTATCAGAGCAAAGGTTGGTGCCATGTCGACATCCGAAAACGTCCAGGACGGACCCGTGGCGCCTAAGGAGGGGCACGCCAAGACGCACAAGAGGGGCAAAAGCAAGGAGTCTACGGTGGAGCGTAGCCTTGCCGGTCTTGCTGAGCGTGTTGGAGTCTTGGAGACGGATTCGAGGGATATGGAGATGCACATGGGCTCCGTGGAGCAAACCAACACGAGGCTAGAAGAGTACTTCGATGGGTTGGAGAGCGATATTGCTTCGTCCATGACAATCTTTCGGGAACAATTCCAAGAGATCCGATCCGCACTTGAGGATGAGCTCAAGGGGCATCGTGTGGAGATTGAGGACTTGTATAGGAAGGTCCAAGGCTACGAGGAGCTAAAGACCGTGGTCGAAAGTTGCGGAGAACTCAAGACCAAAGTTGTCATTCTGGAGAAGTCCGTTGTGAACGGTGGACCTTCGTATAGGGAGGCACCGAGAAAGCAGAAGATTTCCGAGCCGAAATCCTTCAGCGGGGTGCGGGATGTAGTGTCCCATCCCGCTCAGTCAATCGGAGGAATCGAAACGCCGACGGCGTTCGGACTTAGCCTTGCAACGGCTGCTCGAAGACTCGCTCGGTCGAGGCAACTCCTCGCTCAGGAAGGGTAGTTTCGGTAAACTTGCCTCATCTTAGCCTTCACATAATAAATCGTATATTTTCAACTTGCACAAGTTAGGCTTGTTAATAAAAGAGACGCATCCACATAGCTAAGGGAATAATCCCGACGGGTCGGAATGTATTAGAACATGGAAAATGGTCCCACGGTCTGCTTAGATGTGTGCTCAGCGTGCTTTCAAAATGACACTCGGTCCTTCGTCCCGTGGCTTGGGAGAAGAAAGTTGGCCTAAGTTGCTAAGTTGCCACAACGCTCGAAATAGCCTAAGTCATAGGCGTCGTCCGCGTGAATGCTTGATAAAGCATGCACGGTCCCGTCGTCCAAGGTTTGGCATAGCCTTCGCATGTCCCGTGGGTTAAGTCGTATTGCACGGCTTGTGGCTTAAGTCTAGGCACCCGAGAACCTGGTTGCTCAAGTCGAACGCGTGCACGACACGTTCCCTTGATGCGAAGCTTGGCGTAGCTTTTGCTCGTCAAGTTGTCGCCCGAATAAGTTAAACAAGAGTTTTGCCGGGCTATCGAAGCCATTTCTAGCACTGTCCCCTGTTGGCTGCGGTTGTCAAGTCACATAGTCCCACGAGAGCAAAGCTCGTCGTATAAAGTATATGACTTGAGCGATAGCGTCGCCTAGAGAACAAGGTCTGTCTAAGGCACGAGCCACGGTGGATTTAGTGAAAAGCATGCCACGGACAAAGGAAGTCAACGCGACTAGTCGCTGAGATCGGTCCCGCTACTTGGGAGTCTCGATAAGTCTCGCACACGAGATCGGTCCCGCTACTTGGGAGTCTCGATAAGTCTCGCACACGAGATCGGTCCCGCTACTTGGGAGTCTCGATAAGTCTCGCACATGAGATCGGTCCCGCTACTTGGGAGTCTCGATAAGTCTCGTACACGAGATCGGTCCCGCTACTTGGGAGTCTCGCTAAGTCTCGATAAAGAAGCACACAAGATCGGTCCCGCTACTTGGGAGTCTCGATAAATCTCGATAAGGGAGTTCACGAGATCGGTCCCGCTACTTGGGAGTCTCGATAAGGAATCACGCGAGATCGGTCCCACTACTTGGGAGTCTCGATAGAAAGATGGAAAGCATGGTCACGGTTAAGGAAGGACTTGATAGATCGAGTTGAGTCTTGCATGGTCATTGGACAACTTGCGCGCAAGGGCAAAATTCCTCGAGCGATCCCGGGACGTCGGGTTGATGTCGACCTAGGAGGAATTGCAGATATTGTACGGCCTTCATCGACGGTACGACTCGATTGAAGTGAACCGTTACAATATAGGCTGCGGGACATTCGGTGGGAGCTCGTACCTCGCCACGCGAATGGTCACCGTATACAAAAGATCCAGGATAGCTTGACATTGCTAGTGACCATTCATATAGATGTGACGGCAAGAGCGGCTATCCGCGTGTATGCCTTTGGATTTTGTCGAGTACTAGCAGGTTATGAGTTGGGTTAACAAGTTACGCTTATAGCAAGCGCTAACCTTGAATCGGCATGGGTTAGGGTGTGCACGGTTGCAACACCGTTCTGGAGCCAAGATTTGGCTATAGCAAGGACACGTGCTTCGACATAAATGTGACGTTGTCTCGAGTTAAGTCAGAAAGGGCCGTAAGGCAAGTTGGTTAAGTCCGGTTGATACTTGGGAGGCATGGCCTCGATTTTAAGGCACGAGCAAGTGTACTGGCACGACCAGCACGAGTCGTCCCCTTGACGTCGTTGGCACGAGAATGGTCTATAGACACATGAAAGAAATGAAAGTCTTGGCACGGCCGAGTTGCATAAGTTCTACTCGGCGAGGCATTGCCTCGAATATATATATTGAAGCTACGAATAGAGTATAGCACGACCATGTCGTTGCGTTACCAAGTATAGGCTAAGGCGTCGTTGTCTTAAAATTGATCCTAAGGCAAGACTAGCAAGACAATCAAAAAGGATTAAGCTGCACAAACTAAATGAACGTGTCGATTTTGTATGGGTGGGCGAGGAGCTCACTCCACCAGTACAGTTGAGTACTGACACCCACACAGTTTTTATGTGCAGGCACAGGTAGAAGCTCATGGCACGGAGCTCGCTTGGATGCATCGAGGCACGAAGTTCCTTGGCGATTCGAAGCGTGCGGCCGCGTGGCGTCAAAACTTATACGGGACATAATGTATGGACATCGCCAGCCTGCAGAATCTGCACTCGTCGCCTTGAAGCATTGTATCGAGAGATAAGAGAGAGCAAAGTGACTTGTAAATGAGAGAAAAGTGAGCTTGAGAGACTTGTAATCATAGCCTTGCGTCCCATTGTAATCTTATCGTTCAATATCAATAAAAAGCACTTTTGAATAACTTGTGTGTTGCTTCTAAATTTCTGCTGCATGTTTCAATGTTTCTGTTTGGGACTTCTGTGCGACGACCCCGTCGCAGCCGCTGTAATCGGCCGTTACGAAACTGCCTTGCACGAGCGCAATCTAGGCTCGTGCGACATCACACTTTAGCAAGGACGATCGCTCCTACGGGAGCAGGGCGTGACACGGGATGCCAAAGAAGTTGAAAACTTCTTTGTGGAACGTGGAGCGATACTTCAAGGCGTTGCATATCAATGATGACGCCGAGAAGGTGGATATTGCTTCACTTTACTTCACAGACAATACGATGCTGTGGTGGCGTCGAAGGTGCACGGAAGCCGAGAAGGGATTGAGCTCGATAGAGACTTGGAAGGATCTCAAGAAGGAGATCAAGTCTCAGTTCTATCCAAAGAACGTGGAGTTCAGCGAGGCGGAACTTACGGCAACTCAAGCATACCGGGACGATCAAGGAGTACATTGCGGAGTTCACACGCTTTGTCACCCCCAGTTTCTAAAAACAGGGGTATTTTTGTCATTTTCCACTTTTAAAATTATTTTGGAATTATTTATTTATTTATTGTATTATTTTGGGGTTATTTGAATCGGGTTCGAATTTCAATTCATTCCGACTTGTTTTGACTTGTTTCGGGGATCCGGGGTATTTTGACCTTAGCGGGCCCACACACTAGCTAGCCATGGCCCACATGTTAGATATTTTGGTTAGAGACTAGACTACTATTTTAGTTAATAATTAGTTAGAGATTAGTGGTTTCAGTTTGACTAAACTACCCCCGGTTTAACCCTTTTCCTATTTTTAGCCATTTAATTCATAGGAGGGCAAACTTGTAATTACCAAAAGGGAGAATAGGACAAGGGGGTGGCCGGCCACATCAAGGGGGATAGAGTGGAGAGAGAAAACCACTTTCCATTTCATCCTCATCCATTTTCTTCTTCTTCCCCAAAGGCTCCATCTACTTTTTGAAGCTTCATTGATTTTCCTTCTCCAACCAAGGTGATTTCTTCTCCAAAACTCTTTCTTTTCTCATGTAGATCATGTAGGAACCCTTCATGATGATTCCCATGGTGGTGCCATCATTTGAGACCATTTTTGTGTCCTTTGGACATTTCTAGGAGTGTCCACTTGTAGGTTTGTGTCCCAATAGGAAAAACCCCCTTTTTGACCCATGGTTAATGTTTAAATGTTGTTTTTGTGTGTTTCTTAATAATATCTCAGATTTTTCATGTTGTAGAGAGGATTCATTTGAGTATCTTAATGTATCATATTATTTCTATGTGTATTGGTATATATATAGTTATATATATATCATTATATATATATATATATATATATATATATATATATATATATATATATATATTTTTTTTTTTTTAAAAAAAGATGGGGCGGCGCTGGTAGTATATATATATATATATATATATATATATATATATATATATATATATGGTGACTTTTATGTGTTGTGGGGTGTTGTTGTGATGTTGTTCTTGGGCATGAGGTGGCTGTCATTTTCGGCCAGGTAGTGGTAGAGGGGTTTTGGTGGTGGTTTATGCCCATTTGTTATACCACCTAGTGATATATATATAGATATATATATATATTGATATATATATATATATTGGTATATATATGTGGTTATATATGAGTGTATATATATATATTTATGGTGATGTTTGAGGGGGGGGAGAGTGCTCCCAGGTTCGGCCACAGATTTGTGGGGGGAGTTTTGGTTGGGAGTTCATTTCCATTTAGTTATGTATCTAGTATTATATATGTTGATATATATATGTTGATATATATATATATATATGTTGATATATATATAGGTGTGGTTTATATGGGAGTATATATATATAATGGTTGTGGTTGTGTGATGATTTAGAAGGGAATAGGGGCTGTCCATTTCAGTCCACTAACATTCAAATCAGTCCAACAATTAGTTGTGTGTGTGTGTAGTTGTGAGGAATATTTGAGGGTTGTGTGAGTGTGTAAGGTAGCCTATAGGTTAGCCTAGTGTCTAAACCTATTAGGAAACTTATAGAGAGGTCTATGTGAGGGAGAGGTGTCTTGTGAGTGTTGTGTGTGAGTGTTGTGTATGAGTGGTGGGGTGAGTGTGGTAGATAGAAGGGTAGATTCATGACGTAGAATAGGGTAATAGGGTAAACCTATACCTCGTATCCTAACATGACCTAGATACTTAGGATACCCAATTTTCTTGGTAGGTAAGCCTTAGATAGGTTGATATCTAACTACCCTAAGGAGTCTAGGCTAGTTCCATGGGTATTTGCAAGGTTTCATTGGTTTTTGGCAAGGTATCGGGATTTACCTTAGAAGGGTAAATCCTAGTTTTGCCTAGGAATATGATACTTGTGTTAGAAGCCTAAGATGGTGTTAGAACTTGATCCCCGTGGTTGGTAATGATCAAATATGGTACTCTAAGACTAGTTTTGACGTCGGTTGACCGTTTTGACCAAAAGTCAACAAAAGTCAACCGAAGGTCAAACTTAGCCTTTAAGCGACCCGATTTGACCGAAACCAACCCAGAGTTGACCAGTTGACTGAAAGTCAACAGTTGGTCAACATTAGACTAGTTTGACCTAGGATTGACCTAGAGTTGACCATAGTTGACCAGGGTTGACCAGAGTTGACTTTTTGACCAAAAGTCAACTGTAAGTCAACCGTTGATCCCGATTGACCTAGTTTGACTTGAAATGACTTCCAGTGACCTAGTATGACCTAGTATGAACCAGTATGGCCTAGTATGACTCAGTTTGACCTAGATTGACCTAGTTTTGACTTAGACTTGCATTCATGACTTGTATTAGTTTCCTTTTCAGTATTTAGCCATGTTTGACTCATAGTATCTTATTTTAGGTCTGTGATCACTCTGAGTATCTGTTCACCTATCAGCTCAGGACCACAGGCGAGTACATTCACTGATAGTTTTCATTGTCTTGATATCTGCTATATCCGATTCAGTTGTAGTGTTATACTCGATTTCCAGTCACGGCAGTACACGGACTAGTATATGTTGGATCATGACATGGGATGTTGTTCCTAGAGTTTCATGGTATATTGATACATGTTCTGTCTTGTTTCAGTGTATTGGTATAGACACCGATTTCAAAAGGGGACTTGCTACCCTCTTATGGAATCCCGTGTCATAACGTGTCATGTCCAGATCCATTGTACTATTCGGGGATGGGGGAGTTATTAGTGGTTGTGTGATCAATTTCCACATGGTTCTATGGTACTCACGGTTCATAGCTATACCCTCACCTCAAGACGGGTAAAGCCTTACCCTACGGTTCATAGCTTTCCATGGTGACCGGCCTTATCGTTTCTATTGTATTCATGGTTCATAGTCGGTCAGATGGAAAGCCTTTCCCAAGCCGATCACATGACGCACTAATAATTCAAGGCACCTTTTATATTTATTATCTTAGGGTGACTAAGTTCTGTTCGGGAGAAGGGTTACAACCCCGGTCCTTGTTTGGTTTAAGGGTTGTAACTCGGCTTCCGAATAGTTCCCAAGTCATCCTATATATACATATACATTATCGTCCTTTACAGTATTCACATCATGATATATATTTCCAGTTGATTTTGTCTTGTATTTCATTATACTGTCTCTTATAGCTTTTGTCAATTCACATGGAACTGCTGTTAGTGTTTGTACTTGCTCATTTTCCTGACAGGATACCGTTGACAAATTTTACAGATGATTTAGAGGGTGATTGCCCGACTTACTACGGGATAGAGTCTGATGGACTTGACTTAGACAGGGGCTTAGTGGTAGAGCCTCTTGACTTCGCCCACCCGGAGTAGCCTAGTTAGTTAGGTTTGCCTGGCCTGCGAGCCAGCAGTTTATTTCAGTTGTACATCTTATACTTATATTTATTCTGAGACTCTGGATTTGTGTTAGCTGTGGCTTGTGGATATTTCTGGACTCGATCTTGCTTATTCTATCATATCTCTTTTCCATGCTTTCTACCTTAGTTTTGATTATGTGATTGAGGCAGTATTGCTCTATTCCTCCGTTCGGAGTGTATATACTGTACAGGTACATTTATCTGTTTAGTCGTAGTATTTACAGACCCTATATACAGCGTTCTACCGCCGATACTGCGGCGTAGGCTGGACATAACCGCTTCTCGTGCCCCTAATCAGGGTGCGGGTCGTGACACGTTTTTGTGGTGGCCCACGCAGGTCAGTGTCGCAACTAGTACGAACTCGTAATGGTGCTCGACTTAGAGTGCTAATTACGAGCCTGCGATTAGGATATAGGATTAGGGTATGATAGGAGTTACTCAATCACATGCTAGGAAATCTCTGATCTTTTGATTACCATGACAAATTCTTTTGCATTGAATTTAATTGTCCGTCTTTGATATTCCTATCATGTGCCATATTGATCTCTTGGGTTCAATTCATCTTCAGGATGACAATCACTCGTTCTCAGGCAGTGGGTCCTAGTGCAGTTCCAGAGAGGTCAGATCAGGGAGGTCCTCCACCTCCGGCTACGGGACTGACAGTCGAGAGTGCAGTAGCATCAGTTCCTGCCCTTCAGGCAGGAGTAGCAACGGCAGTTCCCGGAGGTCTTCCACCTCCAGCTGGGGGAGCTGCAGTTCAGGGAGCAGCCACATCAGTTCCTGCCCTACCAGCGGAAGCACCGGCAGCAACGGTTTCAGGAGGTCTTCCACCTCCAGCAGCGAGACCGTCTATGGTCATTCCAGACATTCTTCCACCGTCGCCTCAGCTACCGGCAGACACCCAGGGGATGATGGCCCTCCTGCAGCAGATGTTGCAGACGCAGCAGCGCCAGACAGAGGTGTTGAGACAGACGATGGAGAACTCGCACCAGTTAGCTATGGCAGCAGTGGAGAGAGGTGCATCGGCTACAGTTGAGGGAGCACCAGCACAGCAGCAGGGCCAGGGAAGGCCCGGTACACATCTCGACTTCCGGAAGATGAACCCGCGAGATTTTAAGGGTACCGAGGGTATCCTATACGCGGACGACTGGCTAGAGGATGTCCAGCGGAGTCTAGAGTTGGCAGAGGTTCCGAGAGCTTTGTGGGTGACTTCTGCAGCGAGCCAGTTCTTCGACATAGCGCTGACGTGGTACCGCACGGATCCGCGTGCGTCAGTGAGGGGATTGTCTTAGGAGGACTTCAGGAAACTCTTTAAGGAGAAGTTCTACCCGGACGTAGCCGTGTCAGCTTTAGAGGGGCAGTTTGCCAGTCTGGAGCAGGGGAGCTCGTCGGTCGACGAGTACGCAGCGGAGTTTTTCCGCCTGAGCAGGTTTGCACCGAGTTTGGTTCAGGATGAGGGGTGCAAGGCCCGAAAGTTCAGGAGGGGTCTCATTCATGCAGTGCGCCCTCGCACATCTGGGCGACGAGACGCGACATTTGAGCAGATCTTGATGGAGGCTCAGATTGCGGAGGAGGACTTCGGCCTCAAGTCGAAGAGGAGCAGTGACGCTTTGGGATCCAGTTCGAGTGCAGGGCCAGCGAAGCGCCCATATTTCCAGCAGAGGCAGTTCCAGCAGCAGCAGCCTCAGTTGCAGTTTCAGCAGGCACCGGCGCGTGCCCAGCAGCATCAGGGACAGGGCCGGAGGCAGGATGTCCAGTGTACCTTCTGCAAGAAGATGGGGCACACCCGGGAGGCTTGCAGGATGAAGCTGGGAGTCTATTTATTCTGTGGAGCTCCAGACCACCAGGTGAGGGACTGTGCTGTCCGTGCAGCTAGCCAGACAGGCCAGGACAGAGTTCAGCAGGCTAGAGGAGGCCAGCAGGGGCATGCTTTCACCATGGCAGTTGAGCCCACTCAGGCAGTAGCAGAGCAGAGTGCAGGTTCCGATCTTTCTATCTCATTTCCGCATTTGCTTCCTTATTAACTGTTTGAAATTCGATTCCATCTGTTCCTTGTCTGTTTGATGAAAGTTGTTCTTGTGGTGTGATTTTTTTTCTGAGATAAATCGTATGGGCTAGGTCGCCTCGATTATGAGATTTTAGAATCCTTTAGGGTCATGTTAGCAGGCATAGTGAGGACATATAGTCGGATTATGGTCGTATTTCTCGGGTGTGAAAATTTAAGGTTTTCGCTGCCAAGCATGCGGCAATACGAAAATTTTAAATACCATGATTCTAGAGGTATGTACCGTAGTTGAGGACTCTGTGATTATCGTAGCCTTGCTCACTGGCATGACGGAGATTCTGAGTATCATGATTATTGGACAGACGCATATGATTATCAAATTGCATGAAATTTTTGTGTTGCTTCGTTTTAAGTTTTTAAATGATTCTTTTTAAGGTGGATAGACTTAAATTTGTGAGAAATTTTAAAATTTTATAAATTTAGTCATTTAATTCCTGCTTTGATTTTGAGTTTTTTTTTAAAGAACAAATTTGCCATGACTTGTGAATTTGAGATTTTACTATTGTTTGGTTTTAATTTCGAGGACGAAATTTTTTAAGGTGGATAGATTTGTCACCCCCAGTTTCTAAAAACAGGGGTATTTTTGTCATTTTCCACTTTTAAAATTATTTTGGAATTATTTATTTATTTATTGTATTATTTTGGGGTTATTTGAATCGGGTTCGAATTTCAATTCATTCCGACTTGTTTTGACTTGTTTCGGGGATCCGGGGTATTTTGACCTTAGCGGACCCACACACTAGCTAGCCATGGCCCACATGTTAGATATTTTGGTTAGAGACTAGACTACTATTTTAGTTAATAATTAGTTAGAGATTAGTGGTTTCGGTTTGACTAAACTACCCCCGGTTTAACCCTTTTCTTATTTTTAGCTATTTAATTCATAGGAGGGCAAACTTGTAATTACCAAAAGGGGGAATAGGACAAGGGGGTGGCCGGCCACATCAAGGGGGATAGAGTGGAGAGAGAAAACCACTTTCCATTTCATCCTCATCCATTTTCTTCTTCTTCCCCAAAGGCTCCATCTACTTTTTGAAGCTCCATTGATTTTCCTTCTCCAACCAAGGTGATTTCTTCTCCAAAACTCTTTCTTTTCTCATGTAGATCATGTAGGAACCCTTCATGATGATTTCCATGGTGGTGCCATCATTTGAGACCATTTTCGTGTCCTTTGAACATTTCTAGGAGTGTCCACTTGTAGGTTTGTGTCCCAATAGGAAAAACCCCCCTTTTTGACCCATGGTTAATGTTTAAATGTTGTTTTTGTGTGTTTCTTAATAATATCTCAGATTTTTCATGTTGTAGAGAGGATTCATTTGAGTATCTTAATGTATCATATTATTTCTATGTGTATTGGTATATATATAGTTATATATATATATCATTCTATATATATATATATATATATATATATATGTATATATATATATATATGGTGACTTTTATGTGTTGTGGGGTGTTGTTGTGATGTTGTTCTTGGGCATGAGGTGGCTGTCATTTTCGGCCAGGTAGTGGTAGAGGGGTTTTGGTGGTGGTTTATGCCCATTTGTTATACCACCTAGTGATATATATATAGATATATATATATATATATTGATATATATATATTGGTATATATATGTGGTTATATATGAGTGTATATATATATTTATGGTGATGTTTGAGGGGGCGGAGAGTGCTCCCAGGTTCGGCCACAGATTTGTGGGGGGAGTTTTGGTTGGGAGTTCATTTCCATTTAGTTATGTATCTAGTATTATATATGTTGATATATATATGTTGATATATATATAGGTGTGGTTTATATGGGAGTATATATATATAATGGTTGTGGTTGTGTGATGATTTAGAAGGGAATAGGGGCTGTCCATTTCAGTCCACTAACATTCAAATCAGTCCAACAATTAGTTGTGTGTGTGTGTGTAGTTGTGAGGAATATTTGAGGGTTGTGTGAGTGTGTAAGGTAGCCTATAGGTTAGCCTAGTGTCTAAACCTATTAGGAAACTTATAGAGAGGTCTATGTGAGGGAGAGGTGTCTTGTGAGTGTTGTGTGTGAGTGTTGTGTATGAGTGGTGGGGTGAGTGTGGTAGATAGAAGGGTAGATTCATGACGTAGAATAGGGTAATAGGGTAAACCTATACCCCGTATCCTAACATGACCTAGATACTTAGGATACCCAATTTTCTTGGTAGGTAAGCCTTAGATAAGTTGATATCTAACTACCCTAAGGAGTCTAGGCTAGTTCCATGGGTATTTGCAAGGTTTCATTGGTTTTTGGCAAGGTATCGGGATTTACCTTAGAAGGGTAAATCCTAGTTTTGCCTAGGAATAGGATACTTGTGTTAGAAGCCTAAGATGGTGTTAGAACTTGATCCCCGTGGTTGGTAATGATCAAATATGGTACTCTAAGACTAGTTTTGACGTCGGTTGACCGTTTTGACCAAAAGTCAACAAAAGTCAACCGAAGGTCAAACTTAGCCTTTAAGCGACCCGATTTGACCGAAACCAACCCAGAGTTGACCAGTTGACTGAAAGTCAACAGTTGGTCAACATTAGACTAGTTTGACCTAGGGTTGACCTAGAGTTGACCATAGTTGACCAGGGTTGACCAGAGTTGACTTTTTGACCAAAAGTCAACTGTAAGTCAACCGTTGATCCCGATTGACCTAGTTTGACTTGGAATGACTTTCAGTGACCTAGTATGACCTAGTATGAACCAGTATGGCCTAGTATGACTCAGTTTGACCTAGATTGACCTAGTTTTGACTTAGACTTGCATTCATGACTTGTATTAGTTTCCTTTTCAGTATTTAGCCCTGTTTGACTCATAGTATCTTATTAGGTCTGTGATCACTCTGAGTATCTGTTCACCTATCAGCTCAGGACCACAGGCGAGTACATTCACTGATAGTTTTCATTGTCTTGATATCTGCTATATCCGATTCAGTTGTAGTGTTATACTCGATTTCCAGTCACGGCAGTATACGGACTAGTATATGTTGGATCATGACATGGGATGTTGTTCCTAGAGTTTCATGGTATATTGATACATGTTCTGTCTTGTTTCAGTGTATTGGTATAGACACCGATTTCAAAAGGGGACTTGCTACCCTCTTATGGAATTCCGTGTCATAACGTGTCATGTCCAGATCCATTGTACTATTCGGGGATGGGGGAGTTATTAGTGGTTGTGTGATCAATTTCCACATGGTTCTATGGTACTCACGGTTCATAGCTATACCCTCACTTCACGACGGGTAAAGCCTTACCCTACGGTTCATAGCTTTCCATGGTGACCGGCCTTATCGTTTCTATTGTATTCATGGTTTATAGTCGGTCAGATGGAAAGCCTTTTCCAAGCCGATCACATGACGCACTAATAATTCAAGGCACCTTTTATATTTATTATCTTAGGGTGACTAAGTTCTGTTCGGGAGAAGGGTTACAACCCCGGTCCTTGTTTGGTTTAAGGGTTGTAACTCGGCTTCCGAATAGTTCCCAAGTCATCCTATATATACATATACATTATCGTCCTTTACAGTATTCACATCATGATATATATTTCCAGTTGATTTTGTCTTGTATTTCATTATACTGTCTCTTATAGCTTTTGTCAATTCACATGGAACTGTTGTTAGTGTTTGTACTTGCTCATTTTCCTGACAGGATACCGTTGACAAATTTTACAGATGATTTAGAGGGTGATTGTCCGACTTACTACGGGATAGAGTCTGATGGACTTGACTTAGACAGGGGCTTAGTGGTAGAGCCTCTTGACTTCGCCCACCCGGAGTAGCCTAGTTAGTTAGGTTTGCCTGGCCTGCGAGCCAGCAGTTTATTTCAGTTGTAGCATCTTATACTTATATTTATTCTGAGACTCTGGATTTGTGTTAGCTGTGGCTTGTGGATATTTCTGGACTCGATCTTGCTTATTCTATCATATCTCTTTTCCATGCTTTCTACCTTAGTTTTGATTATGTGATTGAGGCAGTATTGCTCTATTCCTCCGTTCGGAGTGTATATACTGTACAGGTACATTTATCTGTTTAGTCGTAGTATTTACAGACCCTATATACAGCGTTCTACCGCCGATACTGCGGCGTAGGCTGGACGTAACCGCTTCTCGTGCCCCTAATCAGGGTGCGGGTCGTGACACGCTTGATGCTCGCGATATCTAGCATGGGCGAGGAGGATTGTTTGTTTTTCTTCCTCGATGGACTCAAACCGTGGGCGGCTCAAGAATTGCAGCTACAGAGGGTGCAAGACTTGAACACCGCCGTGGCAGCAGCTGAGCGGCTCGTCGAGTACATGTGGGACGACAACGATGCCAAGGCCAAGCCAAAGTCTACCAAGGGGAATGGTGGGGGAGAGCGGGAGAGCTCTCCTAAGGAGGGTCCGTCCGAGGGAAAGAAGCACAAGAAGGCCCAACTGGAGCGAGTTGTTTTGTGCTTCATATACGGAGAGAAGCACTTTACTCGGGATTGTCCGATGAGGAGCATGCGTGGAGGTGGAGGACGAAGAGTGCGAAGTGGGAGCACACATGGGAGCATTGCGCTTACTTAACGTCGTGAAGACCAAGTCTGCTGTGTCGAGGACTCCAAGCAGGGGGCTCATGTATGTTGACGTGAGGATCAATGACATGAGCACACGGGCGTTGGTTGACACTGGAGCCACTCATAACTTCATCACGGGCACGGAGGTCCGTCGCTTGGGTCTAGCCTTGGAGGAAGTTCCGAGCATGATGAAGGCTGTCAATATGGAGGCGCGCCCCGTGCAGGGGTAGCCAAGGGGGTCCGCATAGCGGTGAAAATTTGGTCGAGTTTTGCCAATTTCACTGTTACGTCGCTGGATGATTTCAAGATGATACTGCGCACGGGTTTCCTTATCGCGGCTAAGGCGATTCCGATACCACATTTGGGAGTTGTCGACTTCATGGAGGAAGGCTCATCGTGCATGATGAAAGCTGCACGAGACAAGCCTTCGAAGGGGAAAGCTATCTCCGCTACTCAGCTCAAGAAGGGTGGCAAAAGGGGGACGGCATACCTAGCGGTGCTCGAGAAAAAGGAAGGCTTCGAGGAGGAAGGCCTTTCATGTGAGACCAAGGGTGTTGCCTCCGAGGAGCCACTTCCGCGGAGGGAGGTAGCTCGTGCTACCAGGCTGGACACGAGTGCAGAGATGCGTGTCACAAGCTGCACGAAGGCAGAAGTGACAAGATAGAGTAACTCGCGTAAAGAATTGCTCAAAGCTCGTGGGAGACATTCGGGTCGACAGGCTTGCAATGGAACTCGCATGCGCGGAGGCGTGCAGAACCAAGTGCAGCCACGAGACGAGGAGGACCAGCGACTCGACAGCCCGCACGAGATCCGTCATGTGCCGAGGAGGGCACAGACCGAAGCCAGAGTTGGTGCGGCGAACCAGTTTGCTTCCGATCTTGAGGAGAATATGGGCAAAGGGAAGCGCCGCACGAGACGCACAAAGGAGGGACGATGCGCTGCGATCATGCCTACGAGAGTGGACATCGTCCCGAGACTTGGTGCACCCGTCGATGAGGACGTCGACGAAACAGGTAGGAGAGAATGTCATGCACAAAAGTTTGTGCTCCATCGAGACAGACTTGCATAACTCGTTACAGATCGGGGTTATGCGAGAAGCTTCCAGAGTGTTCCAAAAGATGGCAAAATCTTCCAAAATGCCCACAAAATCTTCGAGAGGACCCAAGAATTTTCCAGAAGACTTTGAACCCTTCTAGATGTGTCATGGTCTTTCTGGATGTACTAGAAGCTTTCTTTGTTCTTATCTAGTAAGAAATAATTCCTGAAATATGTCGATTCCAGAAGTTTTCATGTAAGCCCTATGGGCACTATAAATAAGGAGGATGCCTCATTTGTTCCTCACCACCCAAAGTTGTATTCTCTTTCTAGTATAGTGAAGTTTTCATACTTCCAATCCCTCTCTTTTGCTCCACGTTGATCTCAATATCGCCTTAGCGATCTAGCTAAGCGGTCTCGGGAAGGCTAGCACGGGTCTTCGAGTAAGAAGCTTGTGCACCACACGGGTCGAAGTGTAGCCTAAAACACTAAGTCTGTGACATGCTGCTGCTAATCTCTGTCGCATAGACTTTCTGGAATAGAATTTTGTGGCCCTCACTCTCTCTTTCTTCAACAACTCAAATTTGAAGAGTGGAGCTCCATTTTTAGAGTAAACTGACACCTATGCGTGCATATGAAATCGCATGCGCGCATACGCACAGATCGACCAAATTTCACGAAATTTGGGTCACAAACACACTACAGCGCGCCGCCACATATGTACATGGTCACTTATGCGCATGGCCACATATGTGCATGGCAGCATACACGCCATGCCACATACGAGCATTGCCCAAGTGCAAAGTGCAACATCAAAGCGCCACTTTGCGCCCTTCGTCTGAGTTTGAGTCATACGGGACTTAACTCCTATGGATTCCCAAAGTGAATGACAAAACAAAAGTTTGTTCCTTGTGATTTAAACTTAACCCACTAAAAAAATCAACTCATATAGGTCACCTTATCCCATGTGCATATGCCAACACAAGCAAAGCTATTATATTGAGATATACACCACGGTGGTTTTCTAACGTGGGACTAAAAGTTTCTAAAGTCAAGTGAAAACACTAACTATGTGCATGTTGTTGTGTCTTGTAGAGGTATGGAGTTGTATTCGTGTCCATGTCTTGTAGTTGTATGGAGTTATATTAGTGTCCATTCCATATAGAAGGCAACTATATAAGAAACTAAAGTAAATGAATAAAACTTTAAATTTCCTCTAATAATACAAGAAAATTATCAACAAGATACCACCCAGCAGTAGTAGAGAGCCTCTCACCAAGCAGACTACCGAGTTGCAGGAGAAGCCGTGTCAAACCCACGGACCCGACACCCACGTGGGATCCGGATCCGAATTCGAATCGGAATGGAACCGGATGAGGAGGAGAATGGAAGCTAGGGTTTAGTAGGAGTGGAAATGGGAGATTAGGCGGAGGAAGGGAGTGGAATTTGAAAGCCCTGGGTTGTCGGATTCGGGATTCGGGATTCGGATCCGATAGCTTGTTCTCAAGGTCTATATATTATAATTTGTTAGTGTTATTGGCAGTTGGCACAACTAAAATCCTTTTGGAAACAATATTGGTCACGGAATAATACATCTTATTCTTTTTGTTATTAGAATTATGGAAGGCAAACACATTTTTTTCTTGGAGGCAACACATACTTCGTCACCATTCTCTTTTCTTTTTCTTCTTTTTTCCTCCAGACCAACAATCCAAACAAACATTCTGGTCACTTCTTCTTCCTCTACCTACTCTCTTCATCTTCCAACATGAAGTCCTAACTTTTAGCTCCAATTTGTCTTCAATTTAGGTTATTTTTCAGTTTAGATTCTTAGATTTCATGTGTAATGCATACTTTGTTATAATTTTTTGGCTAAATTACAACTTGATACCCTCAACTATCTAAAATGTTCAACTTGATACCCTCAACTTTGATAGGTACTAACTTAATACCCTCAACTATATAATAATTTTATATTGATACCCAAATTTTTTTAAATGACAAAATTACCCCCTCCTTCCTCCTTCCCAGTGAGGCCCCTCCTCCCTCCCCCCCCCCCCCCCCCCCCCCCCCCCCCCGCGCGCCACCCCCGTGCACCCCTCCCCGTGGCCGTGGCCCCGTGCCCCCCCCCCCCCCGCGCCGCCTCCGGCTGCTTCCCAGCGGGAGGTCGCGAGCTGGAGAGGGAGGGCAAGGTCGCCGGCGTGGGGGGGAGGTCGCCGGCCGAGGCAGGAGGGGGGGGGGTGTTCACCGGCGGGAGAGGGGGGTTCGCCGGCGGGAGAGGAGGGGGGGGGGGGGGTCGTCGACCGGGGGCAGGAGGGGGGGGGGGCGTTGGAAGGGAGGGGCAATTTTGTCAAAAAAAATTTCAGGGTATCAAGTTGGTACCTATCAAAGTTGAGGGTATCAAGTTGAAAAACTGAAATAGTTGAGGGTATTAAGTTGTAATTTAGCCTAATTTTTTTTTTGTAAAAAGATTCTCCTAATGCACTGTTCCCGAAGTTTCAAACAACATCAATGGAAATTTTTCTTGCTCTAGCTTCCTCTTCAAGCTCTTAAAAAAAAAGGATATTTGAGACATAGGACTGTCAAAATTTTGGTACTCCTTGAAGTCCGGTGGGTTATTTAATAATAACTAAAAAACTAAAGGTAGATTGGGAAGTAAAAAATTAAAAACATCCCCAGAAGATGATAATGCAATGCCAATAAAATTGGCCTTTTAATTTTGTCTCTGTTGCATTCTAATTTTCTACCTCACATAGTAACTATTTACAATTTATGTTGTATTTATGTATCTGGTTTGCCACCAGGGTGACCCAGTAGTAGATAGTAGATGGAATGATCGTAGGATATTTACACAATCTTCCAAATGCTTTCTACCAAACAAGTGGCATATCTTGCTCTCAGCTACTTTCTCTGAACCCTAACAACAAAAAACAGCAGCAGAAACAACTACCAAGTATGTATTCTAAATTTTGGGGTTCACCCATTTGAATCCTTTCTTCCGTAATTACTCTTTCCATCTGTCCAAATCTTCTAAAAAAACAGTATTAACAAAGAAAAAAGAGAGAATAACCTTTCATTTATATGACTATGCAGCAAAAAGCAAAAGTTTTATACTTGAACCAAGCTTACAACTGAGTACACTATTGAGTCCAGAAGACTAAAAGGTATAAATAACATAATTCAAAAGAAAGATGTCAATCCTCATCTTCACTTTCATCACTGTATGAGACCAAACCCCCAAATGTGTTCGCCTTATCTGCAGCATTAGGTGTTTTCTCATTTATGTGCCTTCCGTTAGTTTGTTCCAAGGATTTTTCAGAAGCTGTCTCTGTCCTAGCTTTCTTGGGCTGAGGCTTTACTGTAATGATCAAACTGCCAGGGCGTAATGGTTGTTTTGTCTTCACAACCGGCTTCTTTTCCTGGAGCAGAGATATACAACCCTGTAAGGCTATGCTTTTATCAAACGAGAGTAACAAAAAAGGAAAAAGTTTTCTGGTCCATTTAATCCAACAAGTAAATGAATGGGGTTGGCTATGCTACATGGAAAAAAAAAGGCAAATGTTAAAGGTCACCCCCTTTTTACTAAGGGCCACCGACTTAAAATACTTAAAAAATTACAAGTTTGCCATTTTGAAAACACTAAGGGCCACCCTGCTTCTGTCAATCGAGGACTACAGGGCTTGCCTGCAGTCCAAAGTGAACACAGGACTGCAGTGCTTGTCTGCAGTCCTAAATTTTTTTTAAAAAATTTCAACTTACAGTGACTGCAGGGCTTGCCTGCAGTCCAAAGTGAAGACAGGACTGCAGGCAAGCCCTGCAGTCACTGTAGGTTGCTGCAGAAGGTGGTGGGAGGCGGAGGGTGCTGCGTAGGGGGCTGCGGGAGGATGAGGAGGAGGAGGGTGCTGCGGGAGGGGCTGCAGGAGGGGGCGGCGTTGGCGGAGGGTGCTGCGGAGTGGGGCTGCGGAGGGGGCTGCGGGAGGGGGCGGCGTTGGCGGAGGGTGCTGCAGAGGGGGGCTGCGGAGGGGGCTGCGGGAGGAGGAGGAGGAGGTGGTTGCTGCGCGCGGAGGGGGCTGCGGGAGGAGGAGGAGGAGGCGGAGGAGTTCGAGGAGGAGCTCGAGGAGGCGGAGGAGAGGAAGAGAGAGACCAGCCATGGTTGCCCTTAGTAAACTTGTGAACTTTAGGTTGCTCTTAGTAAAAAAAATACAAAGGCATGGTTGCCCTTAGTAGGAGGGTTGCCCTTAGTAAAAAAGGGGTGGCCTTTAACATTCGCAAAAAAAAACTCCACATATGCACAAAAATAGGGCAGATTTATGAGCACCAGCCAAGTTTACAAGAGTCACGATGGTGCCAAATTCCTCGCCTAAATAGATAACACTAGCAAGAGAGGGCCTTCTTTTAAAATCCGGAAGACCAATAAAATCTGGAAGGCCAGATGGTGGGTAGGCATGCCTACCATTCTAGTCATGCAGTTTAATCTCAAGCAACGAAGGAGCATCCACACATTTCCCTAAACTAGAGAAGAGCCTAGAAGAAGAGAAGATATAAATTATAAATATGCTAATTGCAATCATCTTTATGACACTAATCCAAATAGCAAAAAGGAGCGGCAGTCCAAGATCGTCCAGTAAATAGTATATACTACAGAAGTAAATTTTTTCCAACATGGTCTTGTACTATCAACTAACCTCAGGCACATAGAGAACCCCACTTCCCCACAGTAAAAGTTCCCAGAAGTAAAATCCAACATAGTCTGAAATATCAACTAACCTCGGGGCCTGAGACAATTGGAGTATCCTTAAGCTCACGAACAATTGAGGATTGGGCTGCAACTGCTTCCTGTGAAGACGTCACAAAAATATAGTTGAATACTAAAATCTTTAGAGCTGTTCAGTGGTATTACAATGACCATGTAGAAGATCTCTTAAATTGATGGATAGATAAGCATCCAGAGTAGACTGCAGTCTAGTAATTCGAGGTTAAGTCTCTTTATTGCATTTCTATAGTAAGTGAACTTATGTTTATAAAATAAGGGGAATATGAATCAAATTTTAGCATTGAAGTTCATGCCCTCTGATCAACATCATTGCCAGCATCACCAAAGACTAGTTAGTCAAAATGAACTCAGAAATGGAGAAGACATTATATTAATTCAACCACAGATATTTGAAGTTAGGGCTTCTTGCACTCTTTTAAACTCTGTATGAATATAAAAGAATTGCAGAACTTCATTTTGGGAAGTCAACAAGATTATCGTGAACCAAATAAGAGACGAATAAAACTCTTATGAAAGTAATAATAACCACGTAACAGGTGAAATAAAGTCCTTTACGAAGATAAGGGTCACATATAACAGGGTTCTAAACATACTTGGAAACTGCGAAGTTGCTCGGCTTCTTCATTCGCTAGTTGCCTCTCATATTCCTTCCTTGACTGCACCAAAAAACAATTAGACGTTAGAGGGACAAGATGATAGTACACAATGGATATGTCCCTAATGACTCAACAAACTGGTCCTAAAACTTGATAGAACTACTCATTCTATTCTCAGTTTTTACTCGAAAAGAAATATATGAGGAAATAAAATTGAAATGCATGCCACTAGCTACTACTAATAAGATTATCTAGTAAGTTGAGCTACACAGTCCAGCTGCCCAAAGGAACAATGAGCTAGGCAGCACATCCTAGCATAATCCAACCAAAAGCTAATTTTAATAGCCAACCCTACCTTATCTCGCACAATAATATATATAACCATGCAGGTCTTATGTGGTAAGCAGGTAAAAATCTGACTCGGAAAGGACCTCCTCTAGGAGAGGAGATATAATATAATAGATACATCACCATCAGGCTTGCTTTCACTCTGATAGCACAGATACAACTAAACAGTACAAACTTTGTATTCAGGAAAGTATCACGTTGGAAGAAAATAAGTTTCACTGGTTAAGGTTCCTTTGTAGAAGTGCCATTGTATCAATTATCATAGACATATCAAATTTGATGAAACTACAGGAGATAAGAAGTATATCCTCAAAACACTGTTCCGAATATTATCTGGTATGGCCGGGTAAAGGTTTCAAAGACAAAACAATATGGTTTGCCTAACATGTTCAAAAAAACCAGTAATTTAACCATAGAAGCCGATATACAGGCTATATTAGCGATATATCAGGTATACCGGGCATATCAGTATATGTCGTGTTTGGTTGAACTGGGTATAAACCATCAGAAAACCTACAAATATCCTAATCCCATAGAAAGAGATATGAGCGGTACTTACCTCTCTGGCAAGTTGTTGAAGATAGTGGCACTCTCGTCCTCTCTCTTTTGTTATAAAACAATTAACTTCAACTATTAGATCTGTTTATCCATACGTATTACTTATTACATGTATATTAATGATTTCATAAACATATGAATTTATCCTATACTGCCATGGGGTTATATCTCCCGATGTGTCCGATATATTGTCCGGTACCCCCTTTTCCAATATGGCAACCTGCCAAACAACATGAGCCGATATCCGTTATCATGAACTTTGCCTCAAACAACCTAACCTAACTGCCTTAAGGGGGAAAAAACACTGAGATAAATTTCTCCATTACCACCAAATGAAGAAAATTACTCTTGCCAAGAATGCCTACTAAGGAGTGAATTTGTAAAGCATAGATATATTGTCCGATACCCCTTTTCCAATATGGCAACCCGCCAAACAACATGAGCCGATATCCGTTATCATGAACTTTGCCTCGAACAAGCTAATCTAACTGCCTTAAGGGGAAAAAAGAAAAGAAAAAAAAAAGCACTGAGATAAGTTTCTCCATAACCACCAAATGAAGAAAATTACTCTTGCCAAGAATGCCTACTAAGGAGTGAATTTGTAAAGCATACTGGCAGCCATGGAGATGTAAAAGAAAAAAGGAAATACAAAACTCCCAGTAAGAAAATGCTTCTAAAATCTGACATAGTGAGCTATATCCATTATGTTTACACAAGCAGTGATCTTGGGGTTCTTTATTAGGATTGAATAACATACAAGAAACAGTCAAGATGTGAGAGAAAGGCTCTTGCGTAATTCCATGGGGGAGGGATGCATTTACAAGAAATAGCAACATGAGCTATATCATATTTGTGTAGCTTTGACGTTAGTGACTAGGGACTTGTAATTTATGACATTTGATATTAACTAAAACATTTGCGCATATAAACAAACCTAAAGACTCAAGTCAAGCATCAATGATAATATGATATGAAGTTAAAGTATGTTAGACCTTTAGGCTCGATATATGTGCAATTCTCTCTTGACCGTATGCTCATGACCGTATGCTCAAATGAAAATAGTTGCATCGTATACTAGGAAATAGAAAGACAAAGTAAGAATTCAATTAAGGCAGGTGTTCAGATAAATATATCAAGTTTGGATCAGCAAGATGCAATGGCTATCATGGACTGCCATTGCTTGCATACCAATTAGGGAATAGCTTTAAAACCATGCTCACCATCTCCAAATTCTCTAAAAATTCTGTCTCGTCCTCATCTAGAGCTTTGGGCGGTCCTGACACAGGATAAGAATATTATTAAGCACCATAAATTTGGGAGTGAATATATATATATATATATATATATATATATATATATATATATATATATATATATATATATTGTCTTTATTTATAAATATAACATTTGCAAGATAACTAAGCTTATGAAATATGACCCAAGCAATACACCTGAACAGTTTGATCTGGAAAGAAAATTGAGGCACAGAGCGTAAGTAAAAAAAAAAAAATGATTTATTTCCCACTACAGCACTACTTGATCGTGGGAAATATCTTTTTAAGAAAATGCAATTCAGTATAAAACAGAATCATCTTGCATATTGTTGAAGAAGATGAAAATAAGCAAGTATGTCATGGTAGTTGTTATTTGGGAATGTCATTCCTTTGCTCTTTGGCTTGATGCTTCGTAGGGATGAATGCAATTCTCTATAACATATCATATCATCAAATGTCAATCTCCTCCAGCCACATTGACTATTGTAAAGGACCCCGTCTTCATCTGCACTCTCCTTTAAACCCCACTCTTCTCACTGTAGCTTGTCCGGCAAAGTCCCTGCAGCTTTCTAGATCCATAAGCGAGCTGATCTTACAAATTCAACTCTAATGAAAAGGTCATTTCTTTTTTCAAATATAAAAATATCCAAATCCAGTTTTGCTACATTTCAAGTACTTCGTCGCGTTGGAATACGACTAAGGGGTACTACAGTGATAATAATGGACGTTTTGACTCTTCTGAAGTGGGTTCGGTAGTTTTCAAAAGTGAACCTGATGCATGATGAGAAGATTCAGTATTGATATAGAATCCGAGAATGCCATTTGGATGCTCAGTTTATCCAAGTTCAGATGTTATGTTGACAAGGAACATGGAGGTTCCACCAGGAACTCTGGTTTAGAGAAGGTAACATTTTTTAAAAGTATGCAACTTGCTCGTTTGTTAGATCAACAGAATTAACTATACATAGAGTATAATGAGTTTACAAGCTTAAACACTGCATGACTAATTGAGCAAGAATTCAACTTTTATCTTTGAATTTGCATTCCTCGCTCAGGCATGCTCATGATAGCAGACATTGAAGCAACAGGGACGGAGACTCACTATGCTTAAACCTTTCATTGAACTCGGCATCTTTCTTGTCTTTGTTCTCCTTTAGTATCTGCAAGAAAGATTGGTGAATAAGCACACAAATAAACACTCCTAAATGTAGCCCTCGCTTCTAAGTTAAATCGGGAACAATCAAACAAACAAAATTACATTTTCCATTTCAATATACATATAAAACTGATCAAAGAAATAGTAGTTTTGAATAATATTAACAAAAACAAGGAGTTTTGGGAACTACTAAAAATAACCTCTTCTTTCTTAAAAAAGCCGTTTTTTTAATCAAAAATCAACAATATTTATACATAAAATGAGAAGCATCATTGAAGATTAATACACATCAATGCATCTGAAGCCCAACTACAACTGTATAAATCTAGGAAAATACCTCGTATAATGGCCTGTCTCTCTGCGCGGTGCCGTCCTCGACGCGCGCGCCCCTCGTCTTCTTGGCATTGTCCAACTGGAATTCGAGGGGAAGGAATTGAAATTAGGGTTAGGGTTTTGAAGGAATTGAGATTAGGGTTAGGGTATTGAAAAGGATAGAAACTTAGGGTTAGGGTTTTTTAAGGAGTTGAAAACTAGGGTTAGGGTTTGGAAGGAGTACCTGTTCCTCGGAGACGAAGTTGACAAGCCGGAGTGAAGGAGCGGCGCCGGCGATCTCTTCCTCCATATTTCTTCGTCGGCGTCAAATCAAATCGGAGGATTCGTTTACTTTAACAATACTAACTCCGCGCGCTTTGATACACGGGATCATCGACGGCCTAAGCTTGCAATTTATTTATTTATTTTAGGCAAAATTACAACTTGATAACGTCAATTGTTCGAATTTTTTAACTTAATACACTTGTAATTTATTTATTTATTTTAGGCTAAATTATAACTTGATAACGTCAATTGTTCGAATTTTTTAACTTAATACACTAAACTTTGATATATATATATATATATATATATATATATATATATATATATATATATATATATATATATATATATATATATATGAAGCGGATCAAAGGCCCCGCTCGCGGAGCCCCGTCGAAGCCCCGCCCCCCCCTGCACCATCGGATCGTGCGGGGCCCGCGTGGGGCCCGCCTCCGCCTGCGCGATCCAACGGCTAAGGGGGAGCGGGGCTTCGGCGGAGCTCCGCGGGCGGGGCTCCCGATCCGCTCCCATATATATATATATATATATATATATATATATATATATATATATATATATATATATATATATATATATATATTAACTTAATACCCTCCGTCACACTAACCGTTAGTTTCAACGTTTTAAAAAAAAATTCTAAACTATCCCCCCCCCACCCCACCCTTTCTCCACCCCTGCCACACCCCCCTCCCCTACCGCGTGCCACCCCCCTCTTCGCTGCACATCGGCCACACCCCCCACCCCCCACCCCTCCTCTCATGCCGCACGCAACCACCCCCTCCCCTGCCGCGCGCAGCCCCCCTCCGACGCGCGCAGCCCGCCTTCACGCACCCTGCCGACGACGGCGGTTGCTCGCGGCTGTGCAGCCCCCCCCCCTCCGGCTGCCGGCGCCGAAGAAAGAGGGGGGGCTGCTGGAGAGAGAGGGGAGGGGGTTGAAAAGGATATTTTTATCATTTGCTAACTCCGTTAACATCGTTTGAAGAAATGGTATCAAATTGATGTCTATCAAAGCAATTGTCCCTAATTTACCAAAAAAAGGAACAATGTCTGGATTTTCACAATGAATTGCCAAAATTGTCCTCAATTTATTATCGTTTTAATATAATTATTATGGGTAAAAATATATTTAGCTATCCATTAATTCAAACTTATATACTAATCTAAAACTGTCATAAGCGTCTCTCCTTCTCCCTTTGTGACTCCGAAAAGGGATGAAGGGGATGATGATGAGACTGACGTGTTCATACGGCTCTTAGAAGACTACATCCTAGATTTTTAGTTTTCCACCAATGACACAGAGTATGAGAACTGATATGCCGTTGAAGGTACAATCTCGACATGATTTGCATATGCAACATAATACTACTACGTATTTACTTGTGTGGATTTTTGATGAACAAATTATAAAAAGTCTTGGAAATCTAAAACCAAAAATGACATGAATTCATTGTTGTTTGGTTATATCTTCAAGAATGGAATTACAATTCAAATAAAATTTAATCAAATGTAAGAGTCTTGGTACTAATAGTATATAATAAAACAATACATGATAAAAGACTATCATTAACTAAATTATTATTAATAAAATAATTTTAGGTTGGATAAAAATAATGTGGTTACCGAACTCTGTTGGCTCTTGTGGTATAAATCTCGGAATCAAACTGAAGGAAAGGTGTGTGCAAAAATAGGAAACAATAAATCTAAATGATATATAATACAGTGTGTGTAAAAATAGGAATGTCATCTCCCTATTTTTCCAAAATACGTATATGACTGTATTTCTGTATTTGGAGGATTTTGAATTTTGGGTACTCTTAAAAATTTTATTGTTTATTTATTGAAGGAGAGTGTTATCCCATTATTAATATTGCTATTATTATTATTATTATTATTATTATTATTATTATTATTATTATTATTATTAATCTAACCTACCCCTCCCCTTACCAAACCTAACCCCAACCCATACTCTCCCTCACTCCACTCTCTCTCAGCCGCCCCCTCCCATCTATCTCTCTCTCCCTCTCCCGAGAACCAGCACACCCCCCATTCCCTTTTCCTCTCTCTCTCTCTCTCTCTCTCTCTCTCTCTCTCTCTTCACTCAGCTTTCCTCTCCCTCTCGTGCACTCTCTCTCCCTCTCCTCTGGCTCAGCTGCTAGCCCCTCCCTCTCGTTCTCTTCTCTCCCGTTCGTCCCCAGCATCTCCTGTGGCCGCCACCTCTACCATCACCTGTAGCTCCCCTTCCCGGAAATCCTTAAATATTTTTTATTATTATTATTTGATTTAAATGGTGATTATTAGATTTTATAAATTATTTAGTTTATGATTACGGTAAATGATTTTTAGCCATTATTAGGAATTGGAGTACTAGGTGACTAGAAATCGTGGCACGGAATGTGCGGTGACGTGCCTTGACTAGTGTATTAGTCATGTCAGGAAAGACCGAGCCATAGTGATGTCCTAATTAGGAAAATTAGGCCAAGTTGTGACATGACCATTATAAATAGTTTATTTTATTTATTATTAATATTATGTGACGTTTAAGTGATCCGGTTGTACCAGACTGGTCCGGACTGGACCCGGACCGGACCAAGCCCATGTAGTCATGCGGCACGTCCAATGACGTTCGTGTCAATGGAATTTGGTATGAGGATATTGCATTTCGTTTTAATGGTTTAATGAATATTTTCTAAGTTTTCGTAATTTTAAATATTAAAAATATTACTATTAGTATTATTCAGTGACTTTTTGTATAAAATAGGCCCTCGTATATTTTGGAGACTTTAGACTGTACATATTGGTATATACGCCTTTATTCGGTTTATCGAATTTCGTTATTATTATTATTGTTATTATTATTATTATTTCAATATTAATGAGGTTATTAAGAAATAATACTATTTTACTATTATTGGTTATCTGTGTGTATATATATATATATAATATGTATATGTATATATATAAATATTCGCATGTATATGTGCATATATAAATATGCGTATATACGTATGGATATATATATTATTAGATATATAGATATATATAATTTCTAAATATATATATGGTAGTGTGTATATATATAGTTATAAATATATATGTGTGTAATTGCATGTATATATAGATATATTATACAAATATGTGTGTGTATGAATATATATATTTATATTAAAAATATATTAGCTATACGTTTATGTTCATATAAATATAAATATACGTAGGAGTGGGTAAATATATAGTATACATGTATATGTGTGCTTGTGTACATATATAAATATATTTGTATGTATATACAAATAGGTATAGATATATAAATAGTTATATGCAATTAAAGTTACACTTATAAGATTAATACAAACCGACCAAGCCCACAGGCCACAGCCTCAAACCCCAGCCACTGGGCTCGGCCCATCCTCCAGCCCAACCGGGCTACAGTAAGGCCGACCCTCTGTTTCGAACGTGAATATATATATATATATATATATATATATATATATATATATATATATATATATATATATATATATATATATATATATATATATATATACACACGTAGAGATCGGGAGAGGATGGAGAACCATCAAACTCCTCGAAACCCTAACCCCCAGGATCGTCGCGACCTTCCTCTCCCTGGATACACCCGCCGCCGGAGCCACAGCCGTGCGCGGCCACGGCAGGCAAGCCCGCGCGCGCGCGGGGACAGCCGGAGCAACCACAGCAGTTCGGCTGTGTTGACACCTACTTCCAGGTGCGTGTTCGTCCTCCGTACTCCATGAAAGTTCGATCTATCGACTCCTACACGAAGTCGATATAACCCTCTCGAGATCCCCACAATTGGATCGAGATATAACCCAACGACCAGTCAGGAAAATCGAGCCCAAAACCCGTCGAAAACTGTTCCAAAAATAGAGCATAAGTTAATCTAAAACCCCAACTTTGACAGCAATTCGTGACCAACCTATTAGCAGTTTTCGAAATCTATTTAAAGACAGTCCTAGACAACATATAGAGCTTCACAACCCTTTTTGCGGATTTGAAAATCATCGACTACGCGTCGAGAAACCGAATCCCAAAGTTTTCCAAAAATCTGTTTTCAAAAACTAGAAAATTGTTCCACACGACGTGCGTTCCGCCATTCCGGACGACGTGGTCGCTCACCGTAAGCATCGAAAGCTGCGTAACGGCTTCGTGGTCGTGTGGGCTTTGACGGAATTCAAATTGGTCGCGTGTGCGCGACGAATTTGATGCGTATCCGTCGAAATTCACCGTATCGTGTACTTTACAAATTTCTCAATTACTTTGTGCACGCTCGTCAGATAGAGACGAAACTTGTGCCATCAGGACCGTATCTTTTTTCTGGTCCTGTATGCCAAGTTTGGTCCGATTCTGAGACAGTTGATAAAATCGTCGTTTTGCGGGCCCCACGGTCCCACTGAATGGGCGATTTTGTGCACGGCCTGCCGGAATCCGACTTTAGACATACGGTTGGGTTCGTATCGAAAAACTGGATCCGTAGACATATAGTTTGACGACTTTAGAGACCATTGACCCTGGCACGCTTTTCGGTGCAAAGCGGGTCCAACGGCGGACATTGTTTTTGCCCGAAATTACCGTTTTGGACAGACAATCCTAGCTAATTTGACTATTCTGAGAATGATGGAAATGTTTGTTTCAGCTTTCAGAGACAGTTGTGATGACTTGGACTGTATGGCTTACTAGTGACTATATATTTGTTGGATCTACGTGCAGCCTCCAGGCAAGTATACCTTGCCTTCCTCTACAGTTTTATTTACATGCATTTTCTTTTGTTTTTCAGTCATTTAATTGTTTATGGACATGTACTTTTCGTGTTATTTTCTGTGGAGTTGTTTTATTGTTTATAGCCATGTTCATGTTTTGGCCTTGTGTTTCACATTTGGAGTTCTCGTCAGTACCTTGCTTGAGTCGTGTCATAGAACGAGTACGTGTAAGTGAACTTCTAAATCCTTGATATTGTGTCCTTGGCACCAGAGAGTCCACACTCGGGACGAGGGTGTTTTCCTTGATCTGTTTACATCCGTGAGTCCACGCTAGGGACTAGGATGTCGATTATTTGCACCAGAGAGTCCACGCTTGGGACGAGGGTGTAGACTTGACTTGACTTGACTTGCACCAGAGAGTCCATGCTTGGGACGAGGGTGTTTACATCAGAGAGTCCACACACGGGACGAGGATGTAGTATTTGCACCAGAGAGTCCACACTCGGGACGAGGGTGCCTTGCCGTGAACTAACCAGAGAGTCCACACTCGGGACGAGGGTTAGTACTAACCCGTGAGTCCACACTCGGGACGAGGGTTAGTATTTAGTTCAAACCCGTGAGTCCACACTCGGGATGAGGGTTTGGTTTCTTTCATTGATCTCGTGATTATCGTTCATCCGGCAGTTCATTTATGCGTAGTTGTTCTAGTGTTCATGTGTTCGTATTCGTATTCGTGTTCGTGTTCGTAGTCATTTGTCTTGTCCTTGTTCTTTCTTGTTTATTTCTTGCGCATGATAAAACTGTTAGATAGTCATGTATATTATGTATCTTGCTATGTCCTCTGAGGACCTGATGATCTCTTCAGGTTTAGCGATTGTATGGAGTTAGCTAGTAGTTCTGGATGGCAGAGGATTTGCGGTTCTTACGGGATTCAGGTATCGTATCATGTTTATTATCCGCTCGTGCCTTATGTTTCTTATCATGATATACTTTTCTTGTTAGTTACATTTATAGACTCATATCATTTCTTAGAGTCTAATCGGACATATATGCTAGTGGGCTACAGACCACGACCCATAGTGTTCATTCATGTTTCATATTCTTATTGTAGATTGAGATATAGGTTTGTTTGCCATGATTTGGCAGTATACCATAGCCTCGACAGCGTTTACGTATTCGAGTCGGGCTGGAGTCCGTTCGATACGTAGCTGGGCTTGGACACGTTTCGTATTCGAAAAGCGGGTGCGGGTCGTGACAAGTTTTTTGGTGGCCCATGCAGGTCAGAGCATATCGTATCGGTTACGTAACTGTACTGATACGAGCCTGCGAATATGACTAAACCTTAGAAATCTCAATCCACTCTGTCTTGAAAATTCTCCTAGAAATTCTCCACGTCCTTGAAAACTCTATATTTGCTCTCGATTATACTTCCTTGCTTCTTGTGCCATTGATTCTCGTCCCTTTTATTTCGGGGTGACGAATGATCGTGCTATCCAGGATTTATCAGAAATTCTTAATTTATAGTATAATATTGCTTGACTATGGAATATTTGGTTGTCTGATAGATATGTGGGGATTGTAGAAGCCATATGTCTTAGATATCTAAGGATAATGACTCTAGCGACTTGATGGAAGGTTATAAGTTTTAGTAACATACCTTTGAGGGAGTAGTATGACCAAGGTGGGTAGAAGTCCTCACGTATTCGAGGTTATAAAATATTTTTGAGAAATTAAATTTGAGGAGATTGAGGTAATAGTAGACTTTAATTTTTTTAGTTAGGAATTGGAATTTCGAGGACGAAATTATTTTTAAGGTGGGTAGATTTGTAGCTCCCCTTCCCAGAAATCCTTAAATATTTTTTATTATTATTATTTGATTTAAATGGTGATTATTAGATTTTATAAATTATTTAGTTTATGATTACGGTAAATGATTTTTAGCCATTATTAGGAATTGGAGTACTAGGTGACTAGAAATCGTGGCACGGAATGTGCGGTGACGTACCTTGACTAGTGTATTAGCCATGTCAGGAAAGACCGAGCCATAGTGATGTCCTAACTAGGAAAATCAGGCCAAGATGTGACATAACCATTATAAATAGTTTATTTTATTTATTATTAATATTATGTGACGTTTAAGTGATCCGGTTATACCAGACTGGTCCGGACTGGACCCGGACCGGATCAAGCCCATGTAGTCATGCGGCACGTCCAATGACGTTCGTGTCAATAGAATTTGGTATGAGGATATTGCATTTCGTTTTAATGGTTTAATGAATATTTCCTAAGTTTTCATAATTTTAAATATTAAAAATATTACTATTAGTATTATTCAGGGACTTTTTGTATAAAATAGGCCCTCGTATATTTTGGAGACTTTAGACTGTACATATTGGTATATACGCCTTTATTCGGTTTATCAAATTTCGTTATTATTATTATTATTATTATTATTATTATTGTTATTATTATTATTATTTCAATATTAATGAGGTTATTAAGAAATAATACTATTTTACTATTATTGGTTATCTATGTGTATATATATATGTATATATATATATATATATATATATATATATATATATATATATATATATATATATATATATATATATATATATATATAATATGTATATGTATATATATAAATATTTGCATGTATATGTGCATATATAAATATGCGTATATACGTATGGATATATATATTATTAGATATATAGATATATATAATTTCTAAATATATATATGGTAGTGTGTATATATATAGTTATAAATATATATGTGTGTAATTGCATGTATATATAGATATATTATACAAATATGTGTGTGTATGAATATATATATTTATATTAAAAATATATTAGCTATACGTTTATGTTCATATAAATATAAATATACGTAGGAGTGGGTAAATATATAGTATACATGTATATGTGTGCTTGTGTACATATATAAATATATTTGTATGTATATACAAATAGGTATAGATATATAAATAGTTATATGCAATTAAAGTTACACTTATAAGACTAATACAAACCGACCAAGCCCACAGGCCATAGCCTCAAACCCCAGCCACTGGGCTCGGCCCATCCTCCAGCCCAACCGGGCTACAGTGAGGCCGACCCTCTGTTTCGAATGTGAATATATATATATATATATATATATATATATATATATATATATATATATATATATATATATATATATATATATATATATATACACACACACACACACACATAGAGATCGGGAGAGGATGGAGAACCATCAAACTCCTCGAAACCCTAACCCCCAGGATCGTCGCGACCTTCCTCTCCCTGGGCGCACCCGCCGCCGGAGCCACAGCCGTGCGCAGCCACGGCCGGCAAGCCCTTGCGCGCGCGTGGGGACAGCCGGAGCAACCACAGTAGTTCGGCTGTGTTGACACCTACTTCCAGGTGCGTGTTCGTCCTCCGTACTCTATGAAAGTTCGATCTATCGACTCCTACACGAAGCCGATATAACCCTCTCGAGATCCCCATGATTGGATCGAGATATAACCCAACGACCAGTCAGGAAAATCGAGCCCAAAACCCGTTGAAAACTGTTTCAAAAACAGAGCATAAGTTAATCTAAAACCCCAACTTTGACAGCAATTCGTGACCAACCTATTAGCAGTTTTCGAAACCTATTTAAAGACAGTCCTAGACAACATATAGAGCTTCACAACCCTTTTTTGCGGATTTGAAAATCATCGACAACGCGTCGAGAAACCGAATCCCAAAGTTTTCCAAAAATCTGTTTTCAAAAACTAGAAAATTGTTCCACACGACGTGCGTCCCGCCATTCCGGACGACGTGGTCGCGCACTATAAGCATCGAAAGCTGCGTAACGGCTTCGTGGTCGTGTGGGCTTTGACAGAATTCAAATTGGTCGCGTGTGCACGACGAATTTGATGCGTATCCGTCAAAATTCATCGTATCGTGCACTTTGCAAATTTCTCATTTATTTTGTGCACGCTCGTCAGGTCGAGACAAAATTTACGCCATCAGGACCGTATCATTTTTCTGGTCCTGTATGCTAAGTTTGGTCCGATTCTGAGACAGTTGATAAAATCGTCGTTTTACGGGCCCCACGGTCCCACTCAACGGGCAATTTTGTGCACGGCCCGCCGGAATCCGACTTTAGACATACGGTTGGGTTCATATCGAAAAACTGGATCCGTAGACATATAGTTTGACGACCTTAGAGACCATTGACCCTGGTACACTTTTCGGTGCAAAGCGGGTCCAACGGCGGACATCATTTTTGTCCGAAATTACTGTTTTGCCCCTGTGTCCAGAATTAGACTTAAGGACAGGCAATTCTAGCTAGTTTGACTATTCTGAGAATGATGGAAATGTTTGTTTCAACTTTCGGAGACAGTTGTGATGACTTGGACTGTATGGCTTACTAGTGACTATATATTTGTTGGATCTACGTGCAGCCTCCAGGCAAGTATACTTTGCCTTCCTCTACAGTTTTACTTACATGCATTTTCTTTCATTTTTCAGTCATTTGATTGTTTATGGACATGTGCTTTTCGTGTTATTTTCTGTCGAGTTGTTTTATTGTTTATAGCCATGTTCATGTTTTGGCCTTGTGTTTCACATTTGGAGTTCTCGTCAGTACCTTGCTTGAGTCGTGTCATAGAACGAGTACGTGTAAGTGAACTGCTAAATCCTTAACATTGTGTCCTTGGCACCAGAGAGTCCACACCCGGGACGAGGGTGTTTTCCTTGATCTGTTTACATCCGTGAGTCCACGCTAGGGACTAGGATGTCGATTATTTGCACCAGAGAGTCCACGCTCGGGACGAGGGTGTAGACTTGACTTGACTTGACTTGCACCAGAGAGTCCACGCTCGGGACTAGGGTGTTTACATCAGAGAGTCCACACACGGGACGAGGATGTATTATTTGCACCAGAGAGTCCACACTCGGGGCGAGGGTGCCTTGCCGTAAACTAACCAGAGAGTCCACACTCGGGACGAGGGTTAGTACTAACCCGTGAGTCCACACTCGGGACGAGGGTTAGTGTTTAGTTCAAACTCGTGAGTCCACTCTCGGGATGAGGGTTTGGTTTCTTCCATTGATCTCGTGATTATCGTTCATCCGGCAGTTCATTTATGCGTAGTTGTTCTAGTGTTCGTGTGTTCGTATTCGTATTCGTATTCGTGTTCGTGTTCGTAGTCATTTGTCTTGTCCTTGTTCTTTCTTGTTTATTTCTTGCGCATGATAAAACTATTAGATAGGCATGTATATTATGTATCTTGCTATGTCCTCTGAGGACCTGATGATCTCTTCAGGTTTAGCGATTGCATGGAGTTAGCTAGTAGTTCTGGATGGCAGAGGATTTGCGGTTCTTGCGGGATTCAGGTATCGTATCATGTTTATTATCCGCTCGTGCCTTATGTTCCTTATCATGATATACTTTTCTTGTTAGTTACATTTATAGACTCATATCATTTCTTAGAGTCTAATCGGACATATATGCTAGTGGGCTGCAGACCACGACCTATAGTGTTCATTCATGTTTCATATTCTTATTGTAGATTGAGATATAGGTTTGTTTGCCATGATTTGGCAGTATACCATAGCCTCGACAGCATTTACGTATTCGAGTCGGACTGGAGTCCGTTCGATACGTAGCTGGGCTTGGACACGCTTCGTATCCGAAAAGCAGGTGCGGGTCGTGACATCACCCACCGGCGCCACCGCCATGGCCGCCTCCTCCCCGAGCTCCCTCTTCCTGGAGCCGCGACCGCCACCACCACTGCTCCCACCACCATCTTCCACCACCAGCACCGCCCTAACCGCCATCTCCTCCGCGGCCGCTGTCCCCTCCGCCGGAGCCCATCCGACCCCAGTGAGCCCTTCCGCCCCCTCCTTTCCTCTTCTCTTCGGCGGAAAGCACCACCGCCGTGCTTCCGCCGCGTATGCAGCGCCAGCCTCGAGCGACGGGACGCCCTTGGGCCCTGCGCTGCTCGGGCAGCGTATTCCCCGGGCCACGTACCTTGGGTCACGTGCACTCAGTTCGTACGTTTCTTCGTTTCCCGTGTTTCTCGAGAAGTGTGCCCCTTGATTTGTGTCGTCTTGGTTTATGCGTACCTTGGTGTGCGTGCCGTCTCAGTTTTCGTGCACCTCGATTCCCGTGCTATCTCGATTTGTGCACCGCCTTAATTTTCGTGTCTCGACCTTTGTGCCTACCTCGTGACCCGTGCCGCCTCAATTTACGTGCATGCACCGATTTGTATGTCGTATCGCTTTGCGTGTCACATTGTATCTTGTGTTGCCTCGGTTCGCGTACACGTCTCGATTTGCGTGTCGTATGATTCGTGCGCCATCTTGATATTCGTGATTTCCTCGATCTTCGTGCACGTCTCAATTTACGTGCACTTTGTCTCCTGTTCATCTCGATCTTCGAGTCATCTCGATTCTCGTATGCGTCTCGATATACATGCACATTTCGGTTTACGTGTCTATATCGATCTGCGTGCCTCAGTTTTTATGCCAGATCCCTGTACTACTTACGGGACCCGCACGGTATAGCCTCGTGCCATTCTTCGTGATTGTTGTCATAATTTTATTATTTAACTCTAGTAATTGTTCATTGTGTGTTCTGAGGACCTCGATGGATGTGCTAGCCTGGATCCTGATCGCCGAAGACTTGCTTACCTAGCCGAGCCCCCTAGGCAAGCATCCCTTACTCATCGACGGCTCTTGCCCTCTCTCCTGGATTTTATTGTATTTAATTAATTTGTACTTGTAAATTGTATAACCATGATTAGTGTAGCCTAGTAGTAGAACTGTCATGATGATAACTTAGGATAGCTTGGTCCGATACCAGGATAGACCGTATCGGACAACTCGGATGGGTCATCCACACCTCCGAGGACACGAGCACGACTCACTTGTACGGATTGTCTCCGTATGCCCTGTGTCCGACTCGCGATCGGGAAACGGCTCTGGCTAACTATTCTTGTGGCTGTGATTGTGCTTGGGTTAGAACTAGGGACATGTGCTGTGATGTGCCCTGCGAGGCAATTTCTTGTTATATGTGTTGGCTTGGCGCCCAGTACGTATTATAGTGCTGTTGGAGGCCGGGACTTAGTGGTCTCGGGTTCGATTGGTTTCCAGTACGCATCGTAGTGCTGCTGGAGGCCGAGACTTAGTGTTCTCGACTATCGATCTGTTCCCAGTACACATCGTAGTGCTGCTGGTAGTTGAGACTTAGTGTTCTCAGCCTGCGATTCTGTGATTCTGCGGCGGGTTGCGCCGAGTGGTTTTAGCCCCAATTCATAGGGTACTCCCATCCAGATTACAAATGAGACTCTGCCGGATTTTTTCCAGAATTTCCGATCGGGAATTTGGTTCGAAGGATTGGGCAGAACCATTCCTTTGGTTTGCTGGACTGGGCTCGTGCATGTTCACCTTGGCATAGTTTACCTGATCCTATTGCCTGCTAGGTAGACTCCCGACAAGATTAGTCGCCTAGCGTCTTGACCTGTCTTGTCCGTCGGATAGCGTAAGGAGAGCGGTTCTACTTGGGAGACGGTCTGTAACCCTGGTTCTTGTTTGGTTTAAGGGTTGTGGATCTGCTCCAGAGTGGTTCATGCAATCCTTGCCATTTTCTGGTGGCATTAATTAATAAATACTTGTACCCTGACCATTCATTCTAGGAGTTGTCCTAGTATAGCCAAATAGGCTGGCAGTTGTCTTATGTATCGAAATTGTGACATTGGGAATATTTAGATTGCGTATTATTGGAGGATTGATCTGGAATAATGTATTGGTAGATTTATTGGATTCCTGGAGTTTGATTATTGTACGAATACTTCGTGAAACGAGGAGAATATCGTGGGTATTATTATATAATTTTTACTCGACTTTCCAAGCGCCCAAAACCTGGTACCTTTGTTGTATCCCGGTAGTTGGGAGACTTAGTTGCTGATAGCCTGTGATCATTGACTCGGAGGATTCCTGTGAGCCAGAGGGCCTATCATTGTCTATAGTAATTAGCCTAGTACCAAGTGATCGTATTTTCCTGATATGATATTTATCCGTTCGGGGATGGGAAGACTATTGATAGAATGATCCGATGGGTAGACTGACTTGATGATTAGAGCTGTAGACCCCCATGTGTACTTGAGATGCTACTATAGTAGAGATCCTGACCATGTACCTAACCTGGTATCCATGCCACGATGTGGACAGAGGACTCCATGTGATTGACCGATTGACCATGTTCCTGACTTGACTACTTGTACCCATGCTGGTACCATTCTACGTGTGCACTGAGGTGCTATCCTACGTGTGCACTGAGGTGCTATCCTACGTGTGCACTAAGGTGCTATTCTATGCATGCACTGAGGTGCTATTCTATGCGTGTACTGAGGTGCTACACATTTCTATGTGTTATATGGCAGTGCATTCATCTTCCAGCACGGACATGGTAGTTGGCCTGTAGTTTTAGCGTGGTTAGGACTGATTGACTGCTTGCTGCATTACACTAAGAATGAATCCAGATTTGAGACTTTCAGTGTCGAGGTGGATTCGTACTTAGTGTACCCGTACTGAGTGTCACGACCCGATCCCAAATAATTGGGTCGAACCGGATCATGTCCAGCCTGCACCGTTCTTGAAACGGCGACAGTAAGCTGTTCCATTAGCAGGTAACCATAACAACAGCATCTATATTTGTCACAACTCAATGATCGAAAATTGAAAACTTTATTGAACATTTGAAATAAATACAACTGGAATTTAAAAGTACTGAAATAAATTCTGAATTCAAATAAACAGATTTTCAAATGAAACAACAAAACTGGAAAGGAAAATCTATCTAAGCATTCGGCTCATCGGCCTCGGCCCCTGCGTCCTCCAAAGGGGACTCTGGCAGCACTACGGGGTACAGAACAGGGTCGTAGTAGCTGCTGATTAACAGCTCAGCATCCTCATAGTCCCCTAAAAATGTTATCTCCAGTCAGGAGGGAGCAAAGTACAGTTCATGCTAATTTGACAGTTGAAATAATAACAGAATCATGCACTTTTAAACAATTTAGAAATGAACAGTTTTCTAACAGTAAAACAGTATGATTTGAATAGGCAATGAATATGACCGGCTTGGGTTTGTTACAGTTCAGATACGGTTTATCCCCGTGTGTATGAGGGGTAAGCTAGTACAGTTCTAAGTTATTTTGGGATGTGGTCATACTCATTACACTACTCTCCCAGTCCCCAAACAGTTACAGTAGTTACAGTCAGTGCTCTCAGAGAGAGTTCCGTGTTGCATCGTGGTTTAAACTTGCATTAAAACGATTACTAAATAACTGTAAACTAACATAAAATGTACTTGCCTCAAAATGGACTGGACTGAAAAAATTGAAGACTTCGAGATGGGAATTAGGATCGTCCTCGAATTCCTACATTCGAAAAATTGACTCAGAATCCAGGGTTACCAAGCTAACTATACTAGTTGAAATCTCTAATTGTGTCCTAATCAATTTTAAATCTTTATTTATTAAACACGAACAAAAACGCGATTATTGGTGCGTTGAAATAACGAGGGAAAGATTGTTTAAGCTTTATATTTTGGAAAAACTCGTAGTCACCAAATTAATTGATTAAAACTTTATATTTTTTGTAATTATATATAAAACTAAATTTCTTATTTTAATGAGAAATACATGATCGTTGTTAATTATTAAAACTTGTAAATTTTAATATGAAAAAGCTTAATTAATTTTTATATGAAAATAACTATCTATTTCGATTTACGCGTACGCTACAAAAACTCGCAAAACCAGCAAATAACAGAAAATCCTATGTTACCAGATTACAAGTTACAGAGCCAACAACCAGCTGGGCTTATGCCCATTACAATTTATTTACATAAATTGAAATAAGACAAAACGGTCGTTAGTTCTAAAACTTCCTACAATTTAATTATGAATAAAATAAATAATAAGGATAAATTAAATAATAACGAGTCCCAGACTTTGGTCCAATCATCATATAGGCTAATGCCTCAACGTTCGGGCGAAGCCGGTTTCGTTTGTACTTAGCCAGGGCCCATTGACCGATACAGTCGTCGCCCAAAAACTAAAATATTAATATTTTCCGAAATCTATTTTAAAATTATTTTAAAATATAATTAAATTTACGGAAAAATCCGGCAGCATTTCCTCTATTTTTGGTCAACCCAAAAACTGGGAAAAGTGTGCCAATATTTTTCTGCAAATCCCAAACCAGGGAATCCCAAAAAATATATATAAAAATAACCACAAACATTCCCAATATTAATTCGGAACGACCCGAAACGAGTTCGGGAGTCCGAAACCAACCCAAACATCACAGCACAAAAATCGGAAAGATCCGAAAACTAAAATATTTAGAAATTCATTTCCGAAAAGTTTTCGGAAAGCAAAACAACCAACAGAACCTTTCCGAAGGTTCTCGGGAAATCCCGAAACGAACAGAACTAAGCCAAAACCACCGAATAAATCCAACAATGGTTCCAAAAAATTCCCGGAACCAAACACGTAACCGAAAGCCGAATTTCCGAAGAAATTCGTGGACCAAAATATTATCATTGACACGGGGAGGGACGAATGTTTTCCATAAATAAATTCACTTTATTTATTGTGTTTCTGGGAAAATTACAACTGTAGAAATCTAATCTAGAAGACGATTAAATAAAGTGAATTTATTTATGGAAAACAAATTGGCGACTCTGCTGGGAAAAGCTGTCTCCTCCAACGAGATAGCAACAACTCAATGCGATACTTCGTCGATCGGCTCGACGAAGAAAGTGATGGTTGTACAATTCGACCAATCTGCTTACGAAGAAATGCTCAAAGCTAAGGAAGGCCGAACTGCTTCCTCCGCTCTTCTTGCTGCCAAGAAGAAAGGACGCTCTGTCTATGTCCCTAAGTCTTCTTCGACGGCCCGAGACGCTTCTGTCACTCACGCTGACAAGAACAAGTCTCCAACTTCAACGAAGCACGCCTCGGCTTCTCTGAACACGGCAACAGTGGCTTCTCCTAGTCACGCTGACAAAGTGGGTTCTTTAACCAAGTCAGCGTGTCCAAAGAAAACCATCTCTGGACATGTCAAAGTCTCTTCTCCTTCTACCCTTACGACAGCAGTCGGCTCTTTAGCCATTAATGACTCTGTGTGTATGGCAGTCAAAGGACAGCGTACGGCAAAGGCAGCGTACAACAAAAGCCAACAGCAGGCAGCGTACGCTAAGCCAAAGCCAGCGTATGCTAGTAAAAAGGCAGCGTATGACCAGAATTCCAAACTGAAGTCAGCGTATGCCAACCAATACAGTCCTTTGACTGTTTCTCAAAATCAGGCTGGGGGTTCTCTTCCACAGAACATACAAATGATTCCTCCACAACTTGCACATCTTGTGCCAACCAAGGAGAAAGACTCTTTAGTCAACTCCTCTACTCCTAAGGTTTTTACCTCTGGAGTTAATTTGACTAGTACTTTTACTAGATCAAACAAAGGAAAATGCCTTTTGGCTACTTCCTCTAAAGATGGATTATTACCGACTCCCAGTCGGAATAATGTCCATATTCCTTCTCTCAAAATTTCTCGATCTGAGAAAGGCAAATTACAAGTATTCAAGACTGATACTAAAGTCATATCTCCTACGGATCTTCGTAACAAGCTTAACCGGAATCATCTCGGTTCCACTTCCGGTATAAAGAAGCCTTATCAAACTGAGACAAGTATACTAGACCCTGATGCAGAATATGCCAAGAACTATATCGCTCAAATTAATCGGTCTTTATACACTCAAGAACCGAGAAGACAGAAGAATAAGAGACAAGTTTCTACACAGAAATTATCTTCAAGCACTTCCCAATCTGTTCCTACAGATCTCCGGGAACATTTGTAAAACAAACGGAGAATCGACACTCCATCTGGCTATGACATTGCTCATATTTGCCATGAAAAGCATGGTTGTAACTTCCAACCTCGGGTTGTGATTCAGTGTTGTTGTTCACCAAAAAGGCGATCTGTCTTCGAACGGATTCAACATGAATCAATATCAGACGAAGACGAACCTCTTTATGCTTCTGTCAACATGACCTCCAGAAATATTAGGGGTAGAATACGATCTGATGCTATGTCAGATTCTGAAGATGGTGTTTACCTCGGCACCCGATCCAGGACCGGAGCCTCGACCAGGGTCTCTTCTTCTTCTCATCCAAGTGATAATCCGGAGATCACAGAGGACTTCCTTAGAGAGTCCAACTTCCCGGTATTCACTCCCATAAATATCCCCGGGGAAGAGGCTGACTCTCACAGCGATGATTCAGAACAGACTGTTTCATCGTCTATTCCTCGAACGATTACCGCTTATATGGTAGATGGTAATCAAGATCCTTCGACTAGCACTGAAGCTCATGAACAGAGGATTTCTTCCTTGGAACAACAGTTGCGAGCTATGGCAGATACATTAACTGCTATGCATACTCTTATGCAAACTCAGCAACAAACGCAACAAGTTCAACAAACAGCACCGCCAGTAGTATTAAATACTCATGTTGCCCCAAACCTGGAACCTTCTACTATTCCGGGGGTACAGTCTAATGTTCATGTACAACCCACTCCAAGTCAGTCTGGAGCTGGGGGTGGTACATATGCTGCAGTCCCTCCTCCTAATTATGTTCAACAAGCAACGACACCGCAATCTTCTGGAGCAGTCACTGAAGAGTTAAAAAATCTCCGGTCTCAGTTCGAAGCGTTCAAGCAAAAGGACGGCCTACAAAGATTAGGTATCAAGCAGCCCTACCCCATACAATGGAAGGAGGTATCGTACCCTCCAAAATATAAGCCTCCAACCATTTCTTTCTTTGATGGGACCACCTCCCCAAGTCAGTTCATCAACCATTTTGAGGTGATGACTGATCAGTTGCAACCGAGCGATGCCCTCCTTACTCGGGTATTTGTTGGTTGTCTTAAAGGAACTGCTTATGAATGGTATCGAAGTCTCCCTGATGGGTGCATCACTTCATTTGCCGGGTTTAAACAAATGTTTCTAGAACGATTCTATAAGGGCATTAACGACATGACTATGTCAGCTCTTATACGAATCAAACAGAAAAATAATGAAAGCACGGAGAGCTTCATTGAAAGATTCAGAAGAGAAGCCTTAAAAATGTCTCTCGGAACTCCCGATGCCGTCACTATTGACACTTGCAAGTCAAATCTCTTACCAATCATCAGCATGTGGACAGGATCCACCCAATTCCAAGATTGACCTTCCTTTATCGTCAGTGCCAAAGCTGCCAAAGTCAGTGCTGAGACTTTCAAAGGTCTGAGGGTACACATGAATCCCAATGAATTAAGTCAAGGTACTAGCAATAATACGCGACCTAACAATCGCAAAGGAAAAGAGACTCTCGAAGTCAATCTCTAGAGCAAAAATCAAGAGGTAATGACTACCCAAACTACCCCAACTCCGACAAATCAACAACAGAGACCTCCTCGGCCGAAGGAAGAGTATTTTTTCGACGATGACGATGTTCAGGGTATCTTTGAATGCTTGTTCAAAAGTAACAAGATACAATTGCCAGAAATCAAAAAGCCTGATGAAGCCAACAAGACGGATCATCCAAAATACTGTCCATATCATAGAATGCTGGGTCATACAATCCGGTCTTGCTATGTATTAAAAGGAAAGATCCAGGAAATGATTAAATCAGGAGCTGTGACACTGACACCTAAAGACAAGACAGTCACAGCAAATGTGATTTCAATGCAGTTCGGTGACTTCCCTCCGTTAATGGTGGAAAGTGGGATTGTTCCTATCTCCAAAGCAACTCTTGAAGTTGTGAACATCCCACCAGCACAGAATGAAGGACTTGTTCCTGTCATAACTAAAAAAGGAGAGATCATGTGGATTCACCCGGATTTAATGACGGAGTTCGAGACATCTTCCTCTTCTCCTCGGAAGACTCCTTTGTCTAAAAAGAAGCCTGGGAAGACTAAGTTGTGCAATGTGACTTCTAGTATCACACCCAATCTTTCTCTAACCTCTACTTTCATCTTGGCAGGAAATTCACCCCCTACGGAAAAAAAAACTGTACCTCAATTCGAAGATAGATATAAGCCTGCATTCCATCTGTATAGTTCACAATCTCGTGAATTAATGGCGAAGATGGGTTATGATCTAGCCATTGCTCCTGGTTTGAATTCCGGTAAAGGACTCCGAGCACCTCTAGCCCTCACTTTGAGACATAACCAATCTCGTGTTGGTCTAGGTTTCTGGACTGAAGCTCTTATCAAGCACCAAAAAACCAAGAACAAGACGAAGGGTTGCAATATGGTTTCAATAGACCCTGAACCTGAACCTGAAGTTGAAGCTCTCTCCGGAACCCGGTCAGGAAAAACATACTTGAAAGATTATGCTGAAGTTCCTGAAGAAACTTCTGATGTCCCTCCGGTTGTAGCTCCAGCACCCATTTCTAATGAAGGACCTTCAAATGCTCCTGTTGAGACGGTTCCTTCTAAACCAACAGCAGCTGACAAAGGCAAATAACAAGTCCGCTTCGACAAACCATTGAAGAAGTCATCTCCTACAGGACTTGAAAGGCCTTATAATTTTGACATATTGGCTCAACTAGCCAATACACCAGCTAAATTGTCAATCTTCGAGCTCTTACGCCTCTCTAAAGAGACTCGAGAAACTCTGAGTGAAGCGTTGTTGCAAGCAGAAACCTGCCTGACTTTCCTCAAGAAGTCGGAAACAAAACCAGTCTCTCGTCTTCATTGCCATAATGTATTGGAATTAATTCCAAACATTACCTTTACGCAGGACGATATGCTGCTAGAGGATAATCGACATGACCGTCTTTTATATTATACAGGATATGTCGATTCTATGAAAGTTGATCGTCTACTGATTGATCCAGGATCCGCTCTCAGTATTATGCCAAAGACTATGCTAGATGCACTGAAAATACCCGTGCATAGTCTTTCCGGTACTATCACTACCATTCTGGGATTCAATCAAGGAAAAAGTGAGCCTTTGGGCAAGATTCGCCTCAAATTTCAAATAGACAATCTTCGCACTAAGGTTACTTTCTACATTATCGACAATCATGGTTGCTCATATAATGCACTATTGGGGAGACCATTCTTGCATGAACATAATATTGTTCCTTCGACTCTTCATCAATGCTTCAAATATGTTGATGATAATGGAGAAGTTCAAAAGGAAGTTGCAGATCTCTATCCATTCAGAGGAGTCGAAGCTTATTTCAGTGACTCCCGCATGTACAAAGATGAATACTCAAAAGTCTTGCAAGCTATGGATGACGACGATGAGACATCAAAAGTCGACACCTTTGTTATTCCTGTAAAAGGGCGTATCACTCCTCTACAGTCTGCTAAACCATCTGAACAAGACCCACTGATAATTCTTGTCAGTGGACGTACTAATGCATTGTCTTCCCAAGCTCCACAAAGTTTGCTGATAATTCCTGTCAATGGACGCACCACTCCCCCTCCATCTTCTCAGGCTAGACCAGATACTCTAGTCATTCCGGTCAGTGGACGTACTACTTATCCACGATCTTCTTCAAGGGAACTCACCTTTTCTGAGCCTTTTGTTATCGATCTTAATCGAAACAAAACTTCTGATTGCTCTTCTTCTTCCCCTTTAGTCATTAATTTGACTAAGTCTGATAAGGCTCAGCCTTTTTCTGTAAATACAGCATCTAATATTAATGAAGCATCTCCTTTACAGTATATTGATGTCTGTAATCATGTACAAAGTTATTTACAATTGCTAGATAGCTTAGAGCCACTAACTATAGGAGTTGTTCAAACTCTTCACACATAAGTATCATTAGAGTCTGTACAAAAATCATACTTCATGGTCCCTATTAGAAAGCTGGGAGAAAATCCAATATTCTTCCATAAAGGACCCCATAATCCTCCTAACCTGGAAGAAGATGACAAAAACGACGATACTGGAAGGTTACAACTACGTCGCTACAGTCAGCAGTCCAAGAATATCATCAAGAATATGGGTTATGACTTCAGAACAAGCCTCAATAATGGAAAAGGAAGAAGAATGCCTGTTCGAATTCCTCCATTAACATATGGAAGGACAAAATGTGGTTTAGGTTACATTGCTCCTATCTCTTTTATCAACGCAGTCCATGAGGATTCAGAATCCGATGGAGACGAACGATCTGAGTCTTCCGATTCCCTCTCTTGGGATTCTGACACAAGTATTGGCGATTTTCATCGTTCTGTTCTATCCATCAATATGGTCTCTGCCGATGGTCCACAAGAAAATGATGAAGATGAGGATGATTTTGAAATATCACCCGAATCAGAACAATGGGCTCAAAGATTAGATAACCAATAGGAATTCAGGTTCGAGCAAAGAGAACCTCCCACTGAAGATAAATTGATCCAAATTGATGTTGGTGAGGAGGGATCCCCCAAGCCAATATTCATCAGCGAAAGTCTTTCAGAAACAGATAAGCAAGACATGATCAAGCTTATTCATGATTATATCGATGTCTTCGCCTGGAGCTACGAGGATATGCCAGGACTAGATCCGAAGATCGCAACGCACAAACTTAACATCATGCCAAATGCTAAACCGGTCAAACAACAACAGCGACGATTTCGTCCAGACATTATGGACGCAATTGAAGCCGAAGTCAACAAGCTTATGGCTTCCGGATTTATTCGAGAGGAACAACATCCTGAGTGGGTGGCTAATATTGTTCATGTTCTTAAAAAGACTGGCAAGATCCGAGTTTGTATAGACTTTCGCGATCTCAATGCGGCTTATCCTAAAGACGAGTTCCCACTTCCAATCACCGACGTCATGATCGATAACACGTGTGGTTTCGAACGAATGTCATTTATGGATGGGTATTCGGGGTACAATCAAATCAAAATGTTTCCAGATGACGAGAGACATACTTCCTTCAGAACGTCGATTGGTACATACTGTTATACAGTGATGCCGTTTGGTCTCAAAAATGCAGGAGCAACGTATCAGCGAGCAATGAGCACTATATTCCGCGAACACCTCCGGAAAACAGTCGAATGCTACGTTGATGATATTGCAGTCAAGAGTCGACAAAAAAGGATCATATCCAAGATTTGAAGACTATTTTTGATTTAATGCGTCATCATCAACTGAAGATGAACCCTACTAAGTCCTTCCTGGGCGTCTCTAGTGGCAAATTTCTCGGCTTCGTCATTACCGCTAAAGGTATACACGTGGATCTCGAGAAAATCAAAGCCATCCAAGAGATGCGTCCTCCACGCACCTTAAAAGAGCTACGAGAATTTCAAAGAAGAATTGCTTATATCAGGAGATTTATCTCTAACTTATCAGGACGCTGTAGACCGTTCAACAAACTTCTGAAGAAAGGTGTATCCTTCGTCTGGAACGAAGAATGTCAAAAAGCATTTGACGATATCAAACAATACCTCATGAACCCTCCAGTTTTGGTACCTTCCATCTCGGGAATACCATTCCTTCTATATGTTCGAGCCATGGATCATTCTCTCGGTACATTACTCGCCCAGAAAAATAAAGATGGCCATGAACAGGCTATTTATTATCTTAGTCGCACAATGACAGGTGCTGAACCGCGTTATTCTCCAATCGAGAAAGAATGCTTAGCATTAATGTTTGCCGTTCAGAAGACGCGACATTATATTATCGGTCAAATGATTCATGTCATTTCCAGAGTGAATCCCATCAGAATTATGATGAAGAAACCTGGTATTCTCAACTCCATATTGGCTAATTGGGGAATCTTGTTAGCTCAATATGACATACATTATATTCCTCAAAAGTCAGTTAAAGGACAGGCTCTTGCTGATTTTCTGGCAGCTCATGCGGTTCCAGAAGATTCTAAATTATATGATGAGATTCCAGATGAAGTTTTGGATTCGAATCTGGTTTCTGAAGAAACTCATACCTGGCGTCTATTCTTTGATGGAGCATCTAGAATAGGTCCTAATGGTGATATTGTCGCCGGAGTTGGGATTGTTCTCGTATCCCCAAAAGAACTAACTATTCAGAGGGCTTATTCGCTGGATCAATCATGTTCAAACAATGTAGCCGAATACAATGCATTGCTCATTGGTCTTCAACTTGCTAAACATCTGGATATTCAATATTTAGAAGTTTATGGAGACTCCAAGCTTATCATCAATCAGATCAGAGGAACGTATGAAGTCCGTCATCAAGATTTGATACCTTATCATCGAGCAGCATTCTCTATGGCCTCCTTATTTGAAGGTTTTTTTATTGAACATGTTCGACGAGCCTATAATGCAGAAGCCGATGCTTTGGCTAATCTTGCCGCCGTGTTAGCCATACCAATCAGACGTCAGCAAGTGATAGTGGTTCATAACCGAGAACTATTCTATGTTGAGAATAATTTGGCTTTGGGTTTTCCCCATAATCCAGACGAAAAATCTCTCAACCTTGATGAATTTTCATCCAACCTTAGCACTGGATTAAGGTTTGACAGAGTGTCTTCATCTTCTTCTGATTCTACTATGGAGTACGTCTTTTCCAACGAAACAGAAGCCCTGATCGAAGATTGGAGACGTCCATTTCTAGACTTTGTATTGTATGACATACTTTCCGATAATCCGAGCGAAGCAGCATCTATCCGGCGCCGATCTCTCAGATTCTATTATAATCATACAACGAAAACATTATATCGTCGGGCCTACGATGGTCTTCTCCTCCGATGCATCGCTGGTGAAGAAGCACAACAGATTATCCGTGAGGCACATGATGGTGTTTGCAGAGCCTATTAACCAGGTCCTAAACTTCAAGATCGTATCCGACGTATGAGTTATTATTGGCCCACGATGGTGGCTGACGCCATTCAATATGCTCGAAAATGTAAAGCCTGTCAAATTCATGCAGACTTTATCCATCAAAAATTAGAGTTCTTACATCCAACAGCGGCATCATGGCCCTTTGAGGCTTGGGGCATGGACGTCATTGGTCCTATCAACCCACCATCATCAAAAGGACATCGGTTTATTCTAGCAATAACCGATTACTTTTCCAAATGGGCTGAAGCAATCCCGTTATCTGAAGTCAAAACTTCTAATGTCATCAACTTCGTCAAACATCATGTCATTTATCGATTTGGTGTTCCTCGGCGTATTATTTATGACAACGGACCGCAGTTCGTCAGTCAGAAATTTACTCGATTCTACGACGACCATCGAATCAATAATTTAGCTTCTACAGCATATAATCCAGCAGCTAATGGATTAGCAGAAGCTTTCAATAAAACGATCATCAAACTCTTAAAAAAGTTTGTTTCTTCCAACAAATGCAACTGGAGCGAGAAGCTTGGTGAATGTTTATGGGCCTACCGCACCACAGTTCGCAATGCGACTGGATGTACGCCTTTCTCTTTGATATATGGGTGCGAAGCTGTCCTTCCCCTCAAAATCCAGATTCTTTCTCTGAGAATCGCAATCTCCAATGAACTTACAACAGAAAATAATGATCGTCTTCGACTTCAAGAACTGGAAGCTCTAGACGAAAAGCGATTGTATGCTCAACAAAATATCGAGCTGTATCAGGCCCGAATTTTAAAAGCTTTTAACCGAAAAGTAAAAGTCAGAGCATATCAGAAGGGAGACCTGGTCCTTACCGTCAGACGTCCTATGACTATGACACATATGAGCAAAGGCAAGTTCGACGCGAAATGGGAAGGCCCATTCGTAGTAAACAAAGTCTTCTCTAATGGAGCATATCAGCTTGCCTCTATGGATGGTAAAGTCACGATGATGCCTATCAATGGCAAATTCTTAAAGAAATATTATGTATAAATTTCATCAATATATAATATTTTCATTATTTCCTAGCAGAGTCGCCAATTTATTTTCCATAAATAAATTCACTTTAACCAGGGATTACCTAAAATGACGGAATTCGAAGGGTTGCCTCGGACTCGGGACGCACAAATCCACGGATCGGACTCGAAATCTAGCGAAGAGTGCTGGACAGGAGCTGTCTAGAACAGCGAGCAGCCTCGGGGTGCGTCAGGGTCAGCGCTGGGTCGCGCGGATCGGCGACGGGAGCTCGGGGGTCGGCCGACGAGAGCTCGGGCCGGCCGGGAATGCCGGGGCGGCTGCGGCAGAAAGCGCCGAGGGTCGGGCACCGCTGGGAGGCGCACACGGGGGCGCGGGCGGTCGGGTCGGGTCCGACGGGGAGTCGGCTGCGGGGGCGCGGGCGGCCGGCTGGAGGAGGCCGGCGGGCGTCGGGGGTTCGGTCCGTGCGGTGTTGGCCGAGAGGGTTCAGAGCTCTGGGGCTCGGGTGTGGCTCTAGAGAGGAGGGGGTTTTGAAGTGAAGGAAAGTTTTGGGGGAGAGTTGAGTGAAGGGGTGTTGATCTCTTCTCTGGAGAAAATGGAGAGGGAGAGGTGGATTAGTGGAGTTGGGGTTGTGGTGTTTAATAACAGGGAGTGGGAGCATGGGTTAAGGCTGTGAGTGAAAGAAGGAAAGGGGAGTAAGGAGAAAATGGTACGTGGGGTTGGAGTTGAGGATCTGGTCCAACTTGGACCAGCTCCAAACAAAGTTAGGAATATTATTATTATATTTTTTTAAAAGAAAAACAAAATTCAAAAAGAAGGAAGGGGTTCAGGTTGGGTCTGGGTTTCGGGAATTGGTCTGGGCACGGGTCGGATCAGCAATCAAAAACCATAATAAAATTTGAAATTAATTTCCAAGCCAATAAATAATAATAATAATAGTAATAATATTATAATATTAATATTAATTCACAAAACAAAATTGGGTTTCACAATCTTCCCTCCTTAGAAAATTTCGTCCTCGAAATTAAAGGCAGGGTTAGGGGTTACCTTAAGTCTCAAACAAGTACGGGTACTGCACCCGTAACTCAGGTCTAACAATAAGAATTTCCAAGGCAGTCGTGGATGAGACGGTTTAGGGACAAGTTTCATTTATGATATCATCCATGCAGAAAAATACAAAGGCGAACCAAAGTACACGAGGTTGATCAGACCATCATGCACCGGTCCTGATTAGACAATATATTAGTGGGTGCACCCAATAAAATACTGTCATGATCAAGCTTGATAAAGAGATAGATTGCAAAACTAGGCTAACTTAGTAGCATCAGACAAGTTTAGAATGAAAAGATAAGAGTTATGTGATGGCTCAAATTTCTGATCTTCTTCTCACCTCTGACTACGCTTGCTACTGGTTTCTCTGGCACTGAAAGGTTGAGTCCAATCTTCAGCTCTAAATTATCCAAAATGTGACTCGGATCCGGAATGTAGCATTTGAGCTGTGATACGTAGAAGACGTTGTGCACACTCTCAAGATTAGCTGGTAGAGCTAACCGGTACGCTACTTTTCCAACTCGTCTTAAAACTTCAAATGGCCTGATGTACCTGGCCTCAATTTCCCAGCTACGTCAAAACTGATCGTTCCTCTGGTAGGAGAAAACTTCACAAAAATGCTATCTTCTTCTTCAAACTCCACTGGTCGACGACTACTATCAACCCAATGCTTCTGTCTGTCTTGGGCAATCCTGAGCTTACGTTCACTTTCTCTACTGCGTCAGTTACCATATATGGACCCAGCAGTACTCTTTCTTCTACGTCGTCCCATGCAAGTGGTGTACGGCAACGACGTCTATAGAGAGCTTCAAAATGGGGTCATACCAATGCTGGCTTGGTAGCTGTTGTTGTAAAAGAACTCTACCAAGTGCAAATGATCTTCCCAAGACCCTCCAAACTCTAAGACGCAAAATCTCGGCATGTCTTCAGGCGTCTGGATTGTCCTCTCTGATTGTCCATCTGTTCTGGGAGTGATAGGCAGTGCTGAACTTCAATTGTGTCCCCAGGCTGTCATGCAAACTTTTCCAAGAGTGAGAGGTAAAACGAGTGTCTCGGTCAGATACAATGCTTACCGGTACTCCATGAATCCGGTAGATATGTCGCATGTATAGTGCTGCCAACTTCTCGGTGGATAAACCAACTTTGAAGGGATAAAGGGAGCTGACTTCGGCAGTCGGTCCATGATAACCCAAATGGCATCCTTCCCTCCTTGGGAACGAGGCAGTCCTGACACGAAGTCCAATGTGATGTGCTCCCACTTCTACTCTGGAATGTCCAGTGGCTGTAGAAGTCCTGCGGGTCTCTGTCTGCTAGCCTTCACTTGTTGACAAATTAAACATCTAGCAACATACCTGGCCACGTCTTTCTTCATTCCAAACCACCAAACAATGGTACGCATATCCCGATACATCTTGTTAGCTCCAGGATGTATGGAATATTGCGACTGGTGTGCTTTATGCATCAGCTCGTTCCTCAGTTCGCCAGTTGGTACACAAAGCCTCATACCATTCTTCAGTGCTCCGTCACTGGCGATTGAGAATCCTTCAAGTGTTTCTGCCAGCACTTGATCTCTAAGCTTGCAAAGTGTCTCGACTTGAAACTGCGTCTCCTTGATTTTTGTCCATCAGACTCGAGCTCACTTGCAACTTCATCAACAATGGATCAGCATCCAGCTCCTTCCTTCCAGGCAGTATAATCTCCAGTCCAAGCTTCTCGATGTCCTCTAGCAGGTGCCGCTCCTTGGTCAAAAACATCGCCATAGGGTATCGACTAAGTGCATCTGCGACCACATTAATCTTACCTGGGTGGTATTGTAGATCGATGTCAAAATCCTTCATCAGCTCCAGCCATCTTCTTTGCCTCATGTTCAGCTCCATCTAAGTGAAATCATACTTGTGGTCTGTAAATATTTCTACTCTCTTTCCATAAAGGTATTGCTTCCATAACTTCAATACAAAATATCACCTGCTACAAGCTCCAAATTATGTGTGGGATAGTTCTTCTCATGAGTCCGTAATTGCCTAGACGCATAAGCAATCACTTTTTCATGTTGTTGAAGAACGCAACCCAGTCCTTTACCTGAGGCATCACTGTAGATTGAGAAACCACCAGTTCCTGCGGGTAGCGCAAGGGTTGGTGCAGTGGTAAGTCTCTTTTTCAGCTCCTCGAATGATGCCTGGCAATCTTCCGTCTAGATGAGCTCTTCATTCTTCCGAGTGAGCTTCGTCATCGGCTGAGCAATTCTGGCAAAACCCTTCACGAACTTCCGGTAGTAGCCAGCCAAGCCCAAAAACTCCTGATTTCAGCAACTGAGCTTGGGGTAGACCACTTCTCAACAACGGTTATCCTCTTCGGATCCACCGAAATTTCTTCTCCTGTGACAACATGGCCAAAAAAATCCATATTGTCTGGAAAGAAATCACACTTGAAAAGCTTACCATACAGCTTCTCCTTCCTCAAAGTTTCCAGAACTTTCCTGAGGTGCTCTTCGTGCTCCTCTTCCGTCTTTGAATAGATCATGATGTCATCGATGAAGACAACAACAATTGATCTAGGTATTCATGGAAAACCCTGTTCATAAGGTTCATGAACACCGCAGGAGCATTCGTCAGTCCAAACGGCATGACCAAGAATTCAATCTGCCCATGCTTGGTGTTGAATGTCGTCTTGGGAATATCTTCTTTCCTGACCCTGATCTGGTGGTAGCCAGATCTAAGAACAATCTTCAAAAATACCTTGGCCCCGCTCAATTGATCAAATAGGTCATCGATCCGGGACAGAGGATACTTGTTCTTGATGGTGATATTGTTCAGTGCCTGGTAGTCGATGCACATCCGTACTGTTCTGTCCTTCTTGGGCACAAACAAGACAGGTGCTCCCCAGGATGAAGCTCCGTCTCGAATGAATCCCAGAGCCTTCAGTTCATTGATCTGGTCCTTCATCTCCTTGGCCTCCTTCAGGTTGACTCTGTAGCATCCCTTAGAAATAGGGAAGAGCCGGGGACTAGGTCAATAGTGAACTCTATGTCTAGATCTGGGATAATCCGGGAAGACTATCAGGGAAAATATCTACCATAAAGGTATAACTAAGAAGTTTATTCATGTGGAAAATTATAGCAAAACTCTCATGATTGATCCAAGGACATCCTGTTACAACTTCTTATAACAATAGATAATGCTATTCAGCAGTCCTAGGTACTATTCTTCATGGTTCTGGCTCTTGCATGAGCAGTCTCCAACTGCTTTATCTTCTATGGACCTCAAGTCTGCATCATGCCTTATTGTAGGAGGCAAGGTCTGCTGGATAGGAAGAGAGTCCCTAGGCTGTGGCCTAACAGGTGTTGCTGGGATATGCGCTCTAGTTTGATGGAAAGATAAGGGACAGTCCTTTACCCGATGTTCAGCAGATCCACATGCCAAACATTGTCCCAATCACTTGCGGCAACTAACGGCCTGATGTCCAGGCCTCTTGCAGTAGTCACAAGACAAAATCCTCTTACGACAAGACTGCCTGAAAGTAGAGTACTTGATAGGGCCCAAATATCTTCTATATTCAGGGGTATCCCTCCTAGGACGAGGTTCCGCTCCAACTTGGTTGGAGATAGCTAAGGCTACATCCTTGACGTTCTTCATGACTTCTCTCGTGATATCCATCTGTTCCTGCTGGGCTTCAGCTTGAGCCTTCTGGGACTCCAGGATTTCTTGAAATAGGGTAATCATTTGGGAGGTGTTCGCTGGTACTGGTGGAGCATCAGGAATGGGTACTTTTCTAAGGAAATGCAGCTCAGTTTGAGAAGAGGTAGGATCCGTCGGTGTAGTAGAAACTTTACTGGATGCATTGTGGGGACGGTCAATCAGCTGCGAGGGAATAAACCCTGGACTTGGTTGAGGAGATGGGGTATGATCCGGAGATGACAGCTCATCGCCAGCAGGATTGGTCTTGTCAATGGCCATTCTCTGGAAGGTTTAGGATGCACACATAATCAAGGTAGCCTACCAGTCTATAATCAAGCAAAAATATTTATTTATATATAATTCGGACCTATGTTGTGACAAATCAATGTTCTAGTGTTCTAATTGTTTCTAGGTATGTTTTTCTAAGTTGTTGTTCATGACCTGCATGGGCCACCACTAAAAACATGTCACGACCCGATCCCAAATAATTGGGTCGAACCGGATCATGCCCAGCCTGCACCGTTCTTGAGACGGCGACAGTAAGCTGTTCCATTAGCAGGTAACCATAACAACAGCATCTATATTTGTCATAACTCAATGATCGAAAATTGAAAACTTTATTGAACATTTGAAATAAATACAACTGGAATTTAAAAGTACTGAAATAAATTCTGAATTCAAATAAACAGATTTTCAAATGAAACAACAAAACTGGAAAGAAAAATCTATCTAAGCATTCGGCTCATCGGCCTCGGCCCCTGCGTCCTCCAAAGGGGACTCTGGCAGCACTACGGGGTACAGAACAGGGTCGTAGTAGCTGTTGATTAACAGCTCAGCATCCTCATAGTTCCCTAAAAATGTTATCTCCAGTCAGGAGGGAGCAAAGTACAGTTTATACTAATTTGACAGTTGAAATAATAATAGAATCATGCACTTTTAAACAATTTAGAAATGAACAGTTTTTTAACAGTAAAACAGTGTGATTTGAATAGGCAATGAATATGACCGGCTTGGGTTTGTTACAGTTCAGATACGACTTATCCCCGTGTGTATGAGGGGTAAGCTAGTACTGTTCTAAGTTATTTTGGGATGTGGTCATACTCATTACACTACTCCCCCAGTCCCCAAACAGTTACAGTAGTTACAGTAGTTACAGTCAGTGCTCTCAGAGAGAGTTCCGTGTTGCATCGTGGTTTAAACTTGCATTAAAACGATTACTAAATAACTGTAAACTAACACAAAATGTACTTGCCTCAAAATGGACTGGACTGAAAAGATTGAAGACTTCGAGATGGGAATTAGGATCATCCTCGAATTCCTACATTCGAAAAATTGACTCAGAATCCATGGTTACCAAGCTAACTATACTAGTTGAAATCTCTAATTGTGTCCTAATCAATTTTAAATCTTTATTTATTAAACACGAACAAAAACGCGATTATTGGTGCGTTGAAATAACGAAGGAAAGATCGTTTAAACTTTGTATTTTGGAAAAACTCGTAGTCACCAAATTAATTGATTAAAACTTTGTATTTTTCGTAATTATATATAAAACTAAATTTCTTATTTTAATAAGAAATACATGATCGTTGTTAATTATTAAAACTTGTAAATTTTAATGTGAAAAAGCTTAATTAATTTTTATATGAAAATAACTATCTATTTCGATTTACGCGTACGCTACAAAAACTCGCAAAACCAACAAATAACAGAAAATCCTATGTTACCAAATTACAAGTTACAGAGCCAACAACCAACTGGACTTATGCCCATTATAATTTATTTACATAAATTAAAATAAGACAAAACGGTCGTTAGTTCTAAAACTTCCTACAATTTAATTATGAATAAAATAAATAATAAGGATAAATTAAATAATAACGAGTCTCAAACTTTGGTCCAATCATCATATAGGCTAATGTCTCAACGTCCGGGCGAAGTCGGTTTCGTTTGCACTTAGCCAGGGCCTATTGACCGATACGGTCGTCGCCCAAAAACCAAAATATTAATATTTTCCGAAATCCATTTTAAAATTATTTTAAAATATAATTAAATTTACGAAAAAATCCGGCAACATTTTCTCTGGTCAACCCAAAAACTGGAAAAAGTGTGCCAATATTTTCCTGCAAATCCCAAACCAGGGAATCCTAAAAAATATATATAAAAATAACCACAAACATTCCCAATATTAATTCGGAACGACCCGAAACGAATTCGGGAGTCCGAAACCAACCCAAACATCACAGCACAAAAATCGAAAAGATCCGAAAACTAAAATATTTAGAAATTTATTTCCGAAAAGTTTTCGGAAAGCAAAACAACCAACAGAACCTTTCCGAAGGTTCTCGGGAAATCCCGAAACGAACAGAACTAAGCCAAAACCACCGAATAAATCCAACAATGGTTCCGAAAAATTCCCGGAACCAAACACGTAACCGAAAGCCGAATTTCCGAAGAAATTCATGGACCAAAATATCATCATTGACATGGGGAGGGACGAACTACTGTGATTAACCAGGGATTATCCAAAATGACGGAATCCGAAGGGTTGCCTCGGACTCGGGACGCGCAAATCTACGGATCGGACTCGAAATCCAGTGAAGAGTGCTGGACAGGAGCTGTCCAGAACAATGGGCAGTCTCGGGGTGCGCCGGGGTCAGCGCTGGGTCGTGCGGATCGGCGACGGGAGCTCGGGGGTCGGCCGACGAGAGCTCGAGCCGACGGGGAATGCCAGGGCGGCTGCGGCAGAAAGCGCCGAGGGTCGGGCGTCGCTGGGAGGCACGCACGGGGGCGCGGGCGGCCGGGTCGGGTCCGACTGGGTGTCGGCTACGGGGGCGCGGGCGGCCGGCTGGAGGAGGCCGGCGGGCGTCGGGGGTTCGGTCCGTGCGGTGTTGGCCGAGAGGGTTCAGAGCTCTGGGGCTCGGGTGTGGCTCTGGAGAGGAGGGGGTTTTGAAGTGAAGGGAAGTTTTGGGGGAGAGTTGAGTGAAGGGGTGTTGATCTCTTCTCTGGAGAAAATAGAGAGGGAGAGGTGGAGTAGTAGAGTTGGGGTTGTGGTGTTTAATAACAGGGAGTGGGAGCATGGGTTAAGGCTGTGAGTGAAAGATGGAAAAGGGAGTAAGGAGAAAATTGTACGTGGGGTTGGAGTTGAGGATCTGGTCCAACTTGGACCAGCTCCAAATAAAGTTAGGAATATTATTATTATATTTTTTTAAAAGAAAAACAAAATTCAAAAAGAAGGAAGGGGTTCAGGTTGGGTCTGGGTTCGGGAATTGGTCTGGGCACGGGTCGGGTCAGCAATCAAAAACCATAATAAATTTTGAAATTAATTTCCAAGCCAATAATAATAATAATAGTAATAGTAATAATATTATAATATTAATAATAATTCACAAAACAAAACTGGGTTTCACACTGAGGTACGACATCTAGGAGGATGAGCATGTGACCACGACATGTGATTCCAGATAAATGTAGGGTTAATCTAGGCAACTAAAGATGGTAGAAGCATTGGAAGGGAGCAGAATCTCGAGATCGTGCATGCCAGCCGCCACATGTGCTATGATTATCTGTCTAGCACAAGGCTGACCGCCCCGGATATTGTTATCGTCCGCAATAGCGAATGGCAGTATCTGACTACTATATGTACTACCATATGATTGATCTGTTTTGCATGGTTGCCTTTGAGGGACCAGTGCTTATCCATGTGCTATGCATTATTATTTGGCCTCGTTAGCCCTGCTGGACGTAGCACGATCTGAGGATTCTTATATTGCATTGTTGGGATAACCCAACCTCCACATAGATAGCCGTAGACATTTGAGTGGCCGCTTATTCACCTAAATTAGATGGATTGTTGCTTGCTAAGCTGGATGGCACGTAATACTGTCCCGGTGCGGTAATTCATCCCCTTGTTCTTGTTTGATGTAGGGATGGGTTACTGTTCCGATGACAGACTATGAGTTCCAGTTGGCGATGCAAGTATTAGTGGATGTTAGGATGATTGTGATGATTGTTGGTTACTTACGTATTAGTTGTTGGAGTGCTGCCTTATATTCTGTAATCGTGCGTTGGTACCGCACGATCCTTTACCCTCATTACTGCTGTTCATACATGTTATTCCTATCATATATTATATCATGCTGGGTTTTTTCGCCCGTCCTTGAGCCTTCCTTTCTGGTACTTGCTACGGTTAGCCTGACCAACCCTGGATTGTTCCCAGATTGCCTGAGACCGACCCTGTGGATCTTTCAGACTTGACTTGGAGGACGTTCTTCAGTTCCTGACCATGAGGGAACTGTGTAGGAAGGTATTCGTGTCTACATTATTTTTTATTGTAGACTCTCTGATTATCATATGAGTATTTCCTGCTTTCCATATGATTATCTCTCTTATCGTTATTTTATTGATTATTGTATGTGGATATGAGATCAGATTTAGGTCATAGACTGCTTGCATGCTAGGATACCCAACAAGATTGACAGCCACGATCGCCGTATAACGTCTTCATACCTTATACGGTGTAGCTGGACTGCGTCTGTCCCCGTATTCCGATACTGGGGTGTGACAAGGTTTTATTGTTGGCCCATGCAGGTCTCGTTTTGAGATATCGTTGGGTATCACATGATTATTGATCTCAGTCCATAATTCCTTGGGATTCTAACTTGCTATACACTTGCCCTTCGCTCCCTTGATCTTGCAAACTGGTCTTTTCCTCTACTTGGACCTATCTTGCTTGGCCATGTCTTATTCGTGTTATCTACCTCTGATCCTTGTTTGATTGCTATGATCCTATAGTTGGTCATGTCGATCACCTTATTTGATGAGATGTTATCTTATCTCCATCATTTGGGTTATATGATTATTTATCTTAGGGTCTGTACTCTCTACCGGTGTTTCGCCTTGTTTGATTTCCTGTTATCCATTTCGTGCGTTGACTACGTGTTGACTTAGTATCATTATCGCCCTCTTCGAGCGTTGGCTGGAATGTTGCGGAATGAAGATTCCATCTGGACTCTGATATTGGATATTTTAACATTTGTTGAGTATCCAGTGGATATTCTTGTATGAATTCAGCTCCTTTGATTCAGGATATTTTTGCAATCATGATTATCTGTTTCAGATATTATTTTTTATAGATATACTTTCTATATATTATGTTTTGATATGGATTCTTGATTTGGAGTATTTTCCTACGGATATGGAGTATTTTTGTAGAAAAGCTATCTTGTAGTTATTATTGAAGATATTTTTGGATGTTTTACAATTCACCTGGATTTTGGATTTTGATTATTTTTTAGGACTCTCGTTATAATGTTAGAGATTTTGTGATTTTAGTGATTTGGATATGTGAGTTATGGATTTGATTCGTTTTGGGTATTTGTCAAGAGTACCGGGTGACCCTAGTATACCTTGACGGCGTGGTAACGAAAGTTACAGCCGCTCGATTATAGTGTCATGGTGAATCTTTTGCAGCCATTCTGGATGGCGTGACAGGGAATGACCATGGCACACATTTTTCGGATATTAGGAAACTACGGTCATCGGTTCGAGACAGATATCCTGTATTTTATGATTTTATGCGGATTTTTTTTTTTTTTTTATGTAGTTGGGATTTTACAATTTCGGACATTGTTTTCGACATTCTATACTTGTTTTGATTTATGGGGTTATTTCGTGTATGGGAGACTTTAATTTTCGAGATTCTTTCGATGTTTTGGATTTACCTTGCGAGTTGATTTATTTAGCTAGACCTTGTTCTCTTTGATGTTTTTATATTAAGATTTTGTTTGTTTCTTATTGTATTACTTGATTTATGTAAGGTGGGTAGAGTTTTCATGGCAGATATATATGTACTAGTTTTGAAAACCCTATTTTGATAAATTTAAAATTTCGAGGACGAAATTTTTGTAAGGTGGGTAGGATGTCATCTCCCTATTTTTCCAAAATACGTATATGACTGTATTTCTGTATTTGGAGGATTTTGAATTTTGGGTATTTTTAAAATTTTAATGTTTATTTATTGAAGGAGAGTGTTATCCCATTATTAATATTGCTACTATTATTATTATTATTATTATTATTATTATTATTATTATTATTATTATTATTATTATTATTATTATTAATATCATTGTTATTATTATTATTATTATTATTATTAATTTTATTAATCTAACCTACCCCTCCCCTTACCTAACCTAACCCCAACCCATACTCTCCCTCACTCCACTCTCTCTCAGCCGCCCCCTCCCATCTATCTCTCTCTCCCTCTCCCGAGAACCAGCACACCCCCCAATTCCCTTTTTCTCTCTCTCTCTTCACTCAGCTCTCCTCTCCCTCTCGTGCACTCTCTCTCCCTCTCCTCTGGCTCAGCTACTAGCCCCTCCCTCTCGTTTTCTTCTCTCCCGCTCGTCCCCAGCATCTCCTATGGCCGCCACCTCCACCATCACCCACCGGCGCCACCGCTATGGCCGCCTCCTCCCCGAGCTCCCTCTTTTCGGAGCCGCGACCGCCACCACCACTGCTCCCACCACCATCTTCCACCACCAGCACCGCCTTCACCGCCATCTCCTCCGCTGCCGATGTCCCCTCCGCCGGAGCCCTTCCGCCCCCTCCTTTCCTCTTCTCTTCGACGGACATCACCACCGCCGTGCTTCCGCCGCATGTGGCGCGCCAGCCTCGAGTGGCGGGACGCCCTTGGTCCCCGTAGGCAGCGTGTTCCCCGGGCCACGTGTCTTGGGTCACGTGCACTCGGTTCACGCGTTCCCTCGTTTCCCGTATTTCTCGGGATGCATGCCCATTGATTTGTGTCGTCTCGGTTTGCGCATACCTTGGTGTGCGTGTCGTCTCAGTCTTCTTGCATCTCGATTCACGTGCTATCTCGATTTGTGCATCGCCTTGATTTTTGTGTCTCGACCTTTGTGCCTACCTCGTGACCCGTGCCGCCTTGATTTACGTGCATGCACCGATTTGCGTGTCGTATGATTCGTGCACTCGGTTCGCGTGCATGTCTCGATTTGCGTGTCGCATGATTCGTGCGCCATCTTGATATTCGTATTTTCCTCGATCTACGTGTATTTCTCGATTTACGTGTACGTTGTCTTCTGTTCATCTCGATTTTCGAGTCATTTCGATTCTTGTGCGCGTCTCGATATACGTGTACGTCTCGGTTTGTGTGTCATCGATCCGCGTGCCTTGATTTTCATGCTAGATCCCTGTACTACTTGCGAGACCCGCACGGTATAGCCTCGTGCCATTCTTCATGATTGTTATCATTATTTTATTAATTAATTGTAATAATTGTTTATTGTGTGTTCTGAGGACCTCGATGGACGTGCTAGCCTGGATCCTGATCGCCAAAGACTTGCTTACCTAGCCGAGCCCCCTAGACAAGTATCCCTTGCTCATCGACGGCTCTTGCCCTCCCTCCTGAATTTTATTGCATTTAATTAATTTGTACTTGTAAATTGTATAACCATGATTAGTGTAGCCTAGTAGTAGAACTGCCATGATGATAACTTAGGATAGCTTGGTCCGATACCGGGATAGACCGTATCGGACAACTCGGATGGGTCATCCACACCTCCTAGGACACGAGCACGACTCACTTGTACGGACTGTCCCCGTATGCCCCGTGTCCGACTCGCGATCGGGTAACGGCTCTGGCTAACTATTCTTGTGGCTGTGATTGTGCTTGAGTTAGAACTAGAGACATGTGCTGTGATGTGCCCTGCGAGGCAATTTCTTGTTATATGTGTTGGCTTGGCGCCCAGTACGCATTATAGTGCTACTAGAGGCCGGGACTTAGTGGTCTCGGGTTCGATTGGTTTCCAGTACGCATCGTAGTGCTGCTGGAGGCCGAGACTTAGTGTTTTCGGCTATCGATCTGTTCCCAGTACGCATCGTAGTGCTGCTGGTAGCTGAGACTTGGTGTTCTCAGCCAGCGATTCTGCGATTCTGCGGCGGGTTACGTCGAGTGGTTTTAGCCCCAATTTGTAGGGTGCTCCCATCCAGATTACAAAGGAGACTCTACCGGATTTTTTCCAGAATTTTCGATCGAGAATTTGGTTCGAATGATTGGGCAGAACCATTCCTTTGGTTTGATGGACTGGGCTCGTGCATGTTCACCTTGGCATAGTTTACATGATCCCATTGCCTGCTAGATAGACTCCCGACTAGATTAGTGGCCTAGCGTCTTGACCTGTCTTGTCCGTCGGATAGCGTAAGGAGAGCGGTTCTACTCGGGAGACGGTCTGCAACCCTGGTCCTTGTTTGGTTTAAGGATTGTGGATCTGCTCCAGAGTGGTTCATGCAATCCTTGCCATTTTTCGACGCCATTAATTAATAAACACTTGTACCCTGACCATTCATTCTAGGAGTTGTCCTAGTATAGCCAGATAGGCTGGCAGTTGTCTTATGTATCGGAATTGTGACATTGTGAATATTTAGATTGCGTATTATTGGAGGATTGATCTGGAATAATGTATTGGTAGATTTATTGGATTCCTGGAGTTTGATTATTGTGCGAATACTTCGCGAAACGAGGAGAATATCGAGGGTATTATTATATAATTTTTACTCGACTTCCCAAGCGCCCAAAACCTGGTACCTTTGCTGTATCCGGATAGTTGGGAGACTTAGTTGCTGATAGCCTGTGATCATTGACTCGAAGGATTCTTGTGAGCCAGAGGGCCTAGCATTGTCTATAGTAATTAGCCTAGTACCAAGTGATCGTATTTTCCTGATATGATATTTATCCGTTCGGGGATGGAAAGACTATTGATAGAATGATCCGGTAGGTAGACCGACTTGATGATTAGAGCTGTAGACCCCCATATGTACTTGAGATGCTACTATAGTAGAGATCCTGACCATGTACCTAACCTGGTATCCATGTCACGATGTGGGCAGAGGACTCCATGTGATTGACCGATTGACCATGTTCCTGACTTGACTACTTGTACCCATGCTGGTACCATTCTACGTGTGCACTGAGGTGCTATCCTACGTGTACACCGAGGTGCTATCCTACGTGTGCACTAAGGTGCTATTCTATGCATACACTGAGGTGCTATTCTATGCGTGCACTGAGGTGCTACACATTTCTATGTGTTATATGGCAGTGCATTCATCTTCCAGCACAGACATGGTAGTTGGCCTGTAGTTTTAGCGTGGTTAGGACTGATTGACTGCTTGCTGCATTACACTAAGAATGAATCCAGATTTGAGACTTTCAGTGTCGAGGTGGATTCGTACTTAGTGTACCCGTACTGAGGTACGACATCTAGGAGGATGAGCATGTGACCACGGCATGTGATTCCAGATAAATGTAGGGTTAATCTAGGCAACTAAAGATGGTAGAAGCATTGGGAGGGAGCAGAATCTCGAGATCGTGCATGCCAGCCGCCACAGGTGCTATGATTACCTGTCTAGCGCAAGGCTGACCGCCCCGAATATTGTTATCGTCCGCAGTAGCGAATGGCAGTATCCGACTTCTATATGTACTACCATATGATTGATCTGTTTCGCATGGTTGCCTTTGAGGGACCAGTGCTTATCCATGTGCTATGCGTTATTATTTGGCCTCGTTAGCCCTGCTGGACGTAGCACGATCTGAGGATTCTTATATTGCATTGTTGGGGTAACCCAACCTCCACATAGATAGCCGTAGACATTTGAGTGGCCGCTTATTCACCTAAATTGGATGGCTTGTTGCTTGCTAAGCTGGCTGGCACGTAATGCTGTCCCGGTGCGGTAATTTATTTCCTTGTTCTTGTTTGATATAGGGATGGGTTACTGTTCCGATGACAGACTACGAGTTCCAGTTGGCGATGCAAGTATTAGTGGATGTTATGATGATTGTGATGATTGTTGGTTACTTACGTATTAGTTGTTGGAGTGCTGCCTTATATTCTGTAATCGTGCGTTGGTACCGCACGATCCTTTACCCTCATTACTGCTGTTCATACATGTTATTCCTGTCATATATTATATCATACTGGTTTTCTTCGCCCGTCCTTGAGCCTTCCTTTCTGGTACTTGCTACGGTTGGCCTGACCAACCCTGGATTGTTCCCAGATTGTCTGAGACCGACACTGTGGATCTTTCAGACTTGACTTGGAGGACGTTCTTCAGTTCCTGACCATGAGGGAACTGTGTAGGAAGGTATTCTTGTCTACATTATTTCTTATTGTAGACTCTCTGATTATCATATGAGTATTTCCTGCTTTCCATATAATTATCTCTCTTGTCGTTATTTCATTGATTATTGCATGTGGATATGAGATCAGATTTAGGTCATAGACTGCTTGTATGCTAGGATACCCAACAAGATTGACAGCCACGATCGCCGTATAACGTTTTCATACCTTATACGGTGTAGCTGGACTGCGTCCGTCCCCGTATTCCGATACTGGGGAATGACAAGGAAACAATAAATCTAAATTATATATAATACAATGTCTACAACATCCTGTATGGTACGCCAGACATTTAAAAAAATGGCAACCTTGAGGGAAAGAGGGAACAAAAATGGAGTCTGTACTTTAAAAAAGAAGAAGGCTAAATTGCAACTTGATACCCTCAACTATCATTATTTTTCAACTTGATACCCTCAACTTTTATAGGTACTAACTTAATACCCTATCTCAACTTTTATTTCTAACTTAATACCCAATTTTTTATTATTCCTAAACTACCCTCCCCTCTCCTCCCGGCTGCTACTTTCTCCACCCCTCCCCTCCTCCGGCGGCCATCCCCCCTCTCCTCCCCCACCGGTGACCACCCCCACTACCCCCTTACTCCCCTCCGCCTCCGACCACCTCCACGTACCGCCGCCTGCTCGCGCTGTCGTCCACTGACACCCATAGCCGGAGAGAGAGGGGTTGGGGGAGAAGGATGGGGCAATTTGGTTAAATTTTTTTCTTCAGGGTATCAAATTAGTACACATAAAAGTTGAGAGTATCAAGTTGTAATTTAGCAACAAAAAAAAAACCAATAAACGCCAAATGCATGATCCTGGTCCGCATGCAGTGATCAAAGTTTTGGGGAAGGTTTTGGTTTTTTCTAAGGGCACCACCATTATTGCTAAGGGGCAACCATTACTTGGGGGCAGCCCAAGGAGGTAGAGATTTTGCTAGGGGGCACCCAAATTTTGCTAGGGGGCAGCCCAATCCCCCAAACCCTTCATTCCTTCCCATAACCCATTTTACACTCTCTCTCCACCAAAAGAAAAAAAAAGAGAACTCTTCCTCTCCCTCTCCCTCTCCCAAAACCCTACTTTCTTCTCCTCCACCACTCCACTCCCAATTCCTCCACCAAGATTTCTTCAACAACATTCGTAGATCCGAAGAGATGACACGCAAGTCGAAGCAACCGGAATCTAGGTACGTTCTTCCCTAATTTCTTCAAGAATTTTGTACATTCTATTCAAAACCCTAGAATATTTTTAATTCTCAAAAAGTTTTGATAAAATAGGTTTAGAATATCTTTATGGTTCATGAAAGGAATTTTTGAACACAAGAAACCCACATTTTTTCTTGAAACCCTAACCCTAGAAGACGACAAACGAGCATCTCGTTTTGGCTGTTTGGGTTTGAATACAGTAGGACTGCCAGGCCTGTGGCAGTCCTAATGTAAAGCAGGACTGCCACAGTCCTGAAAGAGGACTGTCAGGACTGTGGCAGTCCTGCTTTACATTAGGACTGCCACATGCCTGGCAGTCCTACTGTAATGAGATATGGGGTGGGTAACTGGATGATGCTCATATACGGGGGGTAACTGCATGTCCTATTTTTGTTTCTATTATTTAATAATTGTACGTTGTCCTGCAGTCCTCCGGCCGCTAACAAAAGAATACGGCCCACCGCGTCAAAGCGGAAGGAACGTGCGGGACGTCCTCTCGAGCGTCCGATTACAATTTTCGAACCGGCGCCCCAAGCTCGATCTCGGATGCCGCCACCGGCACGTCAAGCTCGGTCGAAGCAACGAGCTCCTACTCCTATGCGTTCTTCTGATGACGACGACGACGTGCCAATTGGCCGACTCCTATCACGTCAAGGTGGTTCTGCTCCATCTGAGGAGGCCGGTCCTTCTGTGCCGCCTGTCCGTCCGTCCGGTTGCTCAATGTTGGTTTCTTTTGAGAACCACATTGCATATGAAATATGGAAGAACCCGGTATGTATATGACGTTTGTAAGCTACCAGTTTAGTATACTATATATATATATATGTATTTCATAATTGTTATTTTTTTCTGCTGTTCGATATACAGAGGACATATCGTATCCTTAGGGCTGTGAGTCACGGGAAGAAAACCGTGTCCTGGCAGTTTGAAAGCTTATCGCAGGCCGTCCAGAGCAAAATTATACCGAGCGGCTTGCACAATTTGGCACAAAATGCCTATCAGACAATGGATAGTGCCCTCATATCCGTCTTTGTGGAGAGATGGCACCCGGAGACCAACACATTTCATCTCCCAGCAGGGGAGATGACCATTACACTTGACGACGTCTACCAGATACTGGAGCTGCCAGTGACCGGGCGCGTCATGACCAAAGAACATTACACCAATGAGAAATCCGTGAAATGGTACGAGAAGATCGTCAAGTTTGTCTCAAGTCACCTTGGACTTCAGGCTACCAGTTTTACAACTCTGCCAGGCTTCAAAAAGTCATATGGAATTCCTCTGTCATTTCTGGTGGACCACTTCATGGATATGGAGGTGGATGACGGTGACGATGATATGGTCGACGCGGTGGCCCGTGCGTATATGTTGTTCGTCCTAGGAACGGTCGGCATTTCGGACAAGTCCGGAACGTCGATATATGCTAGGTACATGCTCAATTTATCTGAAGTGGATGACTTCATTGATATATCATAGGGAAGCGGTATCCTAGCCAATCTTTACCGCGAGCTCGGCATCGCATCCCGTGTCGGGACTAAGATAATGGCCGACTGTCAGACTCTGCTACATGTAAGAAAACTTCTAACAATTTAATATTGTATACTTTATTTTGTTGTTTATTTTTTGACTATTCATTTAAAAATTGAATAGGCATGGATATACGAGCACTTTTCGATGCTCAGACGGGGTGACCTGAACCCAGATTATGTTGAAAACCTTCCTAGAGTGTCTCAATGGAGGCCATCCTAGCTGGAAATCAAAAATTGGCAAACACTGGCTTCCATTCGTGAAGTACTAGACAATTTGGTACCAGAAGAGGTACTAAATTTTGACTTACTTTGTCATATTAATTTTGTTTTGTTGTTAACTGTTTTTCTACAGATTTTTTGGAATCCATACCGGGATTTACGTGAGCAGAATCGTGAGGTCCAACCAGTTTCTTTATTTCATGGCATGATCACATGCTATGATATCACGGAGCCGTACATGCCCGATAGAGTATTTCGTCAGTTTGGCTTTGTGCAAACTGTGCCGAAGCGCACACTATTACTGTTGGAGCCTTCGCGCAGAACCCAACCTTTAAATTACAAACTGGCAAATTTCGACTGGATGATCGACTTTTACTCCGAGTGGCAACGACATGTACTTCGGAAATCTGAAAGACTACCGGTCACCCTGATGGCCAACTGCAACGAGGACTACATGTCATACTTCCTGGGGGTCGGACATCCTAAGTTGTCGAACCCTACAAACCTGGGTCCCGTGGCCGTCGGAGCAATTGGAGCGCTTCCTTCCAAAAACGTCTTGTATGCTGGGTTGGTGAGGATGGTGAGTTCCATATTTGTAATTAGATTGAGATTTCCATGTTTGTAGACTAAATTCACTTATACTTTCATTTACAGTCTCAAAAGGTGAAGGAATTGGCCCAGACACTCTAGAGAGGTTGCCAAAGTGACACTAGTGTCGCGGTCGCCAATGAGCTTGATCGTATCGACGACGTGGTCGAGTTCCCCTACATGAATAATAGGAAGTCTCGTTCAAAGGCCCGACATGATATGTAGTTGGATGTGGAATGATTATTAGTTGGATGTAATATGGATGTTTTTGTAAAGATGTTTTTGTTGTTTGAAACTTAAAGGATATATTTGTTGTTTAGAAACTTAAGCTGTTGGGCAGACTTTTGAAGGATATGTAGTTGACACTTACGTTATTTTTTTGAAGTTGGATATTTTGTCTAATATGTAGTTATGATTTATGTTGTTATTTATGTAGTTGTTGGATATGTAGTTGTCTGATATGTAGTTGTTATTTACGTTTGGAAACTTAAGTTGTTGGCCAATTCCTGATATTCTTGATTTAGTATCAGGACTGCCAGCACCCTGGCAGTCCTACACTTATGTAGGACTGCCAGGGTCCTGGCAGTCCTAATTGAAACCCTCCGTGATGAGAGTTTCAAAATGAAACTCTCTGTCACAGAGAGTTTCAAATAGGACTGTCAGCACCCTGGCAGTCCTACTTAAGTGTAGGACTGCCAGGGGGTGGCAGTCCTATTTATAACTCTCTGTGATGAGAGTTTGAAACTGAAACTCTCTGTCACAGAGAGTTTCAATTATGACTGCCACCCCCTGGCAGTCCTACACAAAAGGAGGACTGCCAGGGTGCTGGCAGTCCTAATTGAAACTTGCTGTTACAGCAAGTTTTAATTAGGACAACCAGCACTCTGGCAGTCCTACATAAGTGTACGACTGCCAGGGGGTGGCAGTCCCATTTGTAAGTCATTGAATTAATATTTGTTTGCGATTCTAAAATTTTGGCAAAAGTGCTAAAACGGAGGTCCAAATATCATTTTTTGCGATTCTAAAATTTTGGAAGGCCGTCTAACGGTGAAGCGGTTAATCTCAGGCTTCTCAAAGATACGCTCATTTTGCGATAAACCGGGCCTCGTTTCGATCTCCCAGTTAAAAGTTATGGTCCTCCAAAGTTTTAACTGACCATAAAATGCAGGAGAATGACCATTCTCCGTGTTAGAACACGAAGAATGTTAATTTCGCATGAGGGTGACCATTCTCCGTCTTAATTTACACGGAGAATGGCCATTCTCTGTGTTAGTAACACAGAGAATGACACTCTCCGTCTTAATTTACACGGAGAATGCCCATTCTCCGTGCTAAATTACACGAAGAATGGCCATTCTCCGTGCTAAATTACATGGAGAATGGCCATTCTCCGTCTTAGAATGGCCATTCTCCGTGTAATTTAGCACGGAGAATAGTCATTCCAGTGTTAAAACGCAGGAGAATGACCATTCTCCGTCTTAATTTACACGAAGAATGGCCATTCTCCGTGTAATTTAGTACGGAGAATGGTCATTCCAGTGTTAAAACGCAGGAGAATGACCATTCTCCGTGTTAGAAACACGGAGAATGGAGAATGGCCATTCCCAATGCTAAATTACACGGAGAATGGTCATTCTTCGAGCTAAATTACACGGAGAATGGCCATTCTCCGTGCTAAAACACAAAAGAATGGTCATTTATATAACAGCAAGTTTCAATTAGGACTGCCAGCACCCTGGCAGTCCTCAGTCCTAATTGAAACTCTCTGTGATAGAGAGTTTCAAAACTCTCATCACAGAGACTTACAAATAGGACTGCCACCCCCTAGCAGTCTTACATTCAATTAGGACTGCCAGCACCGTGGCAGTCCTAATTGAATGTAGGACTGCCCGGGGTGGTAGTCCTGATACTGGATCGGATAGCCATTCTTCGTGCTAAATTACACAGAGAATGGCCATTCTTCGTGCTAAATTACACGGAGAATGGCCATTCTCCGTGCTAAAACACAGGAGAATGGCCATTTATATAACAACAAGTTTCAATTAGGACTGCCAGCACCCTGACAGTCCTCCTTTTGTGTAGGACTGCCAGGGGGTGGCAGTCCTAATTGAAACTCTCTGTGATAGAGAGTTTCAAAACTCTCATCACAGAGACTTACAAATAGGACTGCCACCCCACTGGCAGTCCTACATTCAATTAGGACTGCGAGGGGTGTGGCAGTCCTGATACTGGATCGGATAATTTAACAAATTGGTATATTTTGCCACATATACTTGCACACAGGTAAACACATATAACACAGATAGCACACATGTAAACACATATAACACAGATTGCACACAGGTAGACATATATAACACATATAGCACACAGGTAAACACATATAACATACTGAACTTCATATTTCACTATATACCAAATTTACTCCATATAGATTAGTGGACTTCATTGTATACAAAAGTGGTCCTCCATATACAAAATGTCAAACTATAAATATATCCATAGTTAGTCGATTTCGACGTCGTAGTGGTCAGCAGGTAAGTCTCTTGGCTCCTCAAACTTCAACAACTTCTTACAATGGTTGATCTGATCAACGAAAGGTGTGGTCCAAGCGATGGCTTCGACCAGTGCTCTTTTGTACCCAACTGTTGAAGGTGGAGGAATCAGAGAATGAGCGATCATCTTTAGTATAACGAAGTGATCCCCGATTAGACCTATAGTACATAGGTTAGAATGTCCGTGGTCCGTCGGAGGAGCGCACATCGGAAAGAATGTATTGCTAATATCCGATGAGATAAGTACAACAGGTTTCATGTACCTATTAGCAAATAAATAGCCGGCAGACGAGACTGACATGTAGTGGTCTTTTCCGGTAACATTGTCGGTGCAAGAGATACTTACCAACAAACTTGCAACCGTTTCTTCGCTTAGGATGCGGGAGTAGAATGGAAGACGAGTCTCTAACTCCTCGTACAGCTCCTGCCTCACCCATCTCCATCCGTCTTTGTCATCATAACCAAGATGACTTGCAAGCACATGAAATCTGCAATGGCCATCACCGGGGACATCGACAATAGACCAAATGTAACTGTGAAGCTCAGGTTGAAATTTATCAATATACAAACTCGTTGTTTGGCTTGCAATGGTATCTTATCTTGGGAGGTCTATTTTCTCCATTTTTCGGTAAACGACAAGCTTGTCCTTCCGTGCAGGCGGAGGTTGCTGTAAGCTTCGTTCAACATGCTCAAAGGACGATGGATCTCTCTTAGTCGACTCCAGCCTTCTCTTCTGTGAACTAGTCAATCTTGTTTGAGGCCTGCCTTTAGGATTCGAAACAACGGACGGCTCATGCATTCTAGTAGTCATCGAACATACAATTTCTTGGATTTTAAGCTCAATGGACATCCGTTCCGCTCCTACTGAGGTACACCACCTTGCGTGGAGAAGTTTTACTTGTGGCAAAGAGAAGAAATCATCGTCCGTCTTCACCAGGGGCATCATAGACAATTGTCTCCAACGTTGATCGACAATATCTACTGGAATAGGAATAGATTCACGGCGATATTCATTAATCTGATGTGCACAAGGGAGGCCCAGTATATGTCGATATACACACCCATAAACCTCGTGATCAAACCCGACAAACTTTGACCTTTCAATCTCATCAACTATTAATGCCAACGCCTTGTGAGATACCACGCGCATTAAGGCATCTAAGAGTACTTCCTTTCTATGCTCATGCTTGACTATATTCAAACTCATCTCAAATGATGCCTTAATTTCATTCACCGTCCGGTCTACTGATAAATGTATAGCTTGTCAAACAGAGACAAAGTTGTCGAGAGATGATTTTAGGTGTCTCTTCAATAAAGAGTGTGCTCCTTCGACACGGTTGGTAGTTGTCGTACCGTAATGCTTTACCACATTCGACTACGCTAAGACGAATTGTTCTTTGTGCGGTTCAAGCCATATATCTTTGATGTAAGAAATGTATGTCGGCTCCCTCGCCTTCCACTTTTGCTTGAACAAGTACCATGCGGCATCGTAACTGGCAATCGTAGAGGCTCGCCACACACAATTCTAATTATTGTAGAAATCGTCAAAAATTTATATGTCAATTTTACCATCCTCCTTCCGAAACTTCAACTTACGTTGGGCTTGAATATTATGATTGACATGCCAAGTGCATAGCAATGTATCCGCTTGAGAAAAAATAATGCGAATAGCATTAATTAGGGCATACTCTCTGTCGGTAACAAAAACTGACGGCTCTGTATGACCGGTGTAAAGTGTTTTCAGTTTCTCCAACGCCCATTTGTAGTCTTCAAGTTTCTCACTTTTCATGAAGCTATTGCTTTATTTGATTCTGGGGCCAGTCACAGCTTCATATCTGCAGCTTTTATCTTTAGACATAGTATTGTATCTGAGCCTTTAGACTGCACCTATAAAATCTCGACTGGCGGAGGCATCATCTTGGTAAAGAATATTTACGTCGGTCGCCGCATTACCATAGGAGGCCGGGAAATGCGCGCTAGTTTACTCGTAATGCCACTCCCGAGCTTTGATATAGTGCTCAGCATGGATTGGTTGAGTAAATATTTTGCTAGCATCGATTGTCACCGCGGATGTGTTATGTTTAGTCCGCCTGGGGAGACCGTGTTCGAGTTCGCTAGAGGAGCAGTAGAGCAGCATGTCGACGCTCTTTGTGGGACCATGGTAGCGGAGAAGGAGCTACCTCATCCCATCATCGCAGAGTTTCTCGACGTATTTCCAGAGGAGCTACCAGGGCTGCCGCCAGATAGAGACATTGAGTTCTCCATTGATCTAGTACAAGGTGCGGAGCCAGAGTCGCAGCGAGTATACAGGATCAACAACAAAGAAGCTGTAGAACTGAAGAAGCAGATCGACGAGCTACTGGAGAAAGGGTTCATTAGATCAAGCTCGTCGCCTTGGGGTATACCAGTGCTGTTCGTGCCAAAGAAGGACGGGACAGTGCGTATGTGTATCGACTACCGGACTTTGAATAGCAAGACGATCAAGAACAAATACCTGCTACCCAGAATTGACGATCTTTTCGATCAGTTGAGCGGTGCACGGGTGTTCTCGAAGATCGACTTGAGGTCGGGGTACCACCAAGTGAAAGTGAAGAAAGAAGATATTCCGAAGATAGCCTTCCAGACCAAGTACGGCTAGTACGAATTTATGGTGATGCCGTTTGGGTTGACCAATGACCCGACAGTCTTCATGAATTTGATGAACAAGGTATTCCGTCCATACCTTGACAAGTTCGTAGTAGTCTTCATCGACGACATTTTATCTATTCAAAGTCGCCGGAAGAGCACGAGAAGCATCTGAGGATCGTGCTGGAGACCCTCACGAAGGAGAAACTCTATGGGAAGCTTTCGAAGTGCGAGTTTTTTCTAGACAAGATGGAATTCCTCGGCCATGTAGTGACATGAGACGGTATATCCGTTGACCCGAAGAAGATTGCTGCTGTCGAGTCATGGACTACTCCGACTTCGATGGCAGAGATTCGGAGCTTCTTGGGATTGGCGGGGTATTACCGGAAGTTCGTGTAGGACTTTGCTCGGATTGCAGAGCCGATGACTAGGCTCACTCAGAAGGACATGGAGTTCGTATGGACAGAGGACTGCCAGGCTGCGTTCGATGAGCTGAAGAAGAGGCTGACGACAGCTCCCATATTGACGTTGCCATCCGGTTCCGGCGTTTTTTCTATCTATAGCGATGCTTCAGGGAAGGGCTTGGGGTGTGTTTTAAAGTAGAATAAGAAGGTGATAGCATATGCGTCCAGGCAGCTGCGACCTCATGAGAAGAATTACCCCACCCATGATCTAGAGTTGGCGGCAGTTATATTCGCCCTGAAGGTGTGGAAACACTACTTGTACGGAGAGCGTGTGGAAATATTCACTGACCATAAAAGCTTGAAGTACGTTTTCACACAGAAGGAGCTGAATATGAGGCAACGCAGATGGCTGGAATTGATGAAGGATTTCGACATCTCGTTGCAGTACCATCCCGGGAAGGCGAACGTAGTTGCGGACGCTTTGAGTCGATGTCCAGTGGCTATGTTCTTAACGAGAGACCGACACTTATTGGCAGACTTGGAGAGCTTAGACATTGAGGTCGTCATTCCTGGAGTCGAGATACAGATAATGGGCATGCAGATTCAGTCTGGACTGATGGACAGGATACGAGAGGCACAACACAAGGATGAGCAGCTGAGGAGTATCATCGCACAGGCACGAGCTGGTTTACTAGAGGAATTCACTATTACAGAGGATGGCTCATTGAGGCATGGGACGAGATTATATGTACCTAGTGGAGAGCTGCGAGAGGAGGTCATGCAGGAGGCACACCGCTCTCAGTATTCCTTGCATCCTGGAGCCAACAAGATGTACAAGGATATGAGAGCCCATGTCTGATGGTAAGGCATGAAGCGTGAGGTGGCGCACTTCGTTTCTAGATGCCTCGTGTGTCAGCAGGTCAAAGCCGAGAGGCAGAGACCCGGAGGGTTACTTCAGCCGTTGTCGATTTCCGAGTGGAAGTGGGAACATATCACTATGGATTTTGTTTCTGGTCTTCCACGTTCGCCTGGCGGGAAGGATGCGATTTGGGTCATCGTTGACAGGTTGACTAAATCGGCCCACTTTATACCATTTAAAGTGGGACTATCCACAGAGAGATTAGCATAATTGTACGTGAGGCAGATCGTCCGGTTGTACGGCGTCACAGTGAGCATCGTATTCGATCGTGACAGCAGGTTCACGTCCCACTTTTGGAGGAGTCTGCAGGCTAGCTTGGGCACATCGCTCAAGTTCAGCACGACCTATCATCCACATACAGATGGGCAGTCAGAGCGGACCATTCAGATGCTCGAGGATATGCTGCGGACGTGTGTACTAGATTTTGGCGGCTCATGGGAGGACCCCCTTCACCTTGTGGAGTTCTCCTACAACAACAGCCACCAAGCTAGTATCGGGATGTCTCCTTTTGAGGCCTTGTACGGGCGGAGATGTCGTACCCCACTATCTTGGGACGACTTGGGTGAGAGAGCACTGTTGGGGCCCGAGATGATCGTGGATGCTGCGGAGAAAGTGAAGCTGATTAGGGAGCGACTTCGTGTGGCTCAGGACAGGCAGAAGCACTGTGCCGATAGTCATTGGAGACCATTAGAGTTTGAGGTATAATTTTTTAGTTATAATTGTTAATCATGATAGGAATAGGTCGTGACCTTTTGCTTAAATCTAGGTGGACGATATGGTGTTCTTGAAGATATCACCGACATGTGGTACGATACGTTTCGGAGGAGGCGAAAAGCTCAGTCCGAGATACATCGGTCTGTTTTACATCCTCGAGAGGATCGGAGAGGTGGCATACCGTTTGGCACTACCGCCCGCATTGGAGGGATTGCACAATGTATTTCACGTGTCCCAGTTGAGACGCTACGTGGCGGACCCCAGTCACGTGCTAGATCACTCGGAGATTGAGGTGGGACCAAGCCTTAGCTATCAGGAGCAGACCGTGGAGATCTTGGACCGCAGGGAGAAGGTGCTGCACAACCAGACTATTCCATTGGTGCACGTCGCATGGAGGCACCATTCTCCGGGCAAATCCACTTGGGAGAGAGAAGACGAGATGCGAGAGCGCTACCCTTACCTTTTCGAGACATGAGGTATAAATTTTTACTCTTGTGTCTATCTTTAATTTCGAGGACAAAATTATTTTAATGAGGGTAGATTTGTGAGCCCTTGACCCAAATTTCCATATTTTACATCTTGCTGAAATATTAGTTAGTGTATATATATATATATAACTAAATAATCAAGTATATATGTAAAATATAGATATTGTTATTTCTTTGTAAACAAAAAGAAACAGAAGGGTTTTTCTCTAATATCTCAATAAGGAGGGGCTTTATTGCAAATGCTAAGTTCAAATCCTAATAACTAAACGGCCAGTATAAAATTCAAATGCTTCGAGTAGATGAATTCGAATCCAGCTCGATAGAAATTGGAAATTCAACCTTATCCTTCCGATCTACCTAAACCCTAGTATAAGTTCAAGGGATCACCATGGCCCCTGTTTTCCCGAACCCTAATCTCCTGCCACAAATTCTCCTGCTCTGCATCGAGGAACTATTCGAAGTTTTGAAGCAAAGCCAACCTTCGACAGGTAATCCTCACCACCATGATTTCGATTCATTAGAACTAATCTACTCTAGACTTGCAAACTCTTGTTAGTTACCAAACTAGGATGGATGAGTAGGTGTTCGACTGAATGTCCAACCAAAGATTTATGGGTTGTACTCGTGCATCGAGCATGGGATGTCAATGATGCATAAATTCTATGTCCTGTTTTAGGTTGACCAACGATTGCATACCAATGAGCATTGATAGGAACAAGGGGATACTTGGTATCACGTTCGACGTCTGGTATCATACTGATACCTTCATATCAAGTGCAACATCCTTGCATTTGACGGATAGCTAATGAACTTTTGTCTCTCAAGTGTAGATAAGTTAACCTGAGAACTAGTTGGTCAGGGCACATACATACATTAGGTTATATTGGTTTTAGTGGGGTGTCGCATACTAATGCTCAGGGAGAGGTCTGCACTCAGGGGCATACGAGTGTACCTCGATTTATTACGTAATATCAGTTTGTAAACTGACATTGTTATATGTTTCAGTCCACTTTGTATGGCAGACCCCAATAGGAATCTTGGCATCCATCCTTAGATGGATTTGGTAGCAGTCCATGAATGGGACTTGGTATCAGACCTTAATGGACTTGATACCCAGTTCAGTTCATTACTCCTATAATCAAGTATACATTTCAGTCCCTGCTTACCTTACCTTAGTCAGTCCCTATTATTGGGGGCAGCCCACAAATATTATTATCATCCCCAATTTTATTTGTTCAGTACCTTCATCTTGATATTCATATAATTCATGTATGTTAAGTCCTTATTATAGTTCATTTAGATTCTGTCCTGCATATACCCCCCTTGGTTGTACTGTGTTAGTCAGTCCAAGCCCATTCACTGTTCACTTCATATCAGTATAAACAAATGTACCAGTCGAGACCCACCATGTTCTGGTAATGCATTGCTAATCAACCCCACCACTGAGCTTTCTCCCTATTCAATTGTTCTGTCCTTCACAGGTTATGATCAACCCTTACCTCATAGCCCTTGTCCAGTTCATGAGTAGGTGTAGAACTCTACGTTCAGACACTGTTTTAAAGGCCAGGTATCAATGTGAGACTAATGATTCAGTGGCTCTTGTTTGAGTTTAGTCCATATCCCTCATTTTGTTTAGACTGTTTAAGGATTGTCTCATCAAGTCAACATACATACTGTGTAATTTTATATGGGTATAGGTATATAGTCTTACCCTCATTGTTATCTGTCCATATGGAAAATCCAGGGGCTGTCCTATAGAGAACAACCTAAAGCTAGTAAGTTCAGCCCTTGCTTGGGCACCTGCAGCAGGGCAAGCCCATGACAGGGACACCCAGGCTAGAGGGGGGAACATGTGCCCTGCACATACGACATGTAATAAGAAGAATAGCAACAGGTATCAAACCACGTGTAATGCATATGGGGAATCAGTGAGGTCTGGGCCAGTAGTTCCCTAGTAATGACAGGCTAGTGCCAGCCTTGGTACATTCTAATGGGATACACTAAAGTCCTGTTCTAAATATTAGAAGACCAGTGTTCAGGGTGAACCACTCTAAGGTCATCCCTCGATCACCTAAATATAAGCATCCCTTGATACAAACTCTTACCTAAAGTAGCAGTTAGTACACAGGGGAAAGCCTAGTCAGTGTACCAAGTGTCCAGTTTGTGATGCCAACCGTTGACAGTGTTGGACAGACCATGAGGATGTACCCTAGCATAGTCCCTAGGAGTACCTGACCTATCATATCCAGGAGACGGATTACCAGTTTGATGAATGTCATATAAAATGAGCCATATACTACCACATAAGCTTTGTACTGTATTTTATATATATGCAATGTATTAAATAGATAGATGAATATATGGAGATATATCTAGCTACACTATACTTTATAATGTTAACTGTAGTAAGGGTGGATATTGTGTAATTATTTTCTATTGTTTACTGATATGGACTTTAGGAACCATGTCATTGGACTGACCTTTGTATATATTAATGTGTGTGTTCTGGTTGTGGTTCAAATCCTGTACACTGAGGACCAATACCACACCAGGTTGTATAGGAAGGAGGGAGTCAGCCTATGCTTTTGGAGAGGACAGTGACAGAGCAGGGACATGAGTGAGCAAAAACTTGTGAGTTATGCCCAAAGGTTTTATATACAAAGAAATGGTGCCAGCCCCTGGTACCAATCCCTATATAGGTACAATTACACATGAAGTAGTACAACCATGTGGTGTCAGTCTATTGTATCCACCTTAGATAGAAAATCACTCGAGGGGCATCCTAGTTAGGACATGTTTAGTAGACAGAGGCATGAGCTATCAGGAAAGGAGGGATATATGTAAGTATAGACTGTGTACATGAAGGTGTCCTCAGTGAATCCAATGTGCTGGATATAAAGTGTACTCGAGTAGTGTGGTCTAGTAACTGTATTGAGAGAGTGTATCAACCCAATGTAAGGTTGTATGGTGCAGGAAATGAGCAAGACAATAACACACAAGGGGAGTCATATATATATGACAGTCTATCTATAGCACTGTTTAGCCATACCCTATTTTAGTTAACTTGTGCTGTTTTTAACTCACTGATATCAGCATCCTCATTTAGGTTAGATCCCCATGTTGGGTTCACACCATTACCTACATATCTAATTCTATTGTTCAGTCCAAGTCCTTAAACCATGGCACTAGTTCCATTCCTTCCCATTTAATGCATCAGCCTCCTGATTGGTCATGTATTATGAGTCCAACCCATAATTCCCTTGAGAATAGGCTACAGACTCCATTTTTGCCCTGGTTAAGTAATGTAAGGTCAAACATAGCCTATGAGCCTGCCCTCATCCCTTGATATAGACGGTACTGTAGGAAAAGGAGGAAGCCTCCTCACGGGTGAGATAGTGAACCTAATAGTGAAGGAACACTATAGCAATGCACCCATGAAAGGGGATTTTACTAAACCACTAATAACCAGCCCTTACAAGTAGGTGGCAGTTACCTTAAAAAGCCACTAACCATGTAGGAAAAGAACTTGCAATACTTAAAAGATAGACTTATTTGCTAAACTCATGTATTGATTTATATCAAATCATAATATAGGTTCTGTGGACTATGGTTCAGTGCTCGATTCATATCTGCAGCTCATGACGACAGGCAAGTGCATGTATTGATTGTTACCGTTTCTGATAGTTTCCTCTACCTGTTATTCATATGTCTTGCTGCTTGTTGACACGATCATCACACGAGGATTAGTACCATGGATTTATTATACATCTTGATTACCTCCTATGTTTACCCCATTTACGATTGATTCCATGAGTACTAGTTGGGCGGGGAAAATATCTTAGTAGGCGTGTGAACAACCCAATTTATCCCATGAGTCTATTCTTGAATAATAGCAGCTGCAATTGCAGTCAATGTAGCCCATTTATTCTGGACCGATCTTTGTTTTGAATCAAGCGAGGGTGCGGTACATTGGTGTCAGTCTTCTGTGTCACAACCCGATTTTTTACCCGATGAAAAGTTAAAATTTAGTTACCAAGAGGGCTTTCGATGCATCAAAGTGTTCTTCGGACGTGGCGGGAAGAGAGTATACAACATTTGATGATCCCGGTTGTTCCATGTTCAATATTTTTCTACATTAAACACATAATTCAACTTTTTATATGTGAAATTCATGTTTAAAATATTAAACATATATTAATTCGATGACTTACCAATAAATGGGAGAAGTCAATGACCTAGAGTTGAGGGAAAAATTTGGGATAAAATTCAATGACCTAGAGTTGAGAGAAAAATTTGAAAAAAATGTAGGTTGGAAAAAAACTTGGGGTTGAATTCTTTGACCTAGAGTTGAGGGAGAGAAGAAAAGAGTTGAGGAAGAAAAGAAAAGAGTGGAGGGAGAGAGAAAAAGAAAATATAAGTTGGTATTTATACCTTTGTTTGGGCTAGCCTCAAGTAAAAAAAAATTGATGACAAACTTGTAATATTTTAAAATATTTTTGGACTAGCTCCTAGCAAAAAGGGTGGTGCCCTTAGAAAAAACCGAGGTTTATTAGCATTCCCCTCCCTTTCCGTCTTCCGTTGACAGAGAAGAGGAGAGCAGGTGAGTTTGCCCTTAAAAAAACCCCACGACTACTCGAAAACCCTAATTTTCCCCTCCTAATGTCAATTATGATTTCTTTCTACATCTTCTTTGATTCATCCCGATTTCTACGAATCTTAGACTATTTAATTCTTACCCAATTCAAGGATCGACAAGCATTTTGGCTTGCCCAAGTGTATTTTGAAGTGTCTGTGTCGTGTCCTGTATGTGTCCGACACGAATGCAAGTTTGTTTTTGTGGGAATATGGATTCAAATAGCCGATCCCAAAATTTTGGGCAAATGCAAAATTGTCGATAATTCCCATTTTCTCTTTGTGTGATTTTTTTTTTTTAATTCTACCGGCAACGATTAATCTTTCAATTTTTTGCGATCCTCTGTATGCTTCCAGGGAGCTTTTGGGTGGTCTATAGTTAAACCATGGCTTCAAAAAATGGTGATGACCAGTCCTTGATTAACCAATTATTTGAAGTAGCATTTTTTTAGAAAATCATGTTTTTTCTAGAAATATATTCATTGAAAACGGTAGTTCGAAAAATATTACGAAAATGTAGTACTTTCCAAAGTCGCGTTTTCAAAACATGATAAATCATGATTTTGATTTCGTGGCAAAAGTAAGTAAACCGATTTCCGGAAACGTGACTTTTCTATTGAAATTGCAATTGCATTTTCTTTAAGAGCTACATTTTAGCATAGTTTGCAGTATTGGCCGATACCGACCCGATATGGCCGATACCGATACGGTTTGAAATGTCCCTATCCGATACCGACCGATGTCTGATACAAGCCGATACCGACATTGGGATCTCTTTTCTGGTCAATTTGGCAAAGGAAATTGAACGAAAATGACCAATCGACAAGGATGTAAAAGCATAGTAAAGTTGTAAAAGCATATAAAAGAATAAATCTATCTATTCACATGTAAACCAATGACAATGGTGACTACTATTTCATTCAATTTCAAAACTACTAAGAAACAATATAGGAAATACATATGCCCAAATGGATACATTATTTCTTCTAAAATAATAATAATTTATTAATAATTATTTGCTTTCTGATACTCTGATATGAAACTGTCGATACTGCCGATACCGTCGATCTCGATACTCATAGGAATGGTTCAATACCCATACCGATACTATGAACCTTGTATTTTAGTTGCTAATGTCTTGTAAAGTGCATATTTCAAAATTTCAGTATATGATTTCAGCTAATAAGAAGGACGTGAAGAAAGAAACTGGACTTGGTTTGGCTAATAAGAAAGATGATAACTTTGGGGAGTGGTATTTTGAGGTATTTGTATAACTCGTATTATTTGTAGATTCACTCTCATGTTGCTTGTATAATCTTACACTTGAGAATATGCTGAGTCTTATGTTGATGACCCTTTTACTATTTTCAGGTTGTCGTTAGTGGTGAAGTGATCTGAATATTATGATATTTCATGATTATTTTCGTCCATTATTATGATATTTCTTGCTAATGTATCCTAAGGTCTTGGACAATGGCAATTTGGGCAACCCTACAAGTAAGTTCTGGATTGGCATGCATTTCTGCTATGGATATTGCTTATAGAAAATAATATAACATTGTTGTTAATTCCTCCCTTTTATTTTCAGAATTTTAAGTTTGGTTATCAAACCCCGCATGTAACTCCAACTCAACCACACACATGACAGAATTGAGGCACAACTGTGGTGCATGCACATAGACGCCAACATCTAGAGTCCTGTATGTCCATCTCAGATAACACCCAATGGCACAATTAACTTTACACTTACACACATTTCGACTTGGACTTCACATAGGTTTCTATCCCTATGGAGATGTATTATGACAACAAATAGACAATTTTCATCACAAATAACTCAATGTTTCATGAGCGCACTATGCATATTGAGGTGGATTGTCATTTTGTTCATGATTTGTTACTGAAGAAACAAAATGTCACTCCATATGTTCGGTCCGAGGATCAGTTATGTAATATCTTCACCAAACCACTTGCTTGTGGTCCATTTCTTTAATTTATGTAGTAAGCTGGGGATGTCTGATCCCTATGCTCCAGTTTGAGGAAGGGTTTTAGAGTTACTATTGAATTTATTTATATTATGTTGGTACAATGAAGTAGTTGTGGGTGTATTTGTCATTATGCATATTAATATAAATAGATATGAGATGCAACCTAGGGATTAAGTCCTTGCAGTCTCTTTTCTTATTTTCTCCTCCTCTTCTCTTTCTCTCCTCTCCAAACTTCACTTATTAAAAGTAAGTTATATGTTTAGGCATAAGCTTGTACTATTTATGTAATTTCATGATTTTTTTTTGAGGTGTCCTTTTCTCCGGGCCGGCGAGCAACGCCAAGGGGGGGAATTCGAACCGTGCCCACCCCCGTTGTACCCAACGGGCTACACCCCCATGGACAATTTCATGATTGTTTCAAATGAAATAATGTCAACATTGTTGATAGTACACAACATATAATATTTTTGGATAACATCAAAATGTTATTGTTTACTGCATATTTCTAACACTTACACCAACATTGCTGATTCCATTACATCTTCAAATTTACTGATTATAAAGAAGTTAATCTTTAATTAATTGAATTATTCATTAATGCTAACCATAAATTACTAAGTTATCCAAGCAATTTATACCTATTTTATATCTAACTAATAAAATTTTCTATAACTTTAGATCTAAGTTAGAATTTATGTAAGTTTTATTCAACTAAATAATACATATGTAGTTATCAAATAAAGTTATATAGTTTTATTTCGAAGTAGTATATGTATAATATTCTAACTTATTAAGTTCTCTTAGTTCCTTCTATAGTTGAACGCTTGAAATCCACAAATAGATGCAAGACATTTATAAGTTCAAGTAGAAACAAGAACCAAGTTTTCTATGACATGAATGCTTTTTATGAGGTGTGATCAAGTATCAGCTAGAACTGAGTTTCAGGATGAGTTTCTGCTCCTGCAGTACTAAACTCGATATGGAAACGCAAAACTTATCGGTTTAGACCAAAATTAAAATTTTGGTTTAAATCACCCAAATTAATATAGAGAATTTCTATATACCATTCAGCTGAAAGAAAATAATGGTTCTCAATGGTTCTTTCACCAACTTGCTTTATCATAATTGTTGCTAGAACATATATGAAATTGGAGTAGACTCATATCCGATAGAATATTAGAAATGATTATGCTTATATATGATTGCTCGAGTCTCGTGTGTACATTCGAGTAAACCATTTGGCAAGTTGATAGGTAGTGTGCACATGAAGTCCCATGCAATAGTCGTGTCCTAGCGGAACCGTGGACGGTGCATGACAAACGATATCAGAGCTACCTAGCTTGTTTGTGTTCTACTGGGGTGAGACGGCCTATTTGAACGGGTTATAATAAGTGTCGTGCGTCTTTGAGTGTGGGATATTGCAAAATCCCAAGTACTCCCTTATCGGATAGAGTTTGGGAATTTGTCATGCTCATATACGAGTTCTCGAGTCTCGTGCGAACCATCTTGTCAAGTGGATAACCAAGTGGTGATGTACATCGAGGCCAATGCATGGTCATGTCCCGGTGGGCCCGTGGGCTTGAACGTAAAAACATAGGCTTCTTAAACTATGGCGAGGTTGGTATGGATTGACTATGTTACTTTCTGGTGGTGGTCAAATGGAGTTAGTTCATTAGATATTTAAAAAATCTGTATGTTTGCTTTTGTAGCTGATTTGCATGACCACCTGCTCAATTTAATTAGGCATGGAGATTTGACTATATAAATGATTTGTAGGAGCCGAGAATTTCCCTGGCAAGAAGGGCAATACTGCTTTTACTACAAAGAAGTAGACTGGGAGGTATGATGTATCTTGGTAATCTTCTTTTATGTTTTATGAATTAAGATTGAGTGACACCTTGTGGTTGCCTAGATTCCTAATGTCAATCATCATTCTTTTCTTTCCTGAGTTGGGGATGTTAATTGTTGTCTTAGGATCAACATAAGACTATAACTTGTTAAAAATGACACAAGTTTGGTAGGATTGCAAGAATGTTTTTGGTCAACCCTAGATCTGAACCAACCAGATCTGTGTGCATGTCATTCTGGTTATATGACATGTGGAGTGCTGATTCTTTTATAGGGAAGGCATACGCTGCATACCTGTGGCAGATATCTAGATACTTATATCTTGTTGATATGGATACCTGGTGATATGGATACCTTTTGGCACATCCTAAGATAGAGCTCTTATTTATCTACAAGAGACTTCTATCTCCAAAGTTGTAGTTTTGAGGTCTATTATCTTCTTTTATCTCAGAAATGATGGGGCTCATCTTCATGGCTCATTATATTTTATATTTGTGTCAATGTTTTTTGTCATATATTGTAGTCTTCGTTAATCATTTACCTGGTGTTTGATTATTCATGTTGTACATAGGAAGACCAAGAATGCCATAGGGGCACGCCGCTGTGGTATGACAACTTGGTTGAGTGTGGTGAAACTCAAGTTGGGGAAGAGGGGTGGGGGGTGGGGGAGCTTACGCTTACCAAAAAAGAGAAAAAAAGGGGTCAAAAATAATGATAATGAACCCCTTATTCCAAAACTTTTTTGGGGAGGAAATGGTGGATTTGGAATTTGGGATAAAGGCTTTGTTGTTGTTTTTGTAAATGGTTTGGAAATGTTAGGCAGCGGTCAGATAAGAATATCATATGTGTATCATTGTATCTACTTGTATGTCAGGTTCTCGAATCATTATACATGTCCTCTATTGATTCACTTAATATTGTATCGCATCTTGTAGTATATGATACATTGTTCCATAGGAATATATCATACATGTATGGTTAAACAAAGACATTGCACAGCAATAATGAGAACCATCAATAAGTGATAATTTCATTATAAAGCCAATAGTTATGAACAGAGAAAGTAATATTAGTATACATGATAGAGTTATTCATGAGCGTGACATCATTGCATATGATGATCAACGAATTGAGATTCAAAAATAAATGTTATAGATTCCAATTTCTAAACAGTGTATAACATTTCTTTTATACGATGTAATACACAACTCATTGAGATTCATAAGTGTGACATCATTGCATACAACTGGCCTGAGCCCACCCTGCCCCACCCCATGTAATACACAACTAGCAATTAATGAAAGCCTAAACCCAGACCCAAGATTCTGGGACCAATACTAGGGAAAACATCTTTTATTGGTAGTTGAAGCAACTTAGTGTTTTAAAAACCGCTTCGAACCAAGCGGTTGAACCTGTCAGACTGTGATGTAGTCACTTTTCCAGGTTGGTTCAACTTATTGAACTGCTGGAGTGGTTGAACCATCCAGAACCGGATGCTGTCCGACCCGGTTAAGGTTCATCTGAACCGTCCGGTTCACCAAATGAGGAGGAAAAAAAAATACTCCTATTAAGTAAAATATGTTGAGAATGCTTGCATTTGAACCCAGGACTAGCAGACTAGCAGGCCAGCATCCCAATTATCACGCCACCTTAAACTTGCTGTTAAAATGCATGTGTATAATGGTATTAATATGCAAATTAGTTTCAATGTGTTTGAAGCTTTAAGCAACCGGATAGACCTCGGGACTGTACATTATTGATCCAATTCAAATTTAGGACATATTTGTTGTATACAATTTTACACTTATTAATGTAAAAGTGAGGAAGGTCTACGAGCAATTCAATTATCTGAGAGTTACTGAAATCAGAGAAATTGTAGAAACTGAAGCAGTTAGACACTTTTAGGTTAAGTGATACAGACAACACCTTGGTACCTTGGTGCTTTGATCAAACATCGGTTCAATCGGGCAGATTCCTATTTGACTTCAGGCATCAAGGCGAGCATGTTGGATGTCCAGGCAATGGGCTTCGGGCATTCACCGATTCAATAGGTGGAGTTATTATGCGATCATTGTTTATTTTTTTAATAATTGTAACCACTAATTGGATGATGAAGGTAGTCGTAGTATAATGTGTAGCAGGGAAGAAATTATGGAGTGATTTTACCATGAAACTTGAAAAAGGAAAGGCATCCTTGCATCTGATAGAACCCTATTCTATCTGTTCCTCCACTTCTGCCTCTCTCTTAACCCCAAACTTTGTACTCTCTTACCCTTGGTGGTTGACCAACGGTGGTAACATCTAACCTTTCACTGACATACCTATCACTATCAACTGCTGTGACTCTCATATCTGTATCGTGCATATAGTTCTATTGTGCAATCCCTCTTGTGTCCAGATGTTCATGATGTTCAATTTGTAATTTTGTGCTCCTGTGTTCAAATCACCTTTATATATTTTTTTTCCTGAAATTCACATACTACATCATTCTAGGTTCTTGACATATTGGAACTGTATCGAAGAATATATATATATATATATATATATATATATATATATATATATTTGGAACCAGGTAAATTATTTTTGGAATCGCTCCCACTGGGATTCGAACTCCTGACCACTCGGACCGCATGCATCTCTCTTAACCACTAGGCTTGAGGTCATCTGCAAATATATATATATATATATATATTCTTTTTTTTTTGTGGATCAAAAGACCCACATGTGGAGTCCCGCCCCTCCTGCACTGTTGGATCGAGCGGGCTGCGTGGGGCCCGCGCACGCCCGCTCGATCCAACGGTCGAGGAGGGGAGGGGCTCCCGCAGGGCTCCGATCCGCTTCCTATATATATACCATGCTATCATCCTGCACTTGCACACTTTTTGGTGCATGATGATAGCGGGGGGGGGGGGGGGGGGGGGGGGGGGGGTTGACACACCCATAAGGTGGCACTTCACCTCCCTTATTCTCTTCTCTCTCTCTCTCTCTCTCTCTATATATATATATATATATATATAATTTTATCTTGTACTTTCTAATATTGCATAATATAGGTGCGCAAGGGTCCATTTTCTGGATACTTTGGAATGGAACTAACTAAAATTTGTTTATTCACAGTTTTTCTTTTGTGATTTAATCAAAAATGCAGGGTACTTTAACAAATGATTAAAACTAATAGAGGAAAAATTGTATATTATCTGCCACAAGGAGTTTTTTATAAGATCATTGATCTTATTTGAGTTTATTTAAGACTATATTCTTTAGGTGGTTGATGATTTTTTAGACTAATACTCTTTAGACAAACAGCAGCAGTAAAGGCGCAATAAAACATATGGGTCTAAAGAGTGTGTCCTCTTCTTCCATGCGTATCAATGAAATCACAACAGCAACAACATAGCCTTTATCCCAATTTTTTGGGGTTGGCTGTTTGAGGCCTCTTCTTCCATTATGCTCTTTCAAGGGTCATGGCCTTTGTAATGCTAACAAAAAAATACCATTCTTTAATACTTCAAATCTTGTTCGTCTAGGCCTACCTCTAGTCCCGGCTACATTAGTAACTATAGTATGGCTCCTCCTTAGCGAGCATCTATTGGCTTACATCGCACATGTCCAAACCACCTAAAGATGATATCCTCTTATCTTGTGGGTGCCACCTCTAACTTCTCACATATACACTCATTTCTTATCCATCTTAGCATTATCATTTCCGCTACACTAACTTTTTGAACATTTTGTTTCTTAATTGTCCAACACTCTGATTCATAAAGCATGACTTGCCTTATAACTGTCTTGTATAATTTTCCTTTCAACTTTAGAGGTATCTTGCGACCAGAAATGTGTCTTTTAATGTGTACCATTTCAGATGTATCCTATAATGTGTACCAATGAAAATGGACTTGCAAACTAGGAGATGCATGCTCTCCTCTCTCTCTCTCACACACACACACACACACACACACACACACAAAATGTCCTCTTTTACTATTTTATCTTCAAGTATCGCTGCCCATTTTTATGTTTTTGTTTTCAGTAAATCAAAGTTTATAGTGTGTTGTTAGCTTTTTCTAGATTGCTTACATATCCATATCGTTTCTTGCAAATGGGCTATATAAATGTTTCTTCTGACTATTGTACCTCCAATGTTTCAAGTGGCTAACCTAGCCTACTTTTGCACTAGCTCCTTGTAGATTTACCTACAACCATTGCCTCAGCCCAAAATGTGTCATTGTCTCTGGATAATGCTCTATCCCAATCCTTGGTCTCATCTCATTGCAGCAGGATGATACTGATGTAACAAGTCAGTTATCTCTAGTAAGTTGAGCTCAAGTTGTATCGGTGCAACTTGACATGCTCGGGCATCTCCCAGTATACTGGAAGAATTCATTACATAGAGATCCACCAAAGTTTTACACTGGACCTTTTTACTCGTGTCTGGGAGGGACATTGAGAATCTAAGACTTAAAGCACAACATAAGCGGAGTTTAGTTACCCATATTCTAGAAAACAGAATGCTAAATTTATTTTATTGTCTTTTCTGCTAATCTTAAAGAAAACAAAGTGCTTGAGGAAAATATTTCTTTATTACTGCTCCATAGTCAATACTGTCTTGATGGAAGAGGCACAGTAATTGTTGCTGGTTGTAGATATGGTTGCACGTGTTTGACTTTGCTTGGCTTTACAAATGTACGTGACATTGTAACGTATCATGGCTACTAGAAATTGAGCATTTGCTTAATGTTTATCTAGTACATCCTAATTAAAAGATTAAAAACAACAAAGTAAATAGGTGTGCCATTAATGTTATTATATTAACATTTTTAATCAAATGTGTGTTAAAGATTGTGGTCATGGTGATGTTTCATGGAGATGACAATGGATTAGTGCTACCACCTAAAGTAGTGTCGGTTTAAGTTATAGTGATTCCTGTACCATACAAGGATGCCAACACACAAGCCATCGTTGAAGCTTACAGATCAACTGTTAGAACAATGAATGGAGCGCGTTTCAGGGCCGAGGAGGATTTAAGAGAGAATTATTCACTTGGATGGAAGTACTTGCACTGGGAAATGAAAGATGTTCCTTAAGTATAGAAATTGGGCCAAAGGATTTAGCAAATAATCAGGTAGACAAATTAATTTTCTGTTTCAAGGCTACATGACTTTTCATTTTTTTTTCTTGTCAGAAACGAATGAACAATTAAAACTTTTGCTTTTATCTGTGTGTCATGTGTTTGTATGGGTTCTATAAATGATCTGTTTGACATGTTTTCCTTGTGTAAGATTTCCTTATGGTGCCATTGTTCTTATGCTATATTGTAGTCCTGAAGTTTTTTCTTTGGAAAATAAGGGTATGATTTAAAAATGACATTCCACGCGGAATTATGGTTGTTTTGGTCAACTTCAGAGTTGAGTACTTACTGCCATAAGTAGATGGGTTAATATCGAATTTGTGCTTGTTCTAAGAATCTAAGATACTTTTTCAAGGGTGACATCCCTGTGGCTTGCCTAGTTAATTACATGCCGAGGGATGATTTGACTGAATTTGCCAAATCCATGTTTAGCTGAATCTGTATTATTAAACACAGTGATTATCCCAATTATATGATTATAATTGTTTCCACTCATCTATAAGCTAATGAGAAAGGCATAATGTAGTTAAATTGCTATTTTAACTTCTACAAGATACAGCAGTTTTGTTATACTTGTCTAGTGTATCGAAGTTCTTCTCCAAAGCTTTTTTGTTGTTGTTGCACTCTTTTACTATGAAATCAACAGTTATATATTCTTTGTTGTACTTTCTTTTATTATTTAATCTGCTACATTTTCTATCAAATGTTAAAACTTTTGTGCAGGTTCGTGTAGTGTGTCGTGACACAATGGTTTGAAGGACATACCCATGGAAAATTTGATGGAGCAGGTGCAAGAAATATTGTTGGACGTACAAGAAAGCTTGTTATAATGCAGCAAAAGAGAAACGAGAGGCTCGTGTTTAGGTCATCAAAACATGGGATCAATTCATAAAAGCCCTCAAGGAGAAGAAACTAATCCTGGCTTCCTGGTGCAATGAAGAGGTATATACTTGTGTACTTCTAAAATTAGAGATTTCCGTTTCCTAGCCAATTATTTTAGACTTCTATGCAATCAGTAACTTAATTGCTGTCTCGAATTCACTCTTCACCACTCGTAGAGGCCTAAGAGGAAAAAATATATTTGCGAGAATTACCATATTTTCATATTATTCAAGAGGTTAATGGAGTTGCCGTTGCCAGAATATACATATTTTATAATTCAGGAAGTTGAGAAGGGTAATGGAGTTGCCAATACATTATATACCCCATCTATCTAGGGGTGAGCACTATTCGGTTTTGGACTATTCGGTTCGGTTTAAAAAAAATTTGGTTTGGTTTCGGTTTCAGTCCAAAACCGGAAACCGAATAAGAAAATTTAGTTTATATATATATATATATATATATATATATATATATATATATATACGCACTAAATAAATTTAGGTATATTTAGTTACTATATATATTAACAAAAAAAAAAAAAAACGCAAATAAACCGAAAAATCGAATAAACCGAATAAACCGAAAACCGAACCGATTTAATTCGTTCAGTTTGATTCGGTTATGGGCTATTCGGTTCGGTTCCGGTTTTGCTTATTCGGTTTTTGGTCCAATGTAATTTTCGGTTATTCGGTTCGGTTTGAACCGAATTAAATGAATGCTCACCCCCTACATCTATGAGCCTAATCTTGAAGAAGCTTTGGATTAATACGTATTATTCCATTTCTCTCTCAAGGTACAAGACCTGATGTTTCTTAGTACTAACGCTGACTCTATTTGTTCCCTCCCGCACAGGAACTCCTTGCTTCGCTTGGGGGAAACCTGCAAAGAAATGTACATATTGGGTCGGAGCTATTAAACATCCCCGTGACCTTGTCTACCATCTGTGTCAAAAAAAATGTCAGAATTAGAATGGATGCTCACCATTCTTCATCCAGAGTGTCTTGATTGTAATTTACAAATTTTCTCCTACCATGGACTGGGTCGGGTCCAGATCCTCGTCGACGATCGATTTACTTTCACTTTTATCTGTCCTTAGATTGGATTGGGCCAATGCATCAAGCGTAGCGCATTTATGAGCAATTAACTAGAGAAGTTTGTTATCAATGTCTTCCCTGTTAAAGGATTTTTGATTCACTCGTCACAAGTTTGCTTCTCTCATTCAATACTCTCTTGTGCAACTCAGGGATAGACAGGTGCTTACAGGTGAGGTGGTTGGGGTGGGCCGCGGGGTGGGGGTGGGCGTGGAGTTGGCTTCTTTCGGCCCATCCCGTTCTCATAATTGACCCTTCTCTTCCACCCACATGGGAGATGGCCTAGTGATGGGCCCAACCCTCCAAATATTTGCATATTTCTCTCTCTCATGTTTACAATTTTGCATTTGATTTATGTTATTGCATTTGAACATACATGGAAAGTATGCTGTAATGGAGGGGTTTATATGCAAAGGAGTATCTGTCACTATTTCCACGGACATAGGATCCCAAAGCGGAACCCTATTTTTTTCCACAAAAGGCACAGTGCATTCCCTTTGCTGTTATCATATCATTTTCTACAGACCTCCCCTTGTCTCCCTCCTTTCTTCATAAAGGCAAAAAAAACTTTTGTAACCATAAAATGTCAATTCTCCAAAGCAAGCCCTATGAATATTTTGAGCAAGCACACTGCTACTCAAGATTAGTTTTTCTTTTTTTTTTTTTTCTTTTTTTTTTTTCTTTTTCTTCCGGGTAGTTCCTTGAGCTAAAAGTACAAGATGAATATCCTATATTATTAGCTAACATAACCAATATTTGATTTCTTACTTTTCAATTGACCAAAAATGATCCTTAATTCAATTTGTCCATATTTTATTTGGATCCTCTCCTTTATGGATTTGGTGGAGAAAATTCTGTAGAAATTTTCACCGTTGAGATTAATATAGGTAAATGGAATTGCCTTGTAAGAAAGGGGAAAAAAAAACCAAAAATGCCATAAAAAACTATTTTCCGTGTTATAATCGAGTTTCGATCACTCAATAAATGTTATGTTAATAAATGACATTTTAGTTTTTCGTACTCCTTTTGGCCCACAGTAGTACCATATTGGATCTTCACAACGGGAAAGTTTGAAAATGTTTCCTTTTCCAGTACAGGAGCCTTCAATTATTTCTAAACAAAGTTGACAACCAAATCTCCTACAGTAGAAACTCTATAAATTAATACTCGATTATTTAATAAACTCTCTAAGATAATATTTTTGGCCGGTCCCGACTCGGGGATAGGGTGCTAAATTAATAATTCGCTAAAATTATAAGATAATACATTTTTGATAATTTCTTCAGACCCCATATAAAATATAAATTAATAATTCCTTATATATAGCATATTACATGAATGATTTATGAAGGTTTCTTGAAAAATGACTCAAGAATTGAAGGTTTCTTGAAAATATTTTTAATGTCCATAAAGTGATACACTGAACACAAGAAGCATAATAAGGTGGGAGATTGAAGATTTCTTTCAAATTGGGTCCTTCATTTGATATACACATGCATTGTATACAATAATTAAGTGGAAGCTTGAAAGGTGTTTGTAAACTACGTAAGTATTTTACTATAAATTAATAAAATATTAATTAATATATAAATTAATAATTATTAATTTATCGATTAATTAATAACTCTTTTAATTAATAAATTTTGGTGGTCCCAAGTGTATTATTTTATAGAGTTTCTACTGTATGTTGATACTGTAGAAAGGAGAGCACCCAAAATTCCATCTAGATAGAATATAAATAGTTAGGGAGGACCATTAATATGGTGTATAACATAACATTGTAAGTTGATTTTCGGTTTTCTTATCGGAGTTCGGGTTCGGTCAATTTCATATTCAAACCCTAACCGTTAAGATTTTAGGGATTTTTAAACTTCATGATCTTCGTTGCTATTGGAATCCAGAAGGCCAATACCACCCTCCTGATAGAGTTCAGTACATAGATTTTGCCGACTTTTGACAGTTAGAGTCAGTAGTGTAACCGAATGACCACTTATTATGAAACAAATAACAACCAAAGGCTACTCTTCTTGTGACTACTGCTGCTCCCTCCTCCTTGTAGTTCTCTTTTTATATTTCTTTCCTCCACATCCATCATCAAAACCATCTCAGCTTTTGGCTGCTGAGTGACAAAAGCCAAAGGTGGTGTCCAAGAACTCTCTCTCTCTCTCTCTCTCTCTTCTTATATACAGGACAATGTATATATGTCTCTTCTCATTAAATTCTTTTCTTTTTATTTTTTTTCTTCTTTTTTATGTTTGACAGAAGGGCCCCCATCAGGTTCAGACCACAAGAAAGAATTCTCTCAAGGGAAGGGGGGAGAGAGAGAGAGAGAGAGAGAGATTAGTCCTATGAGGATATCCACTGCTGTAAGTATTTCTGTTGTTGATCAATTCCTGCTACATTCTTCTTGAATCATGAATTTTGTTATCATATTGGAAATCCTTAACCTGAAGTAATGAAATATTGATTTGAACTTGTTGGTTTAATAATATGAAAATTGAGACAAACAAATGTAGGCACTTCCTTTTTCTTCTTGCTTTGATCATATATATTTGATGAACCTTAAATTTGATCATGATCATTTCAAGATTCTTTGGGTTCTGATCAACTTTCAGAAGTCCCCTTTACCTGGGGTTTCAGGCTAGCTTTGTTCTCTGAATTCCTAAACTCCAAGCAGAGTCTGTAAATACATACTTTGAACAAACCCCCCATCTTCTTGATCTAGATCAATCTAGACAAATGTAAAATTTCCTCATGGGTTTGCAATTTGCCTCTTCAGCTTCCTGTTGCGATTTTAATTATCGCGACGATCGTTCAGTCTGCATGGACCGCCAGTGCCACCCACAGCTTCCATTGCAAAAAGCTGAAGACCAGAGCCTCTCGCCCGCACAGCGTCACGGTGACCGAGTTTGGTGCAGTCGGGGATGGCGTCACTCTGAATACTTTAGCGTTCCAGAATGCCATCTTTTATCTCCAGTCGTTCGCCAACAAGGGCGGCGCACAGCTCTTCGTGCCTGCGGGAAGGTGGTTGACGGGGAGCTTCAGTCTCATCAGTCATCTCACGTTGTCTCTGGACAAGGATGCAGTAATAATTGGATCCACAGTGAGTTTTTATGTTCTTGCTAATTTTGGTATTATCATTTGGGAAAACCTGTCCCGGAACTTGTTTTAGAGGCTTATGATGTCATATTTTATCTATATAAAGGTGCAGCACTGTCATTGCTTCAAGTGACATCGATTATATATTGCTAACCAACATCTGCACATGCCATGGATATAGTGTGTTTCTTTATCAAGTTTCTCAATGAATCCTTTGTATAGTTCTGATCTGGATACCTATACACATAACATGTCTACGTACAGAGAACATTGTAGGTTGCATATAAAATTATGCACGACAAGCACACATTTGTTTCGTTCTTCTGTGAGAAGAAAACAGATTTAAAGTTTGACCGAGTTTCCTACAAACAGGTGGGAAGCAATGCCAAATTAGACGTGTTCACTCTGCTGTAATGTTGTCCTGATCAACTCAAATGCAAAATTTAAGTGCATGTCTATTTAATCAAATATACAATCATTAAAAACAATTTCGTACATATATTTCAATATCTGTGCGTGTGAAATGTGGAACATTGCGAGTAATGGCACACAAAGCAAGTTCAAGTGCATTAGTGTAATTATTTCGATTCTTCACGTATATCTTCTTATCTTTACTAATATTTCTAAGGAATCATTGTCAGTCTACCTCCATTATGGAAACTTCACTTTGAATTACCTATATTGTATATACCTTCAAACCTCCATTCTGAACAAATCACCTTCCATAAAAGTTCTTCATATAATTGGAGGCTCCATATGAAAGATAGCAAACGCCTTTCAACTTAATCAAACTGTTAACTGGTTGGTTGGGTTGATCTACAACACATGCATATCCATATATATACAGATTGTTTGCATGCACGTCTACTAATATAGTCATGCTTGTGTATCAGTTTTCTAGAAGGTTTCCGCATTGGGCATCCTCGAGACTTGGAAAGTGGTCTCCCGATGTCCAAGTTATACTGGTTTAACTGGAAAGATACCTACTGCATCCGTAGAACTCGTTCTTTATAGCACGGATAATCTTATCTCACGTGCCTGTTACACTTCCTCTCATACTTTTTGTTAGACAATACAAAGGGTAGTTATGATGCAGAGTTTTCAGGTGTTGGGGAGCCAGGATTTCCACATGGGGTTGAGGTGGGGGCAAAAATGATCCAGCATCGAACGTTCTAAACATAAGTTTCAATTGCCTTTAGCATATTTTATACTAACAAGAATTGTCTGATATGTTCACTGTATAAGGAGACTAATATAGTTTAACTGGAGGCTGGATTGATTGGAGTGTATAGCAAACAGATTAATGTCATATTAGAGGATATTTTCAAATGGATGAACTTATGTTTCTCATATACCTTCCTGGTGAACCTACAGCTTCCTACGCAAGCAGACTCTCAGGGACTCCTCCCGAGGTTGCTGCATAAGATGAAGCCACTTTTCATTCTCCATAATCAGCTCCCCTTTACCCGATTGTTTTTTTTTTTTTTACCTGTTTGCATATCATCCTCTTTGGAATCATCTCTCCCAGAGTCTTCAGTCTCTCTCTCGACGTGACTCCAGTTGGATATGAGTTGATCTCCAACCCTCGAAGGGTGCTCCTTCCTCTCGTCCCTCGACACCTGTCCGCCTTGGCCATAAGAGGTCTCTCGACCTAGCTCAGTCTCGTGCGGTGTCTGCTCTCCTTCTCTAGTAAGTGGGGGATTTGCTTGGACAACCAATACTGACCCAATGTCCGCCTCCTTAACTCTGGTGTTAGGCAACGATCGGATGATGGAAATGGTTGGGTCACCAGTAGAATCACCTCGATCTTTTCCACCGGGATGACTGTAGGCTACTATTTCAGTCGTAGGTTCCTTAGTGACCATACTTGATTCCTCTACCCTTTGTTCTGTCGATTCTCACAACACCTCCAGGACTTCGTCTCTTAACACATCACCCGTCGGGTCCGGACATTCAGATTCGGGATGTCCTATGCAGCGAGTCAGCGACAGGAAGAACACATTGGTGGAATCCACTCATAGGCGATAGCTTGCAGGAACTTGCTACCATCAGGGAGCAAGATGGGCATGACCAAAAGAAGATCTTTACACGCCGCTATATCCACCATAACTCGAGCGAACTCTAACCGCCATCAGTTCACCATAGCCGAGTCCATGCGTATGGGGTGTCCACTACACTCACAATTTTACTAGGCGCCACCACATTCCAAAGATGTAGAGGAAGACGCGGCAACTGAATCTATACCGATACCGAAGCAAGGAGATCTCGTTCTAAAGAGATCAGTGGTTCACAACGCTTGAGAATGATCAGCCTTCCGTTATTTGTCCACGGGCTACCCCGGAGGATCGAAGTTATGTGTGTCTCATTCGTAAATTAATGAAGAAACACCCATTTCCCCTTGAAACTGAGGCACGATACCACTCCGGAATATCTCAAGTAGTGTTGACGAAGGTCTCACGAGGATCAATCCTTTGTTGGAAGAAAGAATGAGAACCACCACACAAAAAAATAACTGTGTGGGTCAGTAAGGGAGGGGGAAATCAGGAAGGTGGCTGTTAGTCGTCCCCTTAGTTTGCGGGTCACTAAGGGTATCCATTCCTGAAGGTGATCTTAGTATATCTTGCTAGAGGTTACAGTTACGAGTTGTAAGATTGGGTTGTCCTCCGTCGCGGGATAATCCTAGCTGGATGAAATGATATATATATATGTAATGATAATTTTTATTACAGTTTCTTTTAGTTTCATTACCAATATATATATATATATATATGAAATGATAATTTTTATTACAGTTTTTTGGCCACCTAATGACCTACAACCAAGCCTGAAGGCCTACAATCCGGCCTGAAGGCCCACCTCGCGGTCCGCCTGGTCCGCAATCTGGTCCGCCTGGCCCACATCCGGCCCACTCCACCCGGTTGTACCAATTGAATTCCCACTTGGAAATTTAATTGCTTTTCCCATGGCTAGAAGCCACAACCACTAGGGTGGATGCATCACACCTTAGCCACTTGAGCTATCTCTCTCTCTCTCTCTCTCTCTCTCTCTCTCTCTCTCTCTCTCTCTCTATATATATATATATATATATATATATATATATATATATATATATATATATATATAACAGAGAGTTGTAGCTCTCTTGGTTGGGAGAGGAACTTGGGGAATGGGAGTTGCAGGTTCGAACCTAGCCTATGTCATGCTGTGTAAATATTTTTTTTGCAAATGACCTCTAGCCTAGTGATTAAGAGAGATGCATGCGGCCCGAGTGGTCAGGAGTTCGAATCCCAGTTGGAGCGATTCCAGAAACAATTTACCTGGTTCCCAAAAATAAATAAATAAATAAATAAATAAATATATATATATATATATATATATATATATATATATATATATATATATTATACTCCCATTGGGATTCGAACTCCACCCACAAGGGCCACATGCCTCCACACTAACCACTTGGGCTAGCGGTCATATATATATATATATGTGTGTGTGTGTGTGTGTGTGTGTGTGTGTGTGTGTGTGTGTGTGTTTATTAGAGTTGTTTATGGAATCTCTGCTTTAGTTTTAAATCTAAAGGTTTGTGAGATTTTTATGGAAGGTGATTTGTTCATAACTTTGTGTAAATGCTAGGTAGTAAGACAAGGAGGTTGGTATTTGTGTGGCCTTACGATTACATAAACTTTACTTGGAACTTGCATATTGTCAATTTTTCCATAAAGGAGATCTATTATTAATTATGTAAAGGTTTTCTACATAATTCCTTAGTCAAAACCATTCTTGTAAGTTGGTTTTCACTGATGACGAGAGGATGTTCACATTTGCAAATCAAAGGGAGACACGCCAAAACATAAATTTGGCGTCTCTATTAAAGGGCATTTGTCTCTCCACGCACAAACTTATCTCATGTGTCACAAAGGGTATAAAGCAAGGTTCAGAATATTGGTATCAGTATTAGTTTCGGACCATTCTTATGAGTATCAGTAAGTGTGGCTATGACAATTTCAGAGTGGAGTTTTGGAGTTCTATGTTTCATAAAACTAACACGTAAGATACATCATTAAAAGAAAGAAAAGAAACATATTTGATGCATTTAGGTATCATTTTGGATATTATTTGTTGTTTTTTTTTATTAGTTTTGAATGGAAAGATATTTAATATTGCTGAATTGTTCACTCATAATAACTATTATTTTTTATTTATTTTCCTATAGACAAAGTAAAACCCACAATGGATAGTTCGATTGGAATCATATTAAGATGGATGAATATTGTGGATTTATAAACTTCAGCAAATGATAATGGTTGTATTGTGTGCATCGGGGTAGGCCTTACCACAAGGCTAACTAGGCGGTCGGCGGGTCGCCTAGACCTCAGCGTGGTAGGGGGCCTCCAAATATATAAAGTGTACAAGTGTACATATTTTTTAATCGATTTATTATGTCATATAAAACAACAAAATATTTTATATGTATGTATGTTATCCCGGAACAAGGATGAGGTTCTGAATTATATATATATATATATATATATATATATATGCAGATGACCTCTAGCCTAGTGGTTAAGAGAGATGCATGCGGTCCGAGTGGTCAGGAGTTCGAATCCCTGTGGGAGCGATTCCAGAAACAATTTACCTGGTTCCAAAAAAAAATAATAAAAAAAATAAAAAAAATAAATAAATAAATAAATAAATATATATATATATATATATATATATATATATATATATATATATATATATATATATGAGGGGCCCATTTCCAAACTTCCGCCTATTGTCCATTTTGCCTTGGGTCGTCCCTGGTGTGAATAAGGAATCTTATCGACGCAATGTAGCATCTAGATCTTCGACACGACTTAATAATTGTATCAAAATTTTTTTTTTCCACGTCTCTCTCTTTTATTTTAATTTCCCTATGCTAAATAACCAGAAAAGAGCGGCCCAATGACATTGTCGGCCAGTATGGGTCGGTAGGAGTAGGAGTCAGTATCGGATAAGATATTACAAAAACCATATGATACACATTGGTATTGGTTGATACTGCAAACTATGATATAACGTAGAGAAAATGTATCAAAGTATGCAAGAATATATTCAGCTCTTGCTTCAACGTTGAGCCTACATACTTGAGAAAAGCAATTGGTAAAATGATTGAATTATCTACTTTTTCCCTTAAATGCATGCTCAATGAATAATTTGTTCACTATATCTACCTATCTCAACAAGGAGGTCATGGAAATATGTCTCATTTGTATCTTATTTCACATGCAAATCTAAGCAAGCATGCATAAACAAACATGTCTTTCAAGGTTCAAACATGATACACTTGTCTTGAAGCTTAAAAGGACTTTTGCTTTTGCATTTATCCTTTAAAGAAAAGTTTAAAATTTGATATGTATCGAGCATATTGTATCAGATTCGAGACAGACTGATCTGGAATGGCATGAAAAATCAGTATTGGCCGATCCTTTCTGTGTTGGGCTTGCTTTCGAAAGTTTCAATCAGTTTTGGGTACATTTTGACCTAAAACTGTCTGAACTTGGCCAACGCTTAGGTAAACTAATGAGTTTTCTGACTGAAACTTCCCCAAGATTTTCAAATGAACTAAAACTATTTTACCAAAAATCGGTTTTAATGTATTCTTGATTTTGCTTTATTTACCTTTCGTGTTCCTTAAGAATTAACTCTTTCCAGCTTATGTATCACAAGTTACCTTAAATATGTAATAATCATGCTATAATTTGATAGGTAACATGCAATCATGAAATACATAAATAATTTACAAATCATTTTTAATTTACTTCATTCTTATAATTGAATCAAAATTTAGTTCCTTTTTTTTCTCTTAGACAAAATATCATAGTCCGTCAGAAACTGTTGAAACTGAATGTATCAACACTGGTACACACATAAACTGTCCAATAACTGTATTCATTCATATAAATTGTCCAATACCGGAACCAATACTGCATTTTTAAACCTTGCTTTACAGAACATCTATTGTGGCACTTATAGAGCTTCACTTCTCCCATATTCATAAGAACGCCAGTATTGTTCCCTACAATACTGTTCAATACATAATTCTCTATCACTCAGTCTAACCACAAATGCTCCAAATTGTCAAAGATGTCACCAACATAGGGGACTCCGAAACCGAAAAGACGGAAACTTGAACACATGGCATATTAATGCATGTCTCAGAGCTTTTAGCTAGTGAAAATGACCAAATATATCCTGTTAGTGTCTTACTAGGGGGAAGAATACCAAAGTAGCATAGACATGTATCGTCGTCTATTCACATTATGCCGATTGACCAGAGGGGTGGCTTCAGGGTTTTCCTTTTTCATAGATGCATTGTTTTCCCTTTTTTTTCTTTAGCATGGCCCCCTTCTTCCTATATCATCATATACCACTACTGTGTTTTTATCTTCTTGTTTTATATTTGTCCAACTTCCTTGAGGTTCTGGCCATCCTTCCATTGTATGACACCAGAAGAAAGGCACCTGGAGTTCATGACAACATCTAAATTACTAAATTTGGCAGTGCTAAGGCCAATTCTGGAGAGTTAGAATGATGTCCTGAACTTGGTATTGTTCTTACTTGTGCACTTAATGCCATACTGTATAGTATGATATTTGCCAATTCTGAAGAGCTAGAATATTGTCTGTCAACTCAGTGCCAGCATTGTTCATGAACTCAATGCCATAGTATGATATTTTAACAATTCATCAAATATCATGCCATAGAGGCATAGACTCATAGCTTCAATACATTTGGTTCAAGATTTTTTCCAAATAAATGTTGTGGTATTGCAAATATTGGTAACAAAAACAAGTTCAAGTGCAATATTGTAATTTTTAGTTTCCTCAAACATAGAAATTTTATCCTAACTAATATTCCTGGAAAATTTCCCCCAACTCTTAAGGCTTATTTTTCACCTAGTTGGGTCAAAAGCAGTGTCGTTGGCATCCCAAATGCAGATTTAGGCCAATAGACCCAGTCAACTGTCTGTGTGATATTCTGCTATCAAGGTTCACAGTATCGGTATCAGCAGTGTTGGGGGTTACGGTGGTTTTGAATCAGTTAGTTTCAGTAGTTTCTGCAGTTTCCCTATGAATTTTGGTACCAGTCCATACTGTGAACCATGATGACGTATATTTAGGCAATCCAAACCAAGTTATTGATCACAAGTTGAACTGATTACATATAAGCATTGGTTGTCAGGACACATTTGTTTAGTGGCCATTGTCACCAACTTTGCATATATTGCAAGTCTTTTATATATACTAGTCACGTGCACGTGCGTTGCATGTAGTTTTCACGCAAGTAATTATCTTATGATTTATTAATGGGTAGGCTTTAGTATCTCTTTTCATTGATAAGATTTGGTAGGAATTAAAATTATATTAAAATAAGGCTTTAGTATCTCTTTTCATTGATAAGGTTTAGTAGAAATAAACTATATTAAAATAGTTTAAATATGATTTGAATATATTTTAAATTAGGATTTGTTATAGATATGTTTTTAGGACTTTGGATATATGTTTAGTTAGATAATACCAGCTAGTTAGTTTAAATATGATTTGAACATATTTTAATTAGGATTTGTTATAGATATGTTGTTAGGACTTTGGATATATGTTTACTTGGATAATATCAGGTAGTTATATAATACCATGATAGTATTTCATACTCGATTGTTAAGGTCTAGAAATTAATTAGATTTTCTTAATTACGCAATTATATATAGACGGCTCATTTTGAGCCGTTTTGAAGCCTCTTTATAATAGTAGAGAAGAGATATATATTTTAGGGTTTTTGTACAAAGAAATTGATATAATTGGTTCTCGTTGCTTATATCTGCTGCACATATCTAAGCAAGTACTAGTCTATTCATTATTCATCTGAGTATCTACGCACACTATACAAGATCACTGTACAAAAACTGATGCACAACTGTATTATTGAATCAACTTGACCAGTAATTTATATTCTTGAAAATTAATGCATTTGGGTTTACATCTGTGTATGAAGCAAATCAAACATGCTAATTTTGGCATCCTTCAGGACTCCTTTGAATGGCCCATTATTGATCCATTACCTTCATATGGGCGAGGACGCGAACTACCTGGTGGAAGGCATCAGAGTCTTATTCATGGTTACAATCTGACAGATGTGGTTATTACAGGTCAATAGATCTTCTTGTTTAGATTTCACTATTGATTTCTTTTGTAGTGGATTACTTTCTTCTTTTGTCTATGGTTCCGTCTTGATATGGTCTAAAAGTTTTTGAACTAGAAAATTTGAAGCTCTCAAGAGGAAGAAACTAAATTAATTTCTTCGTGGAAAGTTTGCTCCTGAGTCGAATTTTATTTTGTTTCAGGAGAAAATGGGACCATTGATGGGCAAGGGAGTGTTTGGTGGGACTGGTTTAATAACCGTACTCTAGACTATACTCGCCCTCATCTTATTGAGCTTATGTACTCGAGTGAAGTTATCATATCAAATCTGACCTTCAAGAACTCCCCATTTTGGGCTATCCACCCAGTATATTGCAGGTTTGTCCCTCCTAGGATTGGTTTGCTTTCTCTTGTTACTTACATTAGTTATGCATGAGTGAAGATTTACGTGATAGCGGATACTTGAGACTGTTTTTGCTGGATGAACAGCCAAGTGCTTGTCCAGAATGTCACAATCCTCGCCCCTCTTGATTCGCCAAATACAGATGGAATTGATCCAGGTTAGTTTCTGAGCAGTGTTTTAATAGATTGAGTTATTTATGTTGCCCATCTTGTGAAGTTAAAAGGAATAAGAATAAAATGATTTAGGTTACTTACAAGTACTGATTATTTGGACCGTTCTGGAAAGAGAACTGGTCTGCCAAGTAACATTTGAACTTACCTGCCTGTTTGCTTGTACCTTCATCTCATATCTAATATTATTGGCAGTGATATATAGAAGTCTGGACACTCCAAAAACCGGCGCCATGTCGGACACATATCACATGCACTCCAAAATTACTAGGACACACCAAAATCAATATCACGTCTTTATCGTGTCATATTCGTGTCTGCGCAACATAGTATATGACACTTGCAATAATGAATCATCATTCTGCAATGTTTAGAAATGTTTTTTCAATAAGTCAACGAAACCTGAAAAACTCAGTAGAGCCAAGCATGAAATATGTGGGTGTTTGAATTCTCTAGAGTACTCTTAATTTGTAGAAGTAGACAACAAAATTTTTAGATGGTGACATAAGATTAATAGAATGGAAGCTTAAATGGGATCAAATCAGTGACCGGATCCTCATTAATTCCTAGGAGGCCCAGTTTTTAGTTGTGTTAAATTCCTGGAGTATCGATGGTGACAGCTGTTGCTGATGCAAAATTATTTCCAAAACTAGCTATAGGCTCGTGGGATCACGAAATATTTTTTATTCTTTTTTTATAAATAATTTAATGTGTTGTTGAATATAATATTTTCTATGGTAATAAAAGGTTTGAGTATAGAGTAAGTTTTGGGATAGTTATTAAAATGTGTGCATATGCAACATTCTTTGAGTGTGCATCTAAAGTGTTCGGTAATTATATTCTTGATGGATGCATGAATAAGTTTTTCTGTGAAAATAAGATGATTAACAAAATGTTATATTAATACATTAGTAAAATAAGAAAAAAATGTTAGTAATTAATAAGTTATAAATGTTTACATTCTCATCAAGTAACACCATGTCAACACTAATAAGGTCATTAGTATCTTGAAATTTAGCACACCCCAAATCATTGTCACCTAGACTTTTAGTTTCCAGTTATTCTTTTTCTTTCAGGACTTGGTTCATCTAATAGATGGTATCTCTCCCTCAGATCGGACATTGTTTCCTGGAATGATGGAAAGAGATGGTAGATTGGAATTAGAATGAATACTTTGATGTTTATATATATATATATATATATATATATATATATATATATATATATATATAATTAAAATATTAATTGTGTAAGTTAAAACTAAGAGAGAAAATAATTTGTCACTCATATTCTGAATAGGAATCTGCTAGCAGGCGAGTTGAGTGGGGTCGAAAAATAAAACGGACTGCTTACCTTATTAACTTACCTTATGAAGCCTTGCAGAGTGGAAAAAACTCACTTCGCTCACCAAAATAATGAATAAACAGTAGGTGAATAAATATAGCACTTTATATCGACTATATAATATAAAAGTTGGGCTTACAAGTCATTCCTAACTCTTTCCTTAGTATATATCAGTTACATTTACATTTTGAATTCCATTAAAACTTTCAAACTTCAAAAACCTCTAATTGGAATTTCACTTTTATTTTCTTATACATTCATGATTCTTTTGTCTCTTAGTTTTTTTTCTTTCTAAAATTAAATAAAGGCATTATTAGTTTGACATAGTGCTACTTGATAAAAAAAATAATACGTGTTTACAGGGGTGGATCCACAAATTATAACTGGGTTGGGCTACCAAAAATTTGGAGGGGCTAGAAGTGGACTAATCCATATAAAAAAATCAAAAAAATTATATGGTGAAAAAAAGTAAAAAGAAAATTTTGGTGTGGGCCGCCCCTGCGTGTTTAACTTACTATTAAATAGTTTTCTTTTTCTTTTGTGCTAATGTCTTTGCAAATATCACATTTTGTTAAATTATATTATTTTCACAAAGAGTTATTTATCCATCAAGATTGCACTTATCGAATACTTTTAAATGGATTCTCATAGAAGGTTGCATATACACCATTAAGAATTTTGATGTAATTCCAAATAAAACATCAAAATATTACATTTTAAATTAATCCAATTTGATCTCTAACTTTTTTTATTGGAGTCAAGTGAGGTTCCAATAGTTGTATACTGCAAATTCTAAAAAGAATTATTATATATATTTTTCGATTTAGAGGCCAAGGTTTAAATTTTAAAGGATAAAGTGATATTGGTCAAATTTAAAGAGACAAAACTTATAAATGTACATGAAATTTGTAAAATAAAATATATACCTATAAATTTTGACAGTTTTTTAGAATTTGAGGACACCGACAACCACCACCATCAGCCTTATTAGGTCTTTTTTTTTTATTGAAAGTAGGAGATTCGATTGCAATTCCTAAGTGTAGATTGTAAAATAAAATAGTTAGATGCTGAATATTGTTTTTAATTTATAAAAAATATGCATTTATTATCTTATAAGATAATAAATTATGATGCACTTAATTTTCTTATTATCTAATTTTACTAAGTTTATTAATGATGATATAAATGATATATCTTATAAAATACATATATACACGAGGCATTGGAATTCAAAATACATCTCCAAACTTATAGTTAAAAATATTAGGCTAAAGATTATAATAGTTTATGTATTTGAGAAAGTATTATATACTCATTTTTTTTATTACATTTCCCCCAACTCAAATCAAAGACTGAAATTCCTACAACTATGGTTTGGGTGAAAAGGAGCTATTTCCACTGTGTTATTTCAAAAATTCAACATATATCAGATAAAATTTCCAGCCTTAGTATAAAGGGTCCGGCTAAACACACCCCAAATTTTTTTTAAAAAAAAAAAAAGAAAAGAAAAATTCCTATTCTACCCTCCACCCGCTCCCCCCCCCCCCCCCCCCCCCCCCCCTCTGGCTCCGCCGAAGCCGCTCCGCATCCTCCTCCTCCTCCCGATCCTCCTCCTTCTCCTCCCATGCCGCCTCCTCCTCCTCCTCCTCCCCTGCCTCCTCCTCCCGATCCTCCTCCTCCTCCGCCTCCCGCCTCCTCCTCCTCCTCCCGATCCTCCTCCTCCTCCTCTCGCCCCCTCCTCCGCCTCCTCCTCCCGCCGCCTCCTCCCGCCCCCTCAGGAGGGAGGAGGTGGAGTCGGAGGAGGAGGATCAGGAGGGAGGAGGTGGAGTCGGAGGAGGAGGAGGAGGGGCGGGAGGTGGAGGGGTCGGGGTCGGCGGAGCAGAGGGGAGGGGGAGGGGGAGGGTAGAATAGGATTTTTTTTTTTTTTTTTTTAAATGGGGTGTGTAAAGTAAGTGGTGGGGTATGTTTAGCCGGACCCTAGTATAAAATGCTTCTCTTTATTATTATGGATTTAGTTGCTTTTGCAATCCACTGTGCAAAGTGCTTTGCTAACATTTATTCTAAAATTGGATTGGAATTTAAAGTAACTCTAATTAGTAATTACTCAAAATTATAAGCATTTGAACTCAATACTTTTTGTTGTCGTTCTTCTTCTAAAGCTTGCCAAAATTGAATCCAGATTCATCCAACAACGTCTGCATTGAGGACTGTTACATCCGCACCGGGGACGACCTCATTTCCATCAAGAGCGGTTGGGACGAGTATGGCATCTCCTTTGCTCGGCCGTCGGCCAACATCACCATCCACCGCATCACTGGCTCAACCAAGTCCGGCGCCGGCATCGCCCTCGGAAGTGAGATGTCGGGGGGCATCTCGGATATCAAGGCGGACGGCCTTCGTCTCTCCAACTCGCTGCACGGTATCCGGATCAAGACATCCCCTGGCCGCGGTGGCTACATCCGGAACGTCTACCTGTCCGACATCGTCATGACCGACGTCGAGATCGCCATCAGGATCACCGGTGAGTACGGGGACCACCCGGATGAGTGGTACGACGCGGCTGCCCTCCCCCTGATCAATAGGATCACGATAAGAGACGTCGTGGGGTCGGACATCGGAGTGGCAGGCCTTCTGGAGGGGATCCAAGGGGACAGTTTCAGCGACATCTGCCTCTCTAATGTGCTCCTCAACGTGACACTGGATCGTTCTCCGTGGAAGTGCTCGGACATTGAAGGATATTCCAACCTGGTGCGCCCGGAGTCTTGCGAGCCTCTTCGAGGAGAAGAAACCTTCCATTCTGCAGCTTGTTACGTAGATGATGGTTTAGTGCCGCAGGGTTTTGTTAGGGGGCAGCCAGTTGATTTGAATGTGAATGTTGCATCACCTGTGGAAACTGAAAAATAAATTCTGTGTTTAAAAGAGTTTTCACCTGATAAAGAGAAGTTAATTTCATGCCATTCTATCTTTGTCCAAAACGTGCTGTTGAGTTTGAGCAAACTTTACTCATTTGATAGGAGAAACTATTCGATGAGCATGGCGGCTCGTCGTGCACCTTCTATGCTATTCACTTGATGGCATGGGGATGAATGCATGCATAACAATCCTTCTTATTCCCGTGCAATCAGCTGGATGACATGAAAGGTACAGGAGATTGGGTTGTCCTATTTGGAACTACTTTTGGTTGCCCCTTAATATTTGTTGTGATTTATCCCGGAGGGTCACCTGCGACCATGATCTCTTGGGGTTACCCTAACTAGAGGGGGTTGCTCATGTCCGGAATCTTGTCTACTAGCTTATTCTTGGGCCGGCCCTGAAAAGATATACGACGAGTCCGGCTAACTGAATAATTTACTTTTAAAAGTGGTTCACTGGATGGTAGTCAAGCAAAGATAGCATTTGTTCCCTCATATTTCAAGCATAGGATTTACGAAACGACGTGAAGATGACTCTTTTTCGGTTGAATAACATTTAGAAAATTGTCTGTCGCAGATGTTTTCGTCTAATATTAATATTAGCATATGATATTTCAATCAACCGATGTAGGTTAGATTGTCAGCCTCAGTTAACTATTTCGAGATACATGATATATGCCATGTATCCCAAATTACTGTATATCCATCCTGGATCAGAACCATTTTCTCGGAGTCGTTGGTACCGACTTATCTCGAGAAGTGATCTCCTCCATTTTGTGAGTCGACGTGGACATGCGAGGATGAAATCTAGAAAGGATTGATCAAATTTGCCAGTTGGGTGATCCATGCCTTTTGCCACAGTTGTTTAGATAGGGAGCAATATGCTAACACACCATCTCAAACCATGAATTTCTGAAACATTGTGGACAAAGAGGGGTCTGGTGTTCAAATTCTTCTAGGACGTATATGAATTCGTTGAGATTTGTTTTCTATATGATAAATTAAAACAATGCCTCTCACTTACAACACTCACGTAGCCTTCAGAAGCCCGACTTTTCTCGAAACCTGAGAAACATAACACAAGATTCATAAGTCATGGATAAAGTTCTAACACTCTGATATAAATACTTTATAAAAAGCTTTGTTAATTGTGTGTGTGTTTTTTTGCGATGCCATACGTACGAGACTTAGTGTACGCTGTATTGCATGTTAATTGTTGTTATAAATACTTTTAAGTGACAAATCTTTGTCATCTAAACCAAGTAGGTCACTTGCATCTCCAATCTGAATGTAACTAGAATCTATCGAACTTGAGGAGTGGACAATCTAAACATGTCTCCCATCAGATTTGGGTTAAATTACAACTTCATTTTTTGGATTTTTTAAAATTATTTGACATGAAATCACGCAATCAGGCATCATTGTGCGTCCTCTCACGATTTATTGAGAGTCGTCTCCAAGTTGCAAATTAGGGTTGTAGATAACCGGGTGTAAACTAATAGTGTACTGCATTTGATTAGGGGCTAAACAAAAAATTCTTTTTTTTAAAATAATTGTGAGTGAATACTTGGATTGAGCCGGTCTTTTTTCAGCCACATGAGCTATAATTTGAGTCTGAAAATTTCTAGATTCATAATGTAGGAACTCATTTTTTAGGATAGTAAGCTCAACTTTTATTTTATATATTTTTTATTTTACTCACACACACCTACCTACTCTACTAACGGACCCGTGGCTCAAACACCACCCAACCGGTCCAGGTACCAGTGTGCTTACTACTTGGGCTAAGAACACTTGGTAGCTCAACTTGAAGCTCCAATTTCTAGATCCTATATTTTACATTACTTTTTGACCACACAATATTTACTAATAAAAATTATTTTATTATTTTTTACTATTTTATATAAATTCAATCGATTCTAGATTTATATTTTTATTATAAATTTGAAGTTATTTTTCAGCTCCTCTGCTGTGGATGCTTAGAGCATCATTAGTAGTTGGGACTCTCCATGTCACGTCCCACTTCCCAAATGGAATGGTGACGTCATACACATCCCCAGGCTACGCGCCGAAAGTCCGCGATTGTCGCCCGTAAACATCAGCAAAAATGGAAAATGCCAGAGATTACAACTTATTATACATATGGAGATTGTTATACAGGACTTCATCAACAATACTTCTACAAGCTTATTACAAAAGAAATAACTAGCAAGTTGTCCAGACGATTAATCCTCGTTGTACTGCGGCGTTACTTCGGCGGAGACGTCCTCTTCTTCACCTAGTGAACAATACTAGGTCGTTTTAGAAAACGACAAGCAAGTCCTCGGTCAAGGACGGTAAAGTATGCAAAAGAAAGATGCAGTTCTTCAAAAGAAAGAAATATGCCAACTAGCACTATTATATGTGTTTACTTCACAAAATCAAGGAAATGTAAATGACATCCTACTCCATAGATTGTAAGATATTCTGAGCTTCCCTTGAGCTCTCAGTAGGATTTTGCTTCCCTTGAGCAATCAAGAAACTACCTACCTTTGATAGGTGGAGTTATTTGCTGGAGTAAGATGAAATTTAGTAGACTAAATGCAATGCAATTTTGAGAACAGTACTCTGAATTAATTCCCTAAATAATTCCCGTGAACAATCCCGTTAACCTGGGATCAGGCTGTGAATTTGGAGCCTCCCTTGGGCTAAAACCAATCTATTCGATGTTACTGTCGAAATAGAAGTAGCAGGACAGGAGCCTCTCTTGGGCTAGTACTTATATAGAAGTACTCATCAGGATATTCAGGAATCGCTGATCAGCTTTTTATGGTTATTATGTTACGGGATATCTAGGGATATTCAGTTGTCCTCCCCACCCAATGATTCTAAAATTTCCGAAAATCAGAAATTTGTCTATCTCCTAAATTTTTCAAAAATTTCGGCAGAGTCTCCTTTGTATTTAGGAGCTCCGACAATTTACAAAACATGATATAAAGAGATATATGGGCTCGCCGACCCCTTCGGTGGAGCAACCCTCAACACCGGAACCACGCATTTAATATCCGGGTACGCCGACCCCTTCGGTGGAGCAACTCTCAACACCGGAACCACGCAGTTGTATAATGTGTATACTTAATTAAAGGAACCTTTACCTTGGCAAGCAAGCAAGCAAGCAAACAATTTTTACCTTTTTCCTTTAGCAAGCAAGCAAGTAATCATGCATTTAAATTTATTGTTCGACAGTTGCTTTATGATAAGCTAGTCATTTAAGAAATAAAATTGTCAGTACTCAATAATAATAAAGTATGAATCTCTCACATGATAATGCATGCTATGAAAGTTTATATTACTAGAGGCCTTGGCTAGACTTGATCTAAGGTTTCAACGCTAACTTATACTAGCCATTATCGAAGTTGACTTCTTAATGATGAAAAAGGGGTTAAATATTGAATAATCATAGATGCAGGGTTACCATAATATATGGGTACCTATAAACACACAGTTTAACTAATTAATCAAGCTGAAACGGGTTAATCTAGCACAACTTTACTTATGGACAGAATAAAAAAATATACTAAAACTGAAAATTAACTCTTATTTATACATGCCATGTTAAAACAAATCATACGTATGGGTTCCCCCTTGAGTATATGGGTAGTAACCCTAAAGTATGTTAAGACTTATAGGTGTCCATGACAATTTTGTGTATATGAGTTTGTATCAACTACGTAATATTAGATGCTTGGGTTGAGTCAACATGATATTGCTAAAAAAAAAGGGAAGTAAAACTTTTTACACGTCCAATATGTAACTTGGTTTTCTTATGATAATCTAGGTTGAATTTCTACGTTGTACAGATACCTATGATTTTACAAGTCATAATTCTTTGATTGCACATATTAAGCCAAATTTATATGAATACACAACAATAATTATACCAAGTATCCATAAATAGAGTCCTACACATTTTTATACTCATAAATCCAATTAATTTCTAAAATGACAAACTTTGTCATTTATTTCTATAAATTCCAGAATTAATAATAACAATATTAATCCCAAAGAACACAATAATTCCTAAAAGAAATTTTCGAGAGGAAATTGATTAAAGGAGTGAAGAGAGAAGGAGGACTTGCCTTGGGTTGGAGATGACCTAGACTTTTCTTCCACAACTCCTAAATTAAACCCCACAACAAGAGAGTTTTGTTAGCAACTCTAACCTAGGTTTAAGTTAGAGAAGAAAAATAGAGATTGGGGAAGAAGAAATAGGGATTTAGAATTTTTACCTAGGTTTTCTTTGGATTTGGAAGTGGAAGAGGAGGAAGATGAAGTTGAGGAGGAGGTGGAAGTGGAGAGGAGGGGGCCGGAGGCTGGCCGGCGGCGGGCGGCGCTGGCGGCGGCGGCGGGCGGCACAGCAGCGGCAGCAGCAGCGAGGGAGCGGCAGCGGCAGCAGCAAGGCTAGGGGGAGGGGTCGGGTGATGGGTGTGTGTGTGTGTTTGTTTTGTTTGTTTGTTTTTTTTTTTTTTTCTTTTGCTTGGTGAGGGAGTGTGGGAGTGTATATATATATATATACATGTAGAAGAGTGTAGGGGGTGAGGTGTCCCCTCTCCCATCCCTTTGTAGGGACACCTAGCACCCCCCCCCAGGGCTAGGGTTATGGGTAGGGTGTAGGGTTAGGGTTAGGGTTAAGGCTAGGGCTAGGGTTAAGGTGTAGGGACACAACATGACAAAACAAAACAAAAAAAAAAAAAAATCTAATCCACAAGATAAGCTAACACAAGACAATAACAAATAATAATAATAATAATAATAATATTTTGAGTGTGACAAGTCTACCCTCCTTAGAAAAATTCCGTCCTCGGAATTTGAAATAATTAGACTAGCAATATGGTTACTGACCTGTCTTAGGGAAATAAATACGGGTATTGCCTCCGCATGTCTTCTTCCTTCTCCCAAGTTGAATCTCCAGGAGAATCCCCGCTCCACGCAACTCGTACTAACGGAATGACCCGGTTGCGGAGTATCTTATCTCTTCGATCCAAGATCCCAACGGGTCTCTGTTCTATCCGGAGTGTAGGCCCGATGGTGATTTCTGAGTGATCGAGTATATGGCTCGTGTCCGGTACATATCTTCGTAGCTGGGAAACATGGAATACATTGTGAACTCCTTCTAGTGCTGGCGGCAAGGCGAGTCGATATGACACATTCCCAACTTTCTCCAGGATGTCAAATGGTCCAATATATCTGGGACTTAGCTTTCCTCTGGTCCCGAATCTGATGGTTCCCTTAGTTGGTGAAATTTTCAGAAATACGTGTTCTCCGGGTTGAAACTCCAATATTCTTCGATGCTTATCCGCCCACATCTTCTGCCTGTCCTGAGCTGCTTGCAGGTGACTTCTTATTGCTTTGATGATATCCACTGTTTGTGTTACTAACTCTGGCCCCAACAATTGTCTTTCTCCTACGTCGGTCCAGCATACCGGCGATCTGCACTTCCTACCATATAGTGCTTCAAAAGGAGCCATCTTGATACTATCATGATAACTGTTGTTATATGAAAATTCTACCAAATGTAGATGATCATCCCATGCTCCTCTAAAATCTAAAGTACACGCTCTCAGCATGTCTTCTAAGGTCTGAATGGTTCTTTCAGACTGGCCGTCTGTTTGGGGATGGTAGGCGGAGCTAAATTTCAATTTAGTGCCAAGACTTTCTTGCAAGCTTTTCCAGAAATGTGAAGTAAATCTGGTATCTCTATCCGATACTATACTTACTGGCACTCCATGCTGTCTAACAATCTGTCTCATGTACATTTCGGCCAAGACCTCCGTTGACTGTCCAACTCGAAAGGGCAAAAAACGAGCGGACTTGGTAAGTCTGTCTACAATGACCCAAATAGCATTATTACCCCTTTGGGTCCTAGGCAATCCTGTCACGAAATCCATGGTGAGGTGCTCCCATTTCCATTCGGGTATGGGTAACGGCTGGAGAAGTCCTGCTGTCCTTTGATGCTCCGCTTTTACTTGCTGACAGACAAGACATCTTGATACAAATCTGGCGACTTCTCTCTTCATCCCGTGCCACCAAAATATTTGTCTCAAATCTTTGTACATTTTAGTGCTGCCCGGATGAATGGAATATTGTGAGTTGTGGGCTTCTGACATAACCTCTGTTCTTAAGTCTCCACTGGGCACACATAATCGATCTCCGAATCTTAATGATCCGTCCGGATGCTTCCTTATCCCGGTCTGGAGTCCCTCTTCTGTTTGTTTCCACATTTTCTGAAGTTTTGAATCATTCTGTTGGGCTTCCTTAATTCTATCTATTAAGGAGGACTGTACTTGCAAGTTTTGCCACATTCCTTCGGTTAGCGGGCGTATCACTTCAATTCCCATTTTTCTCAAATCCTCAAGGATTTCTTTGGGTGTATTCATAAAGAAAGCTTCGGGTCTTCTACTTAAGGCATCAGCCACCTTATTAGCTTTGCCCGGATGATAGGTCAGCTCCATGTCAAAATCCTTCAGTAACTCCAACCATCTTCTCTGTCTCATATTAATCTCTTTTTGTGTGAATACATATTTTAGGCTCTTGTGGTCTGTGTATATTTTGATTCTTTCTCCATATAAATAGTGTCTCCACAACTTGAGTGCGAATACTACCGCTGCAAGTTCGAGATCATGAGTTGGGTAATTCCTTTCATGTGTCTTCAATTGTCGGGATGCATAGGCTATGACTCTCCCGTGCTGCATCAGTACACATCCTAAACCCTTACCTGATGCATCACTATATATCTCATATCCTCCTGAACCAGAGGGTAATGCTAGTATTGGAGCTGTAATTAATCTTTCCTTCAGCTCGTCAAATGCTGCTTGACATTTCTCCGTCCAATTAAATTTCTCTTCCTTCCGAGTAAGACGGGTTAAAGGTTCTGCAATTCTTGAAAAGTTCTCTACAAATCTCCGATAATAGCCAGCCAATCCTAAGAAGCTTCTGATTTCTGCTACTGACTTAGGTGTTGGCCAAGACTTAACTGCTTCTACTTTCTTTGGATCTACCGAGATGCCTTCTCCACTGACAATATGTCCTAGAAATGGTATTTGGTCCAGCCAAAACTCACATTTACTAAGCTTAGCATACAATTGTTCTTCTCGCAGAGTTTGCAATACTATCCTCAAATGTCTTTCATGCTCCTCTTCACTTTTGGAGTATACAAGGATGTCATCAATAAATACAATCACAAATTTATCCAGATATTGATAGAATACTCGATTCATCAGGTCCATAAATATCGCGGGTGCATTTGTCAACCCGAATGGCATAACTAAGAATTCGTAATGCCCATACCGAGTTCTAAATGCAGTCTTTGGGATGTCTTCCTTTTTCACCTTTACCTGATGATATCCGGATCTCAAATCAATTTTCGAAAATACCCTTGCCTCTCCTAACTGATCAAACAGTTGATCGATCCTAGGTAAGGGATATTTATTCTTGATGGTAACCTCATTCAAAGCCCTATAGTCAATCACCAGGCGTAGGGTACTATCTTTCTTTTTCACAAATAATACTGGTGCACCCCATGGTGAAGCGCTAGGTTGGATAAACCCTTTTGACAATAACTCCTTTATCTGTTTATTTAACTCAACTAGCTCCTCTTTGTTCATTGGGTATATCTTCTTGGCTATGGGTGCAGCTCCCGGTATTAGATCTATAGAAAATTCCACGGCTCTGTCTGGGGGTAGCCCTGGTAATTCTTCTGGGAACACATCCTTGAATTCTTCTACTACCCTTGGAAATGATTGCTCTACTACTCCTTGCAGCAGTACTGGTAATTCAAATCTCTCTAGCTCCTCTGCATTGAACTCATTTTGGTCTCTTGCAAATTCATAAGACTCGCCGTCAGGGAGTTGGAATGAAATTTTCCCCTGACCGCAGTCTATATTGGCTAATGTTGCAGTTAGCCAATCCATACCCAATATTATATCATAATTGCTTGTTGAAAAGACAAGCAATCGGGTACGAAAAGCTCCTCCACCCAATTTAATGGGACATCTATGACATACTCGACTGACTTCTACTATTCCATTACCGGTGAGTACTTTCAATGATTTAGGCAGAGGTTGTGATTCTATTTCACGTTGTGATATAAAAGAAGATGCTATAAATGAATGGGTAGCCCCGGAATCAAATAATAGTGAGGCTGGGTATGAAGAAACTAAAATAGTACCTGAAACTACTTCTCCAGGGATATTCGCATCTTCAGTTCCCATTATGAATGCTCGCCCTTGCCTATTCCTTTTCTTGTTATTATTTTGAGCTTGAGCTGCTCGTTGTGCTTGTTGAAACTGATAAGCCTGAGGGGCATAGGGCGGCCTTTGCTGATTTCCATAAGCCATTCCCGCTTGCGCTGTTGGTGCATGTGTCATTGGTCGAGGTTGGTTTCCTTGAACTGGAGGTCGGCATCCCTGAGAGAAACCTTGTGTCCTTGCTCCATTTGCAGGCGGCTGAGGACATTGACTGATTGGATGATTTGCTCCACATCTCAAACAAAGCCCCAATCTTCTCCTACATACACTCTTCTTATGTCCTGGCTTCTGGCAGAAATCACAGATAAGGAATTTGTCCGAGTTGCCATTCTGAGGACGCTTAGGTGGTCCTTGCCAGTGATTCTTGTTAGAGGATGATCCTTCCTCAAAAGTTCTCTTGGGTTGTGATGACCGGAAAGGTTGCTCCTTACTCTCATTTTTCATTTACATACATTCTTGCTACTTAGTTACTCATGTCACCCATCATTCCAAAACGCGACATGGTAAACTATTTTACTACATACAAGTACATATCTGCAGATGCCAAAATACAAGGAAAGGACTCCTTCTTCACTATGTACAGGGTTAAGACATCTTATGCTACGGCTTCAATAAGCTCCCTCCCTTCAGCAAGGATCTCCACTTCTGTATACATCCTCTCAAAGTCATCCATGGTGCCTTCGTAGCCGTGCAATCCGACATAGATGCGGTTCGGGTCTCGGACATAAAGACAGTAGGTGATGTACTCAAAGTATACTTCAGCGCCATCCTCCACGTCTCGTACCATAGGACGCCTGACTCCATAGAATACTTGGTAGACATGAATGTCATACCAGTCGGGTGCGTTCCATAGCATCCTGGCATAGCGTTGGTACAGGTACAAGGTGTACTCGCTTCCATCCCATTCCAAACTGGGTATAAACAGGTCCATATCCTTGATATCCTATGTAAGAATTTCTTATAAGGAACATAAGGAGAAAAAGCATATTTTATTTATTTATAGAACAATATGCCCTTGGCTTACATACATACTTGGTCACATTCTACCTACATGCAGATATATCTTACATTCCATTCATTCTAGCTACACACACATACTTATCATCTATAGATACTAGGGATCTAAGTCCATATTCCCTACTTACTTGCATTCTTACTACATATATTACATACATTCCATGTACATATATGCTTGAGGATCTAAATCCACATCTTCCTGATGTTGTGCACTATTGCGTTTGGATGAGTTTGCAGCCATTCTTCCAAGGTACCATTGCGATCAGTCTTTGGGCCTTTGGTGGGTTCTGCCTTTATCAGGACATAATAATGTACCGAGTTGTAATACTCCTTCCTTTCATCATCTATGTCTGACACTACTGGATATTTCAATTCGTAGTGTACTCCATAGGCTTCGATCATTCCCTTACGGGCTACGTGCCACATCTTCTTTACAAATGCATAATACTCGTCTAGGCTGTGACTATCATTTCCTAGTCTTGCGAAGGGTGCAAACCGAGGCATGACCTAGATTGAAAAGAAAAAAAAATATTTCTTCCTTAGGTTAGTAACTCTTTAGTAGGATTTAAGATCTAGACAGGAAAGAGGAATTTGTAAGGAAAATGCTACCAACTATTTATCTACCTTACTTAAGGATTTCTAAGATATGATTGGAAATCAAAGTTTTCTATCTGAGTATAAAACCTACGTCTAGACCTAAGGTACGTTCTGGATTTTCCATTTTCGCTGACCTGCATGGGCCACCACTAAAAAGACGTGTCACGTCCCACTTCCCAAATGGAATGGTGACGTCATACACATCCCCAGGCTACGCGCCGAAAGTCCGCGATTGTCGCCCGTAAACATCAGCAAAAATGGAAAATGCCAGAGATTACAACTTATTATACATATGGAGATTGTTATACAGGACTTCATCAACAATACTTCTACAAGCTTATTACAAAAGAAATAACTAGCAAGTTGTCCAGACGATTAATCCTCGTTGTACTGCGGCGTTACTTCGGCGGAGACGTCCTCTTCTTCACCTAGTGAACAATACTAGGTCGTTTTAGAAAACGACAAGCAAGTCCTCGGTCAAGGACGGTAAAGTATGCAAAAGAAAGATGCAGTTCTTCAAAAGAAAGAAATATGCCAACTAGCACTATTATATGTGTTTACTTCACAAAATCAAGGAAATGTAAATGACATCCTACTCCATAGATTGTAAGATATTCTGAGCTTCCCTTGAGCTCTCAGTAGGATTTTGCTTCCCTTGAGCAATCAAGAAACTACCTACCTTTGATAGGTGGAGTTATTTGCTGGAGTAAGATGAAATTTAGTAGACTAAATGCAATGCAATTTTGAGAACAGTACTCTGAATTAATTCCCTAAATAATTCCCGTGAACAATCCCGTTAACCTGGGATCAGGCTGTGAATTTGGAGCCTCCCTTGGGCTAAAACCAATCTATTCGATGTTACTGTCGAAATAGAAGTAGCAGGACAGGAGCCTCTCTTGGGCTAGTACTTATATAGAAGTACTCATCAGGATATTCAGGAATCGCTGATCAGCTTTTTATGGTTATTATGTTACGGGATATCTAGGGATATTCAGTTGTCCTCCCCACCCAATGATTCTAAAATTTCCGAAAATCAGAAATTTGTCTATCTCCTAAATTTTTCAAAAATTTCGGCAGAGTCTCCTTTGTATTTAGGAGCTCCGACAATTTACAAAACATGATATAAAGAGATATATGGGCTCGCCGACCCCTTCGGTGGAGCAACCCTCAACACCGGAACCACGCATTTAATATCCGGGTACGCCGACCCCTTCGGTGGAGCAACTCTCAACACCGGAACCACGCAGTTGTATAATGTGTATACTTAATTAAAGGAACCTTTACCTTGGCAAGCAAGCAAGCAAGCAAACAATTTTTACCTTTTTCCTTTAGCAAGCAAGCAAGTAATCATGCATTTAAATTTATTGTTCGACAGTTGCTTTATGATAAGCTAGTCATTTAAGAAATAAAATTGTCAGTACTCAATAATAATAAAGTATGAATCTCTCACATGATAATGCATGCTATGAAAGTTTATATTACTAGAGGCCTTGGCTAGACTTGATCTAAGGTTTCAACGCTAACTTATACTAGCCATTATCGAAGTTGACTTCTTAATGATGAAAAAGGGGTTAAATATTGAATAATCATAGATGCAGGGTTACCATAATATATGGGTACCTATAAACACACAGTTTAACTAATTAATCAAGCTGAAACGGGTTAATCTAGCACAACTTTACTTATGGACAGAATAAAAAAATATACTAAAACTGAAAATTAACTCTTATTTATACATGCCATGTTAAAACAAATCATACGTATGGGTTCCCCCTTGAGTATATGGGTAGTAACCCTAAAGTATGTTAAGACTTATAGGTGTCCATGACAATTTTGTGTATATGAGTTTGTATCAACTACGTAATATTAGATGCTTGGGTTGAGTCAACATGATATTGCTAAAAAAAAAGGGAAGTAAAACTTTTTACACGTCCAATATGTAACTTGGTTTTCTTATGATAATCTAGGTTGAATTTCTACGTTGTACAGATACCTATGATTTTACAAGTCATAATTCTTTGATTGCACATATTAAGCCAAATTTATATGAATACACAACAATAATTATACCAAGTATCCATAAATAGAGTCCTACACATTTTTATACTCATAAATCCAATTAATTTCTAAAATGACAAACTTTGTCATTTATTTCTATAAATTCCAGAATTAATAATAACAATATTAATCCCAAAGAACACAATAATTCCTAAAAGAAATTTTCGAGAGGAAATTGATTAAAGGAGTGAAGAGAGAAGGAGGACTTGCCTTGGGTTGGAGATGACCTAGACTTTTCTTCCACAACTCCTAAATTAAACCCCACAACAAGAGAGTTTTGTTAGCAACTCTAACCTAGGTTTAAGTTAGAGAAGAAAAATAGAGATTGGGGAAGAAGAAATAGGGATTTAGAATTTTTACCTAGGTTTTTTTTGGATTTGGAAGTGGAAGAGGAGGAAGATGAAGTTGAGGAGGAGGTGGAAGTGGAGAGGAGGGGGCCGGAGGCTGGCCGGCGGCGGGCGGCGCTGGCGGCGGCGGCGGGCGGCACAGCAGCGGCAGCAGCAGCGAGGGAGCGGCAGCGGCAGCAGCAAGGCTAGGGGGAGGGGTCGGGTGATGGGTGTGTGTGTGTGTTTGTTTTGTTGTTTGTTTTTTTTTTTTTTTTCTTTTGCTTGGTGAGGGAGTGTGGGAGTGTATATATATATATACATGTAGAAGAGTGTAGGGGGTGAGGTGTCCCCTCTCCCATCCCTTTGTAGGGACACCTAGCACCCCCCCCCCTAGGGCTAGGGTTATGGGTAGGGTGTAGGGTTAGGGTTAGGGTTAAGGTGTAGGGACACAACATGACAAAACAAAACAAAAAAAAAAAAAAAATCTAATCCACAAGATAAGCTAACACAAGACAATAACAAATAATAATAATAATAATAATAATATTTTGAGTGTGACACTCCAATGCAATTTGGAGCCCAAAATTTCAAAAAAAAGGTAAATGTAGAATGTGTTGGGTTTGTATGAGAATAGTAGGAAATAATAAAGTGAGCTCCGGTCCCAAAAATTGTGTGGTCAAAAATTAATGTAGGAAAAAAATAATATAAAGTTTAGAATCTAGAAAGTTGGGCTCCAAATTGGAACTTACTATTCTACAAAACGAGTTTCTACAATCTAGAATCTAGAAATTGGGAGGCCCAACCCTTAGCACCCATGGATGGGTTGGAACCGAAATTGTAGAAATTGGGACTAGGGATGACACTTATTATTCTACAAAATGAGCTCCTACATTCTAAATCTAGAATCTAGAAAATGGGATGGGCCTTACTAATGATGCTCTTAGAAAGTTAGAAGTAGGAAAATCAAATTTTATACCAGTAAAAACAAAAAAAAATCTTATATTGTATATACACTTTTTTTAACCAAAAAATAAAAAAATAGAAAATAAAAATAAAAGCTCTTGTATATACGCAGGTCCTAATTCCCTGATTTTGCATACGTCCTCTCCTCCCGTCTCCCGACTTGGTAGAGGAGAGAAAATACTCCACTTTCGTCAATGGCATCATCACCAAAGCTCTCGTCTTTCTTCCTCCTCCCCAAGCGGACCCCCCTCTCCCTCCTCCTCCAAACCCTAAATCTCTCCTCCCTCCCTTCCCCTCATCCGGACCAGCCCCTCCCCCAACCCAACAATCCCTCGCACAAACCACCGAGCGTCGGCCGCCACCGCCGGTCTTCCCGTCAAACACACCACCTCCCGCCGTGCCCCTCCGCCTACGCCCGCATCGTCTCCAACCTCGGCCTCTCCGGCAATCGCGAAGAGATGGAGCTCCTCCTGAAAGAAATGGTACAGTTCCAATCCCCAGACGTAGTGTCGGCACTAGAATCCCTGGTCCGATCTTTTTCCAGCCACGACAGGCTCAAAGAGGCCACGCTGGTGTTCGAGACCGCCGGCTCGGTGAAGCTCCGGCTCTCGGTCTCGGCCTGCAACGTTCTGCTGCGCGATCTCGTTGCAAAAAGATCGGATTTTGGGTCGGTTCTGTTTGTTTATAAGGAGATGGTGAAAGGTGGGATCTTGCCCAATGTGGACACGTTGAACTGTTTGATTCAGTCTCTGTTCGATGCCGGCCGGGTAGATTTGGCGCTGGATCAGTTTGGTGGGATGGAGAGGAAGAACTGTAGGCCTAATAGCTGGACTTTTGAGGTTTTGATTAGTGGACTTTGTGCTGAAGAGAGGGCGGACGAAGCCGTGAAGGTTTGGAATCGGATGGTAGACATTGGATGTAGTCCTCATCGTGAATTTTTTGCGAGTGTGATACCGCTTTTTTGTAGGGTTCATAGATTGGAGGAAGCTCTTAAGTTGTTTGAGTTAATGAAAAGCTCGGGCTTTCTGTCGGGTTTGGATCTTTACAGTGTCTTGATTAGGTCATTGTGTGCAAGTCAAAGAGTAGATGATGCACTTGACCTGTTGAAGAAATTTGTGAGTCGGGTCTTGCTCCGGTCACTAATATGTATGTGGATATCGTGAACGGGTATTGCGAAGTTACGAAGTTTGGCGAAGCAATGAATTTCTTGCAAGAAAATGATGTTTTTGAAGTAGAGCCTCATAATGCATTGCTAAGAGGTTTCTGTAAAGAGGGGAAATTTGTTGAAGCGACAAATTATCTCAGTAAAATGGGAAAAACTGGGATTAGGGACTCTGTTTCTTGGAACATCATTATAAGAGGGTATTGTGAGAAAGGTTGTATTGGAAAAGCATTTGAAGTTCTTGCTAGAATGATCGTGTCATCATGTTCGCCCGACGGGTCAACTTATTCTTCTATTATAACTGGGTTTTGTAAGATGGGATTGTTTAAGAGCGCTTTAGAATGGTTTAGGCAGGATTTTGTCAACAACCTGCCCTTGGATTCAAATTCTTGTTCTAAGTTAATAGAGGGTCTTTGCCATAGTGACAAGGTTCACGAGGCTATCGAGGTTTTTTCTCGGATTAGCAAAAACAGCTCTGCTGTGACCACTAATTCAGTCAGCCTAATGATCGAATGTCTTTGTCTCGATGGGAAGGTGAACGAAGCCATTAGACTGCACTTTCTTGCATTAAATAATGGCACTGCTAGTACTCCGCTCATGTATGAAAGGATTGCGAGTGGATTGTTGGAGCTAAACAAAGATGAGAAAATCTTACCTCTCCTTGCACAAATGTTGGTGGAAGGATTTAGTTTAAGTCCCACAATGTATAGCATACTGATATCTGGCTTGTGTCACAAGAGCACCAGTAGGGCTGCTGCTCTCTTATTTAATCAGATGGTTGAAGCTGGCTCCATTCCAGACATGGAGGCACTTGAAAACATGATTTATAGCATGGAGAAGTGTTCTCAGTTGCATTTGGTTGTGCATAGCTTGGATAAACTAATTGAAGAAGGGAAATTAAAGAACCCTACAGTCTGTAACTCGATCATCTCTGGCCTCTTGAAACAGGGCCTCAAGCAGGAGGCTTCTAAGTTCTTGAATTGGATATTAGAAAATGGTTGGGTTCCAAATGCTGATACACATAGCTTGTTGGTTGGAAATCTTGGCTTAAAAAAGAGGGATGGAAACAATGAAGAATATGAAGTAGGTGATGGAGTGAGCAACATCCTTGCCGAAGGGCTGGAAAATTATGGTTGATGAATCCTTGAAGAAAGTGCCGGTACTATAGACATTTTTCAACGAATTCATCTCTCCATGAAGGTTGTTGCTTCTAGAGGAATGAGCTGTCTTTTGAAGCTAAGTGGCACAAAAGTAGGGGCTAGAAGAATTGCATGGATATTGCCAATAGCCTTGATATTGTGGAAGATGGCATATGATGGCTAGCAAAAGCATAGATTGGCTTATGATATCATGGAGGATGGCATATGGTGGCTAGCAAAGCATAGACTCAGGTACAACAGCTTCTAAATACCAAATATCCCTTCCATAATATGAAGTCCAATTTTTATTTTATTTTATTATTTATTTTTTCCCCTTTTCTTCATGACATATGGTGGTTAGCAAAAGCACATGGTTTATATGCAACGATTTATTTATAAATCTTAGATAATGGACACAAAGAACATTGTCCCCACCTTAGAACATACTGAATATTGAGAAAGACCATCATCTTTATCTAAGTTTCTCTCCCTTGTTCACCATCTACATCTAATGATCCAACTTTCTCTGATTTTATGTTTTACCTCTTGTTACAGATTTTTTTTTTCCTTCTATGTATCTCCACTACTGTGTTTGATAGGTCAATACATAATAGCCTTAATAACCATATCATCATAATATTGAGTACAATAAATCACGTCTGAGGTGGAAAACTGCTGCTTGTTGTAACTGATTTTGGCCCAAGTGATTTGATGAACATCATTGTAGAAGCATGGAAAATATTGCTTTAAGTCCCACATCGGAAAGGAGAAGAAGAAAGGGCTCATTCCATTCTATATATAGAGTCCCCTTGCCTCCTTTGAAAGGGGCACCAAAAATAAAAAAGAAAAAAAGAAAAAGAATCACTCATTTGAGTCACTCGCTGTCATGGCGAGGATGAGTTTGGTTCTGAGTACTAGGCGTCTTCACGGGCTAGTATGAAGAAATCCAAGGCGGCACGGGCCATGCGCTTCAAACGTGCTATGCCAACAGTAAACCAGACATGCGTGCGCAAAAATCATGCGCGCTACCGATGGTAAACTGTACAGAATCGTCTCGGGTGCGTTTGCACCAGATATGAGCCGACTCTTAAAGTCCCCTCCCACTTGGGTGCAGTTATTGCGCTTGAACCAAGTCGGGGGGGGGGGGGGGGGGGGAATCTCTTGCGGGCCAGACCCCATGCGGCCCATTGAGAATGTCGAAGCTTCCAACTTGGACTCTTCCTACTACGCACCTTCGGGTGCTAAGTTGAAGAAGTCTAGGGCCATATCGCATATTTTATGCGCGGGCCTGTCATAGCTCGTCCTGTCTCGCAGTGCTTTACTAGCCTCAGATCATGGAGCCAATATGATGGTCCCAAAAGTCTTCCTACAACGATCGAGAGCAAGTGCTTTTACTAGCCTCAGATCAGGGAGCAAATATGATACCTACGCACCCGGGCGCTCGGGATACCCGGGCTCACAAAACGGATACGAAGGTAGATCAATCTGCTATCAACTTGCGAGAGGTGATTACTCACAAACGCAAGAAGAGAAACAACATTGGCGTACGATGAGCCCTTTCCAGGACATCACTGCACCCAAGCCATCATCAACTGCCGCAGCCACAAGACAGTGGCTCCACTATCAAGGTAGTCTGTGTTCCAGCGACTGCGACCTACTACGCCTTTCCAACATCATCTCGGAAACATGATGCCAATTGAAGACATTGTAACGACCTGCTCTCAACTAGATGCATTACTCAGATGTCTCAGTTAGGCACACCGTCTCAGTCAAGCGCGTCACAATCTTCTGAAGGAGTCCACTGTCAAATCTTCTTCGAACAAGGAGGAGGGTCGGTCAAATTCATTTTTTTTCGAGAAGTCAAGGGGGAGACAAACGAAACTCTCTCAAATCGTGACATTCGGCACAACACCTTCTCCTAGGGCCGCCATACCCATCCAGCTAGAAGATATCCTTCATGCGGCTTAGTCATGAAACATTCCTCATGCGGCTCGGTCATGAGATGGCCTTATGCGGTTCGGTCAGAAGGCATTCCTCATGCGGCTCGATCATGAGACATTCCTCATGCGGCTCGGTCATGAGACGTCCTTCATGCGGCTCGGTCATGAGACATTCCTCATGCGGCTCGGTCATGAGACGTCCTTCATGCGGCTCGGTCATGAGACATTCCTTCATGCGGCTCGGTCATGAGACATTCCTTCATGCGGCTCGATCATGAGACGTCCTTCATGCGGCTCGATCATGAGACATTCTTTCATGCGGCTCAGCCATGAGACATTCCTCATGCGGCTCGGCCAGGAGACATCCTTCATGCGGCTCGCCACAGAAGATTAGTTGATGCACGTGACAAGTTGACTAAGTCTCAACCATCCAGATTTTCTCCAACAAAGAAATCTCAACCAATCACCAGTTGGCAGCCAAAGAGCGAGTCTTCATGTGCTGTTGCAGTCACGTGGCCACGTGGCCATCTATGCGGCTCAAAATATCCTTCATTCCAAAATCACTATAAATAGCAGGGTACCACACCCATGCAAATGGTTGGCAATCCAGGGCTGGCAACCTTCAAAAGGCAATTTATTCAAGAGCTAAAGACTGCGTCGGATAGTCCAAGGAGTAAGGCAGAGTTGATACACTTTTCTGAGCCTCCACCGTCATCCCCCAGAATAAAAAAACTAAACAATTGTACTTAGATTGTTTCCTAGGATTTCTTTCTAGGCTCTTCTTTGTACAAACGAGTTTGCAATCAATTTCAGTGTTTCTGTAATACCTGTCTTTGATATTTAATGGCAAACACGATGGCGACTTTGCTGGGGACGTCCTTCTCCTTTGATGAGAAGCTGGTGACGCAATCCAACGCGTTCAAGCTCGGCTCTACGCAACAAATGCTTGTGGTTCGTTTTGACCAACAAGCCTTCGAAGAAATGCTCTCTGAAGGGAGCACCAGCCCGTCACAGAAGCGAGCCAACCCAAAGAGAACTCGCAGGACGTCGGCGCGCAAAACTGTTGTCTTCGACCAAGTTCTCGAAGAAGCTCCTTCTACGGCCCAAGTCGGCGATCGAAGCTCTCCTGTGGCTTTGCTTCCGACCGTAGAGGACCCCGCTGTCCCCAAATCCAGCAAAGGAAAATACTACGATGCTGAGTTTTTGGGAGCACAAGGGAAATCCATGCGGACGAAGAAGAGGCCGCATAAGAGAAATGGGCAGTCTGTCCATGCGGCAGCCAACTATGGCCGCAGGCAGACAATCCATGCGGCTGCCAATTCTGGCAATATGCAGATGGCCCATGCGGCAGCCAACTCTGGACGCATGCAGATGGCCCATGCGGCAGCTAACTCTAGCTGCAGGAAGACAGCCCATGCGGCAGCCAACTTTGGCCGCAGAAAGATGGCCCATGCGGCAGCCAACTCTGGCCGCAGGAAGATGGCCCATGCGGCAGCCAATCCTGGCCGCAGGAAGATGGCCCATGCGGCCCTGTCAGAAGCTCTGTATTCGACCGTCTCTCATGCAGACCCGACTCCATGCGGCCCATTGAGAATGTGGAATATTCCAATCAGGACTCTTTTCACCATGCGCCTTCAGGTGATAAGTTGAGGAAGTCCAGGACAGTGCGGGCCCAACAAGCCCAGTCAACTGTCCAAGCTACGGACCGTCAGCAGGCACCGTTAACTGTTATACGGGCTCCTGATGGAAAGTTGTACAGAACCACCCGCGTCCAGTCCCCCAGGGCTAACGGACAGGGTGGGTCTTTAAAGTCTCCCTCCAACGATCAAGAGCAAGTGCTTTTACTAGCCTCGGATCAGGGAGCAAACATGATACCTACGCACCTGTGTGCTCGGATACCCGAGTCCATAAGTTTGGTGCAAAGGTAGATCAGCCTGCTATCGACTTGCGTGAGGTGATCACTCACAAACGCAAAGAGGCAACCTTGGCATGCGATGAGTCCCTCTCGGGACGTCGTTGCACCCAAGTCATTATCAACTGCTGATGCGACAAATCGGCAGCACCTGAAGATCGGCAGTCCGTTTTTCAACGACTGCAGCAGCCAGCACCTGTCCGACAACGACTCGAGAAACAGGTGCAAATTCCGGGAGACAAGGAGTTTCTTTTCGGCTCCTGTAATTCAACTCGGAAGGTTCCTCCCGGCAAGGGGGGAAAGAAGACAGGCTCTTCCAGCCCGTCAATCTCAGCCAGCACTGCAAGGAAACTCTCATCTGGAGGGTTGCTGCCGACAGCCACAAGGGGGTGTCTATTTAGGCACTCGATCCAGAAAGAAGCTTCCAGCACCTAGGGGTGCACCTTTGGCCTCCTTGGGAGTAGATGAAGCTGGGGGTAGCAGTCCCCTCAATATATGCGACAACCCGGTGTACCAGGAGTATACACAGGGGGTGGAGATTCCCCGGAACTACACTACAGACTTGGACTTCCCTGAGGGCGACCACCCTCGCCAAGACGATGCGGCTTCCTGCACAGGGGGTAGTACTCCTTCCGAGTCCGAGGAAGATGACATTCCGACATTTTTCGACGATTTCTCTGTACGAGAATACGACACGGAGAGCACCTCTGCTACGGTCCCTTCCACCTCTACCCATGTACGAACAGTCTTTGTGGCTGACGATGATCATGAGACGCCCACTGACCGACAACGTCTAGAAGTACTTGAAGCCATGCTCTTGTCCTTGGTCAAGTCAGTAGACGAAATCAAAGCTGCCTTGCCAACTCAACCAGCTAGGACGCTCGGACAAACAAGCTTGGGACCCGCGGTCAACGCGGACTCTAACACGACCGCCCCTCCTTTGGGTGATGATCCTTTAGGAGCATCCGTTCCTTTAGCTGCAGATGAAGCCAAGGAAGAAAGGAGGGAAGTCCAGGAGCTTCGAACAATGTTCAATGCCCGAGACTCCTCTCGGGACCTCAGAATACGGCAGCCGTATCCCGTCGCATGGAGAGATGTGCCTTTTCCACCACGGTACAAGCCGTTTCATATCGATTTGTATGGCGGAAAGACCTCTGCTAGTCGGTACATGACTTACTTTGAAGTCACAACCGACCACTTGCCGCATAGTGACGCCATCCTCACACGATTATTCATCGGAGCATTGGAGGGGATTGCGTTCGACTGGTACCGCAACCTTCCCGACAACTACATCCATTCTTTTGACGGCTTCGAGCACATGTTCCTGGAGAGGTTTTACGAAGTGGGACATGATGTGACAATGTCGTCTCTCATGGACGTCGTTGAAGGAGAGAGCTAACAAGGAACTATATCGAGCGGTTCCGCCAAACCGTGTCACGTCCCAGAACCAGAATACTGGAGAGCGGGGGAATGACTCAGCCAGCTACGTATTACGGGTAGATGAATACCGTATAATACGATCAATGCTGTCTAACCAGACGAGGGGGTGCATACTACATGAAAGTCTTACTATGGTCACTTCACATCTATTGTCTCAATCATTCAAACAAGAAGCAAAAATAGAGAACATGTGAGAATAAGCAGTAAGGCGTCCCAAACGCTCAGTCAAAATGTTCTTCAGATCTGGCTTTACAAAACATAGCCAGATGGTATAGTAACATATACACAATTGTTATCAGCTGCAGTCTGACTTAATTACAATCATGTAAAAGTAAGTGCAAGACAATCCGACTAACATGTCGGTGCCAAACGGCTAAGTATAAGGTAAATAACAAAACGAGCGGTGAAGTAAGGAACCCACTCGAGTCCTCCTGCAATCATTCCCCTAGTATTGACCATCTTGGAGGTAGAAGTAAGCTGAGTCCTCGGGAACCGGCTCTAAATCTGGCCATGCAAAACCAGAGAGGTTAGACCTCTAATAGCAAGTACCACAAGGGAGCACGATATGAAGGATTAAACCAGTAAGTAAGAGAATATAATAATAGATCTCTGCTTTCCACTAGGATTCACATAACATCACGACACTTCGAACCAACCTCCCAACCAAACAAGGACAGAAGTTGGCCCGTCATGTCCTGACATTCTGATCATCTCAGTTAGGCAACAGAGTAGGTACAGTACACAAACAAATCATCTTGAACGACCAATCAACTACTATGTCTTGCTATTGTGAGTCCCAAGTTATCCTGGAATTATGCAAATATGAATTCCTCAGTTCTTACTATGTGCGAGCAAGGCTAGTCTATCCAGTCAATCAATTGCGCCAATCATGTAATTAGACGAGTCCCAGCGGGACGCCCGCCGTTAATATAGCATGTACAATAATATAAGCAGATACCGTTTCCTGCCCGTGTGACAGATTTACAGTATCTGTGGGAACCAGCCGGCCCGTCGGGTACTACTAGTCCCAAGGGGCTGCCATGTAAGAACTCGGGAATCCATTCTCTCCATGCCATCATTATTTTATTTAACTTAATAGTCTCTACGTTAAGCGAAATTCCATGCCGTGGATCATGGTCATTCAAATGAGTACTTTTGTACGGGGTACGATATGCGCAACTCTACAACGATACCCGTGCGGCTATGTTGTAGGTCTTACATAGCGTAATGCAACAATCAAGTCTAACCACGGAGTAATCATGCCTTGACCATAAAGTACACATGCTGTTTTTGTAAGATAAATAAATAACTAAATAAATAAATAAATAATTTGAAACCTGCATGTGCCTGTATGCCAATATTCGGGATCGGCTAATCGATTGCAATAGTTCATTACATGAACGTGTCTCATTCATTCAATTCAATAAGACGACTAGCCAGTCTCTTAGTTCCAATTAGGAACGCATGATCAATTATTAGTCAATGTCACAATCATTATCAACGGTGACAAGGCATGAAAGTCAATTAGTATTACATGGGGTCGAGTCTATAACTCTCAGGGTTTAACTCCAGTCGTACTGGGTATCCATGGATCAATCAAGACACATGACACATTCCACATAACAATCTGTATTTAACAATATTAACATATCATGATTTTATCAAGTTCATGCCAAAAGGCGTAAGGATATAATAGAAGAATTATTATGCCATCATTAAATGAATAAGTTATAGAGTAAATAAAACACCCAGGTTAGAAAGTCACACCAAGTTTAGCAGGTTATACTAAGGCCTACAAGTCACGCCAACAAGTCACGCTAAGTCCAATAAGTCACGCCAACAAGTCTAGTCGGAGTGAGCGTGAAAAGTGATTCACGTTGGCACGCACAGTATGAGCGTAAAAAGTGAGCGTAAAAAATGGGCGTGAAAGTAAGCGTAGAAAAGTGATGAGAAATTCACGCACGCATGCAAAGATGGTGCGTAACTCAAAATTCACGCTGACATGCAAGGACGTGTGCGTGACAGGAAATTCACGCACTCATGCAAAGATGTGTGCGCGACTGAAAATTCACGCACGCTCGTCAAGACGTGAGCGTGACTAGAAATTCACGCTAACACGTAAGAACGTGAGCGTGACCCAAAATTCACGCAGACACGTAATAACGTGAGCGTGACTAAAATACACGCAAACACGTAGAGACGTGTGCGTGACTGAAAATACACGCAGACACGTAATAACGTGAGCGTGACTGAAAATACACGCATACACGTAAGAACGTGTGCGTGACTGAAAATACACGCAGACACGTAATAACGTGTGCGTGACTGAAAATACACGCAGACACGTAAAGACGTGTGCGTGACTAACGAGCAGTTCTACCACATGAACTATCTATCTCCGAAAGCACGCTAAGTTGGGAGATCCAAAAACCCATGGACAGCCGAATACAACAACTCAGATCTAGGAGAAACAAGCCACAGAAATCAAAAATGCTAAGTAGTAAACTCTCTCAGGATCGTGAGAGGAAGAATAATGAACCATAAAAATGGTTCTCCAAGCAAGAAGCAAGATTGCACTTGCCTGCTGCTACTGCTGGTAGGTGGAGAAGTGATGAGAAGAAGAAGAAGAAGTAATGGTGAAGGAAAATTATGAGGAGAGAGAAGGAGATGGGGGCTTTAAATAGGAAGGGTGGTGGTAGGTGGGGTTATTGGGTCGGGTTTGTTCGGATCCAACCAAGGCAACCCGAAAGCAAAGCAGAGAGGTTAAAAGCAGGAAATAAAATGCAGGAATAAAATGCAGATAATAAAATTGCAGGAAATTAATTAACATGAAATTAAAGGAATTTAAATACAGGATAATACATGATAAATACTAAATAAATATACATGAATTGCACATGTATAAAAATACGCATTCTGGGAACGGGGAGTGACATCTCTACCCACCTTAGAAAAATTCCGTCCTCGGAATTTCAAATCCAAGCAGGTAGAAATACCGGAGCTAAACTAATACAAGCAATTCTAGTGAGCAAGCAATCATTTTACCATGTCAAAAGCAAGTACTATATATGTAAATTCATCAATCCATGATATCAAGTAGCTCTACCCATAAGGTGACAAGCATGAAGAATCAGGACAATCAAGGTATACAGAAAGAGATATACCTTGTGAGTCAAACAGGTGTGGATACCGTGATCGGATATCATCCTCACGTTCCCACGTTGACTCTCCCAGGGAGTGATGACCCCAAGCAACACGGACAAGACTAATTGTTCGGTTCTTAAGTATCTTCTCTCTTCGGTCCAAAATGGACACAGGCTGTTCCTCGTAAGACAGGTTGGTACCAACAACCATCTCCGAATGATCGAGGACATGACTTGGGTCCGATACATACCTACGTAATTGAGATACATGAAACACGTCATGCACCTCTCGTAACGAAGGCGGGAGGGATAAACGATAAGCAACATCGCCTATTCGATCAAGGATAACAAATGGGCCCACGTACCGCGGACTCAATTTCCCGCGAACGCCAAATCTAATGACCCCACGAGTAGGTGAGATCCGCAAGAATACGTGGTCCCCAACAGAGAACTCTAACGGCCTACGATGCTGGTCCGCCCAATGACGATGCCGGTTCTGCGCAACTCGAAGTCGCTCTCTAATTCCCTTAACTACTTCAACCGTCTGAATAATCATTTCTGGGCATAACATCTTCCTCTCTCCGATATCATCCCATGCAAGCGGTGACCTGCACTTCTTACCATATAATGCTTCGAATGGCGCCATCTGGATACTGGCTTGATAACTATTGTTGTATGAGAACTCGACTAAGTGCAGGTGACTCTCCCAAGACCCTCCAAAATCTAGAGTGCAAGCTCGTAACATGTCTTCTAAAGTCTGAATCGTTCTTTCTGATTGCCATCCGTCTGCGGATGGTAGGCCGTGCTAAATCTTAACTTGGTACCCAGACTATGATGTAAGCTCTTCCAGAAATGTGATGTAAAGCGGGTATCTCGATCCGACACAATACTGACAGGGACTCCATGCTGCCTGACTATCTGTTGCATATACAACTCCGCCAACTTTTCTGTAGATTGCCCTACTCTGGAAGGAAGAAAGTGTGCTACCTTAGTAAGTCGGTCCACTATTACCCAAATAGCGTCCTTGCCACTTGGTGATCTCGGTAAACCGGTCACAAAGTCCATTGTAATATGCTCCAATTTCCATTCCGGAATAGGAAGCGGTTGCAATAACCCAGCTGGCCTCTGCTGTTCTGCCTTCACTTGCTGACATACCAAGCAACGGGAAACAAATCTAGCTATCTCCCTCTTCATCCCGTTCCACCAGAAATGCTGCTTGATATCTTGGTACATCTTGGTCCCTCCAGGATGAATAGAATACTGAGAACTGTGAGCTTCTGCCATAACCTCCTGTCTGATATCTCCACTAGGCACACATAGACGTGATCCAAACCTAAGTGTACCATCTTCATGAATTTTCATCTCCTTCCTGAGTCCTGACTCACATTCTGCCCTAAGCTTCTGAATCCTTGGGTCTTGTGCCTGAGCTGCCTTGATTCTGTCTACCAAGTCGGATTGAACTTGCAGACTTGTTAGAACTCCTACATCACTAGGAAGTATAACTTCGATGCCCATCTCCTGAAGGTCTTCTAAGATATGCCTCTGTGTTGTCAACATAAATGCGCCGCCTCTCCTGCTAAGAGCGTCTGCTACTACATTCGCCTTGTCTGGATGATACTGAAGCTCCACGTCATAATCCTTGATCAACTCCAACCATCTTCTCTGCCTCATGTTCAGCTCCTTCTGAGTAAAGATGTACTTCAGACTTTTATGGTCTGCGTACATGTCCACTCGGTCACCATATAAGTAATGCCTCCATAGCTTCAAAGCAAACACTACTGTCGCTAACTCCAAATCATGAGTTGGATAATTCTACTCGTGGTCCCGAAGCTGCCTAGATGCATATGCTATCACCTTCCCATGTTGCATAAGGACACATCCAAGTCCTTTACCTGACGCATCACAATATACTGTAAAACCTCCGGGTCCAACTGGCAATGTAAGAATAGGTGCTGATATCAACTTCTGCTTCAAAGTCTCAAATGATGCCTGACATTCTGCCGACCAAACGAATGGTACATCCTTCCGGGTCAAGCGGGTCATGGGTGCTGAAAGCCTTGCAAAGTCTGACACAAACCTTCTGTAATATCCTGCCAATCCCAAGAAACTCCGCACATCTGCTACGGTCTTGGGTACTGGCCAACTTTCTACTGCTTCTATCTTCTTGGGATCTACTGCTACTCCAGCTCCTGATATGATGTGACCCAAAAATGAAATGTGATCCGACCAAAATTCACACTTGCTGAGCTTGGCATACAACTGGTTCTCTCTCAGAACCTGCAACACTTTCCTGAGGTGGTCTTCATGCTCCTCTTCACTAGCAGAGTATACGAAAATGTCGTCAAGAAACACAACGACAAACTGGTCTAAGTATGACATAAAGATACGATTCATCAAATCCATGAATATTGCTGGAGCATTGGTCAAACCAAACGGCATTACTAAGAACTCATAATGCCCATACTTCGACCTGAATGCTGTCTTGGGAATATCTTCCTTCCGAACCCTCACCTGATGGTACCCTGAACGAAGATCTATCTTGGAGAAAACTCTAGCTTTGCTCAACTGATCAAATAAGTCGTCGATCCTGGGTAATGAGTACTTGTTCTTCACTGTTGCCGCGTTAAGCTTCCTGTAGTCAATGCACAATCTGGATGACCCATCCTTCTTTTCCACAAGTACCACTGGTGCTGCCCACGGTGACACGCTAGCTTAGATGAACTTCTTCTCCTTCAGTTCCTCTATATGCTGATATACCTTGGCCTGCTCTGAATCCGCCATTCTGTAAACTCGATCTGATATTGGTTTAGTTCCTGGTGCCAATTCTATACTGAACTCAATATCTCTAACTGGTGGTAGACCTGGAAGTTCTTCAGGAAATACGTCTAGAAATTCTTCAACTACCTTCGGAATCTGAACTTCTTCCATTGCCGTTATTACTCCTTGCTCTTGCTGAGTTGCCTCTGATCTGACTAAGGTGAACCGCTCCATGCCTGGAATATCAAAAGATACACTCCCTCTACGACAATCTATTGTCGCATGACTGTCTTTCAGCCAGTCCATGCCTAAGATAACGTCAAAATTTCCAACAGGAAATTCTATCAACCGGGCAGGTAAAGAATGCCCGCAAACTACAACGCTACATGCTAAACTGACTCTACTAACTCCCACGAGCCCATTACCAGTGAGTATATTCAACCTCCCTGGCAATGTCTCGAACTCCACTCCTAGTCGTGTCGCAAATTGTGCAGATATAAATGAATGGGATGCTCCCGAATCAAACAATGCTACTGCGGGATATGAGACGACGAGAATGTTACCTGCCACAACATCTCCCGATGCCAATGCCTCCTCCAAGGACAGAGTGAATGCTTGCCCTCGACCTCCTTGCTGGTTTCCATGCTGTGGCCTAGCCTGATGCTGTTGCTGGCCTCTTCCTTGATGATGCTGGGGTGGTCTATGCTGGTGTTGCTGTATCGGCGGCCCCTGCTGCCGAAACATCTGAGCCTGCGGTATAAACGGACGTTGTGCCAACGGCCTTACTGCCACTGGTGGTCCTCGATACTGGCCTGCCCCTGGTGCTGGCAGAGCAGGAAACTGCTGCCCTGGTCCTCCTGACCTCGAATTCATGGGACATGTGGTAACCCGATGGTCTGGATTTCCACATATCAGACACAGTCCATTCAATGTCCGACACACATCTCTAGTGTGCCCCATCTTCCCACAATAAGTGCAGCCCGCCGGGGGTTGCTGGTTCTTCCTCTGTTGCTGTTGCTGCTGCCTGGGTGGTGGTGCTGGTCCTCGTATCGCCACATCGTGGATACGAATGCCAGTGGATGGTGCTGTTGTTCGGGGCGCTGCTCCCCCTCCTCCTTCAATCTGACTGTGGGATCTCTTCTGACCCCCAGTCCTCACCGCAAGCCTCTGAATGGTGATCTCATACCTTCGAGTTGCCATCAATACTTAGTCAAAAGTTTGGTAATTGTGCCTCTCTATCAATTGCAAGAGTTCAAGATGAAACCCTTGCTGAAACCTCATGGCCCTCTGGCTCTCTGTTGCTACCATCTCTGGGGCGAATCTACTCAATCTGCAGAACTCCGCTGCATAAGCATCTACAGTATTGGCCTTCCTGAGGTTGATAAACTTCTGTTGTAGCTCAAACTGCGCCACAACTCCATAGTACTTGGTCTTGAATCTGGCAGTAAAATCGTCCCAAGCCACAGGACGTCTGATGCCCACTTCCTCTGATTCCCACCAATCACGTGCGAGATCCTGAAGTAACAACTTCACTAGATCCACACGTTCTTCTGCCGGTACCTTAGCTGCTGTCAGAATAGCCTCAATATCCTTAAGCCATGCATCTGCTGAGATGGCATCCTCCGTGCCCTCGAAACGGCGGGGGTTATACTTGCAAAACCTGGCTGATGCTCCTGAATCAGTCCTCACTCCTCTTTCCAAAGCCGTCTGCAATCCTTGGTTGAGCAACACATTCTGTTCTTGTAGCTGAGTGTGCATGCGTTGCTGGGCCAACATCTGATGTTGCTGAGTAGCCATCATTCCTCTCATGATCTCCAGAAGGGCTGGTGTGTCCACTTGGGTAGGTGGAACTGTTGGTGGTGGTGGAACATCCGGATACTGCGATCCAGCTGCTGCTTCCACTATCACTTCTTCCTGGGTAGCCTCCTGAGGTGAGACTGGCCCTTGTTGCTGACCAACAGGGTCAGGTTGCCCATGTTGCCCCTGCTGTTGTCCAGCTCTGACCGATGCGGACGAAGTGCCCCTAAGAAAAGGGACAAGAGAACAATCAAACAACCGGACATGAAGGATCAATGAAGTCAAAGGATACCGGAATGTCAAGCAAGGGTTGAGAATAACGAATCATGAGATCAAGGGGGAAACACGTGTGATTGAGACATCCTATAAATCAAAACACCCCACAAGTCTGAAATCAGACCTGCATGGGCCACCACTAAAACCTTGTCACGCCCCAGAACCAGAATACTGGAGAGCGGGGGAATGACTCAGCCAGCTACGTATTACGGGTAGATGAATACCGTATAATACGACCAATGCTGTCTAACCAGACGAGGGGGTGCATACTACATGAAAGTCTTACTATGGTCACTTCACATCTATTGTCTCAATCATTCAAACAAGAAGCAAAAATAGAGAACATGTGAGAATAAGCAGTAAGGCGTCCCAAACGCTCAGTCAAAATGTTCTTCAGATCTGGCTTTACAAAACATAGCCAGATGGTATAGTAACATATACACAATTGTTATCAGCTGCAGTCTGACTTAATTACAATCATGTAAAAGTAAGTGCAAGACAATCCGACTAACATGTCGGTGCCAAACGGCTAAGTATAAGGTAAATAACAAAACGAGCGGTGAAGTAAGGAACCCACTCGAGTCCTCCTGCAATCATTTCCCTAGTATTGACCATCTTGGAGGTAGAAGTAAGCTGAGTCCTCGGGAACCGGCTCTAAATCTGGCCATGCAAAACCAGAGAGGTTAGACCTCTAATAGCAAGTACCACAAGGGAGCACGATATGAAGGATTAAACCAGTAAGTAAGAGAATATAATAATAGATCTCTGCTTTCCACTAGAATTCACATAACATCACGACACTTCGAACCAACCTCCCAACCAAACAAGGACAGAAGTTGGCCCGTCATGTCCTGACATTCTGATCATCTCAGTTAGGCAACAGAGTAGGTACAGTACACAAACAAATCATCTTGAACGGCCAATCAACTACTACGGCTTGCTATTGTGAGTCCCAAGTTATCCTGGAATTATGCAAATATGAATTCCTCAGTTCTTACTATGTGCGAGCAAGGCTAGTCTATCCAGTCAATCAATTGCGCCAATCATGTAATTAGACGAGTCCCAGCGGGACGCCCGCCGTTAATATAGCATGTACAATAATATAAGCAGATACCGTTCCCTGCCCGTGTGACAGATTTACAGTATCTGTGGGAACCAGCCGGCCCGTCGGGTACTACTAGTCCCAAGGGGCTGCCATGTAAGAACTCGGGAATCCATTCTCTCCATGCCATCATTATTTTATTTAACTTAATAGTCTCTACGTTAAGCGAAATTCCATGCCGTGGATCATGGTCATTCAAATGAGTACTTTTGTACGGGGTACGAAATGCGCAACTCTACAACGATACCCGTGCGGCTATGTTGTAGGTCTTACATAGCGTAATGCAACAATCAAGTCTAACCACGGAGTAATCATGCCTTGACCATAAAGTACACATGCTGTTTTTGTAAGATAAATAAATAACTAAATAAATAAATAAATAATTTGAAACCTGTATGTGCCTGTATGCCAATATTCGGGATCGGCTAATCGATTGCAATAGTTCATTACATGAACGTGTCTCATTCATTCAATTCAATAAGACGACTAGCCAGTCTCTTAGTTCCAATCAGGAACGCATGATCAATTATTAGTCAATGTCACAATCATTATCAACGGTGACAAGGCATGAAAGTCAATTAGTATTACATGGGGTCGAGTCTATAACTCTCAGGGTTTAACTCCAGTCGTACTGGGTATCCATGGATCAATCAAGACACATGACACATGCCACATAACAATCTGTATTTAACAATATTAACATATCATGATTTTATCAAGTTCATGCCAAAAGGCGTAAGGATATAATAGAAGAATTATCATGCCATCATTAAATGAATAAGTTATAGAGTAAATAAAACACCCAGGTTAGAAAGTCACGCCAAGTTTAGCAGGTTATACTAGGGCCTACAAGTCACGCCAACAAGTCACGCTAAGTCCAATAAGTCACGCCAACAAGTCTAGTCGGAGTGAGCGTGAAAAGTGATTCACGTTGGCACGCACAGTGTGAGCGTGAAAAGTGAGCGTAAAAAATGGGCGTGAAAGTAAGCGTGGAAAAGTGATGAGAAATTCACGCACGCATGCAAAGATGGTGCGTAACTCAAAATTCACGCTGACATGCAAGGACGTGTGCGTGACAGGAAATTCACGCACTCATGCAAAGATGTGTGCGTGACTGAAAATTCACGCACGCTCGTCAAGACGTGAGCGTGACTAGAAATTCACGCTAACACGTAAGAACGTGAGCGTGACCCAAAATTCACGCAGACACGTAATAACGTGAGCGTGACTAAAATACACGCAAACACGTAGAGACGTGTGCGTGACTGAAAATACACGCAGACACGTAATAACGTGAGCGTGACTGAAAATACACGCAGACACGTAAGAACGTGTGCGTGACTGAAAATACACGCAGACACGTAAAGACGTGTGCGTGACTAACGAGCAGTTCTACCACATGAACTATCTATCTCCGAAAGCACGCTAAGTTGGGAGATCCAAAAACCTGTAGTGCCCCGCTCCTGTTGGGGCGAAGCACTATGTAATAGGCTCGTGCCAAGTCAGACATAGTCGGGAACATAGATGGCTAGTCTGACTCGGCGACGAGTTTGTATACAAAAACCATGGCATCAATAAAATCGATTTGGACGAGTGATATGAGTACCGTTCCAACTAATGGATCGACTACTGTTGGAATAAGTCCTAGATGCGGTAGGCGGCATCTTGGCGAAGGAACTCTAAAGGGAGCGACGCAACCCGTCTGCCGTTGGTTTTATTGGTTTTCTTGGCTTTCTGAATGAATTGTTGCGTGGATTTGATAGTGTGCTTTCGCGTCGATTTCTGAATGCGTCTTTGGGAATTTCGAAGGAAGGATTGAAGGAAGGGTTCTAATTCGATGCTCGTGCCATTGCAGGAGTTCGTGTAACTGACGCTTGACCGTCGCGAAGCGTTCTCCTACTCTCGGCGCAATCTCCTTAGGTGGGTGGTTCTTCGGCCCCTTCTTTTCTACTCCTTCCCGCCAACTAAATTCTTAAAGTTCAACGTTCAAATCGATGATGCTAACGGGATGTATGCTTGCCACTAAGATCAAGAGCTCGGGATAATATATCAACCTAGAAAAGTAAACTCTGAATCGATAGGTTCACACTAAGAAAGAGATAGACTATATTTCATGCCATGCAAACACAACTATGAAAACCTTGGTGGCGGTACATCATGCCTCGGAGAATTTGGTGCCTACGGGATGCTAAATCAGAACGTACGGTTTCGGGGGAAGGGACCCCTGCGCGAGTAGGAATGATTATGTGATTTGATAATGGTTACGCTATGCAATTTACTTCATACATATACAACTGTTCACGCATTCGCATGGTCAAGGACGACTTGTGCACAAGGTGAGCTTTCCTCGAGACGGTACCCGGGGCCCTGGGACCGAATCGGCCTAGGAGGAAATTATGGAAATCGTGCTTCGGCGCGAGGCATTGCGAGACCTCCAGTTAGGCTCGCTACCTGGACTGGAGGGCGCGTCGCAAGGCTACGTAATCGTCCTTCTTGGTGTCGATATCACCAATGACCGCATATAGGATAGACTGCATGCTCATCTATTGTCTTGTGCAGGTGGTAAGTATCATGTACATTTTGTGCAGGAAAGGAGCACGGCCGTGGTAAGAATGCCTTTAAATGGGTTATGTTGTTATCGTTTAAAATGTGCCTCCGATATGAACTGCAACTCATATAGTTCTAAATAGAAAGATCACTTCGTATGCCTGAATCCTTAATAAGCAGTGTCGGTTTAGACGAGTGGGTTCGTCCCATCCACTAGCAAGTGTGCTAACCCCCAACTCCCCAGGTAACGAGCGTGCTGCGGGAGCTCGAGACTAAGCTGGAGCTGAAGAACGGGAGGCGGCACGAAGCTCTCATATTTTGAAGTATTTTGATGCCCAATTCAGACCGAAGGCTTTTGTTCAAATGTATAAAGGGGCATGAATGTATGGAACGCCGAGGATTATTTCAAGGCGTAGCTGTCGATAGCTTTCTTTTATATTTCAAAGATGTAGCCGCAACGGCATATGTAATGTAAATATGACCTTGCACATATTTTGCAAGTTTATGAATGAAAGGCTAAGTTTCTTCCTATGCTATGTTTTCAACTCTCTGCACTGTTAAATTTCAACGCGTCGAGCCAAAAAGAAATTTTCAAGCGCACATCCTTGCCTTGTGCAAGTCTATCAAAGACTTGTACGGCATCACGTCCCGACCCGTGGAGATCGATTTATATCGAGTCAAGGCGATGGCGACCGATTCGGCGAGTCGGGGCGTGACAAGTTGGTATCAAAGCCAATGGTTCACCCCTCGGACCTTCCAAAATACTTTCTTTAGATGATGCCGTTGCAATTTTTCAAAAAAAAAACTATGCTTTTCGACATATGCGGCCTGAAATAATCGTTCCATACACATAAGCCCGTAGATATTTTGAGAATACTAACGGGTTTGCTCAATTTTGTAGGAATGACGGAAAGACTGGGTGTCCCCACATTGATTAGCACGGATAGCACCGAAGGTGCGACGCCTAGCGAATCTGCCATGGAGCGACTACTACGCCTCATGGAACTCCAACAACGTCAGTCAGAGATGCAGCAACGACAGCTGCAGGAACAGATCCAGGCCCAAGTCAGCGCCCAACAAAAGCAAATGGACGCCCTGACCAGGATCGTGAGCACCATAGCGACGCAACAAAACTCGACGACCGTCATGTCCGAGGAAGAAGTACAAGCCGAAAAGACAAAACATGTGTCATCCTCCTCCCTGCTCAAGATGACCAAGTTTAAGAAAATGAACCCGCCGGACTTCAACGGTCGAGCAGAGCCTGACGAAGTCATGGGGTGGCTAGTGAAGATTGAGAGTCTGTTCACTCTCCTCAACATCAAGGGGTCCAAGAAAGTCGGGTGCGCAGCGTTGCAGCTCAACTTGAGGGCCTACGACTGGTGGAAAGCGAAGAAACAGGAACTCCAAGGGTCCAACCCCAGTGCCAAGATCTCGTGGGAGACATTCAAACAGGCCTTCCTCGAACAATACATCCCTCGTGCCCTTCGTCGACAGAAGGAAGAGGAGTTCATGTCCTTGAAGCAAGGAAACTTGTCCGTTGAAGACTACGATGCGAAGTTCGCAAAGCTAGCGAAGTTTGCCGGGGCTTTTCTGCCGAACGCAGAGGCGTGGTGCGAGCGCTTCCAGCAAGGCCTGAATGAAGATTTGCGTCGGGACGTCATGAACCAGAGATGCCAGACGTACAGGGAATCATATAACGCCGCTCTTGATATGGAGCGGGTCTTCGGTCGAACGTCGCAGAAGGGCGGATCAAGCATCCGCAACAACTTCAACAAGCGTCCTAACGACGCGGGAGGATCTGGTGTGCCAAAGCGCCAGAACACGACCGAGTATCGGGGGCATCACCCAGGCGTACGTTGCCATCGCTACGGCAAAATGGGACATCTGGCGGTCGACTGCCGAGGGGGATGCTTCAAGTGTGGCCAGCTAGGTCACAAGGCGGTAGATTGTCGAATGGGGAGGGCGAACCAACATCCACCAAGGGACGTCCAGAACCAGAACAGGGCGCCTCCCGCCCATGGCGCAAACGCAGTGCCCGTGAATCCACAAAATCGCCAAGGGGCGCAAGGTCGAGTCTACGCACTAACGCGGGACGAAGCCTATGCGTCCGATACTGTCGTGACAGGTATACTACTCTATAAAAATATGCCTGCTAGAGTACTGTTCGATTCGGGTGCAACGCATAGTTTCATATCGGCCGACTTTGTAAAAGAAAATGAATTACCTATGCAACTTTTAGATATGAATCTTAGCGTTAGCACTCCATCGGGAGTAGATATGCCTGCCACTCATATTTGTAGGGACGGTTACATATGCATCGGAGGGAGGAATCTATCCTTGGAAGTTATCGTCCTCGACGTCAAGGAGTACGATATAATCCTCGGCATGGATTGGTTGGGTGCATGCCACGCAACGATCGAGTGCGCGGAGAAGAGAGTTGTGTTCCGCCTTCCGGGCGAAACCGAGTTCTCCTATTCGTGCGGAGCAGCATCAAAGTCGGCAATGGTGATATCGGCGATTTCGGCAATGCGTATGTTGCATTCCGGGTGCAGCGGATACCTAGCATCAGTTCGAGACACGAGAACGGAGATTGCAAGCACGGCCCAGACCGAAGTCGTAGCAGAATTTCCTGATGTGTTCCCAGACGAGTTGCCAGGGATGCCGCCGGACCGAGAGATAGAATTCAGCATCGACACCTTCCCGGACACCCGACCGATATCCAAGGCACCCTATCGAATGGCGCCGGCAGAGCTGAAGGAACTGAAGGCACAACTACAAGAGTTACTGGATCGCGGATACATTCGCCCTAGTGTCTCCCCGTGGGGTGCCCCAGTGTTGTTCGTGAGGAAGAAAGATGGATCGATGCGGCTGTGCATCGATTATCGGGAACTCAACAAAGCCACGGTACGAAACAAGTACCCGTTGCCGAGAATAGATGATCTGTTTGACCAGCTACAAGGGGCGACGGTGTTTTCCAAGATTGATCTTCGCTCAGGCTACCATCAATTGAAGATCAAGTCCGAAGACGTGCCGAAGTCCGCCTTCCGAACCCGATATGGTCACTACGAATTTCTAGTCATGCCTTTCGGCTTGACCAACGCTCCTGCCGCGTTCATGGATCTAATGAACCGGGTGTTCCGACCGTTCATAGACAAATTTGTCGTTGTATTCATCGACGACATTCTCATATATTCAAAGAGCAAGGACGAGCACGTGGAACACTTGAAGACGGTGCTACAGACTCTGCGCGAACATCAACTCTACGCCAAGCTAAGCAAGTGCGAGTTCTGGATGAACAGCGTGACGTTCCTTGGGCACGTTGTCTCCGCTGAAGGCGTCACGGTGGACCCAAAGAAGATTGAAGCAATAGTCGAATGGAAGCGGCCTACCTCAGCAGGCGACATCCGAAGTTTCCTCGGCTTGGCAGGCTACTACCGTAGATTCGTAAAAGATTTTGCCAAAATTGCGTCGCCTCTGACTCGCCTCACCCAGAAGGGAGTCGCATTCGAGTGGAACGACGCCTGCGAATCGAGCTTCCAAGAGTTGAAGAAACGGCTCGTCTCATCGCCGATCCTTGCACTTCCGGACGGGCCAGAAGGATTTCAGATATTTAGCGATGCATCACGGACGGGTTTGGGATGCGTGCTTATGCAAAAGGATAAGGTGATTTCGTTTGCTTCGAGACAATTGAAGCAACACGAGAAAAATTATCTTACGCATGATCTTGAGTTAGCGGCCATTGTGTTCGCGTTGAAGCTATGGCGACACTATCTTTATGGTGTAGCTTGCCGCATCTATACGGACCACAAGAGCCTCAAATACATCTTCACTCAACGGGACCTGAACTTACGGCAGCGGCGTTGGCTCGAACTCATCAAAGACTACGATCTGACTATCGAGTACACGCCGGGTAAGGGAAACGTTGTGGCAGACGCGCTGAGTAGAATGTTTGCTGGGTGCTTGTCTATCAATCGTAACATACAGCGAGACTTAGCGGAGATGGGTATCGAACTCCGGATCCGTTACTGCGGAGCACGATTGGCCCAATTGCACCTTGAGTCGAGCCTGCACAACAAAATAAAGACCGCACAGGAGGACGACCCATTCCTGAAGAAGATGCGCGAGCTGATTTCGACGGGAAAGGCGACCGACTTTGTGGTGGACGAGGGCGGAATGACGCGGATGAAGGGGAGGATATGCGTGCCGGACCATGCTGAACTTAGAAAGGAGATTCTGACGGAGGCCCATTATGCGAAGTACTCGTTGCACCCCGGGAGTACCAAAATGTATAAGGACCTGCGCACGACCTTTTGGTGGCACGGCATGAAGAAAGACGTGGCGACGTTTGTGTCACAGTGTATGGTCTGTCAACGGGTGAAAGCCGAGCATCAAAGACCAGGCGGGGAGCTACAGAACCTCGACATTCCAGTATGGAAATGGAATGACATCTCTATGGATTTCATCATGGGCCTTCCGAAGACGTCGAGGGGGAATGATGCGATTTGGGTCATTGTCGATCGTTTGACCAAATCCGCTCATTTCCTCGCTATTAAAGCATCATGGAGCGTCGATCGGTTAGCTCAGATTTATCTCGACGAGATCGTCAGACTGCACGGGGTACCTGCCACAATCATTTCAGACAGAGACGGGCGATTCCTATCACGTTTCTGGACGAGTCTACAGGCGGCGCTGGGCACTAAGTTGAACCTTAGCTCTGCGTACCACCCGCAAACCGATGGCCAGACAGAAAGGGTGAATCAGATCCTGGAGGATATGCTACGTCTGTGCGCGATAGATTTGAAGACTAGCTGGGACACACACTTGCCGCTCGCGGAGTTCGCGTACAATAACAGTTACCAATCGAGCATCCAGATGGCTCCCTACGAGGCACTTTACGGGAGGAAGTGCCGATCTCCGATTTGCTGGGACGAAGTCGGGGAGCGACAGGTGCTCGGGCCAGAACTAGTCGAACAAGCCGTCGAGAAGGTCCGCATGATTCGAGATAGGCTTCGCATTGCTCAGAGTCGACAAAAGAGTTATGCAGATGCTCGTCGACGACCGTTAGAGTTCTTGGTTGGGGACCATGTGTTTCTGAAGGTGACGCCGATGCGGGGCGTCATGCGATTCGGGGTAAAAGGCAAGCTAAGTCCGAGATTCGTAGGGCCCTTCGAGATCCTCGAAAGAGTGGCGACCGTTGCTTACCGGATCGCGCTACCTCCTGCCCTGGCCGAAGTGCACGACGTCTTTCATGTCTCCCAACTTCGGAAGTACGTGCATGGCCCAAGCCATGTGGTTAGTTTTGATCAGTTGGAGCTACGCGCCGATCTATCATACTCGGAGGAGCCCGTGCGAATTTTGGACCGTAAGGAAAAGATCCTGCGGAGCCGATCGATGTCCTTGGTTCGCGTACTCTGGCGCAACCATTCCGTCGAGGAGTCAACGTGGGAGCTAGAGGCGGAGATGAGGGAGAAGTACCCTTCACTTTTCGTAGACGAAGGTCAGACCCTTGTTCTTAAGTTTCGGGACGAAACTTTTTCTTAGTGGTATATTATGTAGTGCCCCGCTCCTGTTGGGGCGAAGCACTATGTAATAGGCTCGTGCCAAGTCAGACATAGTCGGGAACATAGATGGCTAGTCTGACTCGGCGACGAGTTTGTATACAAAAACCATGGCATCAATAAAATCGATTTGGACGAGTGATATGAGTACCGTTCCAACTAATGGATCGACTACTGTTGGAATAAGTCCTAGATGCGGTAGGCGGCGTCTTGGCGAAGGAACTCTAAAGGGAGCGACGCAACCCGTCTGCCGTTGGTTTTATTGGTTTTCTTGGCTTTCTGAATGAATTGTTGCGTGGATTTGATAGTGTGCTTTCGCGTCGATTTCTGAATGCGTCTTTGGGAGTTTCGAAGGAAGGATTGAAGGAAGGGTTCTAATTCGATGCTCGTGCCATTGCAGGAGTTCGTGTAACTGACGCTTGACCGTCGCGAAGCGTTCTCCTACTCTCGGCGCAATCTCCTTAGGTGGGTGGTTCTTCGGCCCCTTCTTTTCTACTCCTTCCCGCCAACTAAATTCTTAAAGTTCAACGTTCAAATCGATGATGCTAACGGGATGTATGCTTGCCACTAAGATCAAGAGCTCGGGATAATATATCAACCTAGAAAAGTAAACTCTGAATCGATAGGTTCACACTAAGAAAGAGATAGACTATATTTCATGCCATGCAAACACAACTATGAAAACCTTGGTGGCGGTACATCATGCCTCGGAGAATTTGGTGCCTACGGGATGCTAAATCAGAACGTACGGTTTCGGGGGAAGGGACCCCTGCGCGAGTAGGAATGATTATGTGATTTGATAATGGTTACGCTATGCAATTTACTTCATACATATACAACTGTTCACGCATTCGCATGGTCAAGGACGACTTGTGCACAAGGTGAGCTTTCCTCGAGACGGTACCCGGGGCCCTGGGACCGAATCGGCCTAGGAGGAAATTATGGAAATCGTGCTTCGGCGCGAGGCATTGCGAGACCTCCAGTTAGGCTCGCTACCTGGACTGGAGGGCGCGTCGCAAGGCTACGTAATCGTCCTTCTTGGTGTCGATATCACCAATGACCGCATATAGGATAGACTGCATGCTCATCTATTGTCTTGTGCAGGTGGTAAGTATCATGTACATTTTGTGCAGGAAAGGAGCACGGCCGTGGTAAGAATGCCTTTAAATGGGTTATGTTGTTATCGTTTAAAATGTGCCTCCGATATGAACTGCAACTCATATAGTTCTAAATAGAAAGATCACTTCGTATGCCTGAATCCTTAATAAGCAGTGTCGGTTTAGACGAGTGGGTTCGTCCCATCCACTAGCAAGTGTGCTAACCCCCAACTCTCCAGGTAACGAGCGTGCTGCGGGAGCTCGAGACTAAGCTGGAGCTGAAGAACGGGAGGCGGCACGAAGCTCTCCTATTTTGAAGTATTTTGATGCCCAATTCAGACCGAAGGCTTTTGTTCAAATGTATAAAGGGGCATGAATGTATGGAACGCCGAGGATTATTTCAAGGCGTAGCTGTCGATAGCTTTCTTTTTTATTTCAAAGATGTAGCCGCAACGGCATATGTAATGTAAATATGACCTTGCACATATTTTGCAAGTTTATGAATGAAAGGCTAAGTTTCTTCCTATGCTATGTTTTCAACTCTCTGCACTGTTAAATTTCAACGCGTCGAGCCAAAAAGAAATTTCCAAGCGCACATCCTTGCCTTGTGCAAGTCTATCAAAGACTTGTACGGCATCACGTCCCGACCCGTGGGGATCGATTTATATCGAGTCAAGGCGATGGCGACCGATTCGGCGAGTCGGGGCGTGACAAAACCCATGGACAGCCGAATACAACAACTCAGATCTAGGAGAAACAAGCCACAAAAATCAAAAATGCTAAGTAGTAAACTCTCTCAGGATCGTGAGAGGAAGAATAATGAACCATAAAAATGGTTCTCCAAGCAAGAAGCAAGATTGCACTTGCCTGCTGCTACTGCTGGTAGGTGGAGAAGTGATGAGAGGAAGAAAAAGTAATGGTGAAGGAAAATTATGAGGAGAGAGAAGGAGATGGGGGCTTTAAATAGGAAGGGTGGTGGTAGGTGGGGTTATTGGGTCGGGTTTGTTCGGATCCAACCAAGGCAACCCGAAAGCAAAGCAGAGAGGTTAAAAGCAGGAAATAAAATGCAGGAATAAAATGCAGATAATAAAATTGCAGGAAATTAATTAACATGAAATTAAAGGAATTTAAATACAGGATAATACATGATAAATACTAAATAAATATACATGAATTGCACATGTATAAAAATACGCATTCTGGGAACGGGGAGTGACAAACCGCAATGAGATTGTCCCAAGGCAATCCCGAGAGCTCCTTGATTGAAATCTGCCAGAAGAAGCTGCTCCCCGCAATTAGCCTCTGGATGGACGACGATCAGTTCAGGGATTGGACGACCTTCATCATAAGTGCTACCAATGCGGAAGCAAAGTTGAAGAAGGATCGCCAGTTGGGATTACACATCCCAGATAGAGAGGATAAGGGCAAATGTGCTGGTTCCACCTCCAGCAACAACAACAGTGACGACACCTCCAACCGGGATAATAAAGGCAAACAGGCCATGGTCGCCGATGCGACCAAGAAGCCTGAACAAAAACAGGCGGAAGGTCAATGGCCCAAGGTGAATTACTCATTTGATGATAGTCATATCAAATCTATCTTCGATATGCTCTTGCAAGGGGGTAGGATCCAGCTCCCTCCACCAAGGCGCGAGCCCCGAGCAGCAGAAATGGAGGACCCAAAATATTGTCACTTCCACCGCTATGTCCATCATTCCACTCATGACTGTTTCCAATTAAAGCGGTACATCCAGAGTCTTATCGATTCCAAAGCTGTGTCAATAGTCTTCGAAGAGGTTACCGTGGCGGCGAACATGGTGTCAATTCAGTTCGGCGACTTCCCTCCAACAAGCACTCCAGATGGGGTAACACCCGTCCCTCGGGCGACGATGGAGGTTACCAATCTTCCACCCGTCCGGAACCAGACATCTGGACTGGTACCTCTCACCACTTCGCGAGGAGAGATCATGTGGGTGCACCCGGACTTAGTATCCGAAGTTACCCAGGCGGTGTCATCTCCTACCAACAAGAAGAAGGGCAGGAAGTCTAGATCCTGCCATACAATTTTAGCCGAAGCTGAGGAAGCGGCAGCCGTTGTTACCCGGTCTGGAGCACAAGTCCAGCCCACACTGGGCAATTCAGTTGAAGATCCTCAGCCGACAACGTTGCCTGCCTCTGATGTTCCAAGGCCGCCTCAGCCTCCATCGGCAGATAAGTCCAAGCCAAAGGAAACCCTCTTCGATAGGCCACTCCGTAACGATGTACCTCAGGGGCTGGAAAAACCTTACAACTTTGACTTATTAGCACAATTGGCTAATACGCCAGCAAAGTTGTCATTATACGAGCTCCTAAGGCTCTCCAAGGATCTTCGTGTCGCATTGAGCGAAGCACTCCAAAATGCTGACGTCTACTTAGCCCAGGTTAAGCCTCCAGGGAAAGACCCGTCAGCAGATCTACAGGGCAGCAATGGCACAGACACAATGCCCAACATCATATTTACTCCACAGGACATGTTGATCAAGTCCAACTTGATGATCACCCCTTGTACTACACTGGATACATAGGCGACATCAAGGTGGATCGGATGCATATCGACCCTGGCTCGTCAATAAGCATCATCCCGAAAAGCTTTCTCCAACTTCTGGGTATCCCTATGCACCGGCTAGCAGCGACCAATATCGCCATTAGCGGTTTCAACTCGGGAAGGAGCTATCCCCTAGGAAAGATCCGATTGAAATGTCAGATTGGTGACCTGAAGATGGAGGTTACCTGCTACGTCATAGATGTAGACACGTCCTACAACATCCTCTTGGGGCGTCCGTGGATACATGACTATATGATCGTGCCATCCACCCTCCACCAATGCTTCAAGTATGTCAGTAGGCACGGCTTCGTGAAGACTGAATTCGCCGACATCGATCCCTTCAAAGGGGTTGAGTCTTATTATTCTTCGGAGGCTTGTCTATATGAAGAATCCAAGAGGTACATAACTGACGAACCGGCAGCCATCACAGGGCCAGAGGAACCCTTGAGAATTCATCTCCAGGCCCGTAAACAGGGCAAAGCCGCACCCCTTGTCTCAACTTTGCATAAAGAGGTGCCCGGTTCTCTCGTCCAAGCTGCGCAGTCGGAACCAATGGTCGTCCGACTCCCAAAGCCAAGAGCCAAAATCCGTCATAGGGCCGATGGTGATCCGATTGCCAAAATTCACTCAAAGGCAACCGGAAGACACAAAGTCCCTTGCCGAGCCAATTGTCATCCGTCTTCCCAAGACGAGCCGGCAACCAAGTGTCGATCCAACACCCTCAGGCAAGTCAATACCACAAGCTGAACCCTTGGTGGTCAAGTTGCCCAAGACAGCATCCCGACCTCTGAGCTCGCAGGGGGTAGCCGAAGAGGACGTAGAACTCGCCAAGTACCTGGTTACACAGGTGGATAGTCCCTCTCCTGATGATGTAATCTCTGTGGACAAAATTCCTTATGAGTATGATAAGCTTAATCTAATGTATGCTGCACGGGACTGTCTAGACGTTAACCTGTACACACAGGTGACAACCGTCCATACCCCAAATCAACTTGCTCCCATTAAAGGCGCTTACTTCCTGGTCCCAGACAGAAGAGGATGGGATCACACGATCATCTTGGGCCGAAAAGAAGGTCCTCAATCTTTCACGCCACAAGAGTTCGATCTCGGACCCGACGCTGGAAGATTACCGCTCTACCTGTATAGTCCTCAAGCCAAGAACTTCATGCAAAAGCAGGGGTACAACATGGAGGCTACTCCGGGTCTGAATTACGGCAACGGTCGGCGATTGTCTCTACAGCTGTCAGCACCGGCTGGGAAACCTCAGGACCATTATCACAAATTCAGACACGGCCTCGGGTATGTTACACCAGCAACAACGCCCGAGAATTCCGATGAAGAATGCGAGTGGCACTCTCATTCGTCCGCGTCACCCACTTACGACTCCGATAACAGCATTGGAGATATATTCAGACAGACATTATCTGTCAATATGACATCCGCTGATATTAAAGAGAAAGACGAAGACCTACTCGAATCGCTTGAGTTGGAGCCATGGGTCCAACAACTGGATGCACAATGGGAGAAGCGCTTCGAATTGCGAGACCCTCCCACTGAAGACGAGGTCATGCAAGTTAACCTCGATGATGAATCATCTCCAAAGCCAATCTTCGTCAGTAAAAGCCTGACAGACGGCGAGCGGGAGTCATTGTTGCAACTCATCAGAGAATACATCGACGTCTTTGCCTGGAGCTATGAAGACATGCCAGGGTTAAACTCCGAGATCGCACTTCATAAGCTCAACATTTATCCGGACGCAAAACCAGTCAAGCAACAACAACGGCGGTTCCGTCCAGACATCATGAACTCCATCGATGCGGAAGTAAATAAGCTTATAGCTAGCAGTTTCATCCGCGACTGTGTAACAGTACACACCGATCCATTGGAAGCTGTTCCGTTGACAGAAGCTATTCTCGCAATCACCGACTACTTCTCCAAATGGGCGGAAGCTGTTCCGTTGACAGAAGTAAAGACATCAAACGTGATCAGTTTCATAAAACATCACGTCATTTACTGTTTTGGGCTGCCAAGGAGGATCATTCATGACAATGGTCCGCAGTTCGCAAGTCATGCCTTCTATCGATTCTGTGACAAGTACCGAATTCAGAATGTGGCTTCAACGGCCTACAATCCGTCAGCTAATTGTCTGGCAGAAGCCTTTAACAAGACCATAATCAAGCTTCTCAAAAAGTTCGTGTCTTCAAACAAGTGCGACTGGAATGAAAAGCTTGGCAAGTACTTATGGGCATACCGCACCACAATTCGGACGGCCATAGGAAATACGCCGTTCTCTCTGGTTTACGGGAGCGAGGCAGTCCTCCCACTGGAGACCCAGATCCCCTCGCTCCGCGTAACCCTCACTTACTGGCCTACCTCGGGTGATAATTACCGTCGACGGCTACAAGAGCTGGAAGCCCTAGACGAGAAGCGCTTACAAGCTCAACAACGAATCGAGCTCTATCAAGCACGCATCTCTGGAGCCTTTAACAAGAAGGTCAAATTGAGAATATTCCAAGTAGGCGACCTCGTCTTGACAGTTCGCAGGCCGATGGTTATGACTCACAAAACTGCCGGCAAGTTCCAACCCAAGTGGGAGGGCCCATTTGTCATCGAGACCGTATTCTCCAACGGCGCGTACCGTCTCGCAAAACAAAATGGAGACTTGCTCATGATGCCCGTCAACGGCAAGTTCCTCAAGAAAAATTATGTCTAAACGACATCTTCCAACTATCTCTCAGATTGTGAGTTATGTACCCTCTGGTACCGCTGAACTTACACTCTGACCCCAAATCTCCCAGATTGTTGAGTTATGTACCCTCAGGTACCGCTGAATTTACTCTCTGACCGCTCCGAGTGGTTTCATATCGCATCTTCGGGGCGACAAGTCATGTATGATCATACCTCTGAATGCTTTCCCCCACCGGAGTTTGCCTCAAAATCTATTACTCGTACCACCAGTGCGCAGAAGAGTAATAGGTCCACCAAAGATTATTCTTGGTTATCGTGTATCACGTCCATATTACCTCTGATACCGATAGTCTCTTGACTTAACACCTGTACCCAACCCGGGATAAAAGACATGGTGTTAAGACCACAAAACCTATCACGTCCATATTACCTATGTTAGGTTTTATCTTAAAATCCATTCCACCAAAAACCATTCCTGATTGTCGTGTGTCACGTCCATATTACCTCTGATACCGATAGTCTTCCCACTTGACACCTGTACCCAACCCGGGATAAAAGACACGGTGTTAAGGCCACAAAACCTATCACGTCCATATTTTCTCTGTTGGATTTTGTTTCAAATCTATTACCCGCACCGCCAGTGCGCAGAAGGGTAATAGGTCCACGAAAGTTATCCTAATCTATTACTCGCACCATCGGTGTACCAAAGAGTAGTAGATCCATAAAATATCATTCAAATCTATTTGTTCGCATTTCCAGATGCACAAAAGGGCAATAGGTCCACAAAATTCTCCAACGGAAAAAACAACTACGTCCATATTACCTCTGAGTTGTTTTTTCGTCCATCACAAACAAACCACCCAATGCATAGAACTTTCACGTTGATAGCACCTCTGAGTTGTTCTGTGTATCCTCATTAGGCCCATTCCTACCATGTCCTCATTACCTCTGAGTAGGAAGGCTCTACTTTAGACCCATATTTACCACGTCCTCATTACCTATGAGTAAATATGTTGGTTTTCTCTCCACTTATTATTCGTACTCGCACCGCCAGTAAACAAAAAGGATAATAGGTCCACAAATGTCCTCTGTTGACCACAAATGCTGTATTAGGTCCTCTAGTACATGCACCCCTTCTTCACAATCATATGCTTCTGGAACCCAGTTGTCCCGTGGCATTCATTACCCGTTACGTAGAACTTCCACGTCCATATTACCTCTGAGTTGTTCTATGTATCCTCATTTGAGTCCACTCCCACCACGTCCTCATTACCATCAACCTCATATTTACCATGTCCATATCACCTCTGAGTAAATATGTTGGTTCCCTCTCTCAACTTATTATCTGTACCTAAAAACAAGGTATGCCAAGGATGATAAGTCCACATAAAATTCCCAGCGGAAGTACCCAAACCTATCACGTCCATGCTACCTCTGATAGGATTGCCACACCTAAAACAACTCTACTTTTCATGCTTCTTATTCAAAGTATTCCAAATTTGCAATTTGAAAACTTTGAAGGGGGTCTTGTAGAAGCATGAAAAATATTGCTTTTAGTCCCACATCGGAAGGGAGAAGAAGAAAGGGCTCATTCCGTTTTTTATATAGAGCCCTCTTGCCTCCTTTGAAAAGGGCACCAAAAATAAAAAAGAAAAAAAGAAAAAGAATCACTCAATTGAGTCACTCGCTGTCATGGCGAGGATGAGTTTGGTTCTGAGTACTAGGCGTCTTCACGGGCTAGTATGAAGAAATCCAAGGTGGCACAGGCCATGCGCTTCAAACGTGCTGTGCCAACAGTAAACCAGAGATGCGTGCGCAAAAATCATGCGCGCTACCGATGGTAAACTGTACAGAATCGTCTCGGGTGCGTTTGCACCAGATATGAGCCGACTCTTAAAGTCCCCCTCCCACTTGGGTGCAGTTATTGCGCTTGAACCAAGTCGGGGGGGGGGGGGGGAATCTCTTGCGGGCCAGACCCCATGCGGCCCATTGAGAATGTCGAAGCTTCCAACTTGGACTCTTCCTACTACGCACCTTCGGGTGCTAAGTTGAAGAAGTCTAGGGCCATATCGCATATTTTATGCGTTGGCCTGTCATAGCTCGTCCTGTCTCGCAGTGCTTTACTAGCCTCAGATCAAGGAGCCAATATTATGGTCCCAAAAGTCTTCCTACAACGATCGAGAGCAAGTGCTTTTACTAGCCTCAGATCAGGGAGCAAATATGATACCTACGCACCTGGGCGCTCGGGATACCCGGGCCCACAAAACGGATACGAAGGTAGATCAATCTGCTATCAACTTGCGAGAGGTGATTACTCACAAATGCAAGAAGAGAGGAGCAACATTGGCGTGCGATGAGCCCTTTCCAGGACATCACTGCACCCAAGCCATCATCAACTGCCGCTGCCACAAGACAGTGGCTCCACTATCAAGGCAGTCTGTGTTCCAGCGACTGCGACCTACTGCGCCTTTCCAACATCATCTCGGAAACATGATGCCAATTGAAGACGTTGTAACGGCCTGCTCTTAACTAGATGCATTACTCAGATGTCTCAGTTAGGCGCATCGTCTCAGTCGAGCGCATCACAATCTTCTGAAGGAGTCCATCGTCAAATCTTCTTCGAACAAGGAGGAGGGTCGATCAAATTCAATTTTTTTCGAGAAGTCAAGGGGGAGACAAACGAAACTCTCTCAAATCGTGACATTCGACACAACACCTTCTCCTAGGGCCGCCATACCCATCCAGCCAGAAGATATCCTTCATGCGGCTTAGTCATGAAACATTCCTCATGTGGCTCGGTCATGAGATGGCCTCATGCAGTTCGGTCAGAAGGCATTCCTCATGCGGCTCGGTCATGAGACATTCCTCATGCGGCTCGGTCATGAGACGTCCTTCATGCGGCTCGGTCATGAGACATTCCTTCATGCGGCTCGGTCATGAGACATTCCTTCATGCGGCTCGATCATGAGACATTCCTTCATGCGGCTCGATCATGAGACGTCCTTCATGCGACTCATGCGGCTCGATCATGAGACATTCTTTCATGCGGCTCAGCCATGAGACATTCCTCATGCGGCTCGGCCAGGAGACATCCTACATGCGGCTCGCCATAGAAGATTAGTTGATGCACGTTACAAGTTGACCAAGTCTCAACCATCCAGATTTTCTCCAACAAAGAAATCTCAACCAATCACCAGTTGGCAGCCAAAGAGCGAGTCTTCATGTGCTGTTGCAGTCACGTGGCCACGTGGCCATCTATGCGGCTCAAAATATCCTTCATCCCGAAATCACTATAAATAGCAGGGTACCACACCCATGCAAATGGTTGGCAATCCAGGGCTGGCAACCTTCAAAAGGCAATTTCTTCAAGAGCTAAAGACTGCGTCGGATAGTCCAAGGAGTAAGGCAGAGTTGATACACTTTCCTGAGCCTCCACCGTCACCCCCCAGAATCAAAAACTAAACAATTGTACTTAGATTGTTTCCTAGGATTTCTTTCTAGGCTCTTCTTTGTACAAACGAGTTTGCAATCAATTTCAGTGTTTCTGTAATACCTGTCTTTGATATTTAATGGCAAACACGATGGCGACTTTGCTGGGGACGTCCTTCTCCTCTGATGAGAAGCTGGTGACGCAATCCGACGCGTTCAAGCTCGTCTCTACGCAGCAAATGCTTGTGGTTCGTTTTAACCAACAAGCCTTCGAAGAAATGCTCTCTGAAGGGAGCGCCAGTCCGTCACAGAAGCGAGCCAACCCAAAGAGAACTCGCAGGACGTCGGCGCACAAAATTGTTGTCCCCGACCAAGTTCTCGAAGAAGCTCCTTATGCGGCCCAAGACGACGATCGAAGCTCTCATGTGGCTTTGCTTCCGACCGCAGAGGACCCCGCTGTCCCCAAATCCAGCAAAGAAAAACACTACGATGCTGAGTTTTTGGGAGCAGAAGGGAAATCCATGCGGACGAAGAAGAGGCCGCATAAGAGAAATGGACAGTCTGTCCATGCGGCAGCCAACTCTGGCCGCAGGCAGACAATCCATGCGGCAGCCAATTCTGGCCGCATGCAGATGGCCCATGCGGCAGCCAACTCTGGCCGCATGCAGATGGCCCATGCGGCAGCCAACTCTAGCTGCAGGAAGACAACCCATGCGGCAGCCAACTCTGGGCGCAGAAAGATGGCCCATGCGGCAGCCAATCCTGGCCATAGACAGAGTGTCTCATGCGGCCCTGTCAGAAGCTCTGTATTCGACCGTCTCTCATGCTGACCCGACTCCATGCGGCCCATTGAGAATGTGGAATATTCCAATCAGGACTCTTTTCACCATGCGCCTTCAGGTGATAAGTTGAGGAAGTCCAGGACAGTGCGGGCCCAACAAGCCCAGTCAACTGTCCAAGCTACGGACCGTCAGCGGGCACCGTTAACTGTTATATGGGCTCCTGATGGAAAGTTGTACAGAACCACCCGCGTCCAGTCCCCCAGGGCTAACGGACAGGGTGCGTCTTTAAAGTCTCCCTCCAATGATCAAGAGCAAGTGCTTTTACTAGCCTCGGATCAGGGAGCAAACATGATACCTACGCACCTGTGTGCTCGGGATACCCGAGTCCACAAGTTTGGTGCAAAGGTAGATCAGCCTGCTATCGACTTGCGTGAGGTGATTACTCACAAACGCAAAGAGGCAACCTTGGCATGCGATGAGTCTCTCTCGGGATGTCGTTGCACCCAAGTCATCATCAACTGATGCTGCGACAAATCGGCAGCACCTGAAGATCGGCAGTCCGTTTTTCAACGACTGCAGCAGCCAGCACCTGTCCGACAACGACTCGAAAAACAGGTGCAAATTCCGGGAGACGAGGAGTTTTCTTTCGCCTCCTGTAATTCAACTCGGAAGGTTCCTCCCGGCAAGGGGGGAAAGAAGACAGGCTCTTCCAGCTCGACAATCTCAGCCAGCACTGCAAGGAAACTCTCATCTGGAGGGTTGCTGCCGACAGCCACATGGGGTGTCTATTTAGGCACTCGATCCAGAAAGAAGCTTCCAGCACCTAGGGGTGCACCTTTGGCCTCCTTGGGAGTAGATGAAGCTGGGGTAGCAGTCCCCTCAATATATGCGACAACCCGGTGTACCAGGAGTATACACAGGGGGTGGAGATTCCCCGGAACTACACTACAGACTTGGACTTCCCTGAGGGCGACCACCCTCGCAAAGACGATGCGGCTTCCTGCACAGGGGGTAGTACTCCTTCCGAGTCCGAGGAAGATGACATTCCGACATTTCCAGACGATTTCTCTGTACGAGAATACGACACGGAGAGCACCTCTGCTACGGTCCCTTCCACCTCTACCCATGTACGGACAGTCTTTATGGCTGACGATGATCATGAGACGCCCACTGACCGACAACGTCTAGAAGTACTTGAAGCCATGCTCTTGTCCTTGGTCAAGTCAGTAGACGAAATCAAAGCTGCCTTGCCAACTCAACCAGCTAGGACGCCCGGACAAACAAGCTTGGGACTCGCAGTCAACGCAGACTCTAACACGACCGCCCCTCCTTTGGGTGATGATCCTTTAGGAGCATCCGTTCCTTCAGCTGCAGATGAAGCCAAGGAAGCAAGGAGGGAAGTCCAGGAGCTTCGAACAATGTTCAATGCCCGAGACTCCTCTCGGGACCTCAGAATACGGCAGCCGTATCCCGTCACATGGAGAGATGTACCTTTTCCACCACGGTACAAGCCGTTTCATATCGATTTGTATGACGGAAAGACCTCTGCTAGTCGGTACATGACTTACTTTGAAGTCACAACCGACCACTTGCCGCATAGTGACGCCATCCTCACACGATTATTCATCGGAGCATTGGAGGGGATTGCGTTCGACTGGTACCGCAACCTTCCCGACAACTACATCCATTCTTTTGACGGCTTCAAGCACATGTTCCTGGAGAGGTTTTACGAAGTGGGGCATGATGTGACAATGTCGTCTCTCATGGACGTCGTTCAAGGAGAGAGGGAGCTAACAAGGAACTATATCGAGCGGTTCCGCCAAACCGCAATGAGATTGTCCCAAGGTAATCCCGAGAGCTCCTTGATTGAAATCTGCCAGAAGAAGCTGCTCCCCGCAATTAGCCTCTGGATGGACGACGATCAGTTCAGGGATTGGACGACCTTCATCATAAGTGCTACCAATGCGGAAGCAAAGTTGAAGAAGGATCGCCAGTTGGGATTACACATCCCAGATAGAGGATAAGAGCAAACGTGCTGGTTCCACCTCCAGCAACAACAACAGTGGCGGCACCTCCAACCGGGATAATAAAGGCAAACAGGCCATGGTCGCCGATGCGACCAAGAAGCCTGAACAAAAACAGGCGGAAGGTCAATGGCCCAAGGTGAATTACTCATTTGATGATAGTCATGTCAAACCTATCTTCGATATGCTCTTGCAAGGGGGTAGGATCCAGCTCCCTCCACCAAGGCGCGAGCCCCGAGCAGCAGAAATGGAGGACCCAAAATATTGTCACTTCCACCGCTATGTCCATCATTCCACTCATGACTGCTTCCAATTAAAGCGGTACATCCAGAGTCTTATCGATTCCAAAGCTGTGTCAATAGACTTTGAAGAGGTTACCGTGGCGGCGAACATGGTGTCAATTCAGTTCGGCGACTTCCCTCCAACAAGCACTCCAGATGGGGTAACACCAGTGTTGTAAAAATCCCTTAGGCGGCCGACTAGTCCCCGACTAGTCGCTAGTCGGCCGCCGCCGACTCGACTAGGGACTAGTCCCCGACTAGTCACTTGTCGGCCACCGTCGACTCGATTAGGGGCTGGTCCATCCAAAAATTAGCTAAATTGGTACTAGTCTGGGCTGCCGTCTACTTCGTCAAGGCAGCCGTCGTCGACTCTTTACTTTGTTGCTGTCTTTTTCTATTTTTGAAAAAAGTGACTAGCCTACTCTTTTTTTATTTTTATTTTTTGCTTTGTTATCTCTTTGCTACTGTTGTTGTGGCTCTTTTTTTTAATTTTTGCTTGTTACTTTTTTTTTTGCTTTTGCTTGCTACTGCGGCTGTAACTCTCCGTGCAAAATAGTAAGTTGTTAACGTATTATTTAAATATTTATCGAAATAGAAATTTATGCAAAATAATGAATACAAAAATGCACTGTAGTCTGCGATAATTAAAAGTTCAACAATTAACATATTATTTTTTAAAATATTTTTATAACATATTATATATATATATATATATATATATATATTCATTAAAAATTCTAAACCGACTAATCCGACTAGTCCCCGAGTAGTCCCCGAGTAGTCCGATTAATCCGTAGTCCCCACGAACCGACTAGCGGCCGACTAGCGATTTTTACAACCTTGGGTAACACCCGTCCTTCGGGCGACGAAGGAGGTTACCAATCTTCCACCCGTCCGGAATCAGACATCTGGACTGGTACCTATCACCACTTCGCGAGGAGAGATCATGTGGGTGCACCCGGACTTAGTGTCCGAAGTTACCCAGGCGGTGTCATCTCCTACCAACAAGAAGAAGGGCAGGAAGTCTAGATCCTGTCATACAATTTCAGCCGAAGCTGAGAAAGCGGCAGCCGTTGTTACCCGGTCTGGAGCACAAGTCCAGCCCACACTGGGCAATTCAGTTGAAGATCCTCAGCCGACAACGTTGCTTGCCTCTGATGTTCCAAGGCCGCCTCAGCCTCCATCGGCAGATAAGTCCAAGCCAAAGGAAACCCGCTTCGATAGGCCACTCCGTAACGATGCACCTTAGGGGCTGGAGAAACCTTACAACTTTGACTTATTAGCACAATTGGCTAATACGCCAGCAAAGTTGTCATTATACGAGCTCCTAAGGCTCTCCAAGGATCTTCGTGACGCATTGAGCGAAGCACTCCAAAATGCTGACGCCTACTTAGCCCAGGTTAAGCCTCCAGGGGAAGACCCGTCAGCAGATCTACAGGGCAGCAATGGCACAGACGCAATGCCCAACATCATATTTACTCCACAGGACATGTTGATCAAGTCCAACTTGCATGATCACCCCTTATACTACACTGGATACATAGCGACATCAAGGTGGATCGGATGCATATCGACCCTGGCTCGTCAATAAGCATCATCCCGAAAAGCTTGCTCCAACTTCTGGGTATTCCTATGCACCGGCTAGCAGCGACCAATACCGCCATTAGCGGTTTCAACTCGGGAAGGAGCTATCCCCTAGGGAAGATCCGATTGAAATGTCAGATTGGTGACCTGAAGACGGAGGTTACCTGCTACGTCATAGATGTAGACACGTCCTACAACATCCTCTTGGGGCATCCGTGGATACATGACTATATGATCGTGCCATCCACCCTCCACCAATGCTTCAAGTATGTCAGTAGGCACGGCTTCGTGAAGACTGAATTCGCCGACATCGATCCCTTCAAAGGGGTTGAGTCTTATTATTCTTCGGAGGCTTGTCTATATGAAGAATCCAAGAGGTACATAACTGACGAACCGGCGGCCATCACAGGGCCAGAGGAACCCTTGAGAATTTATCTCCAGGTCCGTAAACCGGGCAAAGCCGCACCCCTTGTCGCAACTTTGCATAAAGAGGTGCCCGGTTCTCTCGTCCAAGCTGCGCAGTCGGAACCAATGGTCGTCCGACTCCCAAAGCCAAGAGCCAAAACCCGTCATAGGACCGATGGTGATCCGATTGCCAAAATTCACTCAAAGGCAACCGGAAGACACAAAGTCCCTTGCCGAGCCAATTGTCATCCGTCTTCCCAAGACGAGCTGGCAACCAAGTGTCGATCCAACACCCTCAGGCAAGTCAATACCACAAGCTGAACCCTTGGTGGTCAAGTTGCCCAAGACAGCATCCCGACCTCTGAGCTCGCAGGGGGTAGCCGAAGAGGACGTAGAACTCGCCAAGTACCTGGTTACACAGGTGGATAGTCCCTCTCCTGATGATGTAATCCTTGTGGACAAAATTCCTTATGAGTATGATAAGCTTAATCTAATGTATGCTGCACGGGACTGTCTAGGCATTAACCTGTATACACAGGTGACAACCGTCCATATCCCAAATCAACTTGCTCCCATTAAAGGCGCTTACTTCCTGGTCCCAGACAGAAGAGGATGGGATCACACGATCATCTTGGGCCGAAAAGAAGGTCCTCAATCTTTCACGCCACAAGAGTTCGATCTCGGACCCGACGCTGGAAGATTACCGCTCTACCTGTATAGTCCTCAAGCCAAGAACTTCATGCAAAAGCAGGGGTACAACATGGAGGCTACTCCGGGTCTGAATTACGGCAACGGTCGACGATTGCCTCTACAGCTGTCAGCACCGGCTGGGAAACCTCAGGACCATTATCACAAATTCAGACACGGCCTCGGGTATGTTACACCAGCAACAACGTCCGAGAATTCCGATGAAGAATGCGAGTGGCACTCTCATTCGTCCGCGTCACCCACTTACGACTCCGATAACAGCATTGGAGATATATTCAGACAAACATTATCTGTCAATATGACATCCGCTGATATTGAAGAGGAAGACGAAGACCTACTCGAATCGCTTGAGTTGGAGCCATGGGTCCAACAACTGTATGCACAATGGGAGAAGCGCTTCGAACTGCGAGACCCTCCCACTGAAGACGAGGTCATGCAAGTTAACCTCGGTAATGAATCATCTCCAAAGCCAATCTTCGTCAGTAAAAGCCTGACAGACGGCGAGCGGGAGTCATTGTTGCAACTCATCAGAGAATACATCGACGTCTTTGCCTGGAGCTATGAAGACATGCCAGGGTTAAACCCCGAGATCGCACTTCATAAGCTCAACATTTATCCGGACGCAAAACCAGTCAAGCAACAGCAACGGCGGTTCCGTCCAGACATCATGAACTCCATCGAAGCGGAAGTAAACAAGCTTATAGCTAGCTGTTTCATCCGCGACTGTGTAACATTACACACCGATCCATTGGAAGCTATTCCGTTGACAGAAGCTATTCTCGCAATCACCGACTACTTCTCCAAATGGGCGGAAGCTGTTCCGTTGACAGAAGTAAATACATCAAACGTGATCAGTTTCATAAAACATCACGTCATTTACCGTTTTGGGCTGCCAAGGAGGATCATTCATGACAATGGTCCGCAGTTCGCAAGCCATGCCTTCTATCGATTCTGTGACAAGTACCGAATTCAGAATGTGGCTTCAACGGCCTACAATCCGTCAGCTAATGGTATGGCCGAAGCCTTTAACAAGACCATAATCAAGCTTCTCAAAAAGTTCGTGTCTTTAAACAAGCGCGACTGGAATGAAAAGCTTGGCAAGTACTTATGGGCATACCGCACCACAATTCGGACGGCCACAGGAAATACGCCGTTCTCTCTGGTTTACGGGAGCGAGGCAGTCCTCCCACTGGAGACCCAGATCCCCTCGCTCCGCGTAGCCCTCACTTACCGGCCTACCTCGGATGATAATTACCGTCGACGGCTACAAGAGCTGGAAGCCCTAGACGAGAAGCGCTTACAAGCTCAACAACGAATCGAGCTCTATCAAGCACGCATCTCTGGAGCCTTCAACAAGAAGGTCAAATTGAGAATATTCCAAGTAGGCGACCTCGTCTTGACAGTTCGCAGGCCGATGGTTATGACTCACAAAACTGTCGGCAAGTTCCAACCCAAGTGGGAGGGCCCATTTGTCATCGAGACCGTATTCTCCTACGGCGCGTACCGTCTCGCAAAACAAAATGGAGACTTGCTCATGATGCCCGTCAACGACAAGTTCCTCAAGAAAAATTATGTCTAAACGACATCTTCCAACTATCTCTCAGATTGTGAGTTATGTACCCTCTGGTACCGCTGAACTTACACTCTTACTCTAAATCTTCCAGATTGTTGAGTTATGTACCCTCAGGTACCGCTGAATTTACTTTCTGACCGCTCCGAGTGGATTCATATTGCATCTTCGGGGCGACAAGTCATGTATGATCATACCTCTGAATGCTTTCCCCCACCGGAGTTTGCCTCAAAATCTACTACTCGCACCACCAGTGCGCAGAAGAGTAATAGGTCCACCAAAGATTATTCTTGGTTATCGTGTATCACGTCCATATTACCTCTGATACCGATAGTCTCTTGACTTAACACCTGTACCCAACCCGGGATAAAAGACATGGTGTTAAGACCACAAAACCTATCACGTCCATATTACCTATGTTAGGTTTTATCTCAAAATCCATTCCACCAAAAACCACTCCTGATTGTCGTGTGTCACGTCCATATTACCTCTAATACCGATAGTCTTCCCACTTGACACCTGTATCCAACCCGGGATAAAAGACACGGTGTTAAGACCATGAAACCTATCACGTCCATATTTCCTCTGTTGGGTTTTGTTTCAAATCTATTACCCGCACCGCCAGTGCGCAGAAGGGTAATAGGTCCACGAAAGTTATCCTAATCTATTACTCGCACCATCGGTGTACCAAAGAGTAGTAGGTCCACAAAATATCATTCAAATCTATTTGCTCGCATTTCCAGATGCACAAAAGGACAATAGGTCCACAAAATTCTCTAACGGGAAAAACAACTACGTCCATATTATCTCTGAGTTGTTTTTTCGTCCATCACAAACAAACCACCCAATGCATAGAACTTTCACGTTGATAGCACCTCTGAGTTGTTCTGTGTATCCTCATTAGGCCCACTCCTACCACGTCCTCATTACCTCTGAGTAGGAAGGCTCTACTTTAGACCCATATTTACCACGTCCTCATTACCTCTGAGTAAATATGCTGGTTTTCTCTCCACTTATTATCCGTACTCGCACCGCCAGTACACAAAAAGGATAATAGGTCCACAAATGTCCTCTGTTGACCACAAATGCTGTATTAGGTCCTCTAGTACATGCACCCCTTCTTCACAATCATATGCTTCTGGAACCCAGTTGTCCCGTGGCATTCATTATCCGTTACGTAAAACTTCCACGTCCATATTACCTCTGAGTTGTTCTATGTATCCTCATTTGAGTTCACTCCCACCACGTCCTCGTTACCATCAACCTCATATTTACCATGTCCATATCACCTCTGAGTAAATATGTTGGTTCCCTCTCTCAACTTATTATCTGTACCTAAAAACAAGGTATGCCAAGGATGATAAGTCCACATAAAATTCCCAGCGGAAGTACCCAAACCTATCACGTCCATGCTACCTCTGATAGGATTGCCACACCTAAAACAACTCTACTTTTCATGCTTCTTATTCAAAGTATTCCAAATTTGCAATTTGAAAACTTTGAAGGGGGTCTTGTAGAAGCATGAAAAATATTGCTTTTAGTCCCACATCGAAAAGGAGAAGAAGAAAGGGCTCATTCCATTTTCTATATAGAGCCCCCTTGCCTCCTTTGAAAAGGGCACCAAAAATAAAAAAGAAAAAAAGAAAAAGAATCACTCAATTGAATCACTCGCTGTCATGGCGAGGATGAGTTGGGTTCTGAGTACTAGGTGTCTTCATGGGCTAGTATGAAGAAATCCAAGGCGGCACGGGCCATGCGCTTCAAACGTGCTATGCCAACAGTAAACCAGAGATGCGCGCGCAAAAATCATGCGCGCTACCGATAATAAACTGTACATAATCATCTCGGGTGCGTTTGCACCAGATATGAGCCGACTCTTAAAGTCCCCCTCCCACTTGGGTGCAGTTATTGCGCTTGAACCAAGTCGGGGGGGGGGGGGATCTCTTGCGGGCCAGACCCCATGCGGTCCATTGAGAATGTCGAAGCTTCCAACTTGGACTCTTCCTACTACGCACCTTCGGGTGCTAAGTTGAAGAAGTCTAAGGCCATATCGCATATTTTATGCGCGGGCCTGTCATAGCTCGTCCTGTCTCGCAGTGCTTTACTAGCCTCAGATCAGGGAGCCAATATGATGGTCCCAAAAGTCTTCCTACAACGATTGAGAGCAAGTGCTTTTACTAGCCTCAGATCAGGGAGCAAATATGATACCTACGCACCCGGGCGCTCGGGATACCCGGGCCCACAAAACGGATACGAAGGTAGATCAATCTGCTATCAACTTGCGAGAGGTGATTACTCACAAACGCAAGAAGAAAGAAGCAACATTGGCGTGCGATGAGCCCTTTCCAGGACATCACTGCACCCAAGCCATCATCAACTGCCGCTGCCACATGACAGTGGCTCCACTATCAAGGCAGTCTGTGTTCCAGCGACTGCGACCTACTGCGCATTTCCAACATCATCTCGGAAACATGATGCCAATTGAAGACGTTGTAACGGCCTGCTCTCAATTAGATGCATTACTCAGATGTCTCAGTTAGGCGCATCGTCTCAGTCAAGCGCATCACAATCTTCTGAAGGAGTTCACCGTCAAATCTTCTTCGAACAAGGAGGAGGGTCGGTCAAATTTATTTTTTTTCGAGAAGTCAAGGGGGAGACAAACGAAACTCTCTCAAATCGTGACATTCGGCATATCACCTTCTCCTAGGGCCCCCATACCCATCCAGCCAGAAGATATCCTTCATGCGGCTTAGTCATGAAACATTCCTAATGCGGCTCGGTCATGAGATGGCCTCATGCGGCTCGGTCATGAGACATTCCTCATGCGGATCGGTCATGAGACGTCCTTCATGCGGCTCGGTCATGAGATATTCCTCATGCGGCTCGGTCATGAGACGTCCTTCATGCGGCTCGGTCATGAGACATTCCTTCATGCGGCTCGGTCATGAGACGTCCTTCATGCGGCTCGATCATGAGATATTCTTTCATGCGGCTCAGCCATGAGACATTCCTCAAGCGGCTCGATCATGAGACATTCTTTCATGCGGCTCAGCCATGAGACATTCCTCATGCGGCTCGGCCAGGAGACATCCTTCATGCGGCTCGCCACAAAAGATTAGTTGATGCACGTGACAAGTTGACCAAGTCTCAACCACCCAGATTTGCTCCAACAAAGAAATCTCAACCAACCACCAGTTGGCAGCCAAAGAGCGAGTCTTCATGTGCTGTTGCAGTCACGTGGCCACGTGGCCACGTGGCCATCTATGCGGCTCAAAATATCCTTCATCCCGAAATCACTATAAATAGCAGGGTACCACACCCATGCAAATGGTTGGCAATCCAGGGCTGACAACCTTCAAAGGGCAATTTCTTCAAGAGCTAAAGACTGCGTCGGATAGTCCAAGGAGTAAGACAGAGTTGATACACTTTTCCGAGCCTCCGCCGTCACCCCCCAGAATTAAAAACTAAACAATTGTACTTAGATTGTTTTCTAGGATTTCTTTCTAGGCTCTTCTTTGTACAAGCGAGTTTGCAATCAATTTCAGTGTTTCTGTAATACCTGTCTTTGATATTTAATGGCAAACAATTATAACTCACTTTGTAACTTTTATGAGTCAGTCTTACGGGTAGGAAGTTGAATCAATGGTTTGTAGGAAAAATGAACTACGGATGTAATGTTTGGCTGTATTAAAGTTAATTAACAGGAATCATTCCTGATGTGGTTGGTTTGGTTGATATGTAACAAAACTAACATTCTTTTGTGAAAAAGGCTGCAAGGATATTAATTCAGATATGTTAAAAGTGTTAACAGTAATGACAACTGGTGTTGGTCCTAGTTGTAACTATCCGAGGTGTTCATCAAACGACAATGATGTCATTTAACTGAAAGTTAATAATTATTATTATAAATATGTAAGCATTGATTACTCAAAAAGGGTACTGTAGACATGACTGACTTTGACATCAAACACCATCGCCATCCTCTTGTATTATCTTGCGTCAATAAGGGAGTTTTGGTGTTTAAGCACGAAAAGATTTAGAAATTAATTTCATTTCTTTGGAAAAGTTTACCAATAGCCTTCTCTCATGTTTTTAGTTAAGAACTGCCTGGATTAATTCACATCAATACCAAGATTATAAAAACGTTACAACCCAGGTTTTGCAAACCCTTATCTATTGTCAAAGGTAAAACCATGGTTCCGAGTATCGCTATCGGAATTAGTATTGGATCCTTCGTATGAGTATCAGGATCCGTGATATCGGTAGTATCGATGATTTTAGATCGGAGTATCAGGATTTTTTTTTGTTATCGGAAAGCTAATAATTATTAGCAAGTCAGAAAAAAAAAAATAGAAACAAATATTTTACACATTTATATATAATTTTAACTATTTTATGTTAATTTATAGATATACAACTTCGACAAATGGTAATCGTTATACTTTATCAATAATGAATCATATCAATAACATTGTCGTTGAATCATTGCGTTGACACTATTTTTTTAATTTTTCTATCTTTTCGTTCGATTTTCTTTGCTGAATTGACTGAGAAAGAGATCCCCAACGTTGGTATAGGTTGGTATTGGTAGTAGTCGGTATTGGATCGGGAATTGCCAAACTATATCGATATCGGCTATATCGTATCGGTACCGACCAATAATACAAACTATGGGTAAAACACAGATAACTCGCTGAAAGTGACACTACTTAGTGTGCTCATCTTGGATAATTGACGTTGCTACTTTCATGGACCTTTAAAGGATGCTATAGAGTATCTTTTCTCACCTCAATCTTAAGAAAGTGTAGGTTTTAGAATAATAACCTGATTATGCTTGCCCACATCCTCCACCGCCAACATGAGTTGCGGTTTCTCTAATTCGGTGCCTCATTTGACAGCACCCCCACCCTCCACAACAGCTCCATCACTGCCTTCTCCGCCTTTGCTAAAATTTCCACCATCTCATGTCCTCCTATGCCCACCTATTCAGCGACATGCTTATCACCTGCACTAGCATCTCTCCACCATCTAAATGAGACAACTTGTGCTGCCAGCCTGCCACAACCCCAAGAACCAATTCCACTACCATGCACTCCATGATATATAACCTAGGGTTTCAATTAATAGGTTACTTGAGAATGAAGATTGTGCATTAGAGGTGGATCAGACTTGATGGTTTTCAATAGTCGGCTTGGTGCTTGGGCTTCATGGTTTCCCATAAAGGATATGATAAATATTTGTGGTTCGATTTGCTAGGAATGAAAATGGATGCTGGACTTAGTCATACGATTTTTAGAATCTACTTTATGCTTTATGCTTAAGGTGGTAAAGATCAAAGATCAATGGTTTCAGATTTGAAGAGGGAGCCTTGTAGCCTGTGAAGTGTGAAGAAACTCCAACAAAGAGAAGGAAGGTAATAACTAGGAGATGGTTTAAAGAAAGAGGTAGAACAAAATGGAAGAACACAAGAGGAAGAGGAAACTTAAAGGGACCTAAAACTTTTCTTGCCGGTCAACAACTTTAAACTCTTGGACTTGACGTTAGACTTACGTAGTAACCACGATCACTTGATCTTTTAAAAAGAAAATTATTCTCTCTTTCAAAATATTTTTGAGGAAGAGAGTAGACCATTATATTTACATTAACACAAATCAGCTTTAGAGAGTATTTTTTTATGAGGTGATCTATTTTTCATTTGAAACTAGAATAGTTTTGGTATACAACAATTGAAGCCTTATTTTGGGAGACTTCTAGTGTTAGGAAATGCAGCTTGATATGCTAATGGCTATTATGAACAACATTATTGAATTTTGTCCAAGACTGATAGAGTGATAGGTTTTGTCTTGTGCCGGGATCTGGTACTGCTTGATTCGAAACCCAGCCAAAACTTGGTTCTCGCCAATACGCATATCCAAGACCCGATAAAGGCATCTGTGTCATAGAGAAACTCTGTTCTTGTTGTTTTCATTGCCTTGCATCTACTTGTGTCAAGTTCTCAACTATAAAAATAACTAAGAAAGTTTTATAAGTTATATATATATATGACTTTGAAAAAACTTAGTTCAACTATATATACTTATAATACTTTGAAATAAAACTATGCAACTTTACCTACATATTTAATATACTTAAATGTAAAATTACATAAAAATGAGAACTTAGATATGAAGTTCCTTGAAATGTGCTACTTAGATATAATGAAAACAAAATATGTGTAAATTACATGGATAACTTAATAATATGTGGTTAGTATTAGTAAAGTTAACCGCTTTATAATCAATAAATTCGAAGATGTAATGGTAATGGATTCAACGATGTTGTTATATGTTCTAAAAGACGAGCAATAAACAAAATATTGTTAGGTATTCTAAAAACAAGTCAATTAAAATACTTTTTATTATCGGTATGCAATTCGATAGTGTTGATCATTATTTCATCCAAAAATAAAATGAAATTACATGCAAAAAGTTTATGCCTTAACATATCAAGATTTTTGCTAAATTTCACTTAAATACCCTGACCTGTTTTTTTAATCAACTACATACGATCTATTTAATTTTTTTCAAAATTTTCAATGTTAAACTCTTTGTTTCTCAACCGTCACATTTAATGGAACGTAAGTATTTTTTTTTTCCACGACACAATTGTTTATGATCTTTTTACCCCAAAAAAAGATTGGAAAAAAAAGAATTTTTGTTAATTAAAAAAAACAACCCTAATCCTCCCACCCCCTCCCTCGCCCTGCCCCACCCCCGTCGGTAGTGCTACCTCCACCCGCGCTTGCTGGCGGCCGGTACTGCCCTTGCTTTTGCAACCATTTTCGGGCCAACAATAAGAGCCATTGATATTGTGCGGAGGCAGCTGCGACCTCCGCCGATTGCTTGCGAGGGCAGGGGACAGGGTGTGGGACACTGCCGCGAGCAAGCAAGGGTGGGGGCAGCGCTGCTGACAAGGGGGGTTTAAAAATATAGTTTTTCAGACATGGATATCTCGTTAATTTCATATTTTCTATTAGTACCAATTTGAAAAATAGCTTTAGTTCGTGGTATTTAAGTGAAAAAACTAAGGTCAAGATACCAAATTGATAATAAAAATAGTTTAAAGTAGCAACTTGAAAAAATATGATACCTCAAGGTATTTAAGTGGAAATTAGCCTTTTTTTAAAAAAAAAATTAATGGAATCTAGCACATTGATACTCAGATATAAAAATGTATAAACCACCATAACCATCGAAACCAGAACTCATAAGAAGGATCTGGAACTTGCAATTAGCTGTAAATTCTTGTCAATGGCAAGAAAAATTTAGGATGAATGGACTAAAAGCTTTGTGGTATATAATATATATTTTATAGACAGTTTTCGTAGCTAACAAGCATTTTAGATTTTTAATCCAAGATCCTTTCTTGCTCATAGCTACCTTGGCTAGTAATTTGGTATCGAACAAAATTGATGCTAGGTTGAAAGTTGATCATAAAGAGCTTTCTTGTGCGTTCCATAGACCCTGACTTTGCATTGATGATATAGATGATGGTTATCAGTTATGATCGAGACTTCTAACTTTTGATACATTTTGAAATGAACCACCTTCCCAGATAACAAACTAAGTACAGTCACAAGTAACTCTGTGAACACAAATTAAAAAACTCATTGGATTTGTATTTCAGGAATTTAGTCGCCAATTATTTTAATGTCCCCTGGGTTTCACACACCAGGACCTCCCCTTCCCCTACCAAAGCCTCACCATTGGGTTACCCAATATTTGGTATGTGTCAGCCTCTTTAGTGATCTCATAGGAATCTTCATTGCTAGTTAGTTACATGAGCTCAAAATTGCACGACCGAAAAGGCAAAAGTACCTAGGTGCCAACTGGCCTTTCTATGTCTCAATGCAAGGCCTTCTCTTGCTATTTGCTAATAGCTACCTTAGGCGCAAGTTTGTCACTAATATAGAGGTTTAATGGCAGATTTACAACCGACCATAAAACTTCATCAGTAACGTTTTTTAGCTTTCTCATCCCTAGCTACATTTTTTAGCTTTCTCATCCATAGCTGACTCCATTCTAATGGGAGAAGACTTTGGATTATGATAATGATCATTGTTAAATACGATCAACATCTTACATTTCAAACATTCCAAGTAACCACATTCCATAACTGGTGCAAACAACTAACGGTTTAAAGTTGATCCTTGCAAACTGTGATAGGAAATGGCTTGGCATCTCCTACTATAGTCAGCAAGTCACTCATAACTCCATCATACATATTCTCTACAAGCTTAACGTAGCTACATAGATACTCATTTCTAGTTTTAAGATAAATATCTAACTATATAATGTTACTGATGCATAGGTTTTTCTGCATTAATAGTTGTAGATTTTAGAAATAATTCAAAGCTTAACAAGATGATCTTTCATGATTGTTCATGATTGGATGCTATGTTCCTCGATTTTCTATGTAGAGTCGGAATGTTATCTCATAGGAAGAGGGAGATGGTATTATAGTTTTTGTTCGGTAATTTGATATACATAATAATTGATTGTTAGTGATTTATGAAGGAAATGAAGTTTGAGTTGTATGTTTTAGCATGTTATATAGTTGTTGACAATTCATAGATAGAAACCATCGAGGTGATTTTCATCTTTTAGTTTCTTTAGAGTGGGAGGATTGAGAGAGAGAAAAGCACGAGGAATTTCATCTCCACTCAGTTCAACTGTTGTTGTCAAATGGGCAGGAGATAAAAAGAGCCAACGAAGACGGTCACTATTGGTTAATGAACGAGCTTGGATCTGAGACTTGTGATAATGAAGAGACTGAGTCCAGGTGCCATTATGTCAAATTCAGCAGGGTGGCTTCTGTTTGTCAGCGAGTTGAGTTTACTTCTTTTGCTTTACTTATTTCATTTAGCGAGCTTCTTCTTACTTTATGCTATACATGGACCGGAACTTGAAATTTTCTCACTTTGCAGGCATTTACTGTCATTGCTGCTAGGCTTGTAGTGAAATAAGGAATTGGATGCAGGATGTGATATGTCACCGAAATTCGTCGCTTGGTTCTTGCTCGTTCACCAGTTCTGATTGGCAGAGTTCCTTGCCAAGCCAAATTCAACTTTCATGTCGTTCTCAACAATTACTTCGCAGGTATCTGCTTCAGATTTTCCACGTGGACACAAGAGATGAAGTTTGACATGATATGTTAACTTCATTATGACTCGTTGGGAAAGACATGGACTCTTTTCTACATTTTGCGCTGATTAATAATGCATGATACAGAAGCACCCAAGGTTTATGTTGAAGAGATTTGGAATAGGTAAGTGGATCGTTTTGTAAGTTGGAAGAAATGAGAAGCTCTGTCTCGGAGAAATCATCTCAATGAGATTGACATGTGCACATTTACAGGGGAAGAGATGCTCATTGCTCACTGAAAAGGAAATATTAATGTTCTGCCAAGTAAGATTTCTAAGATATTAGACTTCCTCCAGATATCACTCAGTGCGCTGGTCTGTGCTCTCAAATGCTGTAGGTAAATGTGAATTCTGTAGTTTCTATGTAATATATAGATATGTGTCGCTTATGGTGATGTTAGCCCATGCATCTATGTTATCTTATTACTGTGTCCCATTTATGGGATAAATGAAAATCTGGGATAATGAATATTTGGTTCTTTGATTGCAAGGCATCTGCTATCCACATATTTGAAACATTGGTGGACAGTAGAAGGTACGATCAGATTCTCATGTATCCACAATCGTCCTAGCTATAAACAAACAAAATAATAATTTTTTTTACTTTTCTTTCCCTACTTTTTTGTGTCATCCATATAAGGAAAGGTAAAAATTAATTTTCCTTCCCCTCCATTTTCTTTCCTTTCAAAATTTTTTTTTTCCCTCTTCCACAAAGTTTCCAAACATAGTATTAGGCTTTGCTGAGGAAAAAAAATATGTAGAGTTAAGTCGGGTTAAGTGAAGGAAAGTTAAGTGAAGGGGAGAGAGTCAATACATAAAATTTTATTTGTATTGAAGGGAGAGTTAAGTGTGGTGTGTTTAATACTTTTGTTTAGATTCGAGATTTTGAGTGAGATGAGAATTAATAAAAATACAATAGTTACCAATGGAGGTTTAATGGCTCTTGTCACTAATTTGACTTATTTTGGTAGCACTTCGAATCTCCATCAATGGAGTTCGAAACTTCCGAAAATAGTCCCAAGTAGGATTATCTACTATTAAACCAATGTTCTAAAAATTATTAGGCGGACTCGGTGCGGCGGAGGTCCGCCTAGCGTCTAGGCAACCGCCTAGAATTTTTTAAATTTTTTTTTGAAATTTTGAAATTTGAAATTTGAAATTTCAATGTTCTAAAATCCAAATACTATCTTAAAATCCAAACAAATATCCAAAATACAACTAAGAATAAGCAAAATAAAAAAAAATCAAAAAATTTAAAAAATCTGCCGCCTAGGGGTGCCTAGGGTCCCGCCTAGGGACGCCTAGGAGGTTTTCGGTGCGGTGGGCGGACGCCTAGACCGATTTTTAGAACACTGTATTAAACTATGCAAAAAACATATACTAAGGTTTAGGGATTTGGAAAGCAAGAAGGAGTCGAAACAATTTTTTTTTTATATACTTAAGTTGTGATGCCCACTAAAATTGTTAAAGGGCATTATGAGTATAAAAAAGGAGCATATTTTTGACAAATTGGTGATAGTCCTTAACATTTTATGTACTTCGAGCATTGGCCTTCTTCGTTGTCTAATGTCATGACTATGCATCAACCCAAGTAGAATTGAGAAACGTACTGCAAAACGAGTAGGTGAACGAAATGAGTCTATCCACCATAAACAGAAATAAAGAAGGGTAGCGTACTCCTTTATTTGGGACATATACATTCTAGGTAACTATAGTTCTATAATCCATCTTATGCTATACTCTGAAATTATTTCCAGCAAAAGCCTTAAACTTTAGAAGAGAATTTCATGTGATAAAAAAAGTGATAATAAGGGGTATTTGGTATGTGTAATACTATATAACTATAAATTCATTTTCGTGAATCAAATTTATTGGAATTAAATTTCATGAAAAATTATATTATCATATTTGGTGAATATATAAATATTCCCCCCAAAAAGGATTGAAAAAGATAATAGGATAAAAAAAGAAAAAAGATGAAAAAAATAGCATTTTTAAAAAATGAAAAAGATTAAAAAATGAAAAAATATTAAAAAATGAAAAAGAATAAAAAAAACTGAAAGAAGAACAAAAAACGGAAAAAAAAAACTTTAAAAATGAAAAAAAAAAAAAATAGCAATAAACAACTCATCCGTAAAAAACGAAAAAGAAAAATCTTTCTAAAAAATAAAAAAGTACAAAATTTTGAAAAAAATATATATTAATAAATGAAAAAAAACAAAGCACCTCACATATTCTTAAGTTATAAATTACCATATTTTATGGCAAATTGTTTACTAGATATCCACAATTCCGGACAATAAATTTTTATATCTTAAACCAAGTATGAGAATTGGCTTCCATCCTATACCTTTCCTAGAATTAAAAAAAAAATCGCCTCCCAAACACCCATGAATGCCACATATGGTCCTCAAATTTTCTTTCTACCACTTGCCAGTTGCCACATGTTTTCTTTTTCATGGAAAAGGCATCTTAAATTTTAATTTTCAATGGAGAGGGTAGCGAATCATGCTGATTAGGAAGCGGTACAATTTCTCTTCGTCTTTACAAACTTGTCGTTATCTTGTTGCTATGTCCGTCTTAGTTTACTGAGCTTGAAACTGAAAGTATATCATATATCATATTCTTCATTCCAGTAGTATAATGCAATGCGCAAGCTTTACTTTGTTGCTTCATTATTATTTTTTGAGATAAATGTGCAGGTGGAAGTAATCTCCCGCATTTTATTAATGGTATTTACGAAACAAAGCTGAGTATAAAATGTTGGATATATAGCCTTTTGTTTTGGTTTTTAGTCCCACATCGGCTAGAAAGGAATGTGTATCTCCATATACGAGTCTTTACTTTTTATGGAGATGCACATGTAGTGCACATGGGTGTGTGCCATGTGGGATTAATTATTAATGGTATAAAGGCTTAATCAACAATTAATAAGCTGTAAGCTTTTTGCTCTTGGGAAATTTATTTCCATAGGAGCTAAGCCCCGTTGGGGCTTACGGACTCGGACTCGGACTCGGGCTCGGGCTCGGGCTCGGGCTCATGAGGCGTTTTGTTGGCGCACTTTGCACTTAGCACGTCAGCATCGTCGCTAGGCGCATAGTGCGCTTAAGTTGCGCTCGTTGCGCGGCCAGTTACGCTGGCCCAGTACGCGCAGCGTACGTAGAGTGCGCAGTGTGCGTAGAGTGCGTATGGCTGGCTGCATATTAGAGCGGGAACGGTTGCATCCAGAGAGAAAACTCTAAGTGTTCTTTAACACAACAGAGTAGTGAGCGTGTTGTTTAACACTAACACTAGTACTTTTTAGTACGCGTGAGTTCTGTTACTTCAAACAGAGAGAGAAGAGTACAGCCATTGCCAGAGGAGTTCGCCGTCTTCCGAGAAGTCAGAAGAGCAGGAGTGTTCCAAGGTTTTCCGTCAACCTTGCTGGTTCCTGGAAGCTGTTCGCAGAGGGCCAATAAAGCTTTGAGCAACGGTGATAATTCACCCCAGCAATTCCATCTCTCGCCTGTCATCCTTCTGTTGCCTTTAGCAGTTCTGTCAGTATCTTCTTTTTAGAAGGCACTACTGCCAGTTTGCTACGATCACGAAAATCTCTTTAGATTATTCGTGTATTACGATATCTTTTTAGATCTCGTAATTTGCAGAATCCTTCTGGATCTCTGTTGCAAAACCTTCTTTAAGGAGTTGCATTAGAAACGTTGTCTTTACAACTGTTTCATTTTCTCAGTTTTCCATCGAAAAATTGTGCCCCGGCGTTCCCGGCAATAACAATCTCAAAGCTTTATTGCTACGATGGAAAACATTAATGCTTCACTCCTCAATACTGACTTCTGTAAGTTAGAAAAGTTTGATGGAGAGCATTATCAAGTCTGGAAGAGGAAGGTTTATCTCACTCTTCAACTCAGAGACGTTTATCACGTGCTGCTTGAAGAGGAACCTACTGTTCCAGATACTGGGTCTGCTGCTGCAATATCTGCGGCTACTAAACTTCAGGCCAAGTGGAGAAGAGAAAATAGCATTTGCAGGCTCCTTATCCTGAATGCTATGGAGGATTCCCTTGCAGAATCCTATTCTAAGAAGAATATCGCTAGAGACATATGGGAGTCTCTAGAAAAACTCTACGAAGAAGACAAGAACCGCAGTAAAATATTTGTGGTTGAAAAATATCACAAGTGGTTCTTTGAGGACGAAAAGTCTATGCTGCCGCAGGTGAAGGAGTTCCTGAAACTGCGACAGAAGTTGGAAGACGAGGCGATGCCCCTCCCCGACAAGTTTGTTGTTGGAGGGATTGTCTCAAAGCTCCCCGCTGGGTGGAGCAAGTTCTATGCAAACATGCATAGGAAGAAGTTGGAGATCACCCTTGAAGATCTCCTACAGGAAATCTATGTTGAGGACCAGATGCGGACTCAACTGAAGGTGGACATACTGTCCAAGCAATTGGCTAACGCCAATCTGGTTCAGACCAAGGGACCAAAGGGAAAGCAGGCGGCTTTCCACAGCAAGAAGAAGAACCCTGACAATCTAAAAGTCAAGGGAACTTCTATCAAGAAAAGGAAGCCAAAGTCAGAAATGCCTTGCTTCAAGTGTGGCAAGAAGGGCCACTTTAAGAATGAGTGTAAAGAAAAGACCAAGCAATCAGAGCAAGGAGAGCCTAGTAAGGTATCTATGATCACTGACGTAGTTGCTATGATTGCACAGGTTGATGCAGTAAGGACTGACTCTGACTGGTGGGTAGACACTGGAGCCTCCTGCCATGTATGCTCCAGTAAGGAGTGGTTCACCACCTATACACCTACTTCTGAAGTGGTTATGATGGCGAACCAGGCACAAGCTGAAGTGCTTGGGATCGGGACGGTGGTGTTGAAGCTGACTTCGGGCAAGTCTCTGACGCTTCAAGGCGTGAAGCACGTTCCTGCTATCGCCAAGAACCTGATCTCGGGAGGCCTACTCTGCAATGCAGGCCTCAGGATGGACATCAATGCTGGCCAGATGGTGATGTCTATCAAGGGAACATATTTCAGGAAAGCTTTTTATACCGAAGGAATGTTCAAGATTCAGCTTATAAATCAGTCCAATGTAATTAATGTTATTAATGAAGTCACTCATTCTGCTTATACTCTTGAGTTGTGGCATAATAGGCTAGGACATGTTCATTGTAAAAGAATAAACAGAATGTCTAGTCTAGGACTTATCTCCAAATGTGGGGGTAAGGTAGAGAAATGTGAAGTTTGTGCTCAAACGAAGATCACAAGGAAACCCTTTCCTCGGGTTAATCGAAGTACAGATCTTCTGGAGTTGGTTCACTCCGATATCTGTGACTTCAAACAGTTCTCTACAAAGGCCGGGATGAAGTATTTCATAACCTTCATCGATGACTTCTCAAAGTATGCGTTCGTCTACTTGCTGAAGGCTAAAGACGAAGCATTCGAGAAGTTCAAGGAGTTCAGAGCTGAAGCTGAGCGACAGACTGGACAACAACTCAAAATGATAAGAAGTGATCGAGGTGGGGAGTACAGGTCTCATGAATTCGCATCGTTCTGTAAGGAACATGGAATTGTCAATGAGACTACGGCTCCGTACTCTCCTCAATCAAACGGAGTAGCTGAGAGGAAGAACAGGACGTTGACAGAAATGATAAATTCAATGTTGTTGACTGCTGGCCTTCCTAAGTGCTACTGGGGAGAAGCTGCATTGACGGCCACTTTTATTCTAAATAGAGTGCCTCATGCAACTTCTGATATTACTCCTCATGAACTTTGGTTCAAAGTCAGACCTAACTTGAATGTTATTCGAGTGTGGGGGTGTCTGGCATATGTCAAGCTTCCAGATCTGAAGATTCAGAAGCTTGGGACAAGGACTACAAAGACGATCTTCTTGGGGTATGCCGAGAAGAGTGATGCTCGAAAATTTCTTGATATTGAGTCAAATCATATCATTGAATCTCGTGATGCAGAATATTTTGAAGACAAGTTTGCAAGGCACAAGAATATTGTTCTTCCGGATGTTCCGGAGAATAATGAGGGTGCACAAGAGACTGAAGTCTTCAATGAAGATGTGGTCCAAGAAGATGTTATTGTTGATACAACGATTGAACCAGAACAAGCTGAGCCGTCAGCTAAGCGTGTGAGGAGACCGAAGGACTTCGGAAGTGACTTTGTCACCTATCATGTGGAAGCAGATCCACTTACCTATGATGAGGCGATGAAGACCAGAGACGCGGTTTTCTGGAAGGAGGCGATTGACAATGAGATTGATTCCATCACCTCAAATAACACTTGGGTGTTGGTTGATCTTCCTGAAGGAGCGAAACCCATCGGATGCAAATGGATCTTCAAAAAGAAGATAAAAGCAGACGGAACTATTGACAAGTTCAAGGCTAGGTTGGTAGCCAAGGGGTTTTCTCAGAAGCAGGGGATTGACTACTTTGACACATATGCTCCAGTAGCCCGGATGACCACCATCAGAATGTTGATTGCTCTCGCAGCAATAAATAAGATGGTGATACATCAGATGGATGTGAATACGGCTTTCCTAAATGGCGAGCTGACCGAAGAGATTTACATGCAACAGCCAGAGGGATTTGTCATCAGAGGTCTTGAAGACAAAGTCTGCAAGTTGGTGAAATCCTTGTACGGTCTTAAACAGGCTCCCAAGATGTGGCATGAGAAATTTGACAAAGTTATAAGGTCAAATGGCTACATGGTCAGCGATACGGACAAGTGTGTTTACACGAAGTTTGCTGATGGAAGAGATGTGATCGTTTGTCTGTACGTGGACGACATGCTTATCCTAGGTACGGATATTAGATGTGTCACGGAGACAAAGAAATTCATCTCAAGCAAGTTCAGTATGAAGGACTTGGGGGAAGCTGATGTGATCTTAGGGATCAAGATCATCCGGACAGCCACTGGACTAGCGCTGTCACAGTCTCATTATATTGAGAAAATGATCACTCGTTATGGGTATCGGGATCTTCCAGGGATCGATACGCCGTACAGATGTGATCTGAAGCTGAAGCCTAATTCAGGGGAAAACGTCAGGCAGCTGGAGTATGCAAGCGTAATCGGGAGTTTGATGTATGCTACTATTGCCACAAGGCCTGACATAGCTTTCGCCGTGGGAATGCTGAGTCGTTTTACGAGCAATCCAGGTATTGAACATTGGAAAGCTGTGGAACGGGTTATGAGATATCTCAAGAAGACTCAGACATATGCACTGTACTACAGCGGAGATCCGTCGGTAGTGGAAGGCTTCAGTGATGCCAGTTGGTGCTCAGAGGTGGAGAGCGAGAGGTCCACAGGTGGATACATTTTCACAATGGGTGGAGCTGCTATATCGTGGAAGTCGAAGAAGCAGACTATGCTGTCGCGGTCATCCATGGAATCTGAGTTCTTTGCACTTGATACCGCAGCCGAGGAAGCAGAATGGCTTCGGGAGCTCATGTATGATCTTCCAGTGGTTGGGGCGCAAATACCGGCGATACCGATATACTGCGACAACCAGGCGACTGCGGCGGTGGCATCAAATGACCTCTTCAACGGAAAGAAGAGGACTGTGCGGTTGAAGCACAGGGCAGTACACGATCTTATCAAGAGAGGTGTTATTGCAGTAATTGATGTTCGGAGTCAGGAGAACCTGGCGGATCCGTTCACCAAGGGCCTCAAGCACCAGCTGGTCGATGACACAGCTTGTAAAATGGGCTTGAAGGCATTCTGATATTGTATTATTGTATTCCTACCATAAAGTTTTATGCTATTAGTTCAAAGATTTATCTACTAGGCATCTAGCTTTTGGTTCAAGGGAGGACCACTAATCGGAAGAATATCAGGAACGGTGGGTACATGTTCTATTGGGCATGGAGAGGTTACGGACCTATAACCACTGTTGTCTACTGTTGTTTTCTGCGGAAAACAGGTCCTGTGGGAGGTTGGCTTAAATGTCTTAATGAGTTCTCAGGCATTTGGAATGTCTGGTATGCTTTACAGGAAGCATGGTAGCACAGCACTACAAGGAGTGTGACTCCATGCTATGTGTGGCGGTGACTCCACCATGAGGTTCTCGAAGGAGGTAAAACCTCGGCTATGTTAGCCAAGTCACAGCGGCGTAGCACCGCATATAGGCAGTTGGCCTAATGCTGTATATTGAATTAAAGAGGGATGTAGTCAGCACTACAAAGAGGAGGTGTTCCTCATGTTACGGGTGGCACGACACCACAATGAGGTAAACCCGGCTAGGGATAAAGCCTCGGCCTTGCAAGCCATGTCGTAGCGGCGTAATACCGCACAGAAGCGTAAGGCTTCATGCTGGGTAGTTTGGCACTACAAAGGGGCTAGTCCTCATGCTACGGGTAGTATGACACTACGATGAGGTTCCCAGTGATTCGGGGTAAGGTCCTCGGCTTAAAGCCATGTCATAGCGGCGTAGCACCGCAAAGGAAGTGTTGGACGTTTCATGCCATGTCTCTTTAATAAAGAACTCACCTATAGTGTATGGACAAAGAGATATCAGGCCGTCTCTTGAGGGTAAACTTGTAGATGCCCAATATTATACACTGAAACCAGGCTGGCACACGGCCTTAAATGTGCAGCCAGAAGCACATGTAACTACATTATGTGAGTGGAAAGAATTTCAGCTATGATGCAGAATTCAAGGCTTAGTCCATTCTTGTATTATAGTTTGATTTTTGACTCACGTGCGAAGATTCAAGTCTTAAGTGGCATCTATCCTAAAAGCATAATGGACAGTTACTGTGGGGAGCACTCGTACTCATATATATAGAGATATGTGGGGGATTGTTGGATATATAGCCTTTTGTTTTGGTTTTTAGTCCCACATCGGCTAGAAAGGAATGTGTATCTCCATATATACGAGTCTTTACTCTTTATGGAGATGCACATGTAGTGCACATGGGTGTGTGCCATGTGGGATTAATTATTAATGGTATAAAGGCTGAATCAACAATTAATAAGCTGTAAGCTTTTTGCTCTTGGAAAATTTATTTCCATAGGAGCTAAGTCCCGTTGGGGCTTAGCGACTCGGACTCGGACTCGGACTCGGACTCGAACTCGGCTCGGGCTCGGACTCGGGCTCAAGGGCTCATGAGGCGTAATGTGGCGTTTTGTTGGCGCACTTTGCACTTAGCACGTCAGCATCGTCGCTAGGCGCATAGTGCGCTTAAGTTGCGCTCGTTGCGCGAGCCATTTGTGCGACCACGTTGCGCGGCCAGTTACGCGAGCCCAGTTACGCTGGCCTAGTTACGCAGCCCAGTACGCAGTCCAGTACGCGCAGTACGCGCAGTGTGCGCAGCGTACGCAGCGTACGTAGAGTGTGCAGTGTGCGCAGCGTACGCAGCGTACGTAGAGTGCGCAGTGTGCGCAGCGTACGCAGTGTGCGTAGAGTGCGTATGTGCGTATGGCTGGCTGCATATTAGAGCGGGAACGGTTGCAGCAGTTGCTGCATGTTCAGGAGTGGTTCTGCCACTACCCTGAAGTTCAGGCAACTGCTTGGCAACCACCCCGTGGGCTATATATGCAGGTTCTCTCCTCTCTCTCTGTTGGTAGAAGTAATCAGAATTCCAGAGAGAAAACTCTAAGTGTTCTTTAACACAACAGAGTAGTGAGCGTGTTGTTTAACACTAACACTAGTACTTTTTAGTACGCGTGAGTTCTGTTACTTCAAACATAGAGAGAAGAGTACAGCCATTGTCAGAGGAGTTCGCCGTCTTCCGAGGAGTCAGAAGAGCAGGAGTGTTCCAAGGTTTTCCGTCAACCTTGCTGGTTCCTGGAAGCTGTTCGTAGAGGGCGAATAAAGCTTTGAGCAACGGTGATAATTCACCCCAGCAATTCCATCTCTCGCCTGTCATCCTTCTGTTGCCTTTAGCAGTTCTGTCAGTATCTTCTTTTTAGAAGGCACTACTGCGAGTTTGCTACGATCACGAAAATCTCTTTAGATTATTCGTGTATTACGATATCTTTTTAGATCTCGTAATTTGCAGAATCCTTCTGGATCTCTGTTGCAAAACCTTCTTTAAGGAGTTGCATTCGAAACGTTGTCTTTACAACTGTTTCATTTTCTCAGTTTTCCATCGAAAAATTGTGCCCCGGCGTTCCCGGCAATAACATAAAATACCACCAAGGGTGTGGTCCAGTGATAACATGACTAGTAAGGGATTGGAGGAGTGGGTGTGTTAGAATTCCAGTTTGGACAAAACAAAATAAAATTTAATATATATTAATAATCAAGCTAACATTTTCTAAATTAATTACTATATGTATATACCTATATGAAATCATATATTTTTCTTTTATATCCAATGCGATCCACATTTGTATTTTTCTTTACTTGTATGAATTTCTTCTTAGATATGATCTGGTCTGAATTTGTCTTGCCAAATATGATTATTTACTTTTATGTACAAAAAATATTGGCCTTTGTTTCCATATTCCTTTTCGATTGTTATAGAAAACAAATACGGATATCCGAACAATCTTGCCTTTGAATGCATAAATGTTAGTTTATACTGTTAGGATAGATGAGCTACTAGCACAATGTAGAAAATGATATTTGACCTATTTTGACAACTATTTTTGTTTGCGGTTAATCCTTGATGGATGAGGGAAAAAAAAGACCCTGAGAAAATCTTTGCCAAGTGTATGGTTTCAAATACCTTAGCAACTAAAGTGTTAATATATGCAAGCATAGTCCAAATAAAGAGTATGCTATTACATCTTGATGTACGCATGTTTTCATTAACGTCTAGTTCTATTCCATTTTTTTTTAAAATTTGAACACGGTTAAGAGGTCCCAATGAATGTGTTGATTCCAACAGAACTATGATCCTATGGTCATTGAACATTACTTTAGGTAGTACTTTATAAAATCATTTTCCAATAGGCTACGGTTTTTGCAGGCTTTAACTCTTTTAAGGACATGTTGAACCGGCTAAAATGTAGTCGATAACTTGATATGGGATAAAAATAATGATAACTTGATATGGGATAAAAGGTAGTTGATAACTTGAAACTGGGCACAACCCTCACAGCTCCAGCATAGGCACCAAGCTCACAACATGAAGAAAGACATTCTTACGTAAAGAAGTAAAGAAGCAAATATCAAAATACATTAATTGAATGAAAAATAGTTCCTGCTAGAACTTAAACTAGCCAAACCAAAGCACATCTAAGAACTGATTATGCACTCTGCAATCCTCCTCTCCACCTCTGCAGCATCAGAAATCTTCGTCGTCTTGATATTGAGCCTCGACCACCAGATGTAGTCGTAGGATACGAAGGGGTGCTTGAGAAGCATGTGTGCAGCCCACCTGTCCTTGGGATCCCTAGCAAAACACCTGCTCAAGAAGTCTTTCCCCTCCGATGACAACTTGTCCGGTATCACCGGCTTCAGATCAATACCCAGCTGAGATACTCCATACAACATTAGTTCCCTCCTCCATCTGAGATCCTCCTTAGGGAGCTTGGTGGCAAGCTCCCCCGTCAGCATCTCCACCACCGTGCATCCGAGCGACCATATATCCATCGGAGGCTCGTATTCCCTCCGGGTCAGCGCCTCTGGCGACATGTAGGCAGGCGTGCCTCGGATGATGCCATCTTCCTTCCTTCCGATCCTCTTAGACAGCCCAAAGTCGGCTATCTTGACATCAGAACTGCTCCACACGAGTACATTCTCCGGCTTTACGTCGCAGTGCACGTACCCTCTCCTGTGGATGTGGGCAAGCCCTCGAAACATCGACCTCGTGTATCCTTGCACAGCTTGCTCGGTGAGCCCCACCGCACCGCTGTTGAGGACGCATGATATCGATCGAATATGCTTGTGCAGGCTCCCTCCGTGGGCGAACTCAAGATACATGTTGTACGTGGGCGTGGCATCGCGGTTGTTGGCGTCAAGAACTAGCTCATCCCCGAAGCATTGGAGTACCTCAGGGCAACCATGGAGAGCATCTATGGTGAGCTTCTCTCGCATCAGCATCCTTGATGCAACCGGCAAACCGGCAAGGGAGCCGATTTCACCGCCACGTACTCGATCGGGCAACCTCCATTGTCTCTAAAAATTCCTAAGAACACCACGGCCGAAGCCCCTTTCCCGACGACCGAAACTTTGTCACACAACGGTGAGAAGGCTAATCTCATCCTTCCTATTCTTCTTCTTCCTCTTCTGTTTCTTTGAAAGATTCTTTCTGAAAAAAACATGTTCCTAAGTACGTCCTTTTATACAATACATCGGTTGTGTCCATACATGGAAATTAACATATATTTTTCATGGATGTACATATGGCAACTGTGGGCCATAAGATTTTTTTTTTTTTATTTGTTGCTGAATTTTCAGTTTGGGTTTCCGTATTGGGATCGAGTTAATTTACGATATTTTCAGTCCATACTTTATTACCAAAAATAAGTTTGTTGTTTCTTCACTTGTGCAATCAGCGGGTAACAACAATTTAATCCTAACTATTAAATCTTTATAATATATCTGCTAGTTTCCATATTGGGAGTTAATTTACAATCTTCCAGGTCATAATTTATTGCCCCAAATTTGTTATGTTTTTGTTATTCTTACATTCCCTAATTTATAACAATGATAAATTATTTTAGTACATAATTTTAAATTTTATTAATTTTTAAGAAAATCTTTATTTAAGTGCATATTATATTTCAGACTAATTCGACATCGATAATACTTTTAAAATAATGCTAGTCACAATCACCAATGGGTCTAATCAAATACTGATTCCAATATTTTGTTACCTGATATTAACAAAAATAAATAAACAAACAAAAATAAAAGATAACGTTACCAGAATTAGAAGTATAATCCTATTTCAAGTACTATTGTCTAATTGTCTATATATTATATATATATATATATATATATATATATATATATATTTTTTTTTTCTATATATTATATATATATACTATGTCAAATTAATACATTGTAATCTCATTACTTTATTCATCAATTATGGACGTCTCTGTTAAAATTGATCTTGACGTAGCATTGTTCGCTCTTTTTATCGTCCTAGCATGGTTGCTAGCACAATATTGTTGCAGTTCTCGACATCGTCGAGAGCTTTCCGAGTATGTGGGTCCCGTAGAAGCGGTACCGAAGAAGATTCCGGTGCTAGAGACATTGGAGTACAAAGATGATGACTCTGTCCGGGAGTGTGTTATATGCATAGGAGAGTTCGAGATCGGAGACCAGTACCGGATTCTACCAGAGTGTATGCATCAGTTCCACACGGTCTGTATCGACTCGTGGCTGGCGTCGGCAACGACTTGCCCTACGTGCAGGGCTAGTGTAGTTCCAGAGAGTTTGGAGATCGAGAAGATCAGTGAGATGGTTTGAAAATAATTTATATTTATATTTTTAGTTGATTTTATTATAGGGAACGACAACAACTTATACTAAGTATACCAAAAAAATTTGTGTGCCCCAACATCTCTAATATAATGTGGCTTGTAAACGACTCAAATTAAACCGTCTAAGCTGAATATAAATTTTCCATCAATTAATAATAAAAAAGTATGAAAGATAATAATTTTAATTTTTTTTTCTTTTTATGCATTACTTAAAATCCTCTCCTTTCTTCACATGTATCTATAACAAATTATAACTAAAATATAAAAAAATTATAACAAATTATAGTTAAATATAAACACACATATAACAAATTTTTATTCAAATATTTAAACTATATTTTAACAATATCAGAAAAAAAACTCTTTTAAATTTACTAGTTGCTAATAAGAACGTTGCAACATTGTCCGCTTACTTGTGGTTATTCAAATATATGATTTACAACAAAATATAATTTTGGGAATGTTTTGGTATTAAATGCCTTAAAAAAATTCAAATCATTTGCCGAAAATTAAGACAAGAAAAACCTTAAGTTCTAAAAACCTTTAAGATAGAAATCTTTTCTTGTTACAATCGTTTTCTTCAAATATTACGTGTTCTCTCTCTCTCTCCTCTCTCTCTATATATAATTCATTTGGATCATGAAACAAGTAAGTTGTTCTCTTCATAACTACCTAAATGAATCCAATTTACCAAAATGAAATCATTCCTTAATGAACTCTCAATTATTATAACTTGCTTAAAAAAAAAAAAACTCTCAATTATTATAGCAACTTGGAACTTAGGCTCAACAAGTTAACATAACCCATTGGATTTGGAACATAGTCTTAGAGAGATGATATTGGGCCGGGTCGGGTCGAGATGGACACTACAAAAATTCGGACCTTGGATATTTTGGGTCAACAAATTTGGCCTGGTCCGCCCATAATTGTACTGAACTGGACATTAGAGTTTTGTGCCGGCCATAGGCACTGCATCACTAAATTGATCTTTTTATTTTGTACCACGTAGCATAAAAATAGAGAATACCTTTTTGTGTGTACAATTTTTATATAAATATAAAAATTTTGTCAAATAAGATTAAAAAAATTCTTAAATTACAATGTCAAGGAGAATATAAACTCAATTTTAGATTCCCTAGATATGTGTCTGTGCAGAGAGTGGAATTCAATATAAGGAAATATGTTTTTCCCCTGAAAGATCGGACCCTAGGGGTGCAACTTGGGTGGGCTAAACCCGAGCCGATAGGGTAAACCCATTAGTGGGTTGGGTTAGGGTTGAAGATACTCGGATTTGGCTCGAATTTGGGTTAAAATATTTGAACTCGATTAAAAATCAGATTGGGCTCGGGTTCATGTGCCAGGTTACCGAAAGAACCCAAAATCCGTGTGTGTGTATATATATATATATATATATATATATATATATATATATATATATATATATATATATATATAAAATATATATATATATATATATATATATTTTTATATATATATATATATATATATATATATATATATATATATATATATATATATATATATGGTGCTAGGGTTAGGGTTTCCCTATGGAGAGCCACCATCAGCCATAGTCGGCCGATCTTGGGACCCAGGAGCCTCCTCATCGAGGAGTGGTGCTCCGACGGATCCTACGCCACAAGATCAAGAGGAGCAAGAAGAGGATGGACCACAGTCATCCGCAATAGACGCAGAGGCGGAGATCTACGGCAAGGAGACATACGGCAAGGACAAGGTGCTCGTCATTGGCAGAATCAATGGCAGCGAACCGCAGACCGGAGAAGGAGTGGAGATGGATGGCGCATAGTGCCAACAATGCTGTCGCCCAACAGTTCATCTTCGCGACAACCGCAAGGAAGAAACATGACGATGGCATACGTTCCTGTAATTATGAGAGAAGTCCAATCACAAGAAGCAAACCCACAAGGAGGCAGTAGAGCACAAGTGCTACCACAACCGAAAGAGACACAACCGGACGCCCTTCCCTTGCGAAAAGGCAAAGAGGCTGCTCAAGGTGAAGCACCATGATGCTCGTGGGCAAATCTTTGTCGCGACAATTCGACCGTCGACAAGAGCCGGATGACATATGTGGCTCCAAAAAAAGTAGATAGAGAAGAACGTGCTTGCTTCAGCGTCGAGGAGATCATGAAAACAACTGGATACTGGCAAAACACAATAGTATTGTATGTACTAGGAGACAAGCCTTTTTATGGGCAGATTCGTGCCTATGTAGCCAGAGTATGGTGGCCTAAAGGCAGTATGGAATTCTATGCAAGAGAAGATGGATTCTTCTATGTTAAATTTGGGATGAAGGATGACGTTGATCGTATCCTACATGGAGGACCATGGACTTTCGATGGGCGTCTTATTATATTGAAAGAATGGCACCAATGAGTCAAGTGTGAGCGAAAAGTTCTCCACACAGTCCCAGTATGGATACGTTTCCCAGGGCTCCCAATATCCTACTGGAACTCGTCAATGCTCATAAAACTTGCTAACCTTATTGGAAATCCAATCAAGGGAGATGAATCAACAATCTCAAGATCAAGGCTCCAATATGCCAGAGTGTTTGTAGAAATTGAAGCCAAGAAGAGTCTCCCCCGCTCGGTGGCGTATCAAATTCCAACTGGAAAAGTATTCAAGCAAGCTGTTGAATATGAATGGGTTCCCCCTATATGCACACGTTGCAAGTGTCACGCCCCGATCCCGCTAGGGTCGTTCGTCCTCGCTTTGATCCATGCGGGATCGTTTTTCCTGGCTAAGCCGTAATACCGTGCAAGCTTAAGTTACGCTTGCACAAGACTAGTATCTGTACAAAACAACTAGACAAAGCAAAATACACACAGAGCTTATATAAACCCACATTTGGACACAGAAGCTTTGAAATAAAAATACTTCTTTTATTGATAAACTTGATAGGAATACAAGTACAAAGCTTTGCAAACTCAGATTGCCTTATCTTGGCTACATGATTCTCTTTAAAACTCTCTTTTGAAAACAGTTACAATGCCCTTACATCATATTCCTTTATTACATGCTTGAAATGTAAAGACACCTTCAAAGGAAAAGAAACTTACAACTTGAATGGAAATAAAAAGAAGCTTGAGTCAATCCACGAGCTCTACTGGGCTAGACGAGCTTCAGTGCCTCACTTGAAATCCTCATGTCTCCTTGTTTTCTATAAAGGATGCCGACAACGTGGGTCAACACACATCATGTACTGGCGAGCAGCTTTTGGTCGAACTCGCAAATATCTGCACTAAATCAACATGTGGAGCTAATATTTTACTAATGATTTTTCTACTTGTCTAGGTTCTTTTTAACAATTCATAAGAACATGATAGTAGAATATTTCATAAGCAACTTACCATCGCCGACAACCATCCCTGCATAAGACATGTTAGCACAATTTGCATAATGAATAATTCATGTTTCATTCTTGCAGATATTGAAGTTACTATTTTGGATCATGCAGGTGGCCTATCTACATGATGGTCCATAGGGTATTCCCATGATTAGCCGCTGTGATACTTTAGTTCAGCTCGTCGCTAAGGACTCAGATACCGACCCCCATTTTCATATGGAGGCCATAATCTCTCCTAGTCCGAGCGGTTCCAGGTGCCCCCAGATATCACCCGAGAGACAAATATTCCTTGTGCACAAGTTATCCGAGACCAAATACATGCTCTAGCAGTTCTATCAGATGAGACAGATTTAGACTTATGCACAGATATACGACACATTCATTTCGTGCCTTCTTATTCATCTCAACACGTACAAGTTTATCTGTACATGTCTGCAGTTTTCAAGCATACTTAGTAACCGAACAGATGATCATTCTTATGGATCAGATAGAGTAGAAATACATGATCTTGTATTTGATTAAATTCAATTATCTTCTCTTATCTTTTGTTGTTGTGGTATCGTTGATCATAGGGACGAGGCAACAGAGTGGACTAGAGATCATTTTTATTAGGCGTACAGATCAATGTTTGTCCGGTTGAAGTAACTCAGCATGATGAATCTTAGTTGAAAGAATGAGGGACTTCATGCGTCGTTCACGAACAGTTTACGTGTCATGACCCGTGCCCGCTTTTTGGGATACGAGCGTGTGAGCAAGCCAGCTACGTATCAAGCGGACTCCAGCACAACTCGAATACGTAAACGCTGTCTGAACTATGGTAATCTACCTAATTAAGGTAAGGTAAAACTCCAGCACAACTCCAGCACATCTCCAGCACAACTCCAGCACATCTCAATCACAACTCCAGCACAACTCGAATACGTATCAAGCGGACTCCAGCACAACTCCAGCACAACTCCAGCACATCTCAATCCACAATAAGAATAATAAACATGAAAAAATACTATGTCACGATGTCAACGGATAACCAATCAGATACTCAAACCCTCGTCCCTAGTGTGGACTCGCAGGTTTGAACAACTACTAACTCTCGCCCCTAGTGTGGACTCGCAGGTTAGCTTCAAGAATCACCCTAGACGCTGGTGTGGACTCGCAGGTGTGGACAGGTAACTACTAACCCTCGCCCCTAGTATAGACTTACAGGTTAGCTTCAGGAATCAAGGTACAGATAACTACCAACTCTCGCCCCTAGTGTGGACTCGCATGTTAGCTTCAAGAATTCAAGGTATGGCAGTTCCATTATGACTTATTCCTCCTATAACACAATGTGACTCAGTCGAAGTACATGTGATGACACGACACGACTCAGTCAAGATACACGGGAGAACAAATCCAATATGAAATACAAAACTAACTATGAACAGGGACTATATATATATACTAGCATGCATATTGTACAAATCATATGTCAATAATCAACTAGTAAAACTAGATAACAATAAGCATGTAAATAAACTGTAGAGGGAGGCAAGGTATACTTATCTGGTGGTAGCACGAAGAACCAATAATATACCGTCAACTAGTAAGCCATAAAGTCCAAATCTCACAACTGTCTCCGAAAGATAAAATAGACATTACCAACATTTTTAGAATAGTCAAATTATCTAGGATTGCATGTCCATAAGTCCAATTCTGAACACAGGGACAAAACGGTCATTTCGGACCAAAACGATATCCGTCGTTGGACCCGCTTTGCACCGAAAAGCGTGCCGGAGTCAATGGTCTCTAAAGTCGTCTAAGTACATATTTACGGATTCATTTTGATGATACGAGCCCAACCGTATGTCCAATTTTGAATTCTGGTGGGCCGTACACGAAATCACCCGTTGAGTCGGATCGTGGGAACTCGTAAAATGGCGATCTGATCAACTGTCTCAGAATCAGACCAAACTTGACATACAGGACCAGGAAAATGATACGGTCCTGTTGGCGCAAGTTTCGTCTCGATCTGACGAACGTGCACAAAATAATTGAGAAATTTGCAAAGAGACTAATACGGTAAATTTTGACGGATACGCATCAAATTCGTCGCGCACACGCAACCAATTTGAATTCCGTCAAAGCCCACACGTCCGCGAAGTCGATATGCACCTTTCGATGCTTTCGGTTTGCGACCACATCGCTCGTTTAGTCGGGACACACGTCGTATCGACGGTAATTCTATGTTTTTGAAAACAGAAATACGTAGTTTTTCTTGATGTTTGAAGATAGATAACTTTGCGTCTATACGATGCAAACAGAAACCGTAAAATAGGTATTAATGTCCTATAGGTTATCTAGGAGGCTGTTCAGGGGGTTTTCCTTAATCGATAATGGATCGACTAGAAACAGTCTTCCAAAACAGGTGTTCGAACTATAAAATCCCATATTCATAAAGTCGTTTTCGTCAAAGTTTGGATCGAATTTTTGAGCAATCCAAAGCTTCTAAATTCAAACTAATTGAAAGGGTTTATAGCCCGATAGGTTGTGAACATATCAGGGAAAATGGTTTGCAAAACAAACCATCGTACGCAGAAAAAATGAGCGACGAAGTGGCCGGCTGCTGCTGTCGTTACTGTTGTTGCATCTGCTATGTCCGGCTGATTGTTGTCGGCCTGCTTCCAGTCGACGGTGGATTGTGGCGCGTGCGGAGGCCAAGCGGGGTCGCCCAGCCTCGAGCGTACCTCTGGGGTGTGGTGGCGCGCGCTTAGGGTTAGGGTTTAGATGATACTCTTCGTGTAGATATATATACAGTCGGTTGTTTTGTTTTGTAACAGGGGGGGTCGGCTCATGATGGTTCAGTAGATGGATTCGGCTTGGGTTTAATGGGAAAGAAGTTCAGCTGGGCTCGACTCAGTTTGGGCTTCTGGGCTGGGATTTCCTATATATTGTTCAACAATATATTTCTAAGGAAAAGAAAAAGAAAGAAAAAAGGAAAAGTATTTATATATAATCATATATATATTATATATATATATATATATATATATATATATATATATATATATATATATATATATATGAATAATACTCATTAAAAATGGAAAAAATCCTCACAACCTATTATAGGGCTATTTATAGAAATATGAATATATATAATAATATTTATTTTATATTTAATCCAAAATACCGAACGATATTATTATAAATATATTAACAATATTAATAATAACAACAATTATAACAAACAAGGTAAACCAATAATAGGTATACATACAAATATGGGTTTAGCCTAATTATTCCAAAAATACACAAGGGTAGCTAAAAAAATCATTTAGCATACTTTTAAATATCTTTTGTATATCAAATAATTATTATATATGTATATATATAATAATAATAATTACTTACAAAATATATGTAGTAGAGTATTTAAGGTAAAATTCGTATACACAAAATACATCGACACGAACATCTTTGATCACACTACATGCCTACACGGTCTTGAGCTTGGTTCGGGTCCAGTCCGGTTGGTTTGGCACAACCGGGCCTTCTAAAAGTCAATAATCTAGTTAATAGATATTTAAATCATCTATAGGGTTAGGTCGCAACTTGGCCTAATTTTCCTAGTTAGGACACATTTATGGCTGGGTCTTCCTTGGCATGGCTAATACACTAGTCAAAGTACGCCACTGCACCATCCGTGCCATGATTTCTAGTTTTCTTGTTCTCCAAATCTCAACCATGACTAAGGCCATCTATCTTAATAACTATTTAAATTAAAATATAAAAATTTCCAAAATTCTTATTTAAATCAAGTAAATAATAAAAAAATTTAAAATTTTCGGGAAGAGGAGTTACAAATCTACCCACCTTAAAATAATTTCGTCCTCGAAATTCTAATTCATGAATATACCCAAAATTCAAAATTTTAAAAAAAAGTAAGTCCACTATTATCATAATCTCCTTAAATTTAATTCCTCAAAAATAGTATATATCATTCTCTAGCAATTTTGTAACTACGAAACCTCGAGCACTTCTACCCACCTTTGGTCACACTACTCCGTCAAAGGTATGTCACTAAAAGTTTATAACCTTCCATCTAGTTGCTAGAATCATTACCTGTCACGACACGCACCTGCTTTTCGGATACGAGTCTGTGTCCTAAGTCTAGCCGACGCCGCAGTGTCGACGATAGAACGCTGTCTAGTATGCACAAGTCATATAATCTATAAAACTAACATGGCAGTCTAGATCTCATCTGCAGAAATATGATACAATCAACTAACTCCAAATGAGACTGAATAACGAATGATATTATAAAATAAATATCAAGTTTAACAAGAATCCATGTCACGTCTAGTGGACACAAATCTACTACCAATAGATGGAATAAAGTAAAGACATGAAATAAGTAACTGAGAACAAACTGCTAATCAAAGACAACCTCTACTGCAAGGGCACCGTGGTCTGATGCTGGCTCATACCCGCTCGGCAACTCCTGACTCAAACTCGGCTAAACCTGAAGAGATCATCAGGTCTTAGAGGACTAGCAAGATACATAATATACAAGCCTTTCTAACAGTTCATCATGCATAAAAACAATTCGGGATATAAACAGAAAAAGACTAAGCAATCACGATATACGAATATAAGAACAACTACGTATAAATGAACTGTTGGAAGAAAATAAGTGAACACATGTCAAGAGATCAATCAGATACCAAACCCTCGCCCTAGAGTGGACTCGCAAGTTTGAAACTAATTACTAACCCTCGTCCCTAGTATGGACTCGCAGGTTAGTTCAAGACAATCACCTCGCCCCTAGTGTGGACTCGCAAGTGCAAATAGCTCAACCCTCGCCCCTAGTGTGGACTAGCAAGTTGAGAAAATGACAAATAGGAAATAGCAGTTCTACTATAGCGCATTCGTTCTATGATACGACTCAATCAAGCACACGTGAGAACACGACCAATAAACCACAAGGCTAACTGTGAACAAGGGCTATATATCAATGGAAGTAAACTACTATGATAAATCACATGTCAACAATAAATAAAAAAGACTGGATAATGAAAGGCAGTGCATATAAATAAAGTTGTAAAGAAAGGCAAGGTATACTTGTATGTGGTCCTGAGCTGCTGGCACGGGTCGAGCACTGAATCAAGTCCAACTAACCTATTAAATAATTTATCATGTCAATAAATAAGTTGAAATCAAGGATAATCTATCTAATTGATCTTTAAGGTTTTGAAGTCTATTCTACCTCAACTATCTTCTTAACTTGGATATATTGGCTTGGTTTCCTATTTATATGTTAGCTACTTACCCTTGCTGTGACTTGACTTATCTACCCCTTTAACTTACTTCTATATACTAACCTTAACTCATATCCCATTTAGTCCATGCTAACTTACTTAGTTAAGTTATACTCTAGGCCACAAGTGCCTACTTGGTGTGTTGACACATGTATCTCATATCCCTTCCTATATTGGTGACCAATGTGAACTATACTCAAGGTGTTATACAATTACCTCAACAACCATATGAGGTACTGCTACTGCAACCCTTCCTACAAACTTTACTGTTTCTTGAAGTTCACTGCTCAATTCATAATACCAGGTACCTCCATATCTCATGCTCATATATACAGTGTACCCTCTAATCTTTCTAATGTTGCTATACTACTACACTTTTTCTGATCATATTACCTACACTTAAACATACCCTTAGCCCCTTCTAACCCAGGTACATAGGGACTATTGTCCTTATCTGCTCCTTGCAACAGGGAAGCATATATCCCCTTTATTAAACTACCAACTCCTCTACCTATACCCTTAGAATTCCTGCCATAATTGGTGTTTGTTCATTCTCTTATCTAGAAAAATAGTTCGTTACTTGGTTGGACAATCTCTCCAACCTGTACTATGTCACACCCCGACCCAGAATCACCCGAATCATCGTCCTCGCAGGGGACGTGATACCGCACGAGCCTGGAGTTGCGCTTATGCAAGGCAAGATGACAAGTTCTCAAATGGTTATCTTTTGATTCGATATTAACAACGAAAGGAAAACAGAGTATACGAAACAATTCTCTTTATTGATATCCAAAACTGAGATTTCAAAGGCTTTCGATGGCCTAACAATATATGCCAGATCGGCTACAACACTCAGGTTCACTCTTGTCCACAAAGGATTTTCACCGTTCCATACATCATGCCTTCTATATCTCGGTCGCATCAATCCTGTTGTAAGTCCGAGCGTCAAGCGATCATATGCTTCAATACGCTTCGGTATTCCAAGCCTCAACGCGTTCAGCAACACTTCGCTGCGAGCCATCCATTCCCTGCATATTGCATGAAGCTAGTAGAGGATCAGTACGTTCGTCCTCGCATGTACTGATGCAAAGATCTTCTTTCCGAACTGACATTATAGTATTTATGTTGAATCATGCAACTTAGCTTATGATCTTGCTATGTTCTCCTTAGGGTCAATTTCATGGCATATTCGAAAGCGTAAAGCATATTAGCATGGCAAGTATGTTATTCGAATTGAAATAGACAAGCAGACAAGCAATCTCATGTTTGATTCGTGGCGCGACTTCTTACCAAGTCGACAGTACTCGCCCTTGCACCGACGCAAGGTGAATACGCCTCATTCCTTTCCTGTCATGTTATAAGTGTATCTCTAAGCAGGATCTATGTGTGCAGGGACACATACGTGCCTACACTTTCAATCCATCGTTCCTTAGCTATATGAAGGCCAGTTGGCGTATCCGCGCCGGAGGAGTTCCTTACTTTCTTTTTCTCTTCTTCTTTTCTCAAATTTGGTTGGGCTGCCTGACGTTTAACGGGTGGGTTGCGGTCCCACAACCGAAATGTTCCCGCTGCATACCATCATTTGCGGCTTTTCCCATCTACAAGCGACTGATACTCGTCTTAAGGATGTGCGCCTTACAAAGATTATTCATTTTCTTCTAAGGCCAAGCGGTTCGGAGGCGCTCCGGCCTTTAACCGTTTGGGAGGAAACACTCGTGCACAAGTTATTATCATATTTAATCTCAAGTCCATCCCATTCGACCATGCAACGCCCTTATTATTCAAGCAATCAAATTCAAACAACCAAACATAGTCTTGAGTCCGAGACTCAGACTTTATCATCTCATATTTCTTTCGTTAACTTTTTATGTTCTTACGTTTCGTACTTCGTTTCAATGTTCAATGGCATTATGCCTCAACTCAATGTTCCTCAACCGAACGACCCGAAGGTCTCGAACACCTTTCGAGGCATCATGTCATATCCGACAGTTCTGCCACATTTATGCCACAACTGTATTCTCTTGCAACGAAGCCATCTTTTATTATCTCATGCAAGTAGGCACGTTTCAACCATATTTCTATGTTCTATGCCTTAGTGTTCACTGTTCGTGGCTTGCGCGCTAGGGCGCTCGTATATTGTCCTTCAATGTTCTAGCCTTCTAACTCGTGCACGAAGGTACGACATGGTTCGTGCACTAAGGCACTCGCCGATTACAGTTATCCCATGTTCTTGCGGCTTGCGTACCGAGGCACTCGCCTTTGCGATATCCGATGTTCCATAGCGACTCGTGCATATGATGCACGTTTTATTTTAATTGTTCTAATTTAGTGTTCGACTCACACTACTGATTTATCTCTGATCGGACCACCCCCGTGGCGTCAATAAGTTAACTTAGCATACAATGATATAACTTGACTTATCACATGAAGGAGTAAAAAGAAGAGTCAATCCTCCCACCTTGAGTTGATACGCCTTTGTCATTTTGCCGAGCCGATGCAGTTCGATTTCATAACTTTGTTGCACGGCCACTCTCCTGACTTAGCCATTCGAGCACTTTGTGCTTCATTGAATTATACATCCGATTTGGCTTACCATGCCCAAGTCCCAGTCCGTCGTAAGGCGGTGATTTGGTTTCGCGGACCCCTTACTAAATATGGCAAAAGATCGACCTCTAATATTTTCGTATAACGCCTGTCACGCCCCAGAACCAGAACACTGGAGAGCGGGGGCAGACATAGCCAGCTACGTATAACAGAATGGAATCCACGCCGCTATACGATCACGGCTTGTCTAGATATGTGAGGGTTTCACTACAATCCATCAGTCTCTTAAGGTCATAAAGTAGCCTATTGTCTCAATCTCAACCAACTAATAATAGTTACAAGATGTCAGACCACCAAATACACAATAGTAAGGCGCCCCATACATTACATATTCGGAATGATCATGAAGCTAGTCGTTACAAATTGTGAGGACTAGCAAGAGTTCAGTCATACATGATCAACCCCCGGGGCTTGTCAATCATGTTACAGCCCGTAGGCGGACAGTAAGTAAGTACAATCGAGCTAACACTTGCTCGTCGGCTAAACGCCTCAAAAGAATAATTTACAATATTACAGTGGAGAACAAAAGAAACCCTACTCGATGCCCTGGTTACGCCTGGTGACCACCATCGAGCTGGAAAGCAGGAAGATCCTTTGATGCTGCTCCGGTATCTGGCCATACAAAACCAGCTGGATCAGACCCCAGAAAGAGCAAGTGCCACAAAGGAGGCTTCACTTAAGAACTAAAAACCAACAAATCATTAGCATTCAATACATAGAAAACAACAATAAATAACACAGATTGAGGTTTGTGCACTACCAATGCACTTATCCCAATTAGAGAAAATAATTAAGTGAAGCATCATTGACATACGATAACTGGAGAATCATGCTAAATAAAATATCTGGACAATATATAAAGAGAAGACGAAGGTACTATTTCGGAAGCCAGGTTACAATCCTTAAACCAAACAAGGACCGAGATTGTAACCCTTCGCATGAACATAACTTAGTCTCTGATCATTTATTGCTAAAGGTGCCAATCATTAAGGTGAAAAGGAAAGAGTTCAATGATAAAAGTGACAATGAAGAGTGCAATATGCTAGAGTGACAATAAAGTACAATCGTTATAGTAACAATCTGGAGTGACAATTATTCAATCATTCTGGTACAATCTTGCAATCAACCACTTCTAGACAATACTATACTGGACTAGACTCCATCCAAGCAATCACGGCCAATCATTGCCTACGGCTTTCTACATTAACTAACCAGGGTTATCACAATCCTAGTTACTAGCAAGATGCAATGAGATTACTCCACAGCCACAAGCCCTGCAGACCATCCAGGTTACCCGGGTTAAAAGGATTAGAGTTGAATTCAGGTGGGTACATCGTCCAGGAAACGAATGTACCCTTAGGTAGCTTGAAGGGTGCAACACATGACAGTGTACTGGAAATGTGTCCTACTCGACGGCAGGCTACAGATCCCAAGGCGTGCCCAGGTAACGGGAATTGCCTGTAGCTGGAAGATCTCTTTATGACTAGTATATTAATCTAGTTATTAGCCTTAGTCCATTTCAATGGGTACTCCTGACCGTGGTACTCAGGAGTCCCCTCCTAGACATGATGCAAGACAGGACTAGATTATTTGTACAAGCACAATCACCCACGGTGTCCAGGATTAATTATACAGGTCATGTCATATCAGGTAGCCGTCGCAACAGCTTATCAAGAAAATCATGTCAGGTAATCATGTCAAGTGTACGGGTCAAGAGTGCGCCACGACGGGCCACTATCAGGTCATGCTCAATTATCATGTCCAAACATATTAAGTAAATTCATGATTATCAAGTTCAGGAACAAAAGACGTAAGGATATAAAATGGACGTAAAATATCTAATAAAATATCAATACACAGGGCGATTAGAAGAGCCATGCGGCTAAGGCATATGCAGCCAGGAATGACCTCATGCGGCTGGAAGAGAACAGCCCATGCGGCTAATAGGGTCAGGCGCATCAGGCGCATGCGGCTGATGGGGAACGGAGCATATGCGGCTGGGTTGAGATGTAGGTCCATGCGGCTGGCGGGGAAGGGGTTCTCATGCGGCTGAAAACGGGCCCGGGTTCATGCGGCTCAATAAGGTGGGCGCACATACGGCTGCATAAGCAAGGGGACGCATGCGGCTAGGTTGACTCAAGGGCGCATGCAGTTGAAGGGGCAGGAGCCTTATGCGGCTGGAAAGAAGTGGGCCTATGCGGCCAGCAGAGAAAGGTTCTCATGCGACAGGCTGAGTCAAGTTTTATGCGGCTAAAGGACATCCCTAGTCATGCGGCCAAGTTAGATAGTTCATACGGCTCAGAGTTGCTGGAAATCTATGCGGCCAGAAAGGAATGGGCCTCAGTCATGCGGCTGAGAAGGAATACTTGCCGCATGAACTTGTCATGCGGCCAAGTCAAGGCAATAGCGCATGCGGATGGAACTGACTTGCCGCATGAATATTCATGTGGTCAAGTGCTACCATGCGGCTCGGGACTGTGCTTCTTCTCTAAATTTCCGAGAAGAAGTACACCATAAGCCATGGCTTCCAAGTTGCATAACTCTATCATCCGGAGCCCAAATCCGAACTTCCATAGGTCAAAATGGGACAGAATGAAATGCTCTACAACATAGAACCCTCAAAACTCAAAAATAACAGGATTAAGTAGATCAAAACTCAAAAAATCCGAAAATAATATAAACTTAGATCTACAAGAATCTAGCCATGGAAATTAGAATTGCCAAGTACTAAAGTGTTTTAGAATGTAGTAAAGAAGAGAATGGAGCAATAAAATCAGAGTTCCTCCATGAAGCAAGTTACACTTGCCTAGACCTCTCTCTCCTCTCTCTGGTAGGTAAGGAAGTAAATAAGAAAGAAGAAGAAGATTAATGAAGAGAGAGAAAGGAGAAGGGGTTAATAAATAGGGATAGGTGGTGGTAGGTAGGGGGTTCACCCCTTGGTCCATGATGAACCAAGGCAAAACCAAGCCAAGTCGAACCAACCAAGTCAAGGCCAATAAACTCTCTCTTAGCAATTTAAACCAAAGGAATCATGAAATAAACCAAGCCTCACTAATCCAAAATAAACCAATGAACCATTAAAACCATTTAAACTATTAATGCCAATAAAACCAAGCCAGTGTAAAATAAACCAAGATAACTAATCATGACTAAATAAAATATGGGTCCAAAATACGTATACGTACACTAAATACATATCACGAATTTAGGACATTACAACGCCCCAGTCCCAAATACTTGAGACTAGATATGTATCATGCCACCTGCATACATACGAAGTCTACTCCAATATATGAAGACTCGTATGTATACATAAGCTGTATAATGTAGTAATCCAAGACAAACTAAATCTCATCCATAATGAAAAGAATAATAGTATAAAATCAACTTGGATAATTATGATACAATCGTTGGACGGAGACAAAGTCCACTACCAACAAGTTTAAATAAGAAAGAAATATACAAATAACTAATTTTGTCGAGCGAAGCAAGTGACGAGTCTAAAAGCAATCATCACGGAAGAAGAAAGACATGGCCTTAGCTAGAGCACCTGCAAGCAATCACGAAAATACACCCCTGATAGATCACCAGGTCCTCAGAGGGACGTAATAAGACACATAATATTATGCCATAAACTGAATAGTAAGAGCTCAATAGGAAATATACATGCGTAAAGGTTCCTAACCATTATATGTGGAATAATGCACTTTTAGAAGACAACGTTCTACGCAGGAGCTTAGGTGTTCAGCATAGATGGAGAGAGAGAGAGAGTGGCAGTAGGCAGCGCTCATAGGAGTCACTATCGTCCATGGGCAGAAAATAGCTCTCATACGAGAACTATCGTCCCCGAGGCAGTAAGTATCGCTCATACGAGACACTATCGGCCCAAATCTATGTGTGTACTGAACATGTAGCCCCTACGCTAATAACTGTCTCCCGCTCCCTATGATACTATATGTGTGTCGACTCCACGATACTGTTTAATCCTTAATAACTGTCATGACCCGCACCCGCTATAAGGGCACGTGCACGTGACAACGTCCAGCCCTCACCGTAAAAACGGCGTAGAACGCTGTAGGTTTTTCTACTCTAAACAGTTTATATATATATCAAAAACCTGTCGAGAATATGGTCAACTCCGAACGGAGGATAAGCAATGAATATATATGAGTACTCAATCACAACTCTAAGATAACAAAGTAAAGACTGAAAGATAAAGACAACAAGACGATAATAAAATAATAACCTGTCAAGTCCAACACAAGAATATATACAAGTCCAAGTCTCTAAATACAATCCATAATAATAATAGTCTCAAAAGTAGCTAGAGACAAAGTCCAGTACAAACACCTACTCTAACTAAGCAAGTGGTAAGGTCTCGTCAGGCGGAGCTAAGCCCTGCTGGACTAAAGTCTCCAAGTCTACGCCCACTATGTCATCCGGACCATAGTAGGTAGAATAGTCTCCCTCGTCAGCATCTGTAATATTTGTCAATATATCCTGTCAGGATGGAACGAGTACAATCTACTAACAACAGTTCACAATATATGACAAAAGCTATAAGACTGTAAATAGAGAGTATATACAAGAAAATCATGGAATGTACATGTGAGTATCATGGCAAGGTAAGCTGTAAAACTAGAGCTAGAACAAGGTAAGTAAACTGATCATGTTATGTACAAGAATCAAGAGTCATATATCTAGGTGTGTGAGAACTAGGCTGCAATATGTGGCCGGCTTGAGAACTTGCACAAAATAGTAACAGGCCTGGCTAATCATACGTGGGGTGTATGATCGACACTCACAATCAATAGGTACACAATAGGTGCACAATAGGCTTTGACCATATATCTACACTAATACTCCCCGCCCCCGACTGGTAGGGTGGATCCAAGTAAGACACGTTATGACACGGGATTCTACGAGAAGGGAGCAAGTCTCCTCGAGAATCGGTGTCCATATACTGCACAAGAACTACAAGGGAGCTTGCACAAGATATATCAAGATAACGAGGAATAACATCTCATGTCGGGATCCATGAATACCAATCCGTGTGACCAATGTGTCGAGAACAAGCATATCTACACTAATTACATGAATTATAACAATCATCGTAAATTGGAAAAGTGTCAGAGAATGTACTCGCCTGTAATATGGTATGATATGTCAACTGGAGCAAATGCAGCGTCTCGAGGACCTATATAGAACAAGACGTATCAATACTATATTTAGGAAGTAAAGTCAAATCAATTTAAACCCTATTTAAGTCATTCTAGGTCAAGACACATCAAACTAGACTGTACGAGGTAACCTAAGTCATATTAGGTCTAGCTAGATCATACTGGGTCAATGCAAGTCAAACGAAATTAATCTAGGTCGATTTGAGTCAACGGTTGACTTACAGTTGACTTTTGGTCAAATGGTCAACTCTGGTCAACCCTGATCAACTCTAGTCAACCCTAGGTCAATCCTAGGTCAATGGTGACTAATAGTTAACTTTCGGTCAACCACACAAGTTTAATAGAATTTGGGACTAAATTGGGTAAAGTGTTGACCCATAGTTGACTTTTGGTCCAAAAAGTCAACCGTGGTCAACCGGGGTCAAGACTAGGTCTAGGCGACTATTTCTAATCATTACCAACCTCTACAACCCATATCCAAGTCCATCTTGGACTTCGAAACTCATATCTTGGCCGTAGGCCAATTCCCTATTTTACCTTTTCTAAGGTAAATTCCTAACCTCGGTGGAAACCTAGTTAGCCTACCTACGCTTGTTATTTTGATCCCAGCTCCCTAGGGTAGTAAGGTACTAGCCTATAGATATACTACCTACCAAAATACCTAGGTAAAGTGGACGTCTAGTCCATGATACGGTCCATTGCCGATATCTTGAATATTTCAAGATACGCAATGGTACGGCACGATACCGACACCCTACGACCCCGATTTAACTCGGGAGCCTACCCGCAAAATCTAATTCATGTATTCTAGGTCCACACCAAGTTTCGTCGTGATCCGATACTCGGAGCTCAAATTCCCCTTCTAACTCGATTTTCCCTATTTTCTATTTCCCACTTCTACTCATCTTCTTCCAACTTTTCTTCCTATTCTTCTTCTAATTCCTAACTTCTTTTCCTACTCTCCTTTCCCTCATTCTCTTCTAATCCTCTTCTCATTCCTAATTCTAATTCTTCTTATTCTTTTTCCTCTTCCTATTCTTACCTTCTCTTTCTCTTACTTCTTCCAATCCTTCTAACTTTTCTTCCTATTCCCTCTAACTTCTTCTAATTTCCTAATCTCTCATTCTTCTACTCTACTCTTCATTCCCTCTCTATATACATCTATCTATATCTATATAAATTATTTATATCTATATATATATATATATATATATATATATATATATATATATATATATATTATATATATATGGGGGGGGGGGGGGTTTAAGGGTAAAGGGGCTGGGGGAGGGGGGGGGGGTTTAAGCCACAGCAGCTGCTGTGGCTGCTGTTACTGGCCACTGCTAGCTGCTGCTCCTGCTGCTGCACATGCTGCTGCTGCTGCTGCTGCCTTTCTATTCTTCTTCTTCTTCTTCTCACTTCCTCCCTCTCATCTATCTCTCTTTATATATATATCTATATATTATATATATATATATTATATACATCTATATATATATATATATATTATATATACTATATATGTATATATGTATATATATATATTTTTATATATGTATATATAATATATATATATATATATATATATATATATTATATATATATATATATATATATATAATATTTATATATATATATATTATATATATATATATATATATGCGTATATATATATTTTTATATATATAATATATCTTTTTTTTTTATACATATAATATATATGTTATATATTTATATTATATATATATTTATATATAATATATATATATATTATATATATATATTATATATATATATATATATATATATATATATAAAATATATATATATATATATAATATAATATATATAATATATATATATATATAATATATATATATATATATATATCTATATATATATATCTAAAAAAAATATAGACATCTATATATCTATCTAGATTTCACCTATCCATCTATAGATTATATATATATATATATATATATATATATATATATATATATATATATAGTATATATATATATATATATATATATATATATATATATATAATAGACACACAACATCCTCATATCTACATATATATACATACATACAGACACACATATATATGTATATAAATCACGCACACACATTTATATATATATACATATACCCACACACACTCTCACAACACATACACACACTACAAATACTCACACACTCACAAACACCACTCTCCATACCACTCTCACACCACTCTCTACCCACACTCACACAATATATATATGTATATATAAATATATAGATATATATATATCTATATATATATATATATATAGAATCTATATATAAATATAAACTACATACACATATATACATATATACATCCCACTCTAATTAGAAAACCCCTAATTAATCCTCTTACCTAGATTTTTAGGAAACCTACATTTTCTATGGGCAAAGTGTAGAGAATCCTCTTCTCTACACTTATTGTGAAAGCAATAAATAGAAAAGGAGAATAAATGGAGAATTAAATTCATACCTTAAGGTTCTTGGAGAGAGAGAAGATAGCTTGGAAAGAAAAAGAGATTTTTGAAAGAGAGGAGAGAGAGAGAGATTTCTTAATGGAGAAAAGAGGGGGGGGGGGGGGGGGGGGCTCTACTCATGGCCGGCCATGGTGGGAGGGTTTTGGGTTTGGGTAGGATCCAATAACCCTCCACCCATTAGACTTGGTTTAGGTTTGGTTTGTTTCGGTTTGGTTCGGTTTGTTTCTAATTAACCAATTAAGCTCTAAAATGACAAATTAAGCCATGAAAATTGGATTTATGGTTTCTAGCATAATTAGGATGGTATGTGGGCTAAGCCCAGCTAGTATGTGGGTCCCACTAGGGTCCAGGCTACCCGGGTCTCCAATTTGAGTCCGAATTGGATAAAATTCCAAACCAAACCAAATAAATCCCAAAAAATCACATAAAATAAATAAAAATTTCCAAAAATTATAAAACTTGAAAAATGACGAAAATACCCCCAAATTTGAAAACTGGGGCTGACAAATCTACCCTCCTTAAAAAAATTTTGTCCTCAAATTGAATGAGAACTAAAACAACAATCATGAATAGAACAAGAAAAGAAAAAGATAGAATTTTACCTCAAGGCTCGAAGAGATATGGGAATCACTCCCGTATGTCGTCCTTCCTCTCCCAGGTGGACTCACCTGGAGAGTGGTGTCTCCATGCAACGCGAACTAAGGGAATGACCTGGTTCTGGAGCACCTTCTCTCTTCGGTCCAAGATCTCGACCGGCTTCTCTGGATAGCTGAGTGTCGGTCCCACTACGATCTCTGAATGGTCCAAGACGTGACTGGGATCCGCACGTACCGTCTCAGCTACGACACGTGGAACACACCGTGCACTCCCTCTAGTGCGGGCGGTAACTCCAGTCGGTAAGCCACTGTACCGACCCTGCCCAAGATACGGAATGGTCCGATGTATCGTGGGCTAAGCTTCCCGCCGCCACCAAAATGAATCGTGCCACGCGTCAGAGAAATCCGCAGAAACACAAGGTCACCAACCTAGAATAAAACTACAAGACTTAGAGCTTGATCTAAAACAATCATAATCAGACTCAAATACTAGAAAAATCTAAACTATACCTCAAACTCCAAGGGCCTCCGGTGGCTATCGGCCCAATGTCGCTGCCTATCCTGCGCCACCCGAAGTCGATCTCTGATAACCCTGACCTTCTCCGCAGCATCCATTACCATCTCAGGGCCAAGCAAAACCTCTCGCCGACATCATCCCAAGACAAGGGAGCTACGGCACCTCCGTCCGTATAGAGCCTCGAAAGGTGACATCTCTATACTGGCTTGGTAGCTGTTATTGTAAGCAAACTCTACCAAGTGAAGGTGGTCCTCCCAAGATCCCCCGAAGTCCAAGACACAGGTACTGCAGCATATCCTCGAGGGTCTGAATCGTCCTCTCAGAATGCCCGTCTGTCTGGGGGTGGTATGCGGTACTGAACTTGAGCGATGTGCCTAAGCTAAGCTGCAAACTCCGCCAGAAGTGGGAAGTAAATCGGCTGTCCCGATCCGAGACTATACTCGCTGGAACCCCGTGTAATCGGACTATCTGCCGCACGTACATCTCGGCCAACCTCTCCGTCGACAAACCCTACTTTGAAAGGCAAAAAGTGGGCCGATTTGGTCAATCGATCAACAATGACCCAAGTCGCATCCTTCCCTCCTGGAGAGCGCAGAATCCTCGATACAAAGTCCATAGTGATATGCTCCCACTTCTACTCAGGAATGGGTAGTGGCTGGAGCAATCTACCGGGTCTCTGCCTCCCGGCCTTTACCTGCTGGCATACCAAGCATCTCGAAACGAACTGAGCCACCTCTCGTTTCATGCCATACCACCAAACATGCTGTCTCAAGTCTCTATACATCTTGTTGGCTCCTGGATGCATAGAGTACTGAGAACGGTGCACCTCCTGAAGAACCTTCTCCCGAAGTCCTCCGCTCGGCACGCACAATCTGGTACCATGCCTCAACGACCCATCCCCTGCTATAGAGAACTCATCCAACAGTCCTATCTGGACCTGCTCCCTGATGACCCTCAGAGCCTCATCCTCGAACTGAGCTGCCCTGACTCCTCCATCAGCTCCGACTGCACCTGCAAACCCCATATATGCGCCTCGAACCTAGGAACTATCACCTCTATGCCCAAGCTCTCCAGATCTGCCAGAAGCTGACGATCCATCGTCAAACACATGGCCACAGGATACCTGCAAAGCATCCGCGACCACGTTGGCCTTCTCCGGATGGTACTGTAAGGATATATCAAAATCCTTCATCAGCTCTAACCATCGCCTCTGTCTCATATTCAGCTCCTTCTGGGTAAACACGTACTTCAAGCTCTTGTGGTCAGTATAGATCTCCACACGCTCTCCGTACAGATAGTGTTTCCACAGCTTCAAAGCAAAGATGATCGCTGCCAGCTCTAGATTGTGGGTAGGGTAATTCCTCTCATGAGGACGTAACTGCCTAGATGCATAGGCAATTACCTTCCCGTGCTGCTGAAGCACACAACCCAAACCCCGTCTTGAAGCATCACTATAGATCGTATAACCACCAGATCCAGATGGCAGCGTCAAGATAGGAGCTGTAGTCAACCTCGCCTTCAGCTCCTCGAAGGCGGCCTGGCACTCATCGGACCAAACAAACTCTTCGTCCTTCCTGGTAAGGCGGGTCATCGGCTGGGCAATCCTGGAAAAGTCCTGCACGAACCTCCGGTAATAACCTGCCAGACCCAGAAAAATCCGAATCTCTGCTACTGAGCTCGGCGTAGACCAGGACTCCACTGCAGAAATCTTCTTCGGATCCACTGAAATCCCCTCGCCAGAGACAATATGGCCTAGGAACTCCACCGATCCAAGAAGAACTCGCACTTGGACAGCTTCCCAAACAGCTGCTCCCTCCTGAGAGTGTCCAACACAATCCTCAGGTGCTCTCTGTGCTCCTCTGGTGTCTTCGAATAGATGAGGATGTCATCAATGAAGACCACCACGAACTTGTCAAGGTACTGGTAAAATACCTTGTTCATCAAGTTCATGAATACCGCGGGGCATTGGTCAACCCAAACGGCATGACGGTATACTCATACTGGCCATAGCGAGTCCGAAAGGCAGTCTTCGAAATGTCATCCTGCTTCACCTTCAGCTGATGGTACCCGGTGCGCAAGTCGATCTTCGAAACACTCTCGCCCCGCTCAACTGGTCGAACAAGTCATCAATCCTTGGCAAAGGATACTTGTTCTTGATGGTAAGGTTGTTGAGCGCCCTGTATTCAATAAACGTACTGTACCATCCTTCTTGGGACGAAAAGAACTGGCGCACCCCAAGGTGAAGAACTAGATCGAATAAAGCCCCTGTCCTCCAGCTCGTCGACCTGCTTCTTCAGCTCTGCTAACTCGCTATTGTTGATTCTATAGACGTGCTGGAATAGGCTCAGCGCCCGGTACTAGGTCTATAGAAAACTCAACATCACGATCTGGCGACATCCAGGCAGCTCCTCGGGAAAGACATCCAAGAACTCAGCAATGAGTGGATGTGGCAACACCGGCCCTGCCAACAACGCTCCAGAATCCATCTCCCTGCTCCACTGCACCCCTGGTGAACTCATACTCCGGCTCTCCCGACGCCTAAACAGAATCCTGCCCCCTCTGCAGTCGATGCTAGCGTGGTGCGTGCTCAACCAATCCATACCGAGTACCACATCGTAACTCGGAAGTGGCATTACGAGCAAACACGCACTCAGCTCCCGCCTCTCAAAGAAACTCTCTGCCCCTTGCAAACATTATTAACTAGGATGATGCCATTCCCAGTCATAATCTTGCAAGTCCTACCAAGATACTCAGCAATAATATTGTGCCTAACAAAAAAAAAACAGACACAAAACTGTACGTAGCACCAGAATCAAACAAGGCTAAAGCTGGAAAAGAATCGAACAGAATAGAACCGGCGACTATATCCGCAATAGGCTCCATCTCCTCAACTGCAAGAGCAAAGGCTCTACCCTGACCACCCTGCTGGTGGTGCTGAACAAACCTGCTGCTGGGCCGGAAGGGGACCCCTCTGCTGTACTGCAGGAACTCTCGCCGGTGCCCTCTGAGCTGTACCAGTAACACGAGGGTTCACTGGACACTCCCTCAACTGATGGCCTGCTCCGCCGCAAAAGAGACACACTCCTAGCCTCTTCCGGCAAACCTCTCAGACGTGACCAGGCTTCTTGCAGAAGTGACAAGGAGCCCCATGCTGTGCCTGCTCGACTGGGTGTGCTGCACCTGTTGCTAAACTGGTGCTCTGGCCTGCACCTGCGGCTGGTGATGCTGGAAAGAATGATACTGAAGCTGAGGGCGCTTAGCAGGCCCCGCGCTGCTAGAAGCCCCGAGAAAAGATCACGCTCCCTCTTGGGCTCAAGCCCCACTCCTGCTCTACCTTGCGGGCCTCTGCGTAGATCTGGGTATACGTCTCATAGAAGGAGGGAATGAGGATCTTGATATCCCAAGTGAGCCCCTCCCTGAAACGGCTCGCCCTGATCTCCGGGTCTCGAACCATGTACTCTGTGTATTGGCTCAGACGGCCGAACTCCGCTGCGTACTCCTCCACAGATAGACTGTCCTGCTGCAGATCCTGGAACTGTCGCACCAGGTCAATCTTGTCCGTGGAGGAGAAGAACTTCTCCTTGAAGAGGAGCTTGAACTCTGCCCAAGTACGGCCCTCTCCAGCTAGGGCTGGCTCATTTCTGAACTAGGTGCGCGCAATGTCTAGCAACTGCAAACCTACTGCCTCGACCTTCAGGTCGTCTGCCAGGCGGGAGGCCCTCATCTGCCGCTCGATATCCTCGAGCCAATCATCCGCATAGACCACACCCTCGGTCCCGCTAAAGTCACGGGGCCCGAGCTTCTTGAAGTCCTGGATATCTCCGTACCTCGGTCGTATCCCCGATGAGGAGCCCTCTACTCCACGGCTACAAGGGCCAACTGATGGGCATCCTCCATGCCCTGACGCATCGTGTCTGCCTCTGCTGAGCCTCGGCCTGGGCTCTATGAGTCTCCAGCATCTGCTGGAATAAGGTAAGCATCTGCCCCATATCTGTAGGCAGAGGAGGTGGAGGTGGAAGTACATCTGCAACTGGCGGAGGAATCTGCTGCACAGGAGGGGGAAGAGCGCCCCCGACAGCTTCCGGCACTACGGGAAGAGCACCCGTAATCCCAGGGACTGTCATCGAGGTAGCTGGAGGAGTACCTCCGAGAGCCCCAACAGAAGTCCC
>JANAVB010006599.1:30377571-30404713 GCA_029216955.1 Iris pallida | reverse complement strand
CATTAATGATATTTACGAAACAAAGCTGAGTATAAACTACCACCAAGGGTGTGTCCAGTGATAACATGACTAGTAAGGGATTGGAGGAGTGGGGTGCGTTAGAATTCCAGTTTGGACCAAATAAAATTGGGAATGAGTAGGGGTCCTGGATCTTGCAGTCGAGGACATAGCCGGTCATTACTGAGAACACAAAAACAGCACAATATGTAGACAACGACAAGGAGTTTTACTTAATTTTGGAAATACTAGTTCTTTGGACATAAGTTCCATCAGGCATGGTTCTATTTGACAAATAAAGTCTACTAATTGAGACTGTGTTGTGATAGAGGTTCACATAAGTTTTTCTTCAATGCGATACTAGAATCCTAAGGAGTAACAAATAGTTTAATATCATAATAACTAAAATTGCTAAGCATCTTTTCAATATAACGAGACGATAAAAAAAAATCTCTAGTGGTTTTTAACACTTTTATCCCCAAAACCATACATGCTTCTCCTAGGTTCCAATTATTAGACATAATTTGATATCATTTACAGTATCTAAAGATATCACAAAGATCTCAATGTCATCCACATAAAGACATAATATCACATAATTTGAAATATACCCATTTATCAAATTGATTAATCACAAATTCATAACTCAAAATAAAGTTGTCAAATTTGTCACATAATTGTCGGAACTTGACTGAGACCAGACTTGACCAATTTACAAACCCTATTCTCTCGTACTCCATAGTAAAATCTTCGGATTGCTCCATATATTCTTCCTGAAGATCACCACATTTGAAAAATTTAATATATAGTATATTTAGTACTCAAGCTAACATTGTCTAAATTAATTAATATATATATATACCTATATGAAATCATATATTTTTCTTTTATATCCAATGCGATCCACATTTGTATTTTTCTTTACTTGTATGAATTTCTTCTTAGATATGATCTGGTCTGAATTTGTCTTGCCAAATATGATTATTTACTTTTATGTACAAAAAATATTGGCCTTTGTATCCATATTCCTTTTCGATTGTTATAGAAAACAAATACGGATATCCGAACCATCTTGCCTTTGAATGCATAAATGTTAGTTTATGTTGGGTATATAGCCTTTTGTTTGGTTTTTAGTCCACATCGGCTAGAAAGGAATGTGTATCTCCATATATATGAGTCTTTACTCTTTATGGAAATGCACATGTAGTGCACATGGGTGTGTGCCATGTGGGATTAATTATTAATGGTATAAAGGCTTAATCAACAATTAATAAGCTGTAAGCTTTTTGCTCTTGGGAAATTTATTTCCATAGGAGCTAAGCCCCGTTGGGGCTTAGCGACTCGGACTCGGGCTCAAGGGCTCATGATGCGTAATGTGGCGTTTTGTTGGCGCACTTTGCACTTAGCACGTCAGCATCGTCGCTAGGCGCGCGCTTAAGTTGCGCTCGTTGCGCGAGCCACTTGCGCGGCCAGTTACGCGAGCCCAGTTACGCTGGCCCAGTCACGCAGCGCAGTACGCGCAGTGTGCGCAGCGTACGTAGAGTGCGCAGTGTACGCAGCGTACGTAGGTGCGCAGTGTGCGCAGCGTACGCAGTGTGCGTAGAGTGCGTTTGTGCGTATGGCTGGCTGCATATTAGAGCGGGAACGGTTGCAGCAGTTGCTGCATGTTCAGGAATGGTTCTGCCACTACCCTGAAGTTCAGGCAACTGCTTGGCAACCACCCCGTGGGCTATATATGCAGGTTCTCTCCTCTCCTCTGTTGGCAGAAGTAATCAGAATTCCAGAGAGAAAACTCTAAGTGTTCTTTAACACAACAGAGTAGTGAGCGTGTTGTTTAACACTAACACTCTAAGTGTTCTTTAACACAACAGAGTAGTGAGCGTGTTGTTTAACACTAACACTAGTACTTTTTAGTACGCGTGAGTTCTGTTACTTCAAACAGAGAGAGAAGAGTACAGCCATTGCCAGAGGAGTTCGCCGTCTTCCGAGGAGTCAGAAGAGCAGGAGTGTTCCAAGGTTTTCCGTCAACCTTGCTGGTTCCTGGAAGCTGTTCGCAGAGGGCGAATAAAGCTTTGAGCAACGGTGATCATTCACTCCAGCAATTCCATTTCTCGCCTGTCACCTTCTGTTGCCTTTAGCAGTTCTGTCAGTATCTTTTTAGAAGGCACTACTGCCAGTTGCTACGATCACGAAAATCTCTTTAGATTATTCGTGAATTACGATATCTTTTTAGATCTCGTAATTTGCAGAATCCTTCTAGATCTCTGTTGAAAAACCTTCTTTAAGGAATTGCATTGAAACGTTGTCTTTACAACTGTTTCAGTTTCTATATTTTCCATCGAAAAGCGTTGCCCCGGCGTTCCTAGCAATAACAATCTCAAAGCTTTATTGCTACGATGGAAAATATTAATGCTTCACTCCTAAACACTGACTTCTGTAAGTTAGAGAAGTTTGATGGAGAGCATTATCAAGTCTGGAAGAGGAAGGTTTATCTCACTCTTCAACTTAGAGACGTTGATCACGTATTGCTTGAAGAGGAACCTACTGTTCCAGATACTGGGTCTGCTGCCGCAATCTCTGCGGCTACTAAACTCAGGCCAAGTGGAGAAGGGAGAATAGCATTTGCAGGTTGCTTATCCTGAATGCTATGGAGGATTCTCTAGCAGAATCCTACAGTAAGAAACCAATTGCCAGAGACATATGGGAGTCTCTGGAAAAACTGTACGAAGAAGACAAGAACAGGAGCAAAATATTTGTGGTTGAAAAATATCACAAATAGCTCTTTGAGGACGAGAACTCCATGCTGCCGCAGGTCAAAGAATTTCTGAAGTTACGACAGAAGTTGGAAGACGAGGCTATGCCCCTCCCCGACAAGTTTATTGTTGGAGGGATTATCTCAAAGCTCCCCGCTAGGTGGAGTAAGTTCTATGCAAACATGCATAGGAAGAAGCTGGAGATCACCCTTGAAGATCTCCTGCAGGAAATTTATGTTGAAGACCAGATGAGGGCTCAACATAAAGTTGACATGCTTTCCAAGTAGATGGCTAACGCAAATTTGGTATCATCAAGGGAACCAAAGGGAAAGGAAAAGCGTGCAGATTTCCAGAAGAAGAAGAAGAACCCTAACAACTTGAATGTTAAGGGAACTTCTTTCAAGTCAAAGAAATCTAAGGCAAAGATGCCTTGTTTCAAGTGTGACCAGTTGGACCATTTCAAAAGTGAATGTACAGCACCGGCCAAGAAATCAGAGCAAGGTGAGCCTAGCAAAGTCTCAATGATTACTGATGTAATTGCTATGATTGGACAGGTTGATGCTGTAGGATCTGATTCAGAATGGTGGGTAGATACTGGAGCCACCTGCCATGTCTGCTCTAGTAAGGAGTGGTTCACCCCACACCACTTCTGAAGCGGTTGTGATGGCGAACCAAGCACAAGCTGAAGTGCTCGGGATCGGGACGGTGGTGTTGAAGCTGACTTTGGGGAAGTCTCTGACGCTTCAAGGCATAAAGCACGTACCTGCTATCGCCAAGAACCTGGTCTTGGGAGGCCTACTCTGCAATGCAGGCCTCAGGATGGACATCAATGCTGGCCAGATGGTGATGTCTATCAAGGGAACATATTTCGGGAAAGCTTTTTATACCGAAGGAATGTTCAAGATTCAGCTTGTAAATCAGTCTAATGTAATTAATGTAATTAATGAAATCACTCCTTCTGCTTATACTCTTGAGTTGTGGCATAATAGGCTAGGACATGTTCATTGTAAACGAATAAACAGAATGTCTAGTCTAGGACTTATCTCCAAGTGTGGGGGTAAGGTAGAGAAATGTGAAGTTTGTGCTCAAACAGAGATCACAAGGAAACCCTTTCCTCGGGTTAATCGAAGTACAGATCTTCTGGAGTTGGTACACTTAGATATCTGTGACTTCAAACAGTTCTCTACAAAGGCCGGGATGAAGTATTTCATAACCTTTATCGACGACTTCTCAAAGTATGCGTTCGTCTACTTGCTGAAGGCTAAAGACGAAGCATTCGAGAAGTTCAAGGAGTTCAGAGCCGAAGCTGAGCGGCAGACTGGACAACAACTCAAAAGGATAAGAAGTGATCGAGGTGGAAAGTACAGGTCTCATGAATTTGCATCGTTCTGTAAGGAACATGGAATTGTCAATGAGACTACGGCTCCGTACTCTCCTCAATCAAACGGAGTAGCTGAGAGGAAGAACAGGACGTTGACAGAAATGATAAATTCAATGTTGTTGACTGCTGGCCTTCCTAAGTGCTACTGGGGAGAAGCTGCATTGACGGCCACTTTTATTCTAAATAGAGTGCCTCATGCAACTTCAGACGTTACTCCTCATGAACTCTGGTTCAAGGTCAGACCTAACTTGAATGTCATTCGAGTGTGGGGGTGTCTGGCGTATGTCAAGCTTCCAGATCTAAAGATTCAGAAGCTTGGGACAAGGACTACAAAGACGATCTTCTTGGGGTATGCCGAGAAGAGTGATGCTCGGAGATTTCTTGATATTGAGTCAAATCATCATTGAATCTCGCGATACAGAATATTTTAAAGACAAGTTTGCAAGGCACAAGAATATTGTTCTTCCGGATGTTCCGGAGAATAATGAGGGTGCACAAGAGACTGAAGTCTTCAATGAAGATGTGGTCCAAGAAGATGTTGTTGTTGAAACAACGGTTGAACCAGAACAAGCTGAGCCGTCAGCTAAGCGTGTGAGGAGACCGAAGGACTTCGGAAGTGACTTTGTCACCTATCATGTGGAAGCAGATCCGCTTACCTATGATGAGGCGATGAAGACCAGAGACGCGGTTTTCTGGAAGGAGGCGATTGACAATGAGATTGATTCCATCACCTCAAATAACACTTGGGTGTTGGTTGATCTTCCTGAAGGAACGAAACCCATCGGATGCAAATGGATCTTCAAGAAGAAGATGAAAGCATACGGAACTATTGACAAGTTCAAGGCTAGGTTGGTAGCCAAGGGATTTTCACAGAAGCAGGGGATTGACTATTTGATACGTATGCTCCAGTAGCCCGGATGACCACCATCAGAATATTGATTGCTCTCGCAGCAATACATAAGATGGTGATACATCAGATGGATGTAAATACGGCTTTCCTAAATGGCGAGCTGTTCGAAGAGATTTACATGCAACAGCCAGAGGATTTGTCAGGGGACTTGAAGACAAAGTCTGCAAGTTGGTGAAATCCTTGTACGGTCTTAAACAGGCTCCCAAGATGTGGCATGAGAAATTTGACAAAGTTATAAGGTCAAATGGCTACATGGTCAGCGATACGGACAAGTGTGTTTACACGAAGTTCGCTGATGGAAGAGGTGTGATCGTTTGTCTGTACGTGGACGACATGCTTATCCTAGGTACGGATATTAGATGTGTCACAGAGACAAAGAAATTCATCTCAAGCAAGTTCAGTATGAAGGACTTGGGAGAAGCTGATGTGATCTTAGGGATCAAGATCATCCGGACAGACACTGGACTAGCGCTGTCACAGTCTCATTATATTGAGAAAATGATCACTCGTTATGGGTATCAGGATCTTCCAGGGATCGATACGCCGTACAGGTGTGATCTGAAGCTGAAGCCTAATTCAGGGGAAAGCGTCAGACAGCTGGAGTATACAAGCGTAATCGGGAGTTTGATGTATGCTACTACTGCCACAAGGCCTGACATAGCTTTCGCAGTGGGAATGCTGAGTCGTTTTACGAGCAATCCCGGTGTTGAACAATGGAAAGCTGTGGAACGGGTTATGAGATATCTCAAGAAGACTCAGACATATGCACTGTACTACAGCGGAGATCCGTCGGTAGTGGAAGGCTTCAGTGATGCCAGTTGGTGCTCAGAGGTGGAGAGCGAGAGGTCCACAGGTGGATACATTTTCACAATGGGTGGAGCTGCTATATCGTGGAAGTCGAAGAAGCAGACTATGCTCTCGCGGTCATCCATGGAATCTGAGTTCTTTGCACTTGATATCGCAGCCGAGGAAGCAGAATAGCTTCGGGAGCTCATGTATGATCTTCCAGTGGTTGGGGCGCAAGTACCGGCGATACCGATATACTGCGACAACCAGGCGACTGCGGCGGTGGCATCAAATGATCTCTTCAACGGGAAGAAGAGGACTGTGCGGTTGAAGCACAGGGCAGTACACGATCTTATCAAGAGAGGTGTTATTGCAGTGATTGATGTTCGGAGTCAGGAGAACCTGGCGGATCCGTTCACCAAGGGCCTCAAGCGCCAGCTGGTCGATGACACAGCTTATAAAATGGGCTTGAAGGCATTCTGATATTGTATTATTGTATTCCTACCATAAAGTTTTATGCTATTAGTTCAAAGATTTATCTACTAGGCATCTAGCTTTTGGTTCAAGGGAGGACCACTAATCGGAAGAATATCAGGAACGGTGGGTACATGTTCTATTGGGCATGGAGAGGTTACGGACCTATAACCGCTGTTGTCTACTGTTATTTTCTGCGAAAAACAGGTCCTGTGGGAGGTTGGCTTAAATGCCTTAATGAGTTCTCAGGCATTTGGAATATCTGGTATGCTTTATAGGAAGCATGGTAGCACAGCACTACAAGGAGTGTAACTCCATGCTATGTGTGGCTGTGACTCCACCATGAGGTTCTCGAAGGAGGTAAAACCTCGGCTATGTTAGCCAAGTCACAGCGGCGTAGCACCGCATATAGGGAGTTGGCCTAATGCTGTATATTGAATTAAAGAGGGATGTAGTCAGCACTATAAAGAGGAGGTGTTCCTCATGTTACGGGTGGCATGACACCACAATGAGATAAACCCGGCTAGGGATAAAGCCTCGGCCTTGCAAGCCATGTCGTAGCGGCGTAACACCGCACAGAAGCGTAAGGCTTCATGCTGGGTAGTTTAGCACTACAAAGGGGCTAGTCCTCATGCTACGGGTAGTATGACACTACGATGAGGTTCCCGGTGATTCGGGGTAAGGTCCTCGGCTTAAAGCCATGTCATAGCGGCGTAGCACCGCAAAGGAAGCGTTGGACGTTTCATGCCATGTCTCTTTAATAAAGAACTCACCTATAGTGTATGGACAAAGAGATATTAGGCCGTCTCTTGAGGGTAAACTTGTAGACGCCCAATATTATACACTGAAACCAGGCTGGCACACGGCCTTAAATGTGCAGCCAGAAGCACATGTAACTACATTATGTGAGTGGAAAGAATTTCAGCTATGATGCAGAATTCAAGGCTTAGTCCATTCTTGTATTATAGTTTGATTTTTGACTCACGTGGGAAGATTCAAGTCTTAAGTGGCATCTATCCTAAAAGCATAATGGACAGTTACTGTGGGGAACACTCGTACTCATATATATGATATGTGGGGGATTGTTGGGATATAGCCTTTTGTTTTGGTTTTTAGTCCCACATCGGCTAGAAAGGAATGTGTATCTCCATATATATGAGTCTTTACTCTTTATGGAGATGCACATGTAGTGCACATGGGTGTGTGCCATGTGGGATTAATTATTAATGGTATAAAGGCTTAATCAACAATTAATAAGCTGTAAGCTTTTTGCTCTTGGGAAATTTATTTCCATAGGAGCTAAGCCCCGTTGGGGCTTAGCGACTCGGACTCGGACTCGGACTCGGACTGGGCTCAAGGGCTCATGATGCGTAATGTGGCGTTTTGTTGGCGCACTTTGCACTTAGCATCGTCGCTAGGCGCATAGTATGCTTAAGTTGCGCTCGTTGCGCGAGCCACTTGCGCGACCACGTTGCGCGGCCAGTTACGCGAGCCCAGTTACGCTGGCCCAGTCACGCAGCCCAGTACGCGCAGTACGCGCAGTGTGCGCAGCGTACGCAGCGTACGTAGAGTGCGCAATGTGCGCAGCGTACGTAGCGTACGTAGAGTGCGCAGTGTGCGCAGCGTACGCAGTGTGCGCAGCGTACGCAGTGTGCGTAGAGTGCGTTTGTGCGTATGGCTGGCTGCATATTAGAGCGGGAACGGTTGCAGCAGTTGCTGCATGTTCAGGAATGGTTCTGCCACTACCCTGAAGTTCAGGCAACTGCTTGGCAACCACCCCGTGGGCTATATATGCAGGTTCTCTCATCTCTCTCTGTTGGCAGAAGTAATCAGAATTCCAGAGAGAAAACTCTAAGTGTTCTTTAACACAACAGAGTAGTGAGCGTGTTGTTTAACACTAACACTCTAAGTGTTCTTTAACACAACAGAGTAGTGAGCGTGTTGTTTAACACTAACACTAGTACTTTTTAGTACGCGTGAGTTCTGTTACTTCAAACAGAGAGAGAAGAGTACAGCCATTGCCAGAGGAGTTCGCCTTCTTCCGAGGAGTCAGAAGAGCAGGAGTGTTCCAAGGTTTTCCGTCAACCTTGCTGGTTCCTGGAAGCTGTTCGAGGGCGAATAAAGCTTTGAGCAACGGTGATCATTCACTCCAGCAATTCCATTTCTCGCCTGTCACCCTTCTGTTGCCTTTAGCAGTTCTGTCAGTATCTTCTTTTTAGAAGGCACTACTGCCAGTTTGCTACGATCACGAAAATCTCTTTAGATTATTCGTGAATTACGATATCTTTTTAGATCTCGTAATTTGCAGAATCCTTCTGGATCTCTGTTGCAAAACCTTCTTTAAGGAATTGCATTTGAAACGTTGTCTTTACAACTGTTTCAGTTTCTGTATTTTCCATCGAAAAGCGTGCCCCGGCGTTCCCGGCAATAACAGTTTATACTGTTAGGATAGATGAGCTACTAGCACAATGTAGAAAATGATATTTGACCTATTTTGACAACTATTGGATGAGGAAAAAAAAAGACCCCGAGAAAATCTTGCCAAGTGTATGGTTTCAAATACCTTAGCAAATAAAGTGTTAATATATGCAAGCAAAGTCCAAATAAAGAGTATGCTATTACATCTTGATGTACGCATGTTTTCATTAACTTCTAGTTCTATTCCATTTTATAAAAAATTTGAACACGGTTAAGAGGTCCCAATGAATGTGTTGATTCCAACAGAACTATGATCCTATAGTCATTGAACATTACTTTAGGTAGTACTTTATAAAATTATTTTCCAATTAGGCTACGGTTTTTGCAGGCTTTAACTCATGTTGAACCGGCTAAAATGTAGTTGATAACTTTTTTTTTTTTTTGAAATCTCACGCGCACACACATGGGGGACTCGAACCTTGCCGGTCCCTCCGGGTGTCCGCTTTAATACCATTAGGCTAGAGAGCTCGGACAATGTAGTTGATAACTTGATATGGGATAAAAATAATGATAACTTGATATGGGATAAAAGGTAGTTGATAACTTGAAACTGGGCACATATATAGGCACCAAGCTCACAACATGAGAAAGACATTCTTACGTAAAGAAGCAAAGATCAAAATACATTAATTGAATGAAAAATAGTTCCTGCTAGAACTTAAACTAGCCAAACCAAAGCACATCTAAGAACTGATTATGCACTAGATGCACTCTGCAATCCTCCTCTCCACCTCTGCAGCATCAGAAATCTTCGTTGTCTTGATATTGAACTTCGACCACCAGATGTAGTCGGAGGATACGAAGGGGTGCTTGAGAAGCATGTGTGCAGTCCACCTATCCTTGGGTTTCCTGGCAAAACACCTGCTCAAGAAGTCTTTCCCCTCCGGTGACAGCTTGTCCGGTATCACCGGCTTCAGATCAATACCCAGCTGAGATACCCCATACAACATTAGTTCCCTCCTCCATCTGAGATCCTTAGGTAGCTTAGTGGCAAGCTCCCCCGTCAGCATCTCCACCACCGTGCATCCGAGCGACCATATATCCATCGGAGGCTCGTATTCCCCCTGGGTCAGCGCCTCTGGCGACATGTAGGCGGGCGTGCCTCGGATGATGCCATCTTTCCTTCCGATCCTCTTGGACAGCCCAAAGTCGGCTATCTTGACATCAGAACTGCTCCACACAAGTACATTGTCAGGCTTCACGTCGCAGTGGACGTAGCCTCTCCTGTGGATATGGGCAAGCCCTCGAAGCATCGATGTATCCTTTCACAGCTTCCTCGGTCAGCCCCACGGCACCCCCGTTGTCGACGCATGATATTGATCGAATATGCTTGTGCAGGCTCCCTCCGTGGGCGAACTCAAGATACATGTTGTACGTGGGCGTGGCAACGCGGTTGTTGGGGTCCAGAACTAGCTCATCCCCGAAGCATTGGAGTATCTCGGGGCAACCATGGAGAGCATCCATGGTGAGCTTCTCTCGCATCAGCATCCTTGAGGCAACCGACAAGGGAAGCCGATTTCACCGCCACGTACTCGATGGGGCAACCTCCATTGTCTCTAAAAACTCCTAAGAACACCACGGCCGAAGCCCCTTTCCCGACGACCGAAACTTACAACGGTGAGAAGGCTAATCTCATCCTTCCTATTCTTCTTCCTCTTCTGTTTCTTTGAAAGATTGTTCTGAAAAATATGTTTCCTATGTCCTTCCTTTTATACAATACATCGGTTGTGTCCATACATGGAAATTAACATATATTTTCATCTATGTACATATGGCAACTGTGGGCCATAAGATTTATTTTTTTTATTTGTTGCTGAATTTTCAGTTTGGGTTTCCGTATTGGGATCGAGTTAATTTACGATATTTTGAGTCCATACTTTATTACCAAAAATAAGTTGTTTCTTCACTTGTGCAATCAGCGGGTAACAAGAATTTAATCCTAACTATTAAATCTTTATAATATATCTGCTAGTTTCCATATTGGGAGTTAATTTACAATCTTCCAGGTCATAATTTATTGCCTCAAATTTGTTATGTTTTTGTTATTCTTACATTCCCTAATTTATAACAATGATAGATTATTTTAGTACATAATTTTAAATTTTATTCATTTTTAAGAAAATCTTTATTTAATGCATATTATATTTCAGACTAATTCTACATCGATAATACTTTTAAAATAATGCTAGTCACAATCACCAATGGGTCTAATCAAATACTGATTCCAATATTTTGTTATCTAATATTAACAAAAATAAATAAACAAACAAAAATAAAAGATAACGTTACCAGAATTAGAAGTATAATCCTATTTCAAGTACTATTGTCTAATTGTCTATATATTATATACATACTATGTCAAATTAATACATTGTAATCTCATTACTTTATTCATCAATTATGGACGTCAAAATTGATCTTGACGTAGCATTGTTCGCTCTTTTCATCGTCCTAGCATGGTTGCTAGCACAATATTGTTGCGGTTCTCGACATCGTCGAGAGCTTTCCGAGTACGTGGGTCCCGTAGAAGCGGTACCGAAGAAGATCCCGGTGCTAGAGACATTGGAGTACAAAGGTGATGACTCTGTCCGGGAGTGTGTTATATGCATTGGAGAGTTCGAGATCGGAGACCAGTACCGGATTCTACCAGAGTGTATGCATCAGTTCCACACGGTCTGTATCGACTCGTGGCTGGCGTCGGCAACGACTTGCCCTACGTGCAGGGCTAGTGTAGTTCCAGAGAGTTTGGAGATCGAGAAGATCAGTGAGATGTTTGAAAATAATTTATATTTATATTTTTAGTTGATTTTATTATAGGGAACGACAAAACTTATACTAAGTATACCAAAAAATTTGTGTGCCCCAATCTCTAATATAATGTGGCTTGTAAACGACTCAAATTAAACCGTCTAAGCTGAATATAAATTTTCCATCAATTAATAATAAAAAAGTATGAAAGATAATAATTTTAATTTTTTTTTCTTTTTATGCATTACTTAAAATCCTCTCCTTTCTTCACATGTATCTATAACAAATTATAACTAAAATATAAAAAAATTATAACAAATTATAGTTAAATATAAACCACATATAACAAATTTTTATTCAAATATTTAAACTATATTTTAACAATATCAGAAAAAAAAACTCTTTTAAATTTACTAGTTGCTAATAAGAACGTTGCAACATTGTCCGCTTACTTGTGGTTATTCAAATATATGATTTACAACAAAATATAATTTTGGGAATGTTTTGGTATTAAATGCCTTAAAAAAATTCAAATCATTTGCCGAAAATTAAGACAAGAAAAACCTTAAGTTCTAAAAACCTTTAAGATAGAAATCTTTTCTTGTTACAATCGTTTTCTTCAAATATTACGTGTTCTCTCTCTCTCTCTCTCTCTCTCTATATAATTCATTTGGATCATGAAACAAGTAAGTTGTTCTCTTCATAACTACCTAAATGAATCCAATTTACCAAAATGAAATCATTCCTTAATGAACTCTCAATTATTATAACTTGCTTAAAAAAAAAAACTCTCAATTATTATAGCAACTTGGAACTTAGGCTCAACAAGTTAACATAACCCATTGGATTTGGAACATAGTCTTAGAGAGATGATATTGGGCCGGGTCGGGTCGAGATGGACACTACAAAAATTCGGACCTTGGATATTTTGGGTCAACAAATTTGGCCTGGTCCGCCCATAATTGTACTGAACTGGACATTAGAGTTTTGTGCCGGCCATAGGCACTGCATCACTAAATTGATCTTTTTATTTTGTACCACGTAGCATAAAAATAGAGAATACCTTTTTGTGTGTACAATTTTTAATAAATATAAAAATTTTGTCAACTAAGATTAAAAAAATTCTTAAATTACAATGTCAAGGAGAATTAAACTCAATTTTAGATTCCCTAGATATTTGTCTGTGCAGAGAGTGGAATTCAATATAAGGAAATATGTTTTTCCCCTGAAAGAGAGTGGACCCTAGGGGTGCAACTTGGGTGGGCTAAACCCGAGCCGATAGGGTAAACCCATTAGTGGGTTGGGTTAGGGTTGAAGATACTCGGATTTGGCTCGGATTTGGGTTAAAATATTTGAACTCGATTAAAAATCAGATTGGGCTCGGGTTCATGTGCCAGGTTACCGGAAGAACCCAAAATCCGTGTTATATATATATATATATATATATATATATATATATATATATATATATATATAATATATATATATATGGTGCTAGGGTTAGGGTTTCCCTATGGAGAGCCACCATCAGCCATAGTCGGCCGATCTTGGGACCCAGGAGCCTCCTCATCGAGGAGTGGTGCTCCGACGGATCCTACGCCACAAGATCAAGAGGAGCAAGAAGAGGATGGACCACAGTCATCCGCAATAGACGCAGAGGCGGAGATCTACGGCAAGGAGACATACGGCAAGGACAAGGTGCTCGTCATTGGCAGAATCAATGGCAGCGAACCGCAGACCGGAGAAGGAGTGGAGATGGATGGCGCATAGTGCCAACAATGCTGTCGCCCAACAGTTCATCTTCGCGACAACGCAAGGAAGAAACATGACGATGGCATACGTTCCTGTAATTATGAGAGAAGTCCAATCACAAGAAGCAAACCCACAAGGAGGCAGTAGAGCACAAGTGCTACCACAACCGAAAGAGACACAACCGGACGCCCTTCCCTTGCGAAAAGGCAAAGAGGCTGCTCAAGGTGAAGCACCATGATGCGTGGGCAAATCTTTGTCGCGACAATTCGACCGTCGACAAGAGCCGGATGACATATGTGGCTCCCAAAAAAGTAGATAGAGAAGAACGTGCTTGCTTCAGCGTCGAGGAGATCAAAAACAACTGGATACTGGCAAAACACAATAGTATTGTATGTACTAGGAGACAAGCCTTTTTATGGACAGATTCGTGCCTATGTAGCCAGAGTATGGTGGCCTAAAGGCAGTATGGAATTCTATGCAAGAGAAGATGGATTCTTCTATGTTAAATTTGGGATGAAGGATGACGTTGATCGTATCCTACATGGAGGACCATGGACTTTCGATGGCGTCTTATTATATTGAAAGAATGGCACCAAGGAGTCAAGTGTGAGCGAAAAGTTCTCCACACAGTCCCAGTATGGATACGTTTCCCAGGGCTCCCAATATCCTACTGGAACTCGTCAATGCTCACAAAACTTGCTAACCTTATTGGAAATCCAATCAAGGGAGATGAATCAACAATCTCAAGATCAAGGCTCCAATATGCCAGAGTGTTTGTAGAAATTGAAGCCAAGAAGAGTCTCCCCCGCTCGGTGGTGTATCAAATTCCAACTGGAAAAGTATTCAAGCAAGCTGTTGAATATGAATGGGTCCCCTATATGCACACGTTGCAAGTGTCACGCCCCGATCCCGCTAGGGTCGTTCGTCCTCGCTTTGATCCATGCGGGATCATTTTTCCTGGCTAAGCCGTGATACCGTGCAAGCTTAAGTTATGCTTGCACAAGACTAGTATCTGTACAAAACAACTAGACAAAGCAAAATACACACAGCTTATATAAACCCACATTTGGACACAGAAGCTTTGAAATAAAAATACTTCTTTTATTGATAAACTTGATAGGAATACAAGTACAAAGCTTTGCAAACTCAGATTGCCTTATCTTGGCTACATGATTCTCTTTAAAACTCTCTTTTGAAAACAGTTACAATGCCCTTACATCATATTCCTTTATTACATGCTTGAAATGTAAAGACACCTTCAAAGGAAAAGAAACTTACAACTTGAATGGAAATAAAAGAAGCTTGAGTCAATCCACGAGCTCTACTGGGCTAGACGAGCTTCAGTGTCTCACTTGAAATCCTCATGTCTCCTTGTTTTCTATAAAGGATGCCGACAACGTGGGTCAACACACATCATGTACTGGCGAGCAGCTTTTGGCCGAACTCGCAAATATCTGCACTAAATCAACATGTGGAGCTAATATTTTACTAATGATTTTTCTACTTGTCTAGGTTCTTTTTAACAATTCATAAGAACATGATAGTAGAATATTTCATAAGCAACTTACCATCGCCGACAACCATCCCTGCATAAGACATGTTAGCACAATTTGCATAATGAATAATTCATGTTTCATTCTTGCAGATATTGAAGTTACTATTTTGGATCATGCAGGTGGCCTATCTACATGATGGTCCATAGGGTATTCCCATGATTAGCCGCTGTGATACTTTAGTTCAGCTCGTCGCTAAGGACTCAGATACCGACCCCCATTTTCACATGGAGGCCATAATCTCTCCTAGTCGAGCGGTTCCAGGTGCCCCAGATACCACCCGAGAGACAAATATTCCTTGTGCACAAGTTATCCGAGACCAAATACATGCTCTAGCAGTTCTATCAGATGAGACAGATTTAGACTTATGCACAGATATACGACACATTCATTTGTGCCTTCTTATTCATCTCAACACGTACAAGTTTATCTGTACATGTCTACAGTTTTCAAGCATACTTAGTAACCGAACAGATGATCATTCTTATGGAGCAGATAGAGTAGAAATACATGATCTTGTATTTGATTAAATTCAATTATCTTCTCTTATCTTTTGTTGTTGTGGTATCGTTGATCATAGGGACGAGGCAACAGAGTGGACTAGAGATCATTTTTATTAGGCGTACAGATCAATGTTTGTCGGTTGAAGTAACTCAGCATGATGAATCTTAGTTGAAAGAATGGGGACTTCATGCGCCGTTCACGAACAGTTTACGTGTCACGACCCGTACCCGCTTTTTGGGATACGAGCGTGTGAGCAAGCCAGCTACGTATCAAGCGGACTCCAGCACAACTCGAATACGTAAACGCTGTCTGAACTATGGTAATGTGCCTAATCAAGGTAAGGTAAAACTATATCTCAATCCACAATAAGAATAATAACATGAAAAAATACTATGTCACGATGTCAACGGATAACCAATCAGATACTCAAACCCTCGCCCCTAGTGTGGACTCGCAGGTTTGAACAACTACTAACTCTCGCCCCTAGTGTGGACTGCAGGTTAGCTTCAAGAATCACCCTCGTCGCTGGTGTGGACTCGCAGGTGTGGACAGGTAACTACTAACCCTCGCCCCTAGTATAGACTTACAGGTTAGCTTCAGGAATCAAGGTACAGATAACTACTAACTCTCGTCCCTAGTGTGGACTCGCATGTTAGCTTCAAGAATTCAAGGTATGGCAGTTCCATTATGACTTATTCCTCCTATAACACAATGTGACTCAGTCGAAGTACATGTGATGACACGACACGACTCAGTCAAGATACACGGGAGAACAAATCCAATATGAAATACAAAACTAACTATGAACAAGGACTATATATATACTAGCATGCATATTGTACAAATCATATGTCAATAATCAACTAGTAAAACTAGATAATAATAAGCATATAAATAAACTGTAGAGGGAGGAAGGTATACTTGTCTGGTGGTAGCACGAAGAACCAATAATATACCGTCAACTAGTAAGCCATAAAGTCCAAATCTCACAACTGTCTCCGAAAGATAAAATAGCATTACCAACATTTTCAGAATAGTCAAATTATCTAGGATTGCATGTCCATAAGTCCAATTCTGAACACAGGGACAAACGGTCATTTCGGACCAAAACGATATCCGTCGTTGGACCCGCTTTGCACCGAAAAGCGTGCCGGAGTCAATGGTCTCTAAAGTCGTCTAAGTACATATTTACGGATTCATTTTGATGATACGAGCCCAACCGTATGTCCAATTTTGAATTCTGGGGCCGTGCACGAAATCACCCGTTGAGTCGGATCGTGGGACTCGTAAAATGGCGATCTGATCAACTGTCTCAGAATCAGACCAAATGACATACAGGACCAAAAAATGATACGGTCCTGTTGGCGCAAGTTTCGTCTCGATCTGACGAACGTGCACAAAATAATTGAGAAATTTGCAAAGAGACTAATACGGTAAATTTTGACGGATACGCATCAAATTCGTCGCGCACACGCAACCAATTTGAATTCCGTCAAAGCCCACACGTCCGCGAAGTCGATATGCACCTTTCGATGCTTTCGGTTTGCGACCACATCGCTCGTTTAGTCGGGCGCACGTCGTATCGACGGTAATTCTATGTTTTTGAAAACAGAAATACGTAGTTTTTCTTGATGTTTGAAGATAGATAACTTTGCGTCTATACGATGCAAACAGAAACCGTAAAATAGGTATTAATGTCCTATAGGTTATCTAGGAGGCTGTTCAGGGGGTTTTCCTTAATCGATAATGGATCGACTAGAAACAGTCTTCCAAAACAGGTGTTCGAACTATAAAATCCCATATTCATAAAGTCGTTTTCGTCGAAGTTTGCATCGAATTTTTGAGCAATCCAAAGCTTCTAAATTCAAACTAATTGAAAGGGTTTATAGCCCGATAGGTTGTGAACATATCAGGGAAAATGGTTTGCAAAACAAACATCGTACGCAAAAAAATGAGCGACGAAGTGGCGGCTGCTGCTGTCGTTACTGTTGTTGCATCTGCTATGTCCGGCTGATTGTTGTCGGCCTGCTTCCAGTCGACGGTGGATTGTGGCGCGTGCGGAGGCCAAGCGGGGTCGCCCAGCCTCGAGCGTACCTCTGGGGTGTGGTGGCGCGCGCTTAGGGTTAGGGTTTAGATGATACTCTTCGTGTAGATATATATACAGTCGGTTGTTTTGTTTTGTAACAGGGGGGTCGGCTCATGATGGTTCAGTTGAGTGGATTCGGCTTGGGTTTAATGGGAAAGAAGTTCAGCTGGGCTCGGCTCGATTTGGGCTTCTGGGCTGGGATTTCCTATATATTGTTCAACAATATATTTCTAAGGAAAAGAAAAAGAAAGAAAAAAGGAAAAGTATTTAATATATATATATATATATATAATATATTATATATATATATATATATATATATATATATATATATATATATATAATAATACTCATTAAAAATGGAAAAATCCTCACAACCTATTATAGGGCTATTTATAGAAATATGAATATATAATAATATTTATTTTATATTTAATCCAAAATACCAAACGATATTATTATAAATATATTAACAATATTAATAATAACAACAATTATAACAAACAAGGTAAACCAATAATAGGTATACATACAAATATGGGTTTAGCCTAATTATTCCAAAAATACACAAGGGTAGCTAAAAAAATCATTTAGCATACTTTTAAATATCTTTTGTATATCAAATAATTATTATATATGTATATAATAATAATAATAATTACTTACAAAATATATGTAGTAGAGTATTTAAGGTAAAATTCGTATACACAAAATACATCGACACGAACATCTTTGATCACACTACATGCCTACACGGTCTTGAGCTTGGTTCGGGTCCAGTCCGGTTGGTTTGGCACAACCGGGCCTTCTAAAAGTCAATAATCTAGTTAATAGATATTTAAATCATCTATAGGGTTAGGTCGCAACTTGGCCTGATTTTCCTAGTTAGGACACATTTATGGCTGGGTCTTCCTTGGCATGGCTAATACACTAGTCAAAGTACGCCACTGCACCATCCGTGCCATGATTTCTAGTTTTCTTGTTCTCCAAATCTCAACCATGACTAAGGCCATCTATCTTAATAACTATTTAAATTAAAATATAAAAATTTCCAAAATTCCTATTTAAATCAAGTAAATAATAAAAAAAATTTAAAATTTCGGGAAGAGGAGTTACAAATCTACCCACCTTAAAATAATTTCGTCCTCGAAATTCTAATTCATGAATATACCCAAAATTCAAATTTTTAAAAAAAGTAAGTCCATATTATCATAATCTCCTTAAATTTAATTCCTCAAAAATAGTATATATCATTCTCTAGCAATTTTGTAACTGCGAAACCTCGAGCACTTCTACCCACCTTTGGTCACACTACTCTCAAAGGTATGTCACTAAAAGTTTATAACCTTCCATCTAGTTGCTAGAATCATTACCTGTCACGACCGCACCGCTTTTCGGATACGAGTCTGTGTCCAAGTCTAGCCGACGCCAGTGTCGACGATAGAACGCTGTCTAGTATGCACAAGTCATATAATCTATAAAACTAACATGGCAGTCTAGATCTCATCTGCAGAAATATGATACAATCAACTAACTCCAAATGAGACTGAATAACGAATGATATTATAAATAAAATATCAAGTTTAACAAGAATCCATGTCACGTCTGGTGGACACAAATCCACTACCAATAGACGGAATAAAGTAAAGACATGAAATAAGTAACTGAGAACAAACTGCTAATCAAAGACAACCTCTACTGCAAGGGCACCGTGGTCTGATGCTGGCTCACACCCGCTCGGCAACTCCTGACTCAAACTCGGCTAAACCTGAAGAGATCATCAGGTCTCAGAGGACTAGCAAGATACATAATATACAAGCCTTTCTAACAGTTCATCATGCATGAAAACAATTCGGGATATAAACAGAAAAAGACTAAGCAATCACGATATACGAATATAAGAACAACTACGTATAAATGAATTGGAAGAAAATAAGTGAACACATGTCAAGAGATCAATCAGATACCAAACCCTCGCCCCTAGAGTGGACTCGCAAGTTTGAAACTAATTACTAACCCTCGTCCCTAGTATGGACTCGCAGGTTAGTTCAAGACAATCACCTCGCCCCTAGTGTGGACTCGCAAGTGCAAATAGTCAACCCTCGCCCCTAGTGTGGACTAGCAAGTTGAGAAAATGACAAATAGGAAATAACAGTTCTACTATAGCGCATTCATTCTATGATACGACTCAATCAAGCCCACGTGAGAACACGACCAATAAACCATAAGGCTAACTGTGAACAAGGGCTATATATCAATGGAGTAAACTACTATGATAAATCACATGTCAGCAATAAATGAAAGAGACTGGATAATGAAAGGCAGTGCATATAAATAAAGTTGTAAAGAAAGGCAAGGTATACTTGCATGTGGTCCTGAGCTGCTGGCACGGGTCGAGCACTGAATCAAGTCCAACTAACCTATTAAATAATTTATCATGTCAATAAATAAGTTAAAATCAAGGATAATCTATCTAATTGATCTTTAAGGTTTTGAAGTCTATTCTACCTCAACTATCTTCTTAACTTGGATATATTGGCTTGATTTCCTATTTATATGTTAGCTACTTACCCTTGCTGTGACTTGACTTATCTACCCCTTTAACTTACTTCTATATACTAACCTTAACTCATATCCCATTTAGTCCATGCTAACTTACTTAGTTAAGTTATACTCTAGGCCACAAGTGCCTACTTGGTGTGTTGACACATATATCTCATATCCCTTCCTATATTGGTGACCAATGTGAACTATACTCAAGGTGTTATACAATTACCTCAACAACCATATGAGGTACTGCTACTGCAACCCTTCCTACAAACTTTACTGTTTCTTGAAGTTTACTGCTCAATTCATAATACCAGGTACCTCTATATCCTCATGCTCATATATACAGTGTACCCTCTAATCTTTCTAATGTTGCTATACTACTACACTTTTTCTGATCATATTGCCTACACTTAAACATACCCTTAGCCCCTTCTAACCCAGGTACATAGGGACTATTGTCCTTATCTGCTCCTTGCAACAGGGAAGCATATATCCCCTTTATTAAACTACCAACTCCTCTACCATACCCTTAGAATTCCTGCCATAATTGGTGTTTGTTCATTCTCTTATCTAGAAAAATAGTTTGTTACTTGGTTGGACAATCTCTCCAACCTGTACTATGTCACACCCCGACCCAGAATCACCCGAATCATCGTCCTCGCAGGGGACGTGATACCACACGAGCCTGGAGTTGCGCTCATGCAAGGCAAGATGACAAGTTCTCAAATGGTTATCTTTTGATTCGATATTAACAACGAAAGGAAAACAGAGTATTCGAAACAATTCCCTTTATTGATATCCAAAACTGAGATTTCAAAGGCTTTCGATGGCCTAACAATATATGCCAGATCGGCTACAACACTCAGGTTCACTCTTGCCCACAAAGGATTTCACCGTTCCATACATCATGCCTTCTATATCTCGGTCGCATCAATCCTGTTGTAAGTCCGAGCGTCAAGCGATCGTATGCTTCAATACGCTTCGGTATTCCAAGCCTCAACGCGTTCAGCAACACTTCGCTGCGAGCCATCCATTCCCTGCATATTGCATGAAGCTAGTAGAGGATCAGTACGTTCGTCCTCGCATGTACTGATGCAAAGATCTTCTTTCCAAACTGACATTGTAGTATTTATGTTGAATCACGCAACTTAGCTTATGATCTTGCTATGTTCTCCTTAGGGTCAATTTCATGGCATATTCGAAAGCGTAAAGCATATTAGCATGGTTCGAATTGAAATAGACAAGCAGACAAGCAATCTCATGTTTGATTCGTGGCGCGACTTCTTACCAAGTCGACGTACTCGCCCTTGCACCGACGCAAGGTGAATATGCCTCATTCCTTCCCTGTCATGTTATAAGTGTATCTCTAAGCAGGATCTATATGTGCGGGACACATACGTGCCTACACTTTCAACCCCTCGTTCCTTAGCTATATGAAGGCCGTTGGCGTATCCGCGCCGGAGGAGTTACTTACTTTCTTTTCTTTTCTTCTTTTCTCAAATTTGGTTGGGCTGCCTGACGTTTAACGGGTGGGTTGCGGTCCCACAACCGAAACGTTCCCGCTGCATACCATCATTTGCGGCTTTTCCCATCTACAAGCGACTGATACTCGTCTTAAGGATGTGCGCCTACAAAGATTATTCATTTTCCTCTAAGGCCAAGCGGTTCGAAGGCGCTCCGGCATTTAACCGTTTGGGGGAAACACTCGTGCACAAGTTATTATCATATTTAATCTTAAGTCCATCCCATTCGACCATGCAACGCCCTTATTATTCAAGCAATCAAATTCAAACAACCAAACATAGTCTTGAGTCCGAGACTCAGACTTTATCATCTCGTATTTCTTTCGTTAACTTTTTATGTTCTTACGTTTCGTACTTCGTTTCAATGTTCAATGGCATTATGCCTCAACTCAATGTTCCTCAACCGAACGACCCGAAGGTCTCAAACACCTTTCGAGGCATCATGTCATATCCGACAGTTCTGCCACATTTATGCCACAACTGTATTCTCTTGCAACGAAGCCATCTTTTATTATCTCATGCAAGTAGGCACGTTTCAACCATATTTCTATGTTCTATGCCTTAGTGTTCAATGTTCGTGGCTTGCGCGCTAGGGCGCTCGCATATTGTCTTTCAATGTTCTAGTCTTCTAACTCGTGCGCGAAGGCACGACATGGTTCGTGCACTAAGGCACTCGCCGATTACAGTTATCCCATGTTCTTGCGGCTTGCGCACTGAGGCACTCGCCTTTACGATATCCGATGTTCCATAGCGACTCGTGCATATGATGCACGTTTTATTTTAATTGTTCTAACTTAGTGTTCGACTCACACTACGATTTATCTCTGATCGGACCACCCCCGTGGCGTCAATAAGTTAACTTAGTATACAATGATATAACTTGACTTATCGCATGAAGGAGTAAAAAGAAGAGTCAATCCTCCCACCTTGAGTCGATACGCCTTTGTCGTTTTGCCGAGCCGATGCAGTTCGATTTCATAACTTTATTGCACGGCCACTCTCCTGACTTAGCCATTCGAGCACTTTGTGCTTCATTGAATTATACATCCGATTTGGCTTACCATGCCCAAGTCCCAGTCCGTCGCAAGGCGGTGATTTGGTTTCGCGGACCCCTTACTAAATATGGCAAAAGATCGACCTCTAATATTTTCGTATAACGCCTGTCACTCCCCAGAACCAGAACACTGGAGAGCGGGGGCAGACATAGCCAGCTACGTATAACAAAATGGAATCCACGCCGCTATACGATCACGGCTGTCTAGATATGTGAGGGTTTCACTACAATCCATCAGTCTCTTAAGGTCATAAAGTAGCCTATTGTCTCAATCTCAACCAACTAATAATAGTTACAAGATGTCAGACCACCAAATACACAATAGTAAGGCGCCCCATACATTACATATTCGGAATGATCATGAAGCTAGTCGTTACAAATTGTGAGAACTAGCAAGAGTTCAGTCATACATGATCAACCCCCGGGGCTTGTCAATCATGTTACAGCCCGTAGGCGGACAGTAAGTAAGTACAATCGAGCTAACACTTGCTCGTCGGCTAAACGCCTCAAAAGAATAATTTACAATATTACAGTAGGAGAACAAAAGAAACCTACTCGATGCCCTGGTTACGCCTGGTGACCACCATCGAGCTGGAAAGCAGGGAGATCCTTTGGTGCTGCTCCGGTATCTGGCCATACAAAACCAGCTGGGTCAGACCCTAGAAAGAGCAAGTGCCACAAAGGAGGCTTCACTTAAGAACTAAAAACCAACAAATCATTAGCATTCAATACATAAGAAAACAACAATAAATAACACAGATTGAGGTTTGTGCACTACCAATGCACTTATCCCAATCAGAGAAAATAATTAAGTGAAGCATCATTGACATACGATAACTGGAGAATCATGCTAAATAAAATATCTGGACAATATATAAAGAGAAGACGAAGGTACTATTCCGGAAGCCAGGTTACAATCCTTAAACCAAACAAGGACCGAGATTGTAACCCTTCGCATGAACAGAACTTAGTCTCTGATCATTTATTGCTAAAGGTGCCAATCATTAAGGTGAAAAGGAAAGAGTTCAATGATAAAAGTGACAATGAAGAGTGCAATACGCTAGAGTGACAATAAAGTACAATATCGTTATAGTAACAATCTGGAGTGACAATTATTCAATCATTCTGGTACAATCTTATAATCAACCACTTCTAGACAATACTATACTGGACTAGACTCCATCCAAGCAATCACGGCCAATCATTGCCTACGGCTTTCTACATTAACTAACCAAGGTTATCACAATCCTAGTTACTAGCAAGATGCAATGGGATTACTCCACAACCACAAGCCCTGCAGACCATCCAGGTTACCCGGGTTAAAAGAATTAGAGTTGAATTCAGGTGGGTACATCGTCCAGAAAACGAATGTACCCTTAGGTAGCTTGAAGGGTGCAACACATGATAGTGTGATGGAAATGTGTCCTACTCGACGGCAGGCTACAGATCCCAAGGCGTGCCCAAGTAACGGGATTGCCTGTAGCTGGGAGATCTCTTTATGACTAGTATATTAATCTAGTTATTAGCCTTAGTCCATTTCAATGGGTACTCCTGACCGTGGTACTCAGGAGTCCCCTCCTAGACATGATGCAAGACAGGACTAGATTATTTGTACAAGCACAATCGCCCACGGTGTCCAGAATTAATTATACAGGTCATGTCATGTCAGGTAGCCGTCGCAACAGCTTATCAAGAAAATCATGTCAGATAATCATGTCAAGTGTACGGGTCAAGTGTACGGGTCAGATAATCATCGCAACAGCTTATTTGTACAAGCACAATCGCCCATGCGGCTATTAGGGTCAGGCGCATCAGGCGCATCAGGCGCATGCGGCTGATGGGGAACGGAGCATATGCGGCTGGGTTGAGATGTAGGTCCATGCGGCTGGCGGGAAAGGGGTTCTCATGCGACTGAAAACGGGCCCGGGTTCATGCGGCTCAATAAGGTGGGCGCACATGCGGCTGCATAAGCAAGGGGGCACATGCGGCTAGGTTGACTCAAGGGCGCATGCAGTTGAAGGGGCAGGAGCCTTATGCGGCTGGAAGGAAGTGGGCCTATGCGGCCAGCAGAGAAAGGTTCTCATGCGACAGGCTGAGTCAAGTTTTATACGGCTAAAGGACATCCCTAGTCATGCGGCCAAGTTAGATAGTTCATACGGCTCAGAGTTGCTGGAAATCCATGTGGCCAGGAAGGAATGGGCCTCAGTCATGCGGCTGAGAAGGAATACTTACCGCATGAACTTGTCATACGGCCAAGTCAAGGCAATAGCGCATGCGGATGGAACTGACTTGCCGCATGAATGTTCATGTGGTCAAGTGCTACCATGCGGCTCGGGACTGTGCTTCTTCTCCAAATTTCCGAGAAGAAGTACACCATAAGCCATGGCTTCCAAGTTGCATAACTCTATCATCCGGAGCCTAAATCCGAACTTCCATAGGTCAAAATAGGGCAGAATGAAATGCTCTACAACATAGAACTCTCAAAACTCAGAAATAACAGGATTAAGTAGATCAAAACTCAAGAAATCCGAAAATAATGTAAACTTAGATCTACAAAAATCTAGCCATGGAAATTAGAATTGCCAAGTACTAAAGTATTTTAGAATGTAGTAAAGAAGAGAATGGAGCAATAAAATCAGAGTTCCTCCATGAAGTAAGTTGTACTTGCCTAGATCTCTCTCTCCTCTCTCTGGTAGGTAAGGAAGTAAATAAGGAAGAAGAAGAAGATTAATGAAGAGAGAGAAAGGAGAAGGGGTTAATAAATGGGGATGGTGGTGGTAGGTAGGGGGTTCACCCCTTGGTCCATGATGAACCAAGGCAAAACCAAGCCAAGCCGAACCAACCAAGTCAAGGCCAATAAACTCTCTCTTAGCAATTTAAACCAAAGGAATCATGAAATAAACCAAGCCTCACTAATCCAAAATAAACCAATGAACCACTAAAACCATTTAAACTATTAATGCCAATAAAACCAAGCCAGTGCAAAATAAACCAAGATAACTAATCATGACTAAATAAAATATGGGTCCAAAATACGTATACGTACACTAAATACGTATCACGAATTTGGGACATTACAACGCCCCAGTCCCAAATACTTGAGACTAGATACGTATCATGTCACCTGCATACATACGAAGTCTACTCCAATATATGAAGACTCGTATGTATACATAAGCTGTATAATGTAGTAATCCAAAACAAACTAAATCTCATCCACAATGAAAAGAATAATAGTATAAAATCAACTTGAATATTTATGATACAATCGTTGGACGGAGACAAAGTCCACTACCAACAAGTTTAAATAAGAAAGAAATATACAAATAACTAATTTTGTCGAGCGAAGCAAGTGACGAGTCTAAAAGCAATCATCATGGAGGAAGGAAGACATGGCCTTAGCTAGAGCACATGCAAGCAATCACGAAAATACACCCCCGATAGATCACCAGGTCCTCAGAGGGACATAACAAGACACATAATATCATGCCATAAACTGAATAGTAAGAGCTCAATAGGAAATATACATGCGTAAAGGTTCCTAACCATTATATGTAGAATAATGCACTTTTAGAAGACAACGTTCTACGCAGGAGCTTAGGTGTTCAGCATAGATGGAGAGAGAGAGAGAGAGTGGCAGTAGGCAGCGCTCATAGGAGACACTATCGTCCATGGGCAGAAAATAGCTCTCATACGAGAACTATCGTCCCCGGGGCAGTAAGTATCGCTCATACGAGACACTATCGGCCCAAATCTATGTGTGTACTGAACATGTAGCCCCTACACTGATAATTGTCTCCCCCTCCCCATGATACTATATATGTGTCAACTCCACGATACTGTTTAATCCTTAATAACTGTCATGACTCGCACCCGCTATAAGGGCACGTGCACGTGACAACGCCCAGCCCTTACCGTAAAAACGGCGTGGAACGCTGTAGGTTTTTCTACTCTAAACAGTTTATATATATATATCAAAAACCTGTCGAGAATATGGTCAACTCCGAACGGAGGACAAGCAATGAATATATATGAGTACTCAATCACAACTCTAAGATAACAAAGTAAAGACTGAAAGATAAAGACAACAAGACGATAATAAAATAATAACCTGTTAAGTCCAACACAAGAATATATACAAGTCCAAGTCTCTAAATACAATCTATAATAATAACAGTCTCAAAAGTAGCTGGAGACAAAGTCCAGTACAAACACCTACTCTAACTAAGCAAGTGGTAAGGTCTCGTCAGGCGGAGCTAAGCCCTGCTGGACTAAAGTCTCCAAGTCTAAGCCCACTACGTTATCCGGACCATAGTAGGTAGAATAGTCTCCCTCGTCAGCATCTGTAATATTTGTCAACATATCCTGTCAGGATGGAATAAGTACAATCTACTAACAACAGTTCACAATATATGACAAAAGCTATAAGACTGTAAATAGAGAGTATATACAAAAAAATTATGGAATGTACATGTGAGTATCATGGCAAGGTAAGCTGTAAAACTAGAGCTAGAACAAGGTAAGTAAACTGATCATGTCATGTACAAGAATCAAGAGTCATATATCTAGGTGTGTGAGAACTAGCTGCAATAT
>JANAVB010006599.1:30337571-30372571 GCA_029216955.1 Iris pallida | reverse complement strand
CACGTACTTCAAGCTCTTGTGGTCAGTAAAGATCTCCACACGCTCTCCGTACAGATAGTGTTTCCACAGCTTCAAAGCAAAGATGATCGTTGCCAGCTCTAGATTGTGGGTAGGGTAATTCCTCTCATGAGGACGTAACTGCCTAGATACATAGGCAATTACCTTCCCGTGCTGCTGAAGCACACAACCCAAACCCCGTCTTGAAGCATCACTATAGATCGTATAACCACCAGATCCAGATGGCAGCGTCAAGATAGGAGCTGTAGTCAACCTCGTCTTCAGCTCCTCGAAGGCGGCCTGGCACTCATCGGACCAAACAAACTCTTCGTCCTTCCTGGTAAGGCGGGTCATCGGCTGGGCAATCCTGGAAAAGTCCTGCACGAACCTCCGGTAATAACCTGCCAGACCCAAAAAAATCCGAATCTCTGCTACTGAGCTCGGCGTAGACCAGGACTCCACTGCAGAAATCTTCTTCGGATCCACTGAAATCCCCTCGCCAGAGACAATATGGCCTAGGAACTCTATGCGATCCAAGAAGAACTCGCACTTGGACAGCTTCCCAAACAGCTGCTCCCTCCTGAGAGTGTCCAACACAATCCTCAGGTGCTTCTCGTGCTCCTCTGGTGTCTTCGAATAGATGAGGATGTCATCAATGAAGACCACCACGAACTTGTCAAGGTACTGGTAAAATACCTTGTTCATCAAGTTCATGAATACCGCCGGGGCATTGGTCAACCCAAACGGCATGACGGTATACTCATACTGGCCATAGCGAGTCCGAAAGGCAGTCTTCGAAATGTCATCCTGCTTCACCTTCAGCTGATGGTACCCGGTGCACAAGTCGATCTTCGAGAACACTCTCGCCCCGCTCAACTGGTCGAACAAGTCATCAATCCTTGGCAAAGGATACTTGTTCTTGATGGTAAGGTTGTTGAGCGCCCTGTAATCAATAAACAGACGTACTGTACCATCCTTCTTGGGGACAAAAAGAACTGGCGCACCCCAAGGTGAAGAACTAGATCGAATAAAGCCCCTGTCCTCCAGCTCGTCGACCTGCTTCTTCAGCTCTGCTAACTCGCTATTGTTGATTCTATAGACGTGCTGGGAGATAGGCGCAGCGCCCGGTACTAGGTCTATAGAAAACTCAACATCACGATCTGGCGACATCCCAGGCAGCTCCTCGGGAAAGACATCCAAGAACTCAGCAATGAGTGGATGTGGCAACACCGGCCCTGCCAACAACGCTCCGCAGAATCCATCTCCCTGCTCCACTGCACCCCTGGTGAACTCATACTCCGGCTCTCCCGGCGGCCTAAACAAAATCCTACCCCCTCTGCAGTCGATGCTAGCGTGGTGCGTGCTCAACCAATCCATACCGAGTACCATATCGTAACTCGGAAGTGGCATTACGAGCAAACACGCACTCAGCTCCCGGCCTCTCAAAGAAACTCTCCGCCTCTTGCAAACATTATTAACTAGGATGATGCCATTCCCAGTCATAATCTTGTAAGTCCTACCAAGATACTCAGCAATAATATTGTGCCTAACAGCAAAAAAAAACAGACACAAAACTGTGCGTAGCACCAGAATCAAACAAGGCTAAAGCTGGAAAAGAATCGAACAGAATAGAACCGGCGACTATATCCGTAATTGGCTCCATCTCCTCAGCTGCAAGAGCAAAGGCTCTACCCTGACCACCCCGCTGGTGGTGGTGCTGAACAAACCGCTGCTGCTGGGCCGGAAGGGGACCCCTCTGCTGTACTGCAGGAACTCTCGTCGGTGCCCTCTGAGCTGTACCAGTAACACGAGGGTTCACTGGACACTCCCTCAACTGATGGCCTGCTCCGCCGCAAAAGAGACACACTCCTAGCCTCTTCCGGCAAACCTCTCAGACGTGACCAGGCTTCTTGCAGAAGTGACAAGGAGCCCCATGCTGTGCCTGTCTCGACAGGGTGTGCTGCACCTGTTGCTGAACTGGTGCTCTGGCCTGCACCTGCGGCTGGTGATGCTGGAAAGAATGATACTGAAGCTGAGGGCGCTTAGCAGGACCCGCGCTGCTAGAAGACCCCGAGAAAAGATCACGCTCCCTCTTGGGCTTCAAGCCCCACTCCCGCTCTACCTTGCGGGCCTCTGCGTAGATCTGGGTATACGTCTCATAGAAGGAGGGAATGAGGATCTTGATATCCCAAGTGAGCCCCTCCCTGAAACGGCTTGCCCTGATCTCCGGGTCTCGAACCATGTACTCTGTGTATTGGCTCAGACGGCCGAACTCCGCTGCGTACTCCTCCACAGATAGACTGTCCTGCTGCAGATCCTGGAACTGTCGCACCAGGTCAATCTTGTCCGTGGAGGAGAAGAACTTCTCCTTGAAGAGGAGCTTGAACTCTGCCCAAGTACGGCCCTCTCCAGCTAGGGCTGGCTCATTTCTGAACCAGGTACGCGCAATGTCTAGCAACTGTAAACCTACTGCCTCGACCTTCAGGTCGTCTGCCAGGCGGGAGGCCCTCATCTACCGCTCGATATCCTCGAGCCAATCATCCGCATAGACCACACCCTCGATCCCGCTAAAGTCACGGGGCCCGAGCTTCTTGAAGTCCTGGATATCTCCGTACCTCGGTCGTGTCCCCGAATAAGGAGCCCTCTACTCCACGGCTGCAAGGGCCAACTGATGGGCATCCTCCATGCCCTGACGCATCGTGTCTGTCTGCCTCTGCTGAGCCTCGGCCTGGGCTCTATGAGTCTCCAGCATCTGCTGGAATAAGGTAAGCATTTGCCCCATATCTGTAGGCAGAGGAGGTGGAGGTGGAAGTACGTCTGCAACTGGCGGAGGAATCTGCTGCACAGGAGGGGGAAGAGCACCCCCGACAGCTCCCGACACTACAGGAAGAGCACCCGTAATCCCAGGGACTGACATCGAGGTAGCTGGAGGAGTACCTCCGAGAGCCCCAACAGAAGTCCCATCTGCGGGGGAAGTGACCGGATCCTGCCCGCCAGAGGTGGCAGAAATCTCCATCTCCCCGTGCTCCTCGCCAGGAGAGTGAGTCATAACTATCCTGGAGACAAATTGAAAAGAAGATATCAATATGGCACATGAAGGCAATATCAAAGGAGGACAGCTAGAATGCAATAAATCAATATCAAAGACGGTAAGCAAGATAAGCAAGAAAAGATCCTACTGTGATTGAGCACTCTTAATCTACTACCTCCTATGTGTAACACAGGCTCGTAGTCAACACTCTAAGACGAGTGCCGCCACGACACGTACTAATTGCGACTACAGGACCTGCGTGGGCTACCACTAAAACGTGTCACGACCCGCACCCGCTATAAGGGCACGTGCACGTGACAACGCCCAGCCCTCACCGTAAAAACGGCGTAGAACGCTGTAGGTTTTTTTACTCTAAACAGTTTATATATATCAAAAACCTGTCGAGAATATGGTCAACTCCGAACGGAGGACAAGCAATGAATATATATGAGTACTCAATCACAACTCTAAGATAACAAAGTAAAGACTGAAAGATAAAGACAACAAGACGATAATAAAATAATAACCTGTCAAGTCCAACACAAGAATATATACAAGTCCAAGTCTCTAAATACAATCCATAATAATAACAGTCTCAAAAGTAGCTGGAGACAAAGTCCAGTACAAAGACCTACTCTAACTAAGCATGTGGTAAGGTCTCGTCAGGCGGAGCTAAGCCCTGCTGGACTAAAGTTTCCAAGTCTACGCCCACTACGTCATCCGGACCGTAGTAGGTAGAATAGTGTCCCTCGTCAGCATCTATAATATTTGTCAACATATCCTGTCACGATGGAACGAGTACAATCTACTAACAACAGTTCACAATATATGACAAAAGCTATAAGACTATAAATAGAGAGTATATACAAGAAAATCATGGAAGGTACATGTGAGTATCATGGCAAGGTAAGCTGTAAAACTAGAGCTAGAACAAGGCAAGTAAACTGATCATGTCATATACAAGAATCAAGAGTCATATATCTAGGTGTGTGAGAACTAGCTGCAATATGTGGCCGGCTTGGGAACTTGCACAAAATAGTAACAGGCCTGGCTAATCATACGTGGGGTGTATGCTCAACACTCACAATCAATAGGTGCACAATGGGTGCACAATAGGCTTTGACCACATATTTACACTAATACTTCCCGCCCCCGACTGGTAGGGTGGATCCAAGCAAGACACGTTATGACACGGGATTCTACGAAAAGGGAGCAAGTCTCCTCGAGAATCGGTGTCCATATACTGCACAAGAACTACAAGGGAGCTTGCACAAGATATACCAAGATAACGAGGAATAACATCTCATATCGGGATCCATGAATACCAATCCGTGTGACCAATGTGTCGAGAACAAGCATATCTACACTAATAACATAAATTATAACAATTATCGTAAATTGAAAAAGTGTCAGAGAATGTACTCGCCTGTAATATGGTATGATATGTCAACTGGAGCAAATGCAGCGTCTCGAGGACCTATATAGAACAAGACGTACCAATACTATGTTTAGAAAGTAAAGTCAAATCAATTTAAACCCTATTTAAGTCATTCTAGGTCAAGACACATCAAACTAGACTGTACGAGGTCAACCTAAGTCATATTAGGTCTAGCTAGGTCATACTGGGTCAATGCAAGTCAAACGGAATTAATCTAGGTCGATTTGAGTCAACGGTTGACTTACAGTTGACTTTTGGTCAACTGGTCAACTCTGGTCAACCCTGGTCAACTCTGGTCAACCCTAGATCAATCCTAGGTCAATAGTGACTAATAGTTGACTTTCGGTCAACCACACAAGTTTAATGGAATTTGGGACTAAATTAGGTAAAGTGTTGACCCATAGTTGACTTTTGGTCCAAAAAGTCAACCATGGTCAACCGGGGTCAAGACTAGGTCTAGGCGACTATTTCTAATTATTACCAACCTCTACAATCCATATCCAAAGTCCATCTTAGATTTCAAAACTCATATCTTGGCCGTAGGACAATTCCCTATTATACCTTTTCTAAGGTAAATTCCTAACCTAGGTGGAAACCTAGTTAGCCTACATACGCTTGTTATTTTGACCCAAGCTCCCTAGGATAGTAAGGTACTAGCCTATAGATATATTACATACCAAAATACCTAGGTAAAGTGGACGTCTAGTCCATGATACGGCCCATTACCGATATCTTGAATATTTCAAGATACGCAATGGTACGACACGATACCGGCGCCCTCCGACCCCGATTTCAACTCGGGAGCCTACCCGCAAAATTTAATTCACGTATTCTAGGTCCACACCAAGTTTCGTCGCGATCCGATACTCGGAGCTCAAATTCCCCTTCTAACTCGATTTCCCCTATTTTCTATTTCCCACTTCTACTCTTCTTCTAACTTTTCTTCCTATTCTTCTTCTAATTCCTAACTTCTTTTCCTGCTCTCCTTTCCCTCATTCTCTTCTAATCCTCTTCTCATTCCTAATTCTAATTCTTCTTATTCTTTTCCCTCTTCCTATTCTTACATTCTCTTTCTCTTACTTCTTCCAATCCTTCTAACTTTTCTTCCTATTCCCTCTAACTTCTTCTAATTTCCTAATCTCTCATTCTTCTACTCTACTCTTCATTTCCCTCTCTCTCTCTCTCTCTCTCTCTCTCTCTCTATATATATATATATATATATATATACATACATATATATATAGATAGGGGGGGTTAAGGGGTAAAGGGGCTAGGGGGGTTTAAGCCACAGCAGCTGCTGTGGCTGCTGTTACTGCCACTGCTTGCTGCTTCTCCTGCTGCTGCACATGCTGCTGCTGCTGCTGCTGCCATCTATTCTTCTTCTTCTTCTCACTTCCTCTCCTCTCATCTATCTATCTCTCTCTCTCTCTCTCTATATATATATATATATATATATATATATATATATATATATATATATATATATATATATATATATATAGATATTCTCCTATCCATCTAAATATATATATCTATAGACACACAAACATCCTCATATCTACATATATATAGACATACATACACTCACATATATATGTATATAAATACACACACACATATTTATATATATATACACATATACCCACACACACTCTCACAACACATACACACACATACAAATACTCATACACTCACAAACACACACTCTCCATACCACTCTCACACCACTCTCTACACACACTAACACAAATATATATATATATATATATATATATATATATATATATATACATATATACATCCCACTCTAATTAGAAAACTCCTAATTAATCCTCTAACCTAGATTTTTAGGAAACCTACAATTTTCTATGGGCAAAGTGTAGAGAATCCTCTTCTCTACACTTATTGTGAAAGCAATAAATGGAAAAGGAGAATAAATGGAGAATTAATTTCATACCTAAAGGTTCTTGGAGAGAGAGAGGGAGCTTGGAAAGAAAAAGAGATTTTTGAAAGAGAGAGATAGAGATTTCTTAATGGAGAAGAAAGAGGGGGGGGGGGGGGGGGGGGGGGGGGGGGGGGGGGGGGGGGGGGGGGGGGGGGGGGGGGCTCTACTCATGGCCGGCCATGGTGGGAGGGTTATTGGGTTTGGGTAGGATCCAATAACCCTCCACCCATTAGACTTGGTTTAGGTTTGGTTTGTTTCGGTTTGGTTCGGTTTGTTTCTAATTAACCAATTAAGCTCTAAAATGACAAATTAAGCCATGGAAAATTAGGTTTCTGATTTCTAGCCTAATTAGGATAGTATTTGGGCTAAGCCCAGCTAGTATGTGGGTCCCACTAGGGTCCAGGCTACCCGGGTCTCCAATTTGAGTCCGAATTGGATAAAAATCCAAACCAAACTAAATAAATCCCAAAAAATCATATAAAATAAATAAAAATTCCCAAAAATTATAAAACTTGAAAAATGATGAAAATATCTCTAATTTGAAAACTGGGGGTGACAATAACTGCCAAGTCTTCTACACAAATCTATTAGCAGTTATTTCTACGCATGCGCACGGGAGATTAGCCCACACGAAAGTGACCTCTATATGATACTCACAACTCTCACACACAACTCGTGTACAATCGTGACAAGTCAATGAGACACACTAAATTTGACGGTAGTTTCTTAACTCTAAGCCAATTGTATAAAATATAGTAATTTGCATCTACATATAATTTAGAAAAAAACAACTTGAAAATAAATAAAACATGCATGATATTGAGCAAGAAATTTAAACAGTAAAGGCAAGGTGTCTTGCCTGGTGTGTCGCCTAGTGTGGTACGGTGTTCTCTGACATGTCTCAATAGCCCAATAGCCATGGTCGACGTAATGGTCCAAAATCGCGAGAGAATAGGAACATGTGATTAGTCATGATCAACGACGAAAATAGGAGGAATTTAGGAGCAACTGAATATTTATACTAGTTTTAGAAATTATTCCTTTATTTTTTTGAAGACTAATTTTATTAGAAAATATTTTACACAAATACGTGAAACTCAATAATACGTTTTTAGGAAAATCTAAGTTCATTAGAATAGAATTTTCTAGTTTAGAAGCTATATTTTTACTAGTAAAAATAAGTTAGTTAAATATTGGGAATACTAGAAATCATCGACAACTTTGAAAAGCACCTTTCCTATTAGTTAAAAATATTTTAGGATACATCTTCGAAAAGCAATAAAATGGCCTGTGGACTAAAATTCCACGTTTTTAAAAATAACGCAATTATTAATAATAATATTGACATATATATATATATATATATATATATATATATATATATATATATATATATATATATATATATATATATATATAATATCTCGAATTCCTAAAATAATGTAATTATTAATACTAAAATAACACTAATAATATTAATAATAATACCCATATCATATATAAAGGAAATATCATTTCAAATAATAATAAAACTGAAAATAATAAATATAATAGTAATAAGTAATACTTATAATAATAATAATAATAATAATAATAATAATAATAAATAATAATAAATAATATAATAAAAAACAACTTAAACAGCATCTTTCCTAATTTCTTATTCGGCAAGGGAGAGAGATGGGAAGAGGAGGAAAATGGTCGAGAGGGGTTTCTCACCTCGGTGGCTCCAGCTGGTGGCCGACGAAGATGCAGACGGCCGGATGTAGGCGAGGTGCGGCCACGCGGGGAGCAGTCACCCGGTCGGTGGAGGCGGCCGACCGGAGAGGGTGTGAAACCCAGTTTTTGGATTTGTAATTTATTATTATTATTATGTAATATTACTACTATTATTATTATTGGGTTCGAAATTATTTTTCAAAATAATAATTTGGATTTTTGCTTGCGAGACCCGAGCCTGGACCAGTCCGACCCCGAGTCCGGATACCAACCCCGAATTTGTTTCAGACCCCGTTTTTCCGAAACCCGATTCAGTCCCAAACCCATCCTTACTTCCTTCTTTTAATTTCTGATTATTAAATACTTATATTTATATAAAAAAATAATAAAATCCTATTTTTAATTCCCTCGCCTGGTCACCCCACGACCAGGCCACACACACACGAACCCCCTCTTTTCCCTCCACTCTCCCTTATTTCTCCCACCAGCATTTTCCTCCTCCACAAGTTCCTATTCTTCTCTCCTTCATTCTCTAACAGCTCTTTCTATACAAACATTAAACCCACCAACAACACTTCTCAAGCACAACACCCCCTCACTTTATTTCTATCCCATTCTCAAACCCTTTCCCCTAACTCCTTCAGACCTGATCTCCCGAGCTTCCGAGCTCCCGTGACCCCGACGGCCAACGCCGACCCCGATCTCCGCGAGCGCGCCGCCCGCGGCTCCGCCCACCTCCCCGCAGCCGTGCCCTCCGGCTCCCCAACCCGGCGGACTCCCTAGCGTGCCCCGACTTCCCCTGTCGGACCCACTTACGCGCGCCCCTTGGCTGCCCTAGCTCCGACGCGCCCGCCCCGGCGACCTCACCCCCAGCCGCCCAGCTCCGGACAGCTCGCCGCCAGCCGGATCCCGACCCCGGTCGGCCCCCTCGCCCGCGTCCGCCGGTTTCTCCACGCCAGCGCCCGCACTCCGGCGCACCCCCAGCCGGCCGACCTCCTCCGGCGCTGTCCTACGCTCCGGCCGGTCAGTACCCTCTGCCCCGGTTCTCGCGAGCTTCCGTACCCCCGCTGTTCTGAACAGCGCTGTCCGCGGGTTTCTCGACCTGCTGTCAGTACATTTTTGTGCTCGGATCCCGCTGTCCAGCACAGCCGTACCCCGGCGAGGCGCTGTCCCGAGCCGATCCACTGTCCGCGAATTTCTTTTCTTCTTTATTATCATCTGAGAGCTCTAGTCGAGCAACCCAAGGTATAATTCCGGTCTCGTTCCATGTTTCGGTAGTCGATGATGAGAATTGGTCCCCGATTCCCTCCCGGAAATTCGGTTTTAGAGCGACGTAGTAACTTCGAATTTTTTCGGAGACATTTCTGTGATGTTCTGTGTTTATTTCGAATTTTTTCGAAAGGTATTTTTCTGGATTTTTGGGTGCTGTGGTTTTCGATTTTATTTCGGGATTTTTCGATTTATATTTCGGGTTCCGATTAAGCTTCGAAAATTATTCTATGAATTTAATTTTGTGTAAAAATGGTTTGGAAGTTAATTTCTGGGTGTTCCCTGGTTTGGGACTTTTATTATGGGTGTTTCGGCGCATTTTTCCAGTTTTGGGTTATCCCGAATATAGAGGGAATGCTGCCCAAATTTTTATAAATTTCATAAATGAGTTTTAAATTGGTTTTCGGAAAAATTTATTAAATAGATTTTTGGGCGATGACCATACCGGTCCGTGGGCCCTAGCGAAATACAAACGAAACCGGTTTTACCCGGACGTTGAGGCATTAGCTAACTGTGACGATTGGACCAAGTCTGAGACTTACTTTATTATCATATTTTACAATTAAAATATAATTTGGAACTTGCTACTGGTTTATAGTATTTTGAGTGCAGGGCCTCGGCCTTCTGAACGGACCGCTTCCCGGCGTTCAGAACTCACCAGCAAACTCTAAATTTATTTAATTTATGTAAAGTTTGTTAGGGCATAAGCCCAGTTTTCTACTTTATTTCGCTGTGGACTTGTATTGTGTAGATTAGGATTTTTTATTTTCTGGTTGGTTTTATTCTTCGTAATTAGGCGCTTCGTAACAAAATGACTATTAAATATTTTGTATAAATTAATAAGTATTTTTACGATAAAATAACTTGAATAAAATATTGATAGTTAACAAAATCTACGTTTTATCATTGAAAGAAAATGTAGTTTTATACGTATAATATTAAAAATACAAAGTTTTGTGAATTAACCGGTAACGACAATTTTTCCAAGTCAACCAGAAACTGGCTATCCAACTAAATGAGAACCAACGTAGTACGCGTCGTAAACCGTTAGCAGTAGATTAAATAAACAACTTAAAACTTGACTAGGACCTGCTACTAGAAATTGCAACTAGCACACCTAGAATGGTCTCAATATTGGTTCTAAGTCAAGTTCTCCAGCTGTAGGATCTCGGAGACGAACCTAGCATCTTCCCGGAACCAATACCGTTTCCAGTCATAAACAAAAGGCAAGTACATTTTGTGTTAGTTTACAATTATTTAGTAATCGTTTTATTGCAAGTTTAAACCACGATGCAATACGGAACTCTCTCTGAGAGCATTGACTGATTGACTGTTGGGTACTAGGGGAGTAGTGTAATGAGTATGACCACATCCAAAGTAGCATTATAACTGTATTAGCTTACCCCTCATACACACGGGGATAAGCCATATCATTTACTGTACAACCCAATCCGGTCATATTCATTGCCTATTCACATCACAATATTTTAACTGCTGGAGAACTGTTTATTTTAAATTGTTTAAAAGTGCATAACACTATTATTATTTTAATTGTTAGATTATCATGAATTGTACTTTGCTCCCTCCTGACTGGAGATAACATTTTTAGAGGATTTTGAGGATGCTGAGCTGTTATACAACAGTTATTATGACCCAGTTCTGTACCCTGTGGTATTGCCAGAGTCCCCATTGGAGGATGCAGGACCTGAGGCCGACGAGCCGAACACTTAGCTAGATTTTTCCTGTTTCCAGTTTTGTTGTTTGGAATTTTTGTTAATTTGAATTCAGTATTCATTTCAGTTCTTTTACTTTCTAGTTGTATTTATTCAAATGTTGAATAAAGTTTTAAATTCTCGAATATTCAGTTGTGACAAATGTAAAGATGTTGTTGTGATTACCTGCTTATGGAACAGCTTATTGCCGCCGTCTCACAACGGTGCAGGCTGGGCATGATCCTGTTCGACCCAATTATTTGGGATCGGGTCGTGACATGTTTTAGTGGTGGCCCATGCAGGTCGAAACAATAACTTAGAAAAATATACCTAGAAACAATTAGAATACTAGAACATCAATTTGTCATGACATATGACCGAAATATATATTATAAGTAAATATTTTTGTTTGCTATAGACTGGTAGGCTACCTTGCTTGTGTTTGCAACCAAAACTTTCCAGAGTACGGCCAAAGGAAAGACCACTCGTTCCGGCCCTGCTGGCGAAGAGGTCCATCATCGGTCATACTTGGACCCATACCCATCTTTGAGACTATAACTGCCCTATTACTATCTTAGGCCACAAATTCTTAGTACCCTTACTTGTGATGCCCTTGACCAACTATGATGTAGTCCTAGGGATGGACTGGTTAAGTGAGCAGCATGCGCTGTTAGATTGTCATAGAGGATGTGTAATCTTCAGCCCACCAGGAGAACCGGAGTTTGAAATCTCTCGAGCTCCGGAAGACATGACGAGTGTTACCTACTCCTCTATTACCGAAGAACCCGGGCCTCCTCACCCTATTATAGCGGAATTCATGGACGTCTTTCCAGATAGTCTTCCAGGATTACCGCCAGATCGAGGTATGGAATTCACCATCGATCTAGTACCCGGCTCTTCCCCTATTCCTCGGGGATGCTACAGATTCAATCCTAAGGAGGTAAAGGAGATGAAGGACCAGATTGGCGAACTGAAGGCACAAGGATTTATCAGAGACCGGGCTTCACCCTGGGGAGCACCAGTTTTGTTCGTGTCTAAGAAGGATGGAACCGTACGGATGTGCATTGATTACCGGGCGCTGAACAACATCACCATCAAGAAAAAGTACCCTCTGCCCCGGATCAATGACCTATTGATCAACTGAGTGGAGCCAAGGTATTTTTGAAGATAGATCTCAGATCAGGTTACCACCAAATCAAGGTCAGGAAGGAGGATATCCCGGAAACGGCATTCAACACCAAGTATGGGCAATTTGAATTCTTGGTCATGCCGTTTGGACTGACGAATGCTCCTGCGGTATTCATGAATCTCATGAACAATGTCACGCCCCAGAACCAGAATACTGGAGAGCGGGGGACAGACACAGCCAGCTACGTACATTGAAGTGAATCTCACATCGCAATACGGTCACGGTTGTCTAGATGCATGAGGGTTTACTACAAGTCATCAGTCTCTTAAGGTCAATAACAAGCCTAGTGTCTCAATCTCAAGCAACAAGTAGATATAACAAGATGGTAGATCATCAGACATATAAAGTAAGGCGTCCCATACATTACATATTCAGATGATCATGAAGCTAGTCATACAAAATACGAAGACTAGCAAGAGTTTAAGTCATACATGATCAACCCTAGGATTTGTCAATCATGCTACAGCCCGTAGGCAGACAGTAAATAAAGTTGCAAACGAGCTAACACTTGCTCGGCGGCTAAAACGCCTCAAAAGAGTATTTTTAAAAGGGAGTGGGAGAGCAAAATAAAACCCACTCGTTGCCGGTATTCCTTCTAGTGTTCACCATCTGGCAGGAAGGTTGGGAGATCCTTGGTAGCTGCTCCGAAATCTGGCCATACAAAACCAGCTGGGTCAGACCCCAGAAAGAGCAAGTGCCACAAAGGAGGCTTCACTTAAGAACTAAAACCAGCATGTCAGCACATAAATCATAGATGAAATAACATAAGACATGAGTTAAAGAAAACATGATGATAAACGATAAGATAACTAAAGGACTATTTCGGTAACCAAGTTACAACCCGTAAACCAAACAAGGACCGGGGTTGTAACCCTTCACCTGAACAGAACATAGCCTCGAACCAATTATCGATAAAGTAAAGCATAAACAAGCATGTCCGGAGATATCCATGTACCGGATTTGGGCAAGACTAGACAAGATAGGACTCCATCCATCATTCACGGCCAAGCAAGGAGTACGGCTTGATACTTAACTAACTAGGGTTATCACAAGCTTAGTTACTAGCAAGATGCAATGAGGTACGCCTACGGCCACAAGCCCTGCAGACTATCCAGGTTATCCAGACGCAAGGTTCAAGCTTAGAGTTATCATACCTTGTAAGGTGACTTGGATGCAACACATGGCAGTATGCATAGTAATTGTTTCATGTAGTGCCCCACATAACAGTGAGCTGGAAATGTGCCCTACTCGTCGGCAGGCTACAAGTCCATCAAGGAAGGCGCCCAGATAACGGGATTGCTTGTAGCCGGAATACCTCTCTATATGCTCTACTTGATCAATCTAGTCATTAAACTAGTCAGATTTGGTATGAATCCCTGACCGTGGTAACCAGGGATACATGTCCTAGACAAGATGCGAGACAAGACTGGTTGCTTATACAGGCATATTCAATACAATCACCCACGGTGTCAAGAATTCACTTAGCATGTCAGGTTAGCCGTCGCAACAGCGTATCAAGGTTATCATGTCAAGATTACTTGTCAAGGGTGCACTACGGCGGGTCGCCATCATGTCATGTTACTTATCAAGATTACTTATCAAGGCAAGGGTGCGTCACGACGGACCACCATCAAGAACTATCATGTCAAATTACTTGTCGAGAGTGCACCACGGCGGGTCACTAATCATGCAATTCCATCAGTAAGCCTTGTTCCGATTAACATTCATAAATACTGTTATGATCATATCGGGTTCATGTCAAGTTTACATCAAAGGTGTAAGGATATAAAATGGCTGCAAATTCATAAAAGGGGAATATGGGGACATAAGGCACCCAAGGGGGAGCAAGGGGTAGCGTACGCTCAGGACAGCATACGCAAGGGGCATGCGTACGCTCAGGCCAGTGCACGCTCAAGTCTGCGTACGCTCAGGCCATGGCACGCTCAAGTCTGCGTACACTCAGGCCAGGGCACGCTCAAGTCTGCGTACGCTCAGGCCAGGGCACGCTCAAGTCTGCGTACGCTCAGGCCAGGGCACGCTCAAGTCTGCGTACGCAAGAGACACGCTTTCAACAGGAAGCATACCCAAGTCTGCGTACGCAAGAGACACGCTTCCAACATGAAGCGTACCCAAGTCTGCGTACGCTGCGCTAAAGAGCGCGCGCAGCTCAGTGGCGTAAGCTAAAAAGCTCGGCACACTGCTCACTGTCTTCTCCAAACCAGCAAGAACTTCATGGTTAAACCCAAAGCTTCAAAAGTTCATAACTTGGTCAAAACAAGTCCAAATCTAACTTTTCAAAGATCAAAATTGGGTAGAAGAAAATTTTCCACCACATGGAACCATCAAAACTTGAAAACAAAGAAGTTTGATAGATCAAAACCACCAAATCTAAAAAATAACTAATTTCTAGATCTACAAGATTTAAAGCCTCAAAATGGAAAATGACAAGTTCTAATGTGTCTTAGAAACATGAGGAGAAGTTAATGGAACAATAAAATGGCTCACTTGGAAGCAAGTTGCACTTGCCTATGGTGTGGAGTTGGGTGGAGGAAGAAGAAGAAGAAATTAATGGAGAAAGTAATGAGAGAGAGAGTGTTGGTAGAGTTTTTAATGAGGGTGGGATGTGGTGTGTTGAGGGTGGAGCATAGGCTAAGGTGTTCCAATACACATTAAACCAAACCAAACCAACCCAAACCAATTAAAACCGAGCCATGTCAAAACCCAAAATACGAGAATACCGAAATTCCACAAGTTAAAAAAATAAAAATGCCCAAAAATCCAATACGAGTATAAATACGAAATACGGAAAATACAAAAATGAGGGTGACAACTCTACCCACCTTAAAAGAATTCCGTCCTCGAATTTAATCAAGAGGCTAGAGATGTCGAGCAAGCTATAACAATTGCAGACAATACAGAACTAGTAGTCAATCAAGCAATCATTCATGCAAGCAAAAAACTTAAGCATAAGGCATAAGAAGACATTACACCTTACGAGTCAAACAGGTCGGGATATCGCGATCGGATATCATCCTCACGCTCTCAGTTGACTCACCCAAAGAGTGATGACCCCAAGCAACACGGACTAACTTGATAGTCTTGTTCTTGAGTATCTTCTCCCTCCGGTCCAATATGGATACGGGTCTCTCCTCATACGAAAGGTTGGTACCAACAACCAGTTCTGAATGATCAAGACATGACTCAGATCCGGGATATACCGTCATAATTGGGATATATGAAAGACATCATGTACCTCACGTAACGACGGCGGAAGAACGAGACGATAGGAAACATCATCTACTCGCTCTAGAATATCAAACGGTCCTATAACCTAGGACTGAGCTTTCCCGTACGCCGAATCGAATGACGCTACGGGTAGGCGAGATCCTAAGGAATACGTGGTCGCCGACAAAAAATTCAAGGGGACGTCGATGAGAATCGGCCCAATGACGCTGGCGATCTTGGGCAACTCGAAGATGATCTCTGACTCGTCTGACCACCTCAATAGTCCGTCACCATCTCTGGTCCAAGCATTTGCCTCTCACCGATATCGTCCCAAGCTAAAGGAGATCTGTACTTCCTGCCGTACAAGGCCTCGAAAGGTGCCATCTGGATACTAGCCTGAAAATTGTTATTGTACGAGAACTCTACGAGATGCAGGTGATCTTCTCACGAACCACCGAAGTCGAGTGTACATGACCGTAGCATGTCTTCAAGAGTCTGGATCGTGCGTTCTGACTGACCATCTGTCTGCGGATGGTAGGCTGAACTGAACTTGAGACGAGTCCCCAAACTCTCTTGAAGACTCTGCCAAAAGTACGAGGTGAATCTTGAATCTCTGTCAGACACAATACTGACTGGCACTCCATGTAATCTGACTATCTGCCTGAGGTACATCTCTGTAAGCTGATCCGTCGACTGACCGATTCTGAAAGGAAGAAAATGAGCTACCTTCGTGAGACGATCAACTATAACCCAGATGGCATCCCTCCCAGCTGGGGATCTAGGTAATCCAGTTACAAAATCTATGGTAATGTGCTCCCATTTCCATTCCGGGATCGATAAAGGTTAAAAAGTCCCGCTGGTCTCTGATGTTCGGCCTTAACTTGTTGACAAACTAAACAACGAGAGACAAACCGGGCTATCTCCCTCTTCATGCTATTCCACCAAAAATGCTGCCGAATATCACGATACATCTTCGTACCGCCGGGGTGAATGGAATACTGAGAACTGTGGGCTTTTGCCATGATCTCCTGTCGGATATCACCACTAGGTACACAAAGACGCCTCCCATGTCAGAGTGTACCATCTTCATGAATGCATAACTCTGATCTCTGTTCTGCCACACATTCTGTCCTAAGTCGCTGAAGCTTAGAGTCCGTGGACTGAGCTAACTTGATCCTCTCAACTAGGCTGGACTGAACTTGCATACTGGCCATCAATGCCATACTGGAAGGAAGAACAACTTCAATACCTATCCTCTGAAGATCTGCTAACAACTCTGGCTGCGCCGTTAGAAAATAACTCCGGCTCCTGCTCAATGCATCTGCTACCACGTTGGCCTTCCCAGGATGATAATGCAAGCTGATGTCATAATCCATAAGTAGCTCTAGCCATCTCCTCTGATGCATATTAAGATCCTTCTGGGTAAACACATACTTCAGACTCTTGTGGTCGGTGAAAATCTCCACCCGATCTCCATACAAATAATGTCTCCAAAGTTTTAATGCAAAAACTACGGCTGCTAACTCCAGGTCATGGGTTGGGTAATTCCTCTCATGGTCACGAAGTTGACGTGACGTATAAGCGACTACCTTACCATGCTGCATCAGGACACATCCTAATCCCTTGTCGGATGCGTCGTAATAAACTGAAAATCTCCCGTCCCGTCGGAAAGAGTGAGAATGGGGGCCGTCATCAATCTCTGCTTCAGCTTCTGTAAACTCTGATACTCTGCTGTCCAAGCAAACTGTACATTCTTACGGGTCAACTGCGTCAGTGGTGCTGAAATTCGAGCAAAGTCTGACACAAAGCGTCGGTAATAGCCGGCCAATCCGAAGAAACTCCGAACTTCCGCAACGGTGCTAGGTACTGGCCAAGTCTCTATAGCCACTATCTTCTGGGGATCAACTTCCACTCCACCTCTGGTGATGATATACCCAAGTACGAGATACGATCCAACCAAAACTCGCACTTACTGAACTTCGCGTACAACTGGTGCTCCCTGAGAATCTGAAGAACTACACGAAGATGCTGCTCATGCTCTGCCTCGTTCTTGCTATAGACCAAGATGTCGTCTATGAACACTATCACGAACTGGTCCAAATATGGCATAAAGATACGATTCATGAGGTCCATGAATACAGCCGGCGCATTGGTCGCTCCAAATGGCATAACAAGGAACTCCCAATGTCCATACCTAGACCTGAATGCTGTCTTCGGGATGTCCTACTCTCTGACTCTGATATGATGGTACCCTGACCGCAAGTCAATCTTCGAGAATACTGCCGCTCCCTTGAGCTATCAAATAAATCATCTATCCTTGGTAAAGGATATCTGTTCTTAATGGTTACAGAGTTCAAGGTACGATAATCAACACATAATCTTGATGTACCATCCTTCTTCTTCACAAGAAGCATCGGAGCTCCCCAAGGTGATCCGCTAGCACGAATGAATCCTTGGTTCTAAGTTCTTCAATCATCTTGTATAGGACCTCCAACTCTGATGGTGCCATCCTATAGACTCTCTCTGACACTGGTGCCGTCCCTGGAATCAAATTGATAGTGAATTTTATCTCTCTCTAGGGGCATGCCTGGAAGCTCTCGGGAAATACGTCAGGAAATTCTTCTACAACTCTAGAAAACTGAACTGCTGCTGCTATGGCCATCCGCAATGCTGGGGAAGAAGGTTCTACTCCGCTCGAGAAAATGAAAACTCTGGCTCACCGGGAACACTAAAAATATCTTGTCGACATGGCAATCTATACTAGCATACTGGTCCCTCAACCAATCCATTCCTAGGACCACGTCATAATCGGCCATCGGAAACTCTGTCAACCTAGCGGGAAACTCTCTACCGCTGACTACGATTCGACAGAAAAACCCTATCTACATCCACAAGTCCGTTACCAGTAAGTATATTAAGCCTTACTAATAATCTCGGGCTCCAGTCCTATCCGTGTCGTGAATCGTGCAGACATAAATGATGTAATACACCTGAATCAAATAATACTGATGCAGGAAAAGAGTTGACGAGAATGGTACCTGCCACCACCTCACCTGATGCCAACTCCTCCTCTACGGTCAAAGCCATCGCTTGACCGTGCCCTCTGGGTGCTGGTCCCCTCTGCTGGAAACCTCTCTGGCGGTTCTGAACCTGAGCTTGGACCTGGGCATACTGCTGCGGTCGCTGCTGCTGGAATGCCTGAGCCTGAGGCGGCAAAGGTCTCGGAGGCTGATACTGCTGCTGCTGCACTGGTGCTGGTCCCCTCACTGAGGGACTAGTCTGGGCCGATAAGGATGAACCGGCTCTCTGTGGGCAGGACCCTATCATGTGATCCGGTGCCCCACAAGCCAAACACAATCCTTGTGCTCGGCGACATTCTGACACTACATGCCCTGGCTTCCCACAATGAGTGCAGCCCATTGTGGAAGACTGCCTCCGCTTCTGCTGCTGAGGATACGTCGGAGTCGAATGCTGAACCGATATACTGATGCTGCCCTCCTCGGAGCTCCAATGGTCAAGGCCCTAGCTGCCGGGACTGGGACTGAAGACTGGATCATCTGACCATGGGACCGCTTCCGTCCTCCAGTTCTGTCTACAATTCTCTGCGAGGTATACTCATGCCTCTTAGCTGCCCGCAAAATAGCATCAAAGGTCTGATGCTCAAACTGCTCCACTGCTAGAATGATCTCTAGGTGGAGTCCCTGCTGGAACCGCTGCGCTCGATCAAACTCGGTTGCCACCAAAGTGGGAGCAAACCGACTCAGTCTTGAAAACTCGGCCGCATATCCATCGACCGTCCTGCTCATCTGCCTGAGATTGGTGAACTTCGTCTGTAGGTCATGCCGAGCCACAGCATCGAAGTACTTGATCTGAAACTTGTCACTGAATACCGCCCACAGAATAGGCGTTACCAAACCAACTGCTATCATCGCCCACCAGGTACGGGCTAGGTCCAATAACTATAGACGTACCACAGCTACCTTCTCTCCTTCTGGAGTCTTGGCTGCATCTAAGATAATCTCAATGTCCTGGAGCCACGCATCGGCTGCAATAGCGTCTTCACTCCCATCAAAGAAGGGAGGGTTGAGGTACTTGAAACTGCTAGCCGTACTGTTCCCTTGATAACCAACACGGCCCATGGCATCCTGTACTGCCTGGTGCAGGGCATTGCCCCGACGATCTTGAGATGCAAGCAATGTCCTGATGAGACCCACCAAGGTGCCATCGTCAGGCTCTGCAGGCTGGACTGGCTGAGCTGGGGGCTCGGGGTCCTCGGAATGCATGACTCGGTAGGCCACTCCAGAGTGCTGGGCTTGGTCTCCAGGTTGCTGCTGGTCCACTGGAGGTGCTCCGTCTTGCTGATCGGTAGAACCAGGAACAATGCCGCTGATGGAAACGACATAGGGAACAATAAGAAAGGACCATGATAGATCGAAATATAAACATGTGATCAGGTCAAGGATTCTGAAAGATCAGAAGGCACGAGTAGAGATCAAAGGCGAGTGCTGATTGAGACATCTATCCGGTAAAACCCTCACACATCTTGATCTACAAGACCTGCATGGGCCACCACTTAAACCGTGTCATGCCCCAGAACCAGAATACTGGAGAGCGGGGAACAGACACAGCCCGCTACGTACATTGAAGTGAGTCTCACATCGCAATATGGTCACGGCTGTCTAGATGTATGAGGGTTTACTACAAGCCATCAGTCTCTTAAGGTCAATAACAAGCCTAGTGTCTCAATCTCAAGCAACAAGTAGATATAACAAGATGGTAGATCATCAGACATACAAAGTAAGGCGTCTCATATATTACATATTCAGATGATCATGAAGCTAGTCATACAAAATACGAAGACTAGCAAGAGTTTAAGTCATACATGATCAACCTTAGGATTTGTCAATCATGCTACAGCCCGTAGGCAGACAGTAAATAAAGTTGCAAACGAGCTAACACTTGCTCGGCGGCTAAACGCCTCAAAAGAGTATTTTTACAAGGGAATGGGAGAGCAAAATAAAACCACTCGTTGCCGGGATTTTTTCTAGTGTTCACCATCTGGCAGGAAGGTTGGGAGATCCTTGGTAGCTGCTCCGAAATCTGGCCATACAAAACCAGCTGGGTCAGACCCCAGAAAGAGCAAGTGCCACAAAGGAGGCTTCACTTAAGAACTAAAACCAACATGTCAGCACATAAATCATAGATAAATAACATAAGACATGAGTTAAAGAAAACATGATAAACGATAAGATACACTACCAAAATAACCAACTTTAGCGACGGCCACATCCGTCGCGAATCCGTCGGTAACATAAATTACCGACGTATAGCGACGGATATTTGATGAAAATGGCCGTCGGAAAATACGTCGTCGCTAAAATTTGTCCGTCGCTAAGCCGTCGGACAAATGATTAACCGACGGACTAGCGACTGATTACCGACGGTTGCCTTTCAACGGATTAGCGACGGATTAGCGACTTGTTCCCGTCGGTTTACATGCCATATAATATTAAAATATCCGTCGCTAAGCCATCGTAAATAGGTCGGTAAAAGCGTATCAGAGGTTCCTGATACGCAAAATCAGTCGCTATTCCGTCGCCATTCCGTCGTTAACCTCGACGTTATAGCGACGGATTAGCGACGGGTAGGGCGTCGGCCTGGTTCTGGAAAGCTTCCATAATTCCAGAACCATGTCGACGGATAATGGGTCGCTAAGCCGTCGCTAGTCCGTCGTCATCCTCGATAGATTAGCGACGGATTAGCGACCCATTATCCGTCGCTAAGTCTCTGGAAACCTACCATATTTCCAGAACCATGTCGACGGATTTGCCGTCGCTAGGTAGTCGACATTCCGTCGCTAATATTAATCGTACCCAGTTAGCGACGGATTGTCCGTCGCTCGTCCGTCGGTAACTGCAAATATTATAACCCAGTTAGCGACAGATTTTCCGTCGCTAGTTAATCGCTCATCGGTCGCTAAAAAGATATATCCGTCGCTAATTAGTCGCTAGTCCGTCGCTAAATGCAACATTAATTAAAAAAAATTACAGAAACATTCTATTTCCTTTTCGTAAATATTACATATTCATAATATCCAATATCCAAACATCCATGTACGATCAACAAATATCCAAATATCCAAATTCATAATATCCAATATCAAACAGAAATATCCAAACATCTATGTACAAATATCCAAACACAAATACACAAATTCATAATATCCAAACATTCATGTACGCTTCCAAAATATCCAGAATTCAAAATCCAAAAACAGTACAAATATCCAAAAACAGTACAAATATCATTGAGATGGATCGCGTCGTCGTTCGGCTCTGCGGATGTACTCTTCCACCATGTACGCCGGCACCTGGGACAACACATGCTTTGGAAGCGTGCGGCTGCTCTGGCGACATCAAGTCCATGAGCCCAATGAGCGCAGTATCCGGTACCAGGCGGACCTCGGCAGAACGGTCAAATGAATAACGTCCAGGGTCGGAAGGACCGGCAACCGTACTAGACGGACCGGGAGCAGACGGATCTGGACCGGAGCAGAAGAAGGACGCGGAAGGCGCTCCAGCACATCCGACATTAGACTCCGTATTTCTGACATATCGGAGGTGAGAGTCGCAAGCTGCGTTCTCATATCGTCCGACGGGGGCGCGGGAGGAGGCGGGGGCGGTGGATATCTCGGAGTCGCGCCCTGCAACGACGCCGCCAGGGAACCTACGCCGTAGACGCGCCCTTTATTAAAGCCGCCGACAGACTCTACGAACACGTCATCGTAGCGAGCGGCCATAGAAGAGGGCGTCTGGGTGGGCGTCGTTTCGCCGACAACCTCGGCAGGGGGCTCAATCTGACTAAGGGCCTCACGATATGCAGCCTATCCAATGAATGTGTTTATACTATAAGTTTTCCTAAGTTATAATCTAAATCCTATGTTTCCCTAAGTTATAATTTGAATCCTACGTTCACCTAATTAAGTTAACAATAATTATATTTTTTGTTTTCCATATCTGAACGCATCCTTATTCTTTCTCCAAGGATGGGTCGCGGGCAGAAATTGACGGTGACAGTCAAAGAAAGAAGTTTTTCCTCCATGCCTAAGGCGGAACGCCTTACTATTTTCCATGCATATCGGACAAGACATGTTGTCGTGCGTACTCCATCCCGACAGCATACCGTATGCTGGAAAATCATTGATTGTCCACATGAGTGAAGCTCTCATCTGAAAGTTCTATTTCCTGGAAATATCATAGGTCGTGACGCCGATCTCCCACAGCTATTTCAGCTCATCCACTAACGGCTGTAAATATAATTGATGTTCTTCGTCGAATTTTTAGGACCGGGTATGATAGCTGTCAGAAACATATAAGGAGTCTTCATACACATCCATGGTGGCAGATTGTAAGGGGTAAGAATGACCGGCCAGCATGAGTACTGAGATCCCAACTGTCCGAAAGGGGCGAAGCCATCAGCACATAGCGCCAGGCGTACATTTCTAGGCTCTGCAGCAAAATCTGGATGACACAAATCAAAATGTTTCCACGCCTCTCCATCCGAAGGATGTGACAATTCTCCTTCGTCCTTTATGCGTTCTTCGCTGTGCCACGTCATGTGTTCTGCTGTATTTAGAGACATATACATCCTCTGCAAGCGCTTCGTGATCGACAAGTAATGCATATACTTGTAAGGACGTCGTTTTCTAGTCGACTTTCCTTTTCCCTGTACTGGCTTGTAACGATCCGCATTACAGAAGCTGCAACTTTCTGATACGCAATTCTCTTTGTAGTACAATATGCATCCGTTGCGACAACAATCTATCTTCTCGTACCCCAGTCCCAGTTGTCGGACCATCATCTTTGACTTGTAGAAGTTTTTTGGTAGCTCTTTTGATTCCTTCGGTAACACCTCCTTGATTACTTCTGTGATCCGATTATAGCAAGCGTGTGGCAAGTTAAAATCAGACTTTATGTTCAACAACCGCATCGTCACTGACAGTACGGAATGAGTCTCACAACCAGGATATAGAGATATCTGCGTCCTGAAACATGTCATAGAACTCCTTCGCCTCGGGATTAGGATCCTCCGGATCAAAATTAGGCCCTGCCGTATCATACATCATATCTCGTGCAAGGTTCTGCAGATCTCCATAATCAACAGAGCATCCGTGGTCTTCGATGACATCCGTTGCAGCATTATCATCAAAAGCATAAGTAGCAGCTTCCGCCCTGTCTTTCCGAATATAGTTCACCTTGCGATGACCACAGGCCGTAATTACGTACGAAACCCTTACGGGTCAAATGATCTCTCACAGTCACCACTTCTTCGTAACGTCTATTGTGACATTTAACACATAGACACTTAATTTTGTTACCGTCCATGTACTGAGCTTTGCTCATTACATAATTAAGAAATACTTCCACGCCTGCCTGAAAATCGTCACTCATACCAATTCTACTCTCGTGTTGCCGTTTGTACATCCATGTACGATCAACAAAATAACGACTCATCCTCAATTTGGATGTAAAAATCTGTATCGTAAGACAAACTAACATAAGAATAGCCCGATACCGATACTCATAAATTTGGATTAGGGTTAGGATGTTAGATATAAGTGAACTAGGTGATGTAGAGTACAATATAGGGAACTGTGAATGGACTGAAAGTTGCACATGAGAAGGTTCAATGAAGGGCCCATAAATGGGTTCACATGATAAGTTAGTAAGAATCCACATCACTATACATACTCCCCCGTCTCAGGAGTGTGTCTGGCTCCTATTTAGAACAGCACAGGTCACAACATGTCCAGAATAGCAAAACAGAGCTCTACAATGTATATCGGTATCGGACTATTCCTACGAGTATTGGTATCGGCGATATCAATACTCGTGTGAATAGGAGATTGCAATATAAGTCTAAGCTATCTAGCTAACATGTATACTTGCATTTACATTGTATCATAACTTGTATCTAGTTACCTTGCTAATCATGTATATACTCTTAACAATATGTGAAGACACTATACTAACATGTATTTAAATCAAGGTTCAAAGTATCGGTATCGGAATCGGTATCGGACTATATATTCCTACGAGTATTGGCATCGGCGATATCAATACTCGTGTGAATAGGAGATTACAATATAAGTCTAAGCTATCTAGCTAACATGTATACTTGCATTTACATTGTATCATAACTTGTATCTAGTTACCTTGCTAATCATGTATATACTCTTAACATATATGTGAAGACACTATACTAACATGTATTTAAATCAAGGTTCAAAGTATCGGTATCGGAATCGGTATCGGACTATATATTCCTACGAGTATTGGCATCGGCGATATCAATACTCGTGTGAATAGGAGATTGCAATATAAGTCTAAGCTATCTAGCTAACATGTATACTTGCATTTACATTGTATCATAACTTGTATCTAGTTACCTTGCTAATCATGTATATACTCTTAACATATATGTGAAGATACTATACTAACATGTATTTAAATCAAGGTTCAAAGTATCGGTATCGAATCGGTATCGGACTGTATATTCCTACGAGTATTGGCATCGGCGATATCAATACTCGTGTGAATAGAAGATTGCAATATAAGTCTAAGCTATCTAGCTAACATGTATACTTGCATTTACATTGTATCATAACTTGTATCTAGTTACCTTGCAATATAAGTCTAAGCAATCTAGTATTGGTATCGGCGATATCGGTAGTATCGGCAGTATCGGATCGAAGTATCGGATTTTTTGGTATTGGAAAACAAATAATTATTAATAAATTATTTACATTTAAAAACATATAATTTATACATTTAGGCATAATTTTAAGTGTTTTAAGTATTATTTCTTAGTAGTTTTGAAATTAAATGAAATTAAATTAAATGAAATAGTATTATTTCTTAGGATCGGGACATGCCAAACCGTATCCGTATCGGGGAATGCAACCCATTCCCCACCCCCCCGACCCCCCTGCCCCCATTCAACACCCCCCCCCCCCCGACCCCCCTGCCCTCTCCATTACCCACCCCCCCCGACCCCCCTACCCCCATTCCCCACCCCCACCCCCCCCCCCCTGCCCTCTCCACCCCCCCCCCCCCCCGCCCCCCGACCCCCCTGCCCCCATTCCCGACCCCCCCGACCCCCCTGCCCCCATTTTCGACCCCCCCGACCCCCTGCCCCCATTCAACACCCCCCCGACCCCCCCTGCCCTCTCCACCCCCCCCCACCCCCGACCCTCCTGCCCCCATTCCCCACCCCCCCCCCCCCCGACCCTCATTCCCCACCCCCCCACCCCCTGCCCCCATTCTCCACACCCCCCCGACCCCCTGACCCCATTCACCACCCCCCCGCCCTCTCCACCCCCCGCGAAGCCGACCCCCCCCCCACTCCCCCCCCCGGCCCCAAAACCCAAAATTAGAGAAAGAGAGAGAGAGAGAGAGAGAGAGAGAGAGATACCTGGTAGAGAGAGAGAGAGCCGTGAGAGAGAGAGAGCCGCGCGCGAGAGAGAGAGCCGCGAGAGAGAGAGAGAGTTTTGGGGGAATGAAAATTCCCCCCCGTCGTTCAATTTAAGTTAGGGCACAGAACCTAGTGACGGAATAGCGACGGAATAAATTAGTCGCTAAACCGTCGCCAATTAAAAGGTTTTTTCGACGGATATATCCGTCGCCAGTTAGTCGCTAAAGTTCCCGCCAATGTTTTAAAGATTTTGCCGCCAACATTTGCGACGAATAAGCGACGAAAAAGAATCCGTCGCTAACGTTCGTCGACTTAGCGACGGAAACCCGACAAATTTTTACATTTAAAATTGGAAAAAATTATGTTATGTTGTCTGTCGCTAATCCGTCGCTAAGACGTCGGAAACTGGTCGCTATTAGCGACGGAATCCGTCCGTCGCTAAACTTCCGTCGGTAAAGTGGGGTATTTTAGTAGTGATAACTAAAGGACTATTCCGGTAACCAAGTTACAACCCGTAAACCAAACAAGGACCGGGGTTGTAACCCTTCACCTGAACAGAACTTAGCCTCGAACCAATTATCGACAAAGTAAAGCATAAACAAGCATGTCCGGAGATATCCATGTACCGGATTTAGGCAAGACTAGACAAGATAGGACTCCATCCATCATTCACGGCCAAGCAAGGAGTACGGCTTGATACTTAACTAACTAGGGTTATCACAAGCTTAGTTACTAGCAAGATGCAATGAGGTACGCCTACGGCCACAAGCCCTGCAGACTATCCAGGTTATCCAGACGCAAGGTTCAAGTTTAGAGTTATCATGCCTTGTAAGGTGACTTGGATGCAACACATGGCAGTGTGCATAGTAATTGTTTCATGTAGTGCCCCACATAACAGTGAGCTGGAAATGTGCCCTACTCGTCGGCAGGCTACAAGTCCATCAAGGAAGGCGCCCAGATAACGAGATTGCTTGTAGCCGAAATACCTCTCTATATGCTACTTGATCAATCTAGTCATTAACCTAGACAGATTTGGTATGAATCCCTGACCGTGGTAACCAGGGATACATGTCCTAGACATGATGCGAGACAAGACTGGTTGCTTATACAGGCATATTCAATACAATCACCCACGGTGTCAAGAATTCACTTAGCATGTCAGGTTAGCCGTCGCAACAGCGTATCAAGGTTATCATGTCAAGATTACTTGTCAAGGGTGCACCATGGCGGGTCGCCATCATGTCATGTTACTTACCAAGATTACTTATCAAGGCAAGGGTGCGTCACGACGGACCACCATCAAGAACTATCATGTCAAATTACTTGTCGAGAGTGCACCACGGCGGATCACTAATCATGCAATTCTATCAGTAAGCCTTGTTTCGATTAACATTCATAAATACTGTCATGATCATATCGGGTTCATGTCAAGTTTACATCAAAGGCGTAAGGATATAAAATGGCTACAAATTCATAAAAGGGGAATATGGGGACATAAGGCACCCAAGGGAGGGAGCAAGGGGTAGCGTACGCTCAGGACAGCGTACGCAAGGGGCATGCGTACGCTCAAGACAGTGTACGCTCAGGCCAGGGCACGCTCAAGTCTGCGTACGCTCAGGCCAGGGCACGCTCAAGTCTGCGTACACTCAGGCCAGGGTACGCTCAAATCTGCGTACGCTCAGGCCAGGGCATGCTCAATTCTGCGTACGCTCAGGCCAGGGCACGCTCAAGTCTGCGTACGCAAGAGACACGCTTCCAACAGGAAGCGTTCCCAAGTCTGCGTACGCAAGAGACACGCTTCCAACAGGAAGCGTATCCAAGTCTTCGTACGCAAGAGACACGCTTCCAACAGGAAGCGTATCCAAGTCTTCGTACGCAAGAGACACGCTTCCAACAGAAAGCGTACCCAAGTCTGCGTACGCTGCGCTAAAGAGCGCGCAGCTCAGTGGCGTAAGCTAAAAAGCTCGGCACACTGTTCACTGTCTTCTCCAAACCAGCAAAACTTCATGGTTAAACCTAAAGCTTCAAAAGTTCATAACTTGGTTAAAACAACTCCAAATCCAACTTTTCAAAGATCAAAATTGGGTAGAAGAAAATTTCCCACCACATGGAACCATCAAAACTTGAAAACAAAGAAGTTTGATAGATCAAAACCACCAAATCCGAAAAAATAACTAATTTCTAGATCTACAAGATTTAAAGCCTCAAAATGGAAAATGACAAGTTCTAATGTGTCTTAGAAACATGAGGAGAAGCTAATGGAACAATAAAATGGGCTCTCTTGTGGAAGCAAGTTGCACTTGCCTATGGGTGTGGAGAGTTGGGTGGAGGAAGAAGAAGAAGAAATTAATGGAGGAAGTAATGAAGAGAGAGTGTTGGTAGAGTTTTTAATGAGGGTGGAATGTGGTGTGTTGAGGGTGGAGCATAGGCTAAGGTGTTCCAATACACATTAAACCAAACCAAACCAACCCAAACCAATTAAAATCGAGCCATGTCAAAATCAAAATACGAGAATACCGAAATTCCACAAGTTGAGAAAAATAAAAACATGCCCAAAAATTCAGATACGAGTATAAATACGAAATACGAGAAATACAAAAATGAGGGTGACAAACAAGGTCTTCCATGAATACCTGGATCAGTTTGTTTTTTCTTTATCGACGACATACTGATCTACTCGAAGACTGAAGAAGAGCATGAAGAGCATCTGAGGAAAGTTCTGAGCACCTTGAGGAAGGAGAAGCTCTATGGTAAGCTATCTAAATGCGAATTATTTTTAGACAAAGTGAATTTCTGGGCCATGTTGTCACAGAAAAGGAATTTTGGTGGATCCAAAGAAGATAGCTGCTATTGAGAAGTGGACTGCACCAAGTTCGGTTACAGAAATCAGAAACTTTTTGGGTTTAGCTGGCACTACCGGAAGTTTGTGAAGGATTTCTCCAGGATTGCTGAACCAATGACGAAGCTTACCAGGAAGAATAAAGAATTAATTTGGTTTGAAGCTTGCCAGTCAGCTTTTGAGGAACTGAAGAAGAGGCTTACAACGGTGCCGATACTTGCGCTACCCGCAGGTACCGGCGGTTTCTCAATTTATAGTGATGCTTCCGGTAAGGAATTGGGTTGCGTTCTTCAACAACACAGGAAAGTAATTGCTTATGCATCTAGGCAATTACGGACTCTGAGAAAAATGATCCCACACATGATTTGAGCTTGCAGCGGTGATATTTGCATTGAAGCTATGGAAGCACTACCTTTATGGAGAGAGAGTGGAAATATTTACAGACCACAAAAGTCTTAAATATGTTTTCACTCAGAAGGAGCTGAACATGAGACAGAGACGATGGCTGGAGCTGATGAAGGATTTTGACATCAACCTGCAGTATCATCCGGGTAAGGCTAATGTTGTTGCAGATGCACTTAGTCGATACCCGATGGCAATGTTCTTGACCAAGGAGCATCATTTGTGGAGGACATGGAAAAGCTTGGACTGGAAATTGTACTGCCTGAAGAAGAAATGAAGAAACTGGAAGAGAAGATATTGTACCAGGAGCTGAATCAACAATGATGCAGTTGCAAGTGCGTTCAAGTCTAATGGACAGAGTCAAGGAGGCACAATTCCAAGACGAGACGCTTTACAAACTCAGATCAAGTGCTGGCAGGAACACTTGAAGGATTCTCAATCGCCAGCGATGGAGCACTGAAGAATGGTACGAGGCTTTGCGTACCAAATGGCGAACTGAGGAATGAGCTGATGCAAGAAGCGCACCAGTCGCAGTATTCCATACATCCTGGAGCCAACAAAATGTATCGGGATATGTGTACTATATTATGGTGGTACGAAATAAGAAGGACGTATCCAGGTATGTGGCTAGATGTTTAATTTGTCAACAACTAAAAGCTAGCAGGCAGAGACCAGCAGGACTATTGCAGCTGCTAGACATTCCGGAGTGGAAATAGGAACACATAACAATAGATTTTGTGTCGGGACTGCCTCGATCCCAAGGAGGGAAGGATGCCATTTGGGTAATCGTGGACCGAGACAAGTCAGCTCACTTTATCCCCTTCAAGGTTGGTCTATCCACTGAGAAGTTGGCAGCACTGTACATGCGGCACATCTACCGAATTCATGGAGTTTCGGTAAGTATTGTGTCTGACAGAGATACTAGATTTACCTCTCACTTTTGGAAGAGTTTGCATGACAGTTTGGGAACACAACTAAGTTTAACCGCCTACCATCCCCAGACTGACGGACAATCGGAGAGAACAATCCAGACGCTAGAAGACATGCTGAGATCTGCGTCTTAGAATTTGGAGGGTCTTGGGAAGACCATTTGCACTTGGTAGAGTTCTCCTACTAACAGCTACCAAGCTAGCATCGGTATGACACCGTTTGAGGCACTCTATGGACGTCATTGCCGCACTCCACTTGCTCGGGACGACGTAGGAGAAAGAGTATTGCTGGGACCGGAGATGGTGACCGATAGCAGAGAAGGTAAAAATGATCAGAGACAAGCTCAGGATTACTCAGGACAGACAGAAGCATTGGGCCGATAGCAGCCGACGACCTTTGGAATTTGAAGAAGGTGACAGTGTGTTCGTGAAGATCTCTTCTACCAGAGGAACCATCTATTTCGGCAGAGCAGGAAAGTTAAGCCCCAGGTATATTGGTCCTTTTGAAGTACTCAACAAGATTGGAGAAGTGGCTTATCGGGTGGCTCTACCCCCAAGTCTCGAAGGCGTCCACAATGTCTTCTACATTTTGCAGCTGAGACGCTACATCCCGGATCCGAGCCATATCTTGGACCATTCAGAGCTAGAGATTGGACCCAGCCTCACAGTGCCAGAGAAGCCAGTGGCATTTTAGACAGAGGTGAGAAGAAAACCAGGAATCCTGTGCCGCCTCATAAACTTCTATTTCTTGCAAACATTATCTTTCGTTCTAATATTTTGACTGATGCTGCTAAGTTAGCCTAGTTTTACGAGCTTATTTCTTTATCGAGCTTGATCATGACAATATTTTATTGGGTGCACTCACTAATTTATTGTCTAATCAGAACCGGTGCATAATGGTCTGATCAACCATGTGTACCTTGGTTCGTATATATATTCTTGTTCTGCGTGGATGGTGACATAGTTAAAACTTGTTCCTAAATGTCTCCCACGACTGCCTTGGCAATTCTTATTGTTGGACCTGAGTTACGGGCGTAGTACCCGTACCTGTTTGATTTGAGTTTACTCCTAACCCTGCCTTTAATTTCGAGGACGAAATTTTCTAAGGAGGAAAGATTGTGAAACCCACTTTTTGGATTTAATTTATTATTATTATATAATATTACTACTATTATTATTATTGGGTTCGAAATTATTTTTCAAAATAATAATTTGGATTTTTGCTTGCGAGACCCGAGCCTGGACCAGTCCGACCCCGAGTCCGGATACCAACCCCGAATTTGTTTCAGACCCCATTTTCCCGAAACCCGACTCAGTCCCGAACCCATCCTTACTTCCTTCTTGATTATTAAATACTTATATTTATATAAAAAAATAATAATAAAATCCTATTTTTAATTCTTGGCCTGGTCACCCCACGACCAGGCCACATACACGAACCCCCTCTTTTCCCTCCACCCCCCTTATTTCTCCCACCAGCATTTTCCTCCTCCACAAGTTCCCATTCTTCTCCCCTTCATTCTCTAACAACTCTTTCTATACTATTTAAACCCACCACCAACACTTCTCAAGCACAGCACCCCCTCACTTTCTTTCCATCCCATTCTCAAACCCTTCCCCCTAACTCCTCCAGACCCGATCTGCGAGCTCCTGCGCCCCCGACGGCCAACGCCGACCCCGATCTCCGCGAGCGTGCGACCGCGGCTCCGCCCACCTCCCGCAGCCGTGCCCTCCGGCTCCCCGACCCGGCGGACTCCCCAGTGCGCCCCGACTTCCCCTGTCGGACCCACGCCCGCGCGCCCCTGGGCTGCCCTAGCTCCACGCGCCCGCCCCGTGACCTCACCCCCGGCGCCCAGCTCCGGGCCGCCCGTCGCCAGCCGGATCCCGACCCCGGTCGGCCCCCTCGCCCGCGTCCGCCGGTTTCCCCACGCCGCCCGCACTCCGGCGTACCCCCAGCCGGCCGGCCTCCTCGGCGCTGTCCCGCGCTCCGGCCGGTCAGTACCCTCTGCCCGATTCCTGCGAGCTTCCGTGCCCCCGCTGTTTCGAACAGCACTGTCCGGGGTTTCCGACCCGCTGTCCGTGCACTTTCGTGCTCGGATCCGCTGTCCAGCGCAGCCGTACCCCGAGGCACTGTCCCTAGCCGATCCACTGTCCGCGGATTTTTTTCTTTTTTATTATCATCTGAGAGCTCTAGCCGAGCAACCCAAGGTATAATTCGGTCCCGTTCCATGTTTCGGTAGTCGATGATGAGAATTGGTCCCCGATTCCCTCTCGGGAATTCATTTTAGAGCGACGTAGTAACTTCGATTTTTTCGGAGACGTTTCTGTGATGTTCTGTGGTTATTTCAGATTTTTTCGAAAGGTGTTTTTCTGGATTTTCGGGTGCTGTGGTTTCCGATTTCATTTCGGGATTTTCCGATTTATATTTCGGGTTCCGATTAAGCTTCAGAAATTATTCTATGAATTTAATTTTGTGTAAAAATGGTTTGGAAGTTAATTTCTGGGTGTTCCCTGGTTTGGGACTTTTATTATGGGTGTTTCGGCACATTTTCCCAGTTTTGGGTTATCCGAATATAGAGGGAATGCTGCCCAAATTTTTATAAAATTTCATAAATGAGTTTTAAATTGGTTTTCGGAAATATTTATTAAATGGATTTTTGGACGACGACCATACCGGTCCGTGGGCCCTAGCGAAATGCAAACGAAACGGTTTTACCCGGACGTTGAGGCATTAGCTAACTGTGACGATGGACCAAGTCTGAGACTTACTTTATTATCATATTTTACAATTAAAATATAATTTGGAACTTGCTACTGGTTTATAGTATTTTGAGTGCAGGGCCTCGACCTTCTGAACGGACCGCTTTCCCGGCGTTCAGAACTCACCAGCAAACTCTAAATTTATTTAATTTATGTAAAGTTTGTAAGGGCATAAGCCCAGTTTTCTACTTTATTTTGTTGTGGACTTGTATTGTGTAGATTAGGATTTTTCCTTTATTTTCTGGTTGGTTTTATTCTTCGTAATTAGGCGCTTCGTAACAAAATGACTATTAAATATTTTGTATAAATTAATAAGTATTTTTACGATAAAATAACTTGAATAAAATATTGATAGTTAACAAAATCTACGTTTTATCATTGAAAGAAAATATAGTTTTATACGTATAATATAAAAATACAAAGTTTTGCGAATTAACCGGTAACGACAATTTTTCCAAGTCAACAGAAACTGGCTATCCAACTAAATGAGAACCAACGTAGTACGCGTAAACCGTTAGCAGTAGATTAAATAAACAACTTAAAACTTGACTAGGACCTGCTACTAGAAATTGCAACTAGCACACCTAGAATGGTCTCAATATTGGTTCTAAGTCAAGTTCTCCAACTGTAGGATCTCGGAGACGAACCTAGCATCTTCCCGGAACCAACATCGTTTCCAGTCATAAATAAAAGGCAAGTACATTTTGTGTTAGTTTACAATTATTTAGTAATCGTTTTATTGCAAGTTTAAACCAAGATGCAACACGAACTCTCTCTGAGAGCATTGACTGATTGACTGTTGGGTACTGGGGAAGTAGTGTAATGAGTAAGACCACATCCAAAGTAGCATTATAACTGTATTAGCTTACCCCTCATACACATGGGGATAAGCCATATCATTCACTGTACAACCCAATCCGGTCATATTCATTGCCTATTCACATCACAATATTTTAACTGCTGGAGAACTGTTTATTTCAAATTGTTTAAAAGTGCATAACTCTATTATTATTTTAATTGTTGGATTATCATGAATTGTACTTTGCTCCCTCCTGACTGGAGATAACATTTTTAGGAGATTTTGAGGATGCTGAGCTGTTATACAACAGTTATTATGACCCAGTTCTGTACCCTGTGGTATTGCCCGAGTCCCCATTGGAGGACGCAGGACCTGAGGCCGACGAGCCGAACACTTAGCTAGATTTTTTGTTTCCAGTTTTGTTGTTTGAAATTTTTGTTAATTTGAATTCAGTATTCATTTCAGCTCTTTTACATTCCAGTTGTATTTATTCAGATATTGAATAAAGTTTTAAATTCTCGAATAGTCAGTTGTGACAAATGTATAGATGTTGTTGTGATTACCTGCTTATGGAACAGCTTACTGCCGCCGTCTCACAACGGTGCAGGCTGGGCATGATCCGGTTCGACCCAATTATTTGGGATCGGGTCGTGACAGAGGGGATTCGGCTGGTACGCGCTCATCGATGCGCGACGCTCGTGAAGGCGGACGGCGGTTGTGCTGGGCTGGGGAACTCCGGCACGACGGATGGAAGGAAGGGGCGGCGCGGAGGCGTACGCTCCGGATCCAGCGGAGAGGGTTCGGCAGGAGGCAGCGGCGGGAAGTCGGACGAGCCTGGCGCGGAGGCAGCGGCCGGATTTCGTGGCGGGGCGGCCCTTTCTGGCCCGGGGGTGCGGCGGTGGTAGGCCACGCAACGCTCGGTAGCGGCTGTTCGGATGGCGACGACGGCGCCAGGCTGGTGCGGCGGAGCACGGGGGTCGGGCGCCGGTGGCTCAGGTTGGGGTTCTGCTTCTCCTTCTTCTATTTTGTTTGGTGTCGATGGTCTATGATGATGGTGGTGATTTTTAGGGTCGCCGACGATGGGTTACGGTGGTGGTTGTCTGAAGGTGGTGGTTTTGGGGTCGCCGACGATGGGCGCCGGTGACGGCGGTGGTAGTGCGTGGCGAAGGGGGCGGCTACTCCGGTGGTGTTGGCGGAAGGAGCTATTGATGGCGGTGATGGTGGTCTGGGGCTTGGAGTGTCAGGGTGTCGACGAGGTGGGCGGTGAAAACTG
>JANAVB010006599.1:30268742-30337558 GCA_029216955.1 Iris pallida | reverse complement strand
CACAAATCTATTAGCAGTTATTTCTACGCATGCGCACGGGAGATTAGCCCACACGAAAGTGACCTCTATATGATACTCACAACTCTCACACACAACTCGTGTACAATCGTGACAAGTCAATGAGACACACTAAATTTGACGGTAGTTTCTTAACTCTAAGCCAATTGTATAAAATATAGTAATTTGCATCTACATATAATTTAGAAAAAACAACTTGAAAATAAACAAAACATGTATGATATTGAGCAAGAAATTTAAACAGTAAAGGCAAGGTGTCTTGCCTGGTGTGTCGCCTGGTGTGGTGCGGTGTTCTCTGACATGTCTCAATAGCCCAATAGCCATGGTCGACGTAATGGTCCAAAATCGAGAGAGAATAGGAACATGTGATTAGTCATGATCAACGACGAAAATAGGAGGAATTTAGGAGTAACTGAATATTTATACTAGTTTTAGAAATTATTCCTTTATTTTTTTGAAGACTAATTTTATTAGAAAATATTTTACACAAATACGTGAAACTCAATAATACGTTTTTAGGAAAATGTAAGTTCATTAGAATAGAATTTTCTAGTTTAGAAGCTATATTTTTATTAGTAAAAATAAGTTAGTTAAATATTGGGAATACTAGAAATCATCGACAACTTTGAAAAGCACCTTTCCTATTAGTTAAAAATATTTTAGGATACATCTTCGAAAAGCAATAAAATGGCCTGTGGACTAAAATTCCACGTTTATAAAAATAACGCAATTATTAATAATAATATTGACAAATATATATATATATATATATATATATATATATATATATATATATATATATATATATATATATATATATATATATATATATAATATCTCGAATTCCTAAAATAATGTAATTATTAATACTAAAATAACACTAATAATATTAATAATAATACCCATATCATATATAAAGGAAATATCATTTCAAATAATAATAAAACTGAAAATAATAAATATAATAGTAATAAGTAATACTTATAATAATAATAATAATAATAATAATAATAATAATAAATGATAATAAATAATATATAAAAAAACAACTTAAACATCATCTTTCCCAATTTCTTATTCGGCAAGGGAGAGAGATGGGAAGAGGAGGAAAATGGTCGAGAGGGGTTTCTCACCTCGGTGGCTCCAGCTGGTGGCCGACGAAGATGCAGACGGCCGGATGTAGGCGAGGTGCGGCCACGCGGGGAGCAGTCGCCCGGTCGGTGGAGGCGGCCGACCGGAGAGGGTATGAAACCCAGTTTTTGGATTTGTAATTTATTATTATTATATAATATTACTACTATTATTATTATTGGGTTCGAAATTATTTTTCAAAATAATAATTTGGATTTTTGCTTGCGAGACCCGAGCCTGGACCAGTCCGACCCCGAGTCCGGATACCAACCCCGAATTTGTTTCAGACCCCGTTTTCCCGAAACCCGACTCAGTCCCAAACCCATCCTTACTTCCTTCTTTTAATTTCTAATTATTAAATACTTATATTTATATAAAAAAATAATAAAATCCTATTTTTAATTCCCTCGCCTGGTCACCCCACGACCAGGCCACACACACACGAACCCCCTCTTTTCCCTCCACTCCCCCTTATTTCTCCCACCAGTATTTTCCTCCTCCACAAGTTCCCATTCTTCTCCCCTTCATTCTCTAACAACTCTTTCTATACTAACATTAAACCCACCACCAACACTTCTCAAGCACAACACCCCCTCACTTTATTTCTATCCCATTCTCAAACCCTTCCCCCTAACTCCTTCAGACCTGATCTCCTGAGCTTCCGAGCTCCCGTGACCCCGGCGGCCAACGCTGACCCCGATCTCCGCGAGCGCGCCGCCCGCGGCTCCGCCCACCTCCCCACAGCCGTGCCCTCCGGCTCTCCGACCCGGCGGACTCCCCAGCGTGCCCCGACTTCCCCTGTCGGACCCACTCCCGCGTGCCCCGGGGCTTGCCCTAGCTCCGACGCGCCCGCCCCGGCGACCTCACCCCCGGCCGCCCAGCTCCGGGCAGCTCGTCGCCAGCCGGATCCCGACCCCGGTCGGCTCCCTCGCCCGCGTCCGCCGTTTTTCCCACGCCGGCGCCCGCACTCCGGCGCACCCCCAGCCGGCCGGCCTCCTCTGGCACTATCCACGCTCCGGCCGGTCAGTACCCTCTGCCCCGGTTCTCGCGAGCTTCCGTACCCCCGCTGTTCCGAACAGCGCTGTCCGCGGGTTTCTCGACCTGCTGTCCGTGCATTTTTGTGCTCGGATCCCGCTGTCCAGCACAGCCGTACCCCGGCGAGGCGCTGTCCCGAGCCGATCCACTGTCCGCAGATTTCTTTTCTTCTTTATTATCATCTGAGAGCTCTAGTCGAGCAACCCAAGGTATAATTCCGGTCCCGTTCCATGTTTCGGTAGTCGATGATGAGAATTGGTCCCTGATTCCCTCCCGGGAATTCGGTTTTAGAGCGACGTAGTAACTTCGAATTTTTTCGGAGACGTTTCTGTGATGTTCTGTGGTTATTTCGAATTTTTTCGAAAGGTATTTTTCTGGATTTTTGGGTGCTGTGGTTTTCGATTTTATTTTGGGATTTTTCGATTTATATTTCGGGTTCCGATTAAGCTTCGAAAATTATTCTATGAATTTAATTTTGTGTAAAAATGGTTTGGAAGTTAATTTCTGGGTGTTCCCTGGTTTGGGACTTTTATTATGGGTGTTTCGGCGCATTTTTTCAGTTTTGGGTTATCCCGAATATAGAGGGAATGCTGCCCAAATTTTTATAAATTTCATAAATGAGTTTTTAAATTGGTTTTCGGAAGTATTTATTAAATAGATTTTTGGGCGACGACCATACCAGTCCGTGGGCCCTAGCGAAATGCAAACGAAATCGGTTTTACCCGGACGTTGAGGCATTAGCTAACTGTGACGATTGGACCAAGTCTGAGACTTACTTTATTATCATATTTTATAATTAAAATATAATTTGGAACTTGCTACTGGTTTATAGTATTTGAGTGCAGGGCCTCGGCCTTCTGAACGGACCGCTTCCCGGCGTTCAGAACACACCAGCAAACTCTAAATTTATTTAATTTATGTAAAGTTTGTATGGGCATAAGCCCAGTTTTCTACTTTATTTCGCTGTGGACTTGTATTGTGTAGATTAGGATTTTTTTTATTTTCTGGTTGGTTTTATTCTTCGTAATTAGGCGCTTCCTAACAAAATGACTATTAAATATTTTGTATAAATTAATAAGTATTTTTCACGATAAAATAACTTGAATAAAATATTGATAGTTAACAAAATCCACGTTTTATCATTGAAAGAAAATGTAGTTTTATACGTATAATATTAAAAATACAAAGTTTTGTGAATTAACCGGTAACGACAATTTTTCCAAGTCAACCAGAAACTGGCTATCCAACTAAATGAGAACCAACATAGTACGCGTCGTAAACCGTTAGCAGTAGATTAAATAAACAACTTAAAACTTGACTAGGACCTGCTACTAGAAATTGCAACTAGCACACCTAGAATGGTCTCAATATTGGTTCTAAGTCAAGTTCTCCAACTGTAGGATCTCGGAGACGAACCTAGCATCTTCCCGGAACCAATACCGTTTCCAGTCATAAACAAAAGGCAAGTACATTTTGTGTTAGTTTACAATTATTTAGTAATCGTTTTATTGCAAGTTTAAACCACGATGCAACACGGAACTCTCTCTGAGAGCATTGACTGATTGACTGTTGGGTACTAGGGGAGTAGTGTAATGAGTATGACCACATCCAAAGTAGCATTATAACTGTATTAGCTTACCCCTCATACACACAGGGATAAGCCATATCATTCACTGTACAACCCAATCCGGTCATATTCATTGCCTATTCACATCACAATATTTTAACTGCTGGAGAACTGTTTATTTCAAATTGTTTAAAAGTGCATAACTCTATTATTATTTTAATTGTTAGATTATCATGAATTGTACTTTGCTCCCTCCTGACTGGAAATAACATTTTTAGGGGATTTTGAGGATGCTGAGCTGTTATACAACAGTTATTATGACCCAGTTCTGTACCCTGTGGTATTGCCAGAGTCCCCATTGGAGGACGCAGGACCTGAGGCCGACGAGCCGAACACTTAGCTAGATTTTTCCTGTTTCCAGTTTTGTTGTTTGGAATTTTTGTTAATTTGAATTCAGTATTCATTTCAGTTCTTTTACTTTCCAGTTGTATTTATTCAAATGTTGAATAAAGTTTTAAATTCTCGAATATTCAGTTGTGACAAATGTATAGATGTTGTTGTGATTACCTGCTTATGGAACAGCTTATTGCCGTCGTCTCACAACGGTGCAGGCTGGGCATGATCCTGTTCGACCCAATTATTTGGGATCGGGTCGTGACATGTTTTTAGTGGTGGCCCATGTAGGTCGAAACAACAACTTAGAAAAATATACCTAGAAACAATTAGAACACTAGAACATCAATTTGTCATGACATAGAACCGAAATATATATTATAAGTAAATATTTTTGTTTGCTATAGACTGGTAGGCTACCTTGCTTGTGTTTGCAACCAAAACTTTCCAGAGTACGGCCAAAGGAAAGACCACTCGTTCTAGCCCTGCTGGCGAAGAGGTCCATCATCGGTCATACTTGGACCCATACCCATCTTTGAGACTATAACTGCCCTATTACTATCTTAGGCCACAAATTCTTAACACCCTTACTTGTGATGCCCTTGCCCAACTATGATGTAGTCCTAGGGATGGACTGGTTAAGTGAGCAGCATGCGCTGTTAGATTGTCATAGAAGATGTGTAATCTTCAGCCCACCAGGAGAACCGGAGTTTGAAATCTCTCGAGCTCCGGAAGACATGACGAGTGTTACCTACTCCTCTATTACCGAAGAACCCGGGCCTCCTCACCCTATTATAGCGGAATTCATAGACGTCTTTCCAGATAGTCTTCCAGGATTGCCGCCAGATCGAGATGTGGAATTCACCATCGATCTAGTACCCGGCTCTTTTCCTATTTCTCGGGGATGCTACAGATTCAATCCTAAGGAGGCAAAGGAGATGAAGGACCAGATTGGCGAACTGAAGGCACAAGGATTTATCAGAGACCGGGCTTCACCCTGGGGAGCACCAGTTTTGTTCGTGTCTAAGAAGGATGGAACCGTACGGATGTGCATCGATTACCGAGCGCTGAACAACATCACCATCAAGAACAAGTACCCTCTGCCCCGGATCAATGACCTATTTGATCAACTGAGTGGAGCCAAGGTATTTTCGAAGATAGATCTCAGATCAGGCTACCATCAAATCAAGGTCAGGAAGGAGGATATCCCGGAAAACGGCATTCAACACCAAGTATGGGCAATTTGAATTCTTGGTCATGCCATTTGGACTGACGAATGCTCCTGCGGTATTCATGAACCTCATGAATAATGTCACGCCCCAGAACCAGAATACTGGAGAGCGGGGGACAGACACAGCCAGCTACATACATTGAAGTGAATCTCACATCGCAATGCGATCACGGTTGTCTAGATGCATGAGGGTTTACTACAAGCCATCAGTCTCTTAAGGTCAATAACAAGCCTAGTGTCTCAATCTCAAGCAACAAGTAGATATAACAAGATGGTAGATCATCAGACATACAAAGTAAGACGTCCCATACATTACATATTCAGATGATCATGAAGCTAGTCATACAAAATACGAAGACTAGCAAGAGTTTAAGTCATACATGATCAACCCTAGGATTTGTCAATCATGCTACAGCCCGTAGGCAGACAGTAAATAAAGTTGCAAACGAGCTAACACTTGCTCGGCGGCTAAACGCCTCAAAAGAGTATTTTTACAAGGGAGTGGAAGAGAAAAATAAAACCCACTCGTTGTCGGGATTCCTTCTAGTGTTCACCATCTGGCAGGAAGGTTGGGAGATCCTTGGTAGCTGCTCCGAAATCTGGCCATACAAAACCAGCTGGGTCAGACCCCAGAAAGAGCAAGTGCCACAAAGGAGGCTTCACTTAAGAACTAAAACCAGCATGTCAGCACATAAATCATAGATGAAATAACATAAGACATGAGTTAAAGAAAACATGATGATAAACGATAAGATAACTAAAGGACTATTTTGGTAACCAAGTTACAACCCGTAAACCAAACAAGGACCGGGGTTGTAACCCTTCACCTGAACAGAACTTAGTCTCGAACCAATTATCGATAAAGTAAAGCATAAACAAGCATGTCCGGAGATATCCATGTACCGGATCTGGGCAAGACTAGACAAGATAGGACTCCATCCATCATTCACGGCCAAGCAAGGAGTACGGCTTGATACTTAACTAACTAGGGTTATCACAAGCTTAGTTACTAGCAAGATGCAATGAGGTACGCCTACGGCCACAAGCCCTGCAGACTATCCAGGTTATCCAGACGCAAGGTTCAAGTTTAGAGTTATCATACCTTGTAAGGTGACTTGGATACAACACATGACAGTGTGCATAGTAATTGTTTCATGTAGTGCCCCACATAACAGTGAGCTGGAAATGTGCCCTACTCGTCGGCAGGCTACAAGTCCATCAAGGAAGGCGCCCAGATAACGGGATTTCTTGTAGCCGAAATACCACTCTATATGCTCTACTTGATCAATCTAGTCATTAACCTAGTCAGATTTGGTATGAATCCCTGACCGTGGTAACCAGGGATATATGTCCTAGACAAGATGCGAGACAGGACTGGTTGCTTATACAGGCATATTCAATACAATCACCCACGGTGTCAAGAATTCACTTAGCATGTCAGGTTAGCCGTCGCAACAACGTATCAAGGTTATCATGTCAAGATTACTTGTCAAGGGTGCACCACGGCGGGTCGCCATCATGTCATGTTACTTATCAAGATTACTTATCAAGGCAAGGGTGCGTCACGACGGACCACCATCAAGAACTATCATGTCAAATTACTTGTCGAGAGTGCACCACGGCGGGTCACTAATAATGCAATTCCATCAGTAAGCCTTGTTCCGATTAACATTCATAAATACTGTCATGATCATATCGGGTTCATGTCAAGTTTACATCAAAGGCGTAAGGATATAAAATGGCCGTAAATTCATAAAAGGAGAATATGGGGACATAAGGCACCCAAGGGGGGAGCAAGGGGTAGCGTACGCTCAGGACATCGTACGCAAGGGGCATGCATACGCTCAAGACAGCGTACACTCAGGCCAGTGCACGCTCAAGTCTGCGTACGCTCAGGCCATGGCACGCTCAAGTCTGCGTACACTCAGGCCAGGGCATGCTCAAGTCTGCGTACGCTCAGGCCAGGGCACGCTCAAGTCTGCGTACGCTCAGGCTAGGGCACACTCAAGTCTGCGTACGCAAGAGACACGCTTCCAACAGGAAGCGTACCCAAGTCTGCGTACGCAAGAGACACGCTTCCAAGAGACACGCTTCCAACAGGAAGCGTACCCAAGTCTGCGTACGCAAGAGACACGCTTCCAAAAGGAAGCGTACCCAAGTCTGCGTACGCTGCGCTAAAGAGCGCGCGCAGCTCAGTGCGTAAGCTAAAAAGCTCGGCACACTGCTCACTGTCTTCTCCAAACCAGCAAGAACTTCATGGTTAAACCCAAAGCTTCAAAAGTTCATAACTTGGTCAAAACAAGTCCAAATCCAACTTTTTAAAGATCAAAATTGGGTAGAAGAAAATTTTCCACCACATGGAACCATCAAAACTTGAAAACAAAGAAGTTTGATAGATCAAAACCACCAAATCTGAAAAAATAACTAATTTCTAGATCTACAAGATTTAAAGCCTCAAAATGGAAAATGACAAGTTCTAATGTGTCTTAGAAACATAAGAAGAAGCTAATGGAACAATAAAATGGGCTCTCTTGTGGAAGCAAGTTGCACTTGCCTATGGGTGTGGAGAGTTGGGTGGAGGAAGAAGAAGAAGAAATTAATGGAGAAAGTAATGAAGAGAGAGAGTGTTGGTAGAGTTTTTAATGAGGGTGGGATGTGGTGTGTTGAGGGTGGAGCATAGGCTAAGGTGTTCCAATACACATTAAACCAAACCAAACCAACCCAAACCAATTAAAACCGAGCCATGTCAAAACCCAAAATACGAGAATACCGAAATTCCACAAGTTAAAAAAATAAAAACATGCCCAAAAATCTAGATACGAGTATAAATACGAAATACAGAAAATACAGAAAATGAGGGTGACAACTCTACCCACCTTAAAAGAATTCCGTCCTCGGAATTTAATCAAGAGGCTAGAGATGTCGAGCAAGCTATAACAATTGCAGACAATACAGAACTAGTAGTCAATCAAGCAATCATTCATGCAAGCAAGGAACTTAAGCATAAGGCATAAGAAGACATTACACCTTACAAGTCAAACAGGTCGGGATATCGCGATCGGATATCATCCTCACGCTCTCATGTTGACTCACCCAAAGAGTGATGACCCCAAGCAACACGGACTAACTTGATAGTCTTGTTCTTGAGTATCTTCTCCCTCCGGTCCAATATGGATACGGGTCTCTCCTTATACGAAAGGTTGGTACCAACAACCAGTTTCGAATGATCAAGGATATGACTCGGATCCGGGATATACCGTCGTAATTGGGATATATGAAAGATATCATGTACCTTACGTAACGATGGCGGAAGAGCGAGACGATAGGAAACATCACCTACTCGCTCTAGAATATCAAACGGTCCTATATACCTAGGACTGAGCTTTCCCCGTACGCCGAATCGAATGACGCCACGGGTAGGCGAGATCCTAAGGAATACGTGGTCGCCGACAGAAAATTCAAGGGGACGCCGATGAGAATCGGCCCAATGACGCTGGCGATCTTGGGCAACTCGAAGATGATCTCTGACTTGTCTGACCACCTCAATAGTCCGCATCACCATCTCTGGTCCAAGCATTTGCCTCTCACCGATATCGTCCCAAGCTAAAGGAGATCTGCACTTCCTGCCGTACAAGGCCTCGAAAGGTGCCATCTGGATACTAGCCTGAAAACTGTTATTATACGAGAACTCTACGAGATGTAGGTGATCTTCCCACGAACCACCGAAGTCGAGTGTATATGACCGCAGCATGTCTTCAAGAGTCTGGATCGTACGTTCTGACTGACCATCTGTCTGCGGATGGTAGGCTGAACTGAACTTGAGACGAGTCCCCAAACTCTCTTGAAGACTCCGCCAAAAGTGTGAGGTGAATCTTGAATCTCTGTCAGACACAATACTGACTGGCACTCCATATAATCTGACTATCTGCCTGAGGTACATCTCTGCAAGCTGATCCGTCGACTGATCGATTCTGAAAGGAAGAAAATGAGCTACCTTTGTGAGACGATCAACTATAACCCAGATGGCATCCCTCCCAGTTGGGGATCTAGGTAATCCAGTTACAAAATCCATGGTAATGTGTTCCCATTTCCATTCCGGGATCGGTAAAGGTTGAAGAAGTCCCGCTGGTCACTGATGTTCGGCCTTAACTTGTTGACAAACTAAACAACGAGAGACAAACCGGGCTATCTCCCTCTTCATGCCATTCCACCAAAAATGCTGCCGAATATCACGATACATCTTCGTACCGCCGGGGTGAATAGAATACTGAGAACTGTGGACTTCTGCCATGATCTCCTGTCTGATATTACCACTAGGTACATAAAGACGCCTCCCATGTCAGAGTGTACCATCTTCATGAATGCATAACTCTGATCTCTGTCCTGCCACACATTCTGTCCTAAGTCGCTGAAGCTTAGAGTCCGTGGACTGAGCTAACTTGATCCTCTCAACTAGGCTGGACTGAACTTGTATACTGGCCATCAATGCCACACTGGAAGGAAGAACAACTTCAATACCCATCCTCTGAAGATCTGCTAACAACTTTGGCTGCGTCGTTAGAAAATAAACTCCGGCTCTCCTGCTCAATGCATCTGCTACCACGTTGGCCTTCCCAGGATGATACTGCAAGCTGATGTCATAATCCACAAGTAGCTCTAGCCATCTCCTCTGACGCATATTAAGATCCTTCTAGGTAAACACATACTTCAGACTCTTGTGGTCGGTGAAAATCTCCACCCGATCTCCATACAAATAATGTCTCCAAAGTTTTAATGCAAAAACTACGGCTGCTAACTCCAGGTCATGGGTTGGGTAATTCCTCTCATGGTCACGAAGTTGACGTGACGCATAAGCGACTACCTTACCATGCTGCATCAGGACACATCCTAATCCCTTGCCGGATGCGTCGCAATAAACTGAAAATCCTTCCGTCCCGTCGGAAAGAGTGAGAATGGGGGCCGTCATCAATCTCTGCTTCAGCTTCTCAAGTAAACTCTGATACTCTGCTGTCCAAGCAAACTGCACATCCTTACGGGTCAACTGCGTCAGTGGTGCTGAAATCCAAGCAAAGTCTGACACAAAGCGTCGGTAATAGCCGGCCAATCCGAGGAAACTCTGAACTTCCGCAACGGTGCTAGGTATTGGCCATGTCTCTATAGCCACTATCTTCTGGGGATCAACTTCTACTCTACCTCTGGTGATGATATGACCCAAGTACGAGATACGATCCAACCAAAACTCGCACTTACTGAACTTCGCATACAACTGGTGCTCCCTGAGAATCTGAAGAACTAAACGAAGATGCTGCTCATGCTCTGCCTTGTTCTTGCTATAGACTAAGATGTCGTCTATGAACACTATCACGAACTGGTCCAAATAGGGCATGAAGATACGATTCATGAGGTCCATGAATACAGCCGGTGCATTGGTCGCTCCAAATGGCATAACAAGGAACTCCCAATGTCCATACCTAGACCTGAATGCTGTCTTCGGAATGTCCTGCTCTCTGACTCTGATCTGATGGTACCCTGACCGCAAGTCAATCTTCGAGAATACTGCCGCTCCCTTGAGCTGATCAAATAAATCATCTATCCTTGGTAAAGGATATCTGTTCTTAATGGTTACAGAGTTTAAGGTACGATAATCAACACATAATCTTGACGTACCATCCTTCTTCTTCACAAGAAGCATCGGAGCTCCCCAAGGTGATCCGCTAGCACGAATGAATCCCTTGGTTCTAAGTTCTTCAATCATCTTGTACAGGACCTCCAACTCTGATGGTGCCATCCTATAGACTCTTTCTGACACTGGTGCCGTCCCTGGAATCAAATTGATAGTGAATTCTATCTCTCTCTGGGGGCATGCCTGGAAGCTCTTCGGGAAATACGTCAGGAAACTCTTCTACAACTCTGGAAAACTGAACTGCTGCTGCTACGGCCATCCGCAATGCTGGGGAAGAAGGTTCTACACCGCCTCGAGAAAATAAAAACTCTGGCTCACCGGGAACACTAAAAATAATCTTGCCGACATGGCAATCTATACTAGCATACTGGTCCCTCAACCAATCCATTCCTAGGACCACGTCATAATCGGCCATCGGAAACTCTATCAACCTAGCGGGAAACTCTCTACTGCTGACTACGATTCGACACGAGGAAAACACCCTATCTACACCCACAAGTCCGTTAACAGTAAGTATATTAAGCCTTACTGATAATGACTCGGGCTCCAGTCCTATCCGTGTCGCGAATCGTGCAGACATAAATGAATGCGATGCACCTGAATCAAATAATACTGATGTAGGAAAAGAGTTGACGAGAATGGTACCTGCCACCACCTTACCTGATGCCAACTCCTCCTCTACGGTCAAAGCCATCGCTTGACCGTGCCCTCTGGGTGCTGGTCCCCTCTGCTGGAAACCTCTCTGGCGGTTCTGAACCTGAGCTTGGACCTGGGCATACTGCTGCGGTCGCTGCTGCTGGAATGCCTGAGCCTGAGGCGGCAATGATCTCGGAGGCTGATACTGCTGCTGCTGCACTGGTGCTGGTCCCCTCACTGAGGGACTAGTCTGGGCCGATGAGGATGAACCGGCTCTCTGCTGGCAGGACCCTATCATGTGATCCGGTGCCCCACAAGCCAAACACAATCCTTGTGCTCGGCGATATTCTGACACTACATGCCCTGGCTTCCCACAATGAGTGTAGCCCATTGTGGAAGACTGCCTCCGCTTCTGCTGCTGAGGATACGTCGGAGTCGAATACTGAAACGACGTAACTGATGCTGCCCTCCTCGGAGCCCCAATGGTCAAGGCCCTAGCTGCCGGGGCTGGGGCTGAAGACTGGATCATCTGACCATGGGACCGCTTCCGTCCTCCAGTTCTGTCTACAATTCTATGCGAGGTATACTCATGCCTCTTAGCTGCCCGCAAAACAGCATCAAAGGTTTGATGCTCAAACTGCTCTACTGCTAGAATGATCTCTAGGTGGAGTCCCTGCTGGAACCGCTGCGCTCGATCAAACTCGGTTGCCACCAAAGTGGGAGCAAACCGACTCAGTCTTAAAAACTCGGCCGCATATCCATCGACCGTCCTGCTCATCTGCCTGAGATTGGTGAACTTCGTCTGTAGGTCATGCCGAGCCACAGCATCGAAGTACTTGATCTGAAACTTGTCACTGAATACCGCCCACGGAATAGGCGTTGCCAAACCAACTGCTATCATCGCCCACCAGGTACGGGCTAGGTCCAATAACTGTAGACGTACCACAGATACCTTCTCTCCTTCTGGAGTCTTGGCTGCATCTAAGATAATCTCAATGTCCTGGAGCCACGCATCGGCTGCAATAGCGTCTTCACTCCCATCAAAGAAGGAAGGGTTGAGGCACTTGAAACTGTTAGCCGCACTGTTCCCTTGATAACCAACACGGCCTATGGCATCCTGTACTGCCTGGTGCAGGGCATTGCCCCGACGATCTTGAGATGCAAGCAATGTCCTGATGAGACCCACCAAGGTGCCATCGTCAGGCTCTGCAGGCTGGACTGGCTGAGCTGGGGGCTCGGGGTCCCCGAAATGCATGACTCGGTAGGCCACTCCAGAGTGCTGGGCTTGGTCTCCAGGTCGCTGCTGGTCCACTAGAGGTGCTCCGCCTTGCTGATCGGTAGAACCAGGAACAATGCCGCTGAAGGAAACGACATAGGGAACAATAAGAAAGGACCATGATAGATCGAAGATATAAACATGTGATCAGGTCAAGGATTCTGAAAGATCAGAAGGCACGAGTAGAGATCAAAGGCGAGTGCTGATTGAGACATATATCCGGTAAAACCCTCACACATCTTGATCTACAAGACCTGCATGGGCCACCACTTAAACCGTGTCACGCCCCAGAACCAGAATACTGGAGAGCGGGGGACAGACACAGCCAGCTACGTACATTGAAGTGAATCTCACATCGCAATACGGTCACGGCTGTCTAGATGTATGAGGGTTTACTACAAGCCATCAGTCTCTTAAGGTCAATAACAAGCCTAGTGTCTCAATCTCAAGCAACAAGTAGATATAACAAGATGGTAGATCATCAGACATACAAAGTAAGGCGTCCCATACATTACATATTCAGATGATCATGAAGCTAGTCATACAAAATACGAAGACTAGCAAGAGTTTAAGTCATACATGATCAACCCTGGGATTGGTCAATCATGCTACAGCCCGTAGGCAGACAGTAAATAAAGTTGCAAACGAGCTAACACTTGTTCGGCGGCTAAACGCCTCAAAAGAGTATTTTTACAAGGGAGTGGGAGAGCAAAATAAAACCCACTCGTTGCCGGGATTCCTTCTAGTGTTCACCATCTGGCAGGAAGGTTGGGAGATCCTTGGTAGCTGCTCCGAAATCTGGCCATACAAAACCAGCTGGGTCAGACCCCAGAAAGAGCAAGTGCCACAAAGGAGGCTTCACTTAAGAACTAAAACCAGCATGTCAGCACATAAATCATAGATAAAATAACATAAGACATGAGTTAAAGAAAACATGATGATAAACGATAAGATAACTAAAGGACTATTCCGGTAACCAAGTTACAACCCATAAACCAAACAAGGACCGGGGTTGTAACCCTTCACCTGAACAAAACTTAGCCTCGAACCAATTATCGATAAAGTAAAGCATAAACAAGCATGTCCGGAGATATCCATGTACCGGATTTGGGCAAGACTAGACAAGATAGGACTCCATCCATCATTCACGGCCAAGCAAGGAGTACGGCTTGATACTTAACTAACTAGGGTTATCACAAGCTTAGTTACTAGCAAGATGCAATGAGGTACGCCTACGGCCACAAGCCCTGCAGACTATCCAGGTTATCCAGACGCAAGGTTCAAGCTTAGAGTTATCATGCCTTGTAAGGTGACTTGGATGCAACACATGGCAGTATGCATAGTAATTGTTTCATGTAGTGTCCCACATAACAGTGAGCTGGAAATGTGCCCTACTCGTCGGCAGGCTACAAGTCCATCAAGGAAGGCGGCCAGATAACGGGGTTGCTTGTAGTCGGATGCTCTACTTGATCAATCTAGTCATTAACCTAGGCAGATTTGGTATGAATCCCTGACCGTGGTAACCAGGGATACATGTCATAGACATGATACGAGACAAGACTGGTTGCTTATACAGGCATATTCAATACAATCACCCACGGTGTCAAGAATTCACTTAGCATGTCAGGTTAGCCGTCGCAACAGCGTATCAAGGTTATCATGTCAAGATTACTTGTCAAGGGTGCACCACGGCGGATCGCCATCATGTCATGTTACTTGCCAAGATTACTTATCAAGGCAAGGGTGCGTCACGACGGACCACCATCAAGAACTATCCTGTCAAATTACTTGTCGAGAGTGCACCACGGCGGGTCACTAATCATGCAATTCCATCAGTAAGCCTTGTTTCGATTAACATTCATAAATACTGTCATGATCATATCGGGTTCATGTCAAGTTTACATCAAAGGCGTAAGGATATAAAATGGCTGCAAATTCATAAAAGGGGAATATGGGGACATAAGGCACCCAAGGGGGGAGCAAGGGGTAGCGTACGCTCAGGACAGCGTACGCAAGGGGCATGCGTACGCTCAAGACAGCGTACGCTCAGGCCAGGGCACGCTCAAGTCTGCGTACGCTCAGGCCAGGGCACGCTCAAGTCTGCGTACACTCAGGCCAGGGCACGCTCAAATCTGCGTACGCTCAGGCCAGGGCACGCTCAATTCTGCGTACGCTCAGGCCAGGGCACGCTCAAGTCTGCGTACGCAAGAGACACGCTTCCAACAGGAAGCATACCCAAGTCTGCGTACGCAAGAGACACACTTCCAACAGGAAGCGTACCCAAGTCTGCGTACGCAAGAGACACGCTTCCAACAGAAAGCGTACCCAAGTCTGCGTACGCTGCGCTAAAGAGCGCACGCAGCTCAGTGGCGTAAGCTAAAAAGCTCGGCACACTGTTCACTGTCTTCTCCAAACCAGCAAAAACTTCATGGTTAAACCTAAAGCTTCAAAAGTTCATAACTTGGTTAAAACAAGTCCAAATCCAACTTTTCAAAGATCAAAATTGGGTAGAAGAAAATTTCCCACCACATGGAACCATCAAAACTTGAAAACAAAGAAGTTTGATAGATCAAAACCACCAAATTCGAAAAAATAACTAATTTCTAGATCTACAAGATTTAAAGCCTCAAAATAGAAAATGACAAGTTCTAATGTGTCTTAGAAACATGAGGAGAAGCTAATGGAACCATAAAATGGGCTCTCTTGTGGAAGCAAGTTGCACTTGCCTATGGGTGTGGAGAGTTGGGTGGAGGAAGAAGAAGAAGAAATTAATGGAGGAAGTAATGAAGAGAGAGTGTTGGTAGAGTTTTTAATGAGGATGGGATGTGGTGTGTTGAGGGTGGAGCATAGGCTAAGGTGTTCCAATACACATTAAACCAAACCAAACCAATCCAAACCAATTAAAATCGAGCCATGTCAAAACCCAAAATACGAGAATACCGAAATTCCACAAGTTGAGAAAAATAAAAACATGCCCAAAAATTCAGATACGAGTATAAATACGAAATACGAGAAATACAGAAAATGAGGGTGACAAACAAGGTCTTCCATGAATACTTGGATCAGTTTGTTGTTGTCTTTATCGACGACATACTGATCTACTCGAAGACTGAAGAAGAGCATGAAGAGCATCTGAGGAAAGTTCTGAGCACCTTGAGGAAGGAGAAGCTCTATGGTAAGCTATCTAAATGCGAATTCTTTTTAGACAAAGTGGAATTTCTGGGCCATGTTGTCACAGGAAAAGGAATTTCGGTGGATCCAAAGAAGATAGCTGCTATTGAGAAGTGGACTGCACCAAGTTCGGTTGCAGAAATCAGAAGCTTTTTGGGTTTAGCTGGCTACTACCAGAAGTTTGTGAAGGATTTCTCCAGGATTGCTGAACCAATGACGAAGCTTACCAGGAAGAATAAAGAATTAATTTGGTTTGAAGCTTGCCAGTCAGCTTTTGAGGAACTGAAGAAGAGGCTTACAACGGTGCCGATACTTGCGCTACCCGCAGGTACCGGCGGTTTCTCAATTTATAGTGATGCTTCCGATAAGGAATTGGGTTGCGTTCTTCAACAACACAGAAAAGTAATTGCTTGCGCATCTAGGCAATTACGGACTCATGAGAAGAACGATCCCACACATGATTTGGAGCTTGCAGCGGTGATATTTGCATTGAAGATATGGAAGCACTACCTTTATGGAGAGAGAGTGGAAATATTTACAGACCACAAAAGTCTTAAATATTTTTTCACTCAGAAGGAGCTGAACATGAGACAGAGACGATGGCTGGAGCTGATGAAGGATTTTAACATCAACCTGCAGTATCATCCGGGTAAGGCTAATGTTGTTGCAGATGCACTTAGTCGATACCCGATGGCAATATTCTTGACCAAGGAGCGTCATTTGCTGGAGGACATGGAAAAGCTTGGACTGGAAATTGTACTGCCTGAAGAAGAAATGAAGAAACTGGAAAGAGAAGATATTGTACCAGGAGCTGAATCAACAATGATGCAGTTGCAAGTGCGTTCAAGTCTAATGGACAGAGTCAAGGAGGCACAATTCTAAGACGAGACGCTTTACAAACTCAGAGATCAAGTGCTGGCAGGAACACTTGAAGAATTCTCAATCGCCAGCAATGGAGCACTGAAGAATGGTACGAGGCTTTACGTACCAAATGGCGAACTGAGGAATGAGCTGATGCAAGAAGCGCACCAGTCGCAGTATTCCATACATCCTGGAGCCAACAAAGTGTATTGGGATATGTGTACTATATTATGGTGGTACGAAATGAAGAAGGACGTATCCAGGTATGTGGCTAGATGTTTAATTTGTCAACAACTAAAAGCTAGCAGGCAGAGACCAGCAGGACTATTGCAGCTGCTAGACATTCCGGAGTGGAAATAGGAACACATAACAATGGATTTTGTGTCGGGACTGCCTCGATCCCAAGGAGGGAAGGATGCCATTTGGGTAATCGTGGACCGACTGACGAAGTCAGCTCACTTTATCCCCTTCAAGCTTGGTCTATCCACTGAGAAGTTGGCAGCACTGTACATACGGCACATCTACCGAATTCATGGAGTTTCGATAAATATTGTGTCTGACAGAGATACTAGATTTACCTCTCACTTTTGGAAGAGTTTGCATGACAGTTTGGGAACACAACTGAAGTTTAGCACTGCCTACCAACCCCAGACTGACGGACAATCGGAGAGAACAATCCAGACGCTAGAAGACATGCTGAGATCCTGCGTCTTAGAATTTGGAGGGTCTTGGGAAGACCATTTGCACTTGGTAGAGTTCTCCTACAATAACAGCTACCAAGCTAGCATCGGTATAACACCGTTTGAGGCACTCTATGGACGTCGTTGCCGCACTCCACTTGCTCGGGACGACGTAGGAGAAAGAGTATTGCTGGGACCGGAGATGGTGACCGATGCAGCAGAGAAGGTAAAAATGATCAAAGACAAGCTCAGGATTACTCAGGACAGACAGAAGCATTGGGCCGATAGCAGCCGACGACCTTTGGAATTTGAAGAAGGTGACAGTGTGTTCGTGAAGATCTCTCCTACCAGAGGAACCATCCATTTCGGCAGAGCAGGAAAGTTAAGCCCCAGGTATATTGGTCCTTTTGAAGTACTCAACAAGATTGGAGAAGTGGCTTATCGGGTGGCTCTACCCCCAAGTCTCGAAGGCGTCCACAATGTCTTCTACGTTTTGAAGCTGAGACGCTACATCCTGGATCCGAGCCACATCTTGGACCATTCAGAGCTAGAGATTGGACCCAGTCTCACAGTGCCAGAGAAGCCAGTGGCAATTTTAGACAGAGGTGAGAAGAAAACCAGGAACCCTGTGCCGCCTCATAAACTTCTATTTCTTGCAAACATTATCTTTTATTGTAATATTTTGACTGATGCTGCTAAGTTAGCCTAGTTTTACGAGCTTATTTCTTTATCGAGCTTGATCATGACAATATTTTATTGGGTGCACGCACTAATTTATTGTCTAATCAGAACCGGTGCATAATGGTCTGATCAACCATGTGTACCTTGGTTCGCATATATATATTCTTGTTCTGCGTGGATGGTGACATAGTTAAAACTTGTTCCTAAATGTCTCATCCACGACTGCCTTGGCAATTCTTATTGTTGGACCTGAGTTACGGGCGTAGTACCCGTACCTGTTTGATTTGAGTTTACTCCTAACCCTGCCTTTAATTTCGAGGACAAAATTTTCTAAGGAGGAAAGATTGTGAAACCCACTTTTTGGATTTGTAATTTATTATTATTATTATATAATATTACTACTATTATTATTATTGGGTTCGAAATTATGTTTCAAAATAATAATTTGGATTTTTGCTTGCGAGACCCGAGCCTGGACCAGTCCGACCCCGAGTCCGGATACCAACCCCGAATTTGTTTCAGACCCCATTTTCCCGAAACCCGACTCAGTCCCGAACCCATCCTTACTTCCTTCTTTTAATTTTTGATTATTAAATACTTATATTTATATAAAAAATAATAATAAAATCCTATTTTTAATTCCTTGGCCTGGTCACCCCACGACCAGGCCACACATACACGAACCCCCTCTTTTTCCTCCACTCCCCCTTATTTCTCCCACCAGCATTTTTCTCCTCCACAAGTTCCCATTCTTCTCCCCTTCATTCTCTAACAACTCTTTTCTATACTAATATTAAACCCACCACCAACACTTCTCAAGCACAGCACCCCCTCACTTTCTTTCCATCCCATTCTCAAACCCTTCCCTCTAACTCCTCCAGACCCGATCTGCCGAGCTCCCGCGACCCCGACGGCCAACGCCGACCCCGATCTTCGCGAGCGTGCCGACCGCGGCTCCGCCCACCTCTCCGCAGCCGTGCCCTACGGCTCCCCGACCCGGCGGACTCCCCAACGCGCCCCGACTTCTCCTGTCGGACCCACGCCCGCGCGCCCCTGGGCTGCCCTAGCTCCGACGCGCCCGCCCCGTTGACCTCACCCCCGGCCGCCCAGCTCCGGGACGCCCGTCGCCAGCCGGATCCCGACCCCGGTCGGCCCCCTCGCCCGCGTCCGCCGGTTTTTCCACGCCGGCGCCCGCACTCCGGCGTACCCCCAGCCGGCCGGCCTCCTCTGGCGCTGTCCCGCGCTCCGGCCGGTCAGTACCCTCTGCCCCGGTTCTCGCGAGCTTCCGTGCCCCCGCTGTTTCGAATAGCACTGTCCACGGATTTCCCGACCCGCTGTCCGTGCATTTTCGTGCTCGAATCGCGCTGTCCAGCGCAGCCGTACCCCGACGAGGCGATGTCCCGAGCCGATCCACTGTCCGCGGATTTCTTTTCTTTTTTATTATCATCTGAGAGCTCTAGCCGAGCAACCCAAGGTATAATTCCGGTCCCGTTCCATGTTTCGGTAGTCGATGATGAGAATTGGTCCCCGATTCCCTCTCGGGAATTCGGTTTTAGAGCGACGTAGTAACTTCGGATTTTTTCGGAGACGTTTCTGTGATGTTCTGTGGTTATTTCAAATTTTTTTGAAAGGTGTTTTTCTGGATTTTCGGGTGCTGTGGTTTCTGATTTCATTTCGGGATTTTCCGATTTATATTTTGGGTTCCGATTAAGCTTAAAAAATTATTCTATGAATTTAATTTTGTGTAAAAATGGTTTTGAAGTTAATTTCTGGGTGTTCCCTGGTTTGGAACTTTTATTATGGGTGTTTCGGCGCATTTTCCCAGTTTTGGGTTATTCCGAATATAGAGGGAATGCTGCCCAAATTTTTATAAAATTTCACAAATGAGTTTTAAATTGGTTTTCGGAAATATTTATTAAATAGATTTTTGGGCGACGACCATACCGGTCCGTGGGCCCTAGCGAAATGCAAACGAAACCGGTTTTACTCGGACGTTGAGGCATTAGCTAACTGTGACGATTGGACCAAGTCTAAGACTTACTTTATTATCATATTTTACAATTAAAATATAATTTGGAACTTGCTACTGGTTTATAGTATTTTGAGTGCAGGGCCTCGACCTTCTGAACGGACCGCTTCCCGGCGTTCAGAACTCACCAGCAAACTCTAAATTTATTTAATTTATGTAAAGTTTGTAAGGGCATAAGCCCAGTTTTCTACTTTATTTTGTTGTGGACTTGTATTATGTAGATTAGGATTTTTCCTTTATTTTCTGGTTGGTTTTATTCTTCGTAATTAGGCGCTTCGTAACAAAATGACTATTAAATATTTTGTATAAATTAATAAGTATTTTTCACGATAAAATAACTTGAAAAAAATATTGATAGTTAACAAAATCTACGTTTTATCATTGAAAGAAAATATAGTTTTATACGTATAATATTAAAAATACAAAGTTTTGCGAATTAACCGGTAACGACAATTTTTCCAAGTCAACCAGAAACTGGCTATCCAACTAAATGAGAACCAACGTAGTACGCGTCGTAAACCGTTAGCAGTAGATTAAATAAACAACTTAAAACTTGACTAGGACCCGCTACTAGAAATTGCAACTAGCACACCTAGAATGGTCTCAATATTGGTTCTAAGTCAAGTTCTCCAACTGTAGGATCTTGGAGACGAACCTAGCATCTTTCCGGAACAAACACCGTTTCCAGTCATAAATAAAAGGCAAGTACATTTTGTGTTAGTTTACAATTATTTAGTAATCGTTTTATTGCAAGTTTAAACCAAGATGCAACACGGAACTCTCTCTGAGAGCAATGACTGACTGACTGTTGGGTACTGGGGAAGTAGTGTAATGAGTAAGACCACATCCAAAGTAGCATTATAACTGTATTAGCTTACCCCTCATACACACGGGGATAAGCCATATCATTCACTGTACAACCCAATCCGGTCATATTTATTGCCTATTCACATCACAATATTTTAACTGCTGGAGAACTGTTTATTTCAAATTGTTTAAAAGTGCATAACTCTATTATTATTTTAATTGTTGGATTATTATTAATTGTACTTTGCTCCCTCCTGACTGGAGATAACATTTTTAGGAGATTTTGAGGATGCTGAGCTGTTATACAACAATTATTATGACCCAGTTCTGTACCCTGTGGTATTGCCAGAGTCCCCATTGGAGGATGCAGGACCTGAGGCCGACGAGCCGAACACTTAGCTAGATTTTTCCTGTTTCCAGTTTTGTGGTTTGAAATTTTTGTTAATTTGAATTCAGTATTCATTTCAGCTCTTTTACATTCCAGTTGTATTTATTCAGATGTTGAATAAAGTTTTAAATTCTCGAATAGTCAGTTGTGACAAATGTATAGATGTTGTTGTGATTACCTGCTTATGGAACAGCTTACTGCCGCCGTCTCACAACGGTGCAGGCTGGGCATGATCCGGTTCGACCCAATTATTTGGGATCGGGTCGTGACAGAAGGGATTCGGCTGGTACGCGCTCATCGATGCGCGATACTCGTGAAGGCGGACGGCGGTTGTGCTGGACTGGGGAACTCCAGCTCGACGGATGGAAGGAAGGGGCGGCGTAGAGGCGTACGCTCCGGATCCAGCGAAGAGGGTTCGGCAGGAGGCAGCGGCGGGAAGTCGGACGAGCCTGGCGCGGAGGCGGCGGCCGTGAAGGCACGGTGGCCGGGATTTCGTGGCGGGGCGGCCCTTTCTGGCCCGGGGGTACGGCGGTGGTAGGCCACACAACGCTCGGTAGCGGCGGTTCGGATGGCGACGGCGGCGCCAGGCTGGTGCGGCGGAGCACGGGGGTCGGGCACCGGTGGCTCAGGTTGGGGTTCTGCTTCTCCTTCTTCTATTTTGTTGTGGTGTCGATGGTGGTCTATGATGATGGTGGTGATTTTTAGGGTCGCCGATGATGGGTTACGGTGGTGGTTGTCTGAAGGTGGTGGTTTTTGGGGTCGCCGATGATGGCTACTCCGGTGGTGTTGGCAGAAGGAGCTGTTGATGGCGGTGATGGTGGTCTGGGGCTTGGAGTGTCAGGGTGTCGGCGAGGTGCGGGCGGTGAAAAACTGGGAAGTCGGGTTAGGATGGTCGGGGCGGCAGTGGCCGTGGTTCTGGAGGTGATGATAAGGCGACGAGGTGGCGACAGGATGTGGTTTAGGGCTAAGGTTTCGGGATGTGTCGGGTATCCGATACAAGCTGAGTTGGTGTCCTACGAGACACGAGGATGGAGATGGGTTGTGTCCGGGGTTGTCGGGCACGGATGAACAATGTACTTGTACAAGTAAGAAATATAATAGATGGGAAGGGGCACGGACATGATGCACATCACTTTGGTAGAAAATTTGGATTGTGGAATTTGGAAAAAGCAAAAGGTGCCTCTCCTTATATAGGAGGTGGAGCTCCTAGATGGATATAGATTAGGATAGTTTAAATCCCCAATTAGATATTAATCTATTTAATTTAAAAAAATAATTGGATCATATATCACATTCTTCATTCCAGTAGTATAATGCAATGCGCAAGCTTTACTTTGTTGCTTCATTATTTTTTTTTGAGATAAATGTGGTGGAACTAATGTTGGGTTTTGGTCTTTTTCAAAGAGATTTTTAGTCCCACATCGGCTAGACCAAAAGACTTGTATCTCTATATATTAGCTTTGCTAGTTCAGAGATGCATATGTGGTATGAAGGTGCACATGGGTGTGTCATGTGGGGTTATTTTTCTAATGGAAAAAAGGCTAAATCAACAATTGAAAGCATTCATGCTTTTTGCTATTGGAAAATTTATTTCTATGGGAGCTAAGCCCCGTAGGGGCTTAGCGACTCGGACTCATGGGCTCATGAGGCGTAATGTGGCATTTTGTTGGCGCACTTAGCACGTCAGCATCGTCGCTAGGCGTATAGTGCGCTTTAGTTGCGCGCCACAGGTTGCACGATCAGGGTGCACGCCAGGTTGCGCACAAGTTGCGCCGATTGCGCACGTTGCGTACATTGCACGAGTGGCACAAGGTGGCGCAGGTCGCGAAGGTTGCACAGTGGCGCAGTGGCACAGTGCACGGAGTGCAAGGTGCGCGGGGTGCACGCAGTTGGCACAACTTGCAGCAGAACGTGCGTTTGTACGTTCTGGGCGGTTGCTACATTTTTGGGGTAGTTTTTACCACGTCCCTAACTTTGTGGTAACCGAGCAGTTGCTGCAGGGCCTATATAAGGCATCATCTCTCTCACAAGGCAGATACATATACAAGTAATAGAAGCCACCACAGAAAGTTTACGAAGTATTTTTTAACACAAGTAAACAGAGAATTCAGAAGTGTTCTTTAACACAGTTCTGATCTTCCAATAGCCTTCGAGAGAGAGGAAAGGCGCCGCACCAGCGTTGCTTTTGCACGGGAGTTCGTGTCCATCCGAGGAGTCAGAAGAGCAGGAGTGTTCCAAGTTCTCCGACGAACTTGCTGGTTCCTGGAAGCTGTTCGTGTAGGGCGAATAAAGCTTTGAGCAACGGTGATTATTCACCCCAGCAGGAGATCTTCCATCTTTCGCCAGTCACCTTATTCTTTGTTGCCAGTTGTTTTCCATAAATAAATTCACTTTATTTATTGTGTTTCTGGGAAAATTACAACTATAGGAATCTGATCTAGAAGACGGTCACTTTATCCCTTGGATGATACGATGAAGAAAACTCAAACTTCGAAGAACTTGGACAACAACTGGACAATCTCTCTGTTCTCTCTGAATTGAATGTAGTCCTCTGATGAAGATGAAGAAACTCTCTTTTATAGAGTTCTGGATAACTGTTCTGAAGCATACGCTCAGTCAGTTACTTGACGTGTGCATAACTGCAGGGACGCGTAGCGAATTCTGATGGAGACATATTACAGTGCGGTTGAAAGTAGTGGAACATATCTAGGAGAGATTGATGGCATAGATGCCATGTTGCATAACTTCTGAATAAATGGGTAACTGAGTACAGGACACGTGAGAACGTGTGTTGACTGTACGTTTAAAGTCATCCTGAATGCATTTGCTGTGATACGCTGTCTTTGTTGAAGAGGAGTCATACGCTACCTTTTGAAGACATATGTCTTGCATATGCTGACTTGGATAGTATAGAGTCATATAAAGCTGATACGCTCACTTTATTAACAAGGAGTCGTATGGAGTCCATACGCTCACTTGATTGACAAGGAGTCGTATGGAGTACATACGCTCACTTGGTTGACAAGGAGTCATATGAAGTCTATACGCTCACTTGATTGACAAGGAGTCGTATGAAGTCCATACGCTCACTTGATTGACAAGGAGTCGTATGGAGTCCATATGCTCACTTGATTGACAAGGAGTCGTATGGAGTCCATACGCTCACTTGGTTGTCAAGGAGTCGTATGAAGTCCATACGCTCACTTGATTGACAAAGAGTCATATGGAGTCCATACGCTCACTTGGTTGCAAGGAGTCATAAGCATTGAAGGAGTAGATACGTGGCTGTCCTCAATCTTCTCAAATATGCCATATCTTCTAATAACTGACAAATATCTCTCGAGCGTCGTGTTACAGATATGATGGCTGACAGACTGTCAGAAATGACAGTAATGATGGCTGTGCATTTATGATGGCTGATGAGCTGTCCTCGTAAGAGACAAAATCAATTCTCGAAAACCCATACGACGGTTAATCTTCATAGGGCAGCTGTCTTTGCACGAAAGACGAAGTGTCAGATTCATCCTCCATTAAACGTATGCTGTGCTGTCATTCAAGAAATAATAAAATATTCACTGAGCGTACGGCTTTGGCTGAGCGTATGGCCTTGAGCGTATGGCTTTGGCTGAGCGTATGGCCTTGAGTGTTTGGCTTTGGCTGAGTCTTATGTCAGCGTGTCATAATTTTTCACACCCTACAAGACCCCCTTCAAAGTTTTCGAACTTTATAAATTTCAAAAGTTCGAAATTACTTTGAACTTAAAGTGGGAATAAGTCTTGACACGCTGGCATGATTTTGTTATTTTCCTCAATATCAGTGCAAATCTTTAGGGATTCTGTTTAAAGAACGGCCGCCGCTTAAACTTCTCTTTTCTTCTATAAATAGGTCTTTCAAAACCTAATTCATTTCTTTACTTCTGCATTTGTCTTCGAGAGAGAAAAAGCTCCAAAACTCAAACTTCTTCTTCTTCGACTCAATCATCATCAATGGCGCCCAAAGTTGACGCTGCTGCGAAGGGAAAGGGGAAGGCTCCTTTGGAGTCATCTCGACCTGCCGCCGCTGCTACTAAGAAGACTGCTGATGAGCGTATTCGACGAAGTGAACGCCCATTGAAGCCCCTCTATGGTGAGGATGGAGATGATGAACAATAACTATCCCCTATTTAGGGCTCTGGTTAGGACAAGATCATAAAACGTATCCCCATTTTAGGGTCAATACGTCAGAAAATACGCTTCCCTCTTTAGGGTTTAGTCGTATTCCATATTTTTCGTTTATACGAAAAATATGTTTGGAGCGTATTCTGTAAGATACGCGTATCTTTGATAGAAATGTCAAAATATGCTGATTTGAAGGAATACGTTATGTCAAGTTGTCTCACTGAGATACGCTAACTCCTTTGTTAGCGTATTTTTGATGAACATCATGTCAACCATACGCTGATACGCTTAAGAAAAAGATCCAATCATCCTCTAATCTTTGAATAAAAGCTGAGCGTAAACTGAACTTTAAATTTTATCATACGCCTAGGATAGACTGAGCGTAAAAGTGATCTCTGAATTCGTCATACGCTTAGGATAAAAAGTGATCTCTGAATCCGTCATACGCTTAGGATAGAGTGAGCGTATGTTGATCTTTGAATCTGTCATACGCTTAGGATAGAGTGAGCGTATGTCGATCTTTGAATCTGTCATACGCTTAGGATAAACTGAGCGTATATTGGTCTTGGTCATCTCTTTGTGTTGAAGATTTCTAACTTCTTATTCTTCTTTTGCAGTGGATATTCTGGCTCAGGATGCACAATTTGAAGGATGTGTAGGGAACAACTATAATAGTGACCTATCACATGTCCATTTTCCTTAATTTGATGGACCTTCCACAAGGATAGCTATTCTGACAAATTAGGAGAATGACACCCTGCTGAATTTGATGAGTGGACTGCCTCTACAGAGTGTGGATAGTGCTACCCACTCGAAGCCAGCATTTCTTTTTGGAGATGCTATTGATATAAACTTCCAGCCTGCTCTTGATAAAGTGTCATACTCATATTATAGAGATGGTGATGAGAATCAGCCAATGTATCTGACTGGTTTGTCCAAAAGCATCAACATAGCCCGCTTATTCCACGCGAGTCATCAAAGGCAAATGAAGTGGGATATCACTCCATTCCGTCAAGCAAAAGCTGGATGGATAGGATGCAGTCAAGGAAGATTCCGCAGTGGTACTGAACCACATGTCTCAGTTTTGCGAGGATTGCTGCCAGCTGCCATTCCTCCTGAGGACTCGGTACTTCTGAGGCCAGTTAGAGTCCCAATCTTTGCAAATGAATTTGTTCAGCTAGAAAATGCTGTTTACCCAAAATAGTCTATGAGGCTTACTGGTCTGGTGAACCCGGAGAATACCAGATGGATTATTCTTGTAAGATAGATTCTGAACAACTTTGGGGAACAGTTAAAGGTGATGGGCCTATATAATGCCATCAAGTGTACCGCTTATGGTTTTAGGCCAAACCCAGATTTGTTCTTGGCATTAGCGAAAAGGTATAATTACCGTACCGACACTTTCATGACTCCAAGAGGCGAGATGGGATTCGCCCTCCATGAGATGGCATATATTTCTCAGCTGCCAACAGGAGATTTGCCATATGAAGAGTATATTCCTTTCATTGATGAAATGAATAAAATTTTCGAGGCCAACCCACTGGTTCTTCATGTATTTGAAGAATTAATGTGCCATTACAGTATATGTAAGGCTTTTTATAAGGCACAAGGTGCAGAGGGAGATTCCAACTGCTATTCTTCTAAGTGGATGGCCTATTTATTCCAAGGCCGCACTGAAGAAGTTCAGAAGAAGAAGAAGATTGATCAATATGTCGGTCGCTTTAAACCCCTGAGTCAAGCTGAGATTGACAAACTAATCCGGGACACCACTCATGACGACATCATCATTGAAGAAGACGAAGGCACCTACAAAGCTGGTGATAGGTTGGAGACCTATATAAAGCAAGGTAGCCGGGAATTATCTGATGAAGGTCATCTGGCCGGATTCCCTCTGGCTGAGAAAATTTGTAGTACCCGGCACCTGTTCAGCAGACAGGATGCACAAAGGAGTTATTTTTGCAGCAGTCCGTTTGACTTTCAGGTACAAGATGGATTTGCTGACAGCAATGACATGCCGTCTGAATGCTGGCTTAAGGGCATATACAGACAGGATGTTTGAATTGGCGAAGAAGAAGCTCACAACTTTTCCCCGGGTAGAAATGCCCTTTACATATTTATATGGGTGGCTGCTTCTCCATTTCGAATCTCTTATGAGTGTTGGAATGGCTAGACCAGACGATACCTTTTTGGAAAGATACCATCACACACCAAAGTGGAGGTATGACACTCTGACAGACTGTAGAACCATATTAAACAGGGGAGAATTATGGAGTTTCACTTGTGTTCCTCCACCTGTTGGTTATGAAACCATGTCTGAGAAGTTGATTGATGGCATTGGTGCCAATGAGTTAGATGATATTCAACATGAATGGCTGAAAAGGATCAGGCCATCTCATTTGATCTGTCGCCGTGACGATGTCACCTATCTGGAGCCATATCTTCCGAGTAGGTTTGCTCGACAATTTGGCTATGATCAGTTGCATGTAGGAAATGCAACGACATGTTTTGGCTACCAAGGCGGATTAATCGATGGCGCCAGAGCTTGGATATACTATATTGCTATAGGTACCGGAGCTACTTTTTCCATGCCAGATCCGGTTACTTATCGGAGAGGAGCTAGAATGTTGGCGTCTTATGCCAAATTCTATGTATCGGCTAATACCTTCGATGAAAAATTTAGCATCTTAGGTAGAAGCTTCATCCATGTTGATAAGAGATCAACCAAATCAGCCCTGCCAAGAGATTGTCATGACCGAGAAGATCCTATGGCTACTGATGAAGTTTACGATGAAGTTTTAGAGAATCTCTTCTCTGATGAACTTCATCAGCCATTACATGTATCCATTGGAAGTGCTGAAGAGAGTGTATCTGCCGACAGTACACCGAAAAGGAAGCGGGGCAAAGATGCTTCTGGGCCTGCTCCAAAAAGGGTTACTCGGGCAGAGGTTCGTAATCGTGGAAAACGAATCAGAGATGCAGACGAAGCAGGTAGTGACTCCAAAGATGATTATCCTACTATTCTACTAACAAAAAGAATAGGAAGGAAGGTGATAGTTTCAAAGACTAAATCTGTGATTTGTCTCGATGCAGAGAGTCCCACCAATCGTGCCGAGCGATTGGCTTTAGAGAAGCAAGCTGCCTTTGCTTCTTCTGTAAAGATAGAACCTATTGAAGAGGATGTGCCTGAACCTGCTGAACCATCTATATCTTTTGATATGGAGTTGATTTCGCCAACGGCCGACGCTGCACAGGTGATTAGTCAACCCGCGGTAGAGGCCGAGAATCAGACTAAAACAGCTAATGACTTACTGATTTCGAGAGAATCAGTGAAGGAAGCCACTACTCTCAAGCCAATTGCTGAAGTTTCGGAGAGCAATAAGAGTGACGACGAACAGGTTGACTATGAACCTTCGTCTCATTCCTTTGAAGAAGAGGACATGGAGATAGAAGATGAGCCACTATCTAAAACTCAAATTGATGTACTGAAGACAGCTGGTCAACATTCAGGGTTAACTCCAGAGCCGGAGAAACTTCTAGAAATAGAAGTCCATGTTCCGAGTACTTCTGGGGCGGGCAGCAGTGAAATAAATCCAGTGTCAGAAAATACTCTGAACAGACTACGAGCTGGGCTGAATGATCCAAAAGAAACAGAATACGAACCAGTTTCAGGTAATATTTTATTCAGCAAAGTTTTGTCTTTTCCTTGCTTTATTGTCTTTTAATTTTAATCATGCTTCTTTGATTCCAACAGTTGTAGGAATTGCACCGGCAATGAGCTCGATTCAAGCCCCACTTGTCCAGACTGATATGGGTGAGGGGAGCTCATATTTGCCTAGTTCCCCAACAGCACCCACTTCAACTCCCAGAATAGAGGCTACTCCTGCTCCTTCCTTTACAGTTGCAGCGACTCCCGGTTTTGAAACAGGGATAACAAAGGTCATGGGGATGTATTCAGAGATTATTTATTCATATCTGGATACATTCTCAAGGCGACTTATGAAGGATGAAACTATGCCTTTTTCGAATCTTTGAGTGGCGATTAGTTTTTCGCTTTTAGCTTTGAGACAGGCTGGTTATGAGACCCAGTGTGTCTTTTTTGAGCATCTCCTGGATGATTTAGAAGCAACCATCCATAAGTACTGGAAGATCAAAAAGGAGGATATTAAGTCTTTGACTGCAGCTGAGATTGCCCAATTAGAAAGTGAAGCTCAAGCTCAGCACACTGCTTTGAAAGAATTCCTCGCTCTGTCTTCTGAAGAGTTAATGGCGAAAGATGAAGAAATAATAACCACTTGTCAGAATATGGAGCGTTTGGAGAAAGATGAAGCATCAAAAGCTGAAGAGCTTAAGAAGTTGAAGGAGGAGCTGGCTTATCTTCAGGAGCGAATTGCCTCCATAGAAAAGGAGCAATCGGAGATTGCCACTGCTCGTATATCTGAAGATGAACGCTGTCAACTTTTACAGCAAGAGCGAGAACTGATGCAGGCTAATCAGATTGAAGAGACAAATCGTCGTAGCTCTATTATCGTGGATTATGACCAACGAATGGTTGGAATTGAAGCAGCAGAGCGAATCCATAAAGCTCATGAAGAAAAGATGAATAATGTAATTGTTCGTATTCAGGAGATAATTACTCCTCCTAAATAGATCTTTTACATTTTTCATGTGTTGAATTTTTGATACCCACTTGTAATCAATATTTTGATTTTGATTGAAGAAATGAATATCTTGACTTAACTTCAATTCTGTGGATGATATTTTTGTAGAAAATATGTTCAGAGGTAAATAATACATGACATATTTCAATAGAATAAAATATACAAATGAACTTTGTAATTCTATCAGATGATATTAAACCAAAGATAATTTTAGTTTAATACTGATTAGAGAAAACAAAATTCAGATATAAAGATATCTTTGGACTCTATTTTTCATGATCTTTGAACTCGGAAATCAAAAGACTAGATATCATTTTCATAGAATAGAAAATATGATACTGAGATAGAAAATTCAGAGGTAATATGGACGTAATTTTCTATACGAGATCTTTATTAAATCTACTGGGGATCTAATAAGACAGAATATCAAATTCTCTGGGAAGATGATACGTGGCAGAATATCAGTTTTTGCTGGGGATAACGATATCGAGATAACTTTTGTAGGGAAGAATTAACTCTGATTTTATATTCGCTGGGGAATAATGAAAATATTATATATTGATGAAATTTATACATAATATTTCTTTAAGAATTTGCCATTGATAGACATCATTGTGACTTTACCATCCATAGAGGCAAGCTGATATGCTCCATTAGAGAAGACTTTGTTTACTACGAATGGGCCTTCCCATTTCGCGTCGAATTTGCCTTTGCTCATATGTGTCATAGTCATAGGACGTCTGACGGTAAGGACCAGTTCTCCCTTCCGATATGCTCTGACTTTTACTTTCCGGTTAAAAGCTTTTGAAATTCGGGCCTGATACAGCTCGATATTTTGTTGAGCATACAATCGCTTTTCATCTAGAGCTTCCAGCTCTTGAAGTCGAAGACGATCATTATTTTCTGTTGTAAGTTCATTGGAGATTGCGATTCTCAGAGGAGGAATCTGGATCTCAAGGGGAAGAACAGCTTCACACCCATATACCAAAGAGAAAGGCGTACATCTAGTCGCATTGCGAACTGTGGTGCGGTAGGCCCATAAACATCCACCAAGCTTCTCGCTCCAGTTGCGTTTGTTGGAATAATCGAACTTTTTCAAGAGTTTGATGATCATTTTATTGAAAGCTTCTGCCAATCCATTAGCTGCTGGATTATATGCTGTAGAAGCTAAATTATTGATTCGATGGTCGTCGCAGAATCGAGTAAATTTCTGACTGACGAACTGCGGTCCGTTATCATGAATAATACGCCGAGGAATACCAAATCGATAAATGACATGATGTTTGACGAAGTTGATGACATTAGAAGTTTTGACTTCAGATAACGGGATTGCTTCAGCCCATTTGGAAAAGTAATCGGTTATTGCTAGAATAAACCCTTGTCCTTTTGATGATGGTGGGTTGATAGGACCAATGACGTCCATGCCCCAAGCCTCAAAGGGCCATGATGTCGCTGTTGGGTGTAAGAACTCTGATGGTTGATGGATAAAGTCTGCATGAATTTGACAGGCTCTACATTTCCGAGCATATTGAAAGGCGTCAGCCACCATCGTGGGCCAATAATAACCCATACGTCGGATGCGATCTTGAAGTTTAGGACCTGGTTGATGGGCTCCGCAAACACCATCATGTGCCTCACGGATAATCTGTTGTGCTTCTTCACCAGCGATGCATCGGAGGAGAAGACTGTCGTAGGCCCGACGATATAGTGTCTTCGTTGTATGATTATAATAGAATCTGAGAGATCGACGCCGGATAGATGCTGCTTCGTTCGAATTGTCGGGAAGTATGTCATACAACACAAAGTCTAAAAACGGACGTCTCCAGTCTTCAGTTATGGCTTCTGTTTTGTTAGAAAAGACATATTCCAGAGTAGAATCGGAAGAAGACAAGGACACTCTGTCAAACATTAATCCAGTGCTAAGGTTGGATGAAAATTCATCAAGGTTGAGAGAATTTTCGTCTGGATTATGGGGAAAACCCAAAGCCAAATTATTCTCAACATAGAATAGTTCTCGGTTATGAACCACTATAACTTGCTGACGTCTGATTGGTATGGCTAACACAGCGGCAAGATTAGCCAAAGCATCGGCTTCTGCATTATAGATTCGTCGAACTTGTTCAATAAAGAAACCTTCAAAGGAGGAGGCCATAGAGAGCGCTGCTCGATGATAAGGTATCAGATCTTGATGACGGACTTCATACGTTCCTCTGATCTGATTGATGATAAGCTTGGAGTCTCCATAAACTTTTAAATATTAAATATCCAGATGTTTAGCAAGTTGAAGACCGACGAGCAATGCATTGTATTCGGCTACATTGTTTGAACATGATTGATCCAGAGAATAAGCCCTCTGAATAGTTAGTCCTTCTGGGGATACGAGAACAATTTCAACTCTGGCAACAATATCGCCATTAGGACCTATTCTAGATGCTCCATCAAAGAATAGACGCCAGGTAGGAGTTTCTTCAGAAACCAGATTCGAATCCAGAACTTCATCTAGAATCTCATCATATAATTTAGAATCTTCTGGAACCGCATGAGCTGCCAGAAAATCAGCAAGAGCCTGTCCTTTAACTGACTTTTGAGGAATATAATGCATGTCGTATTGAGCTAACAAGATTCCCCAATTAGCTAGTCTAGAATTGAGAATACCGGGTTTCTTCATCATAATCCTGATGGGATTCACTCTGGAAATGACGTGAATCGTTTGACCGATAATATAATGTCGCGTCTTCTGAACGGCAAACATTAATGCTAAGCATTCTTTCTCGATTGGAGAATAACGCGGTTCAGCACCTGTCATTGTGCGACTGAGATAATAAATAGCCTGTTCATGGCCATCTTTGTTTTTCTGAGCGAGCAATGCACCGAGAGAATGATCCATGGCTCGAACATATAGAAGGAATGGTATTCCCGAGACGGGAGGTACCAAAACTGGAGGGTTCATGAGGTATTGTTTGATATCATCAAATGCTTTTTGACATTCTTCGTTCCAGACGAAGGATACACCTTTCTTCAAAAGTTTGTTGAACGGTCTGCAGCATCCTGATAAGTTAGAGATAAATCTCCTGATATAAGCAATTCTTCCTTGAAATCCTCGTAGCTCTTTTAAGGTGCGTGGAGGACGCATCTCTTGGATGGCTTTGATTTTCTCGGGATCCACGTGTATACCTTTAGCGGTAATGACGAAGCCGAGAAATTTGCCACTAGAGACGCCCAGAAAGGACTTAGTAGGGTTCATCTTAAGTTGATGCTGATGCATTAAATCAAAAATAGTCTTCAAATCTTGGATATGATCCTCTTTTTGTCGACTCTTGACTGCAATATCATCAACGTAGCATTCGACTGTTTTTCGGAGATGTTCGCAGAATATAGTGCTCATTGCTCGCTGATACGTTGCTCCTGCATTTTTGAGACCAAACGGCATCACTGTATAACAGTATGTACCGATCGGTGTTCTGAAGGAAGTATGTCTCTCGTCGTCTGGAAATTTTTTGATTTGGTTGTACCCCGAATACCCATCCATAAATGACATTCGTTCGAAACCACACGTGTTATCGATCATGACGTCGGTGATTGGAAGAGGGAACTCGTCTTTAGGACAAGCCGCATTGAGATCGCGAAAGTCTATACAGACTTGGAACTTGCCGATCTTTTTGAGGACAGGAACGATGTTAGCCACCCATTCAGGATGTTGTTCCTCTCGAATAAATTCGGAAGCCATAAGCTTGTTGACTTCAGCTTCAATTACATCCATAATGTCTGGACGAAATCGTCGTTGTTGTTGTTTGACCGGTTTAGCATTTGGCATGATATTAAGTTTATGCATTGCGATCTTCGGATCTAGTCCTGGCATATCCTCGTAACTCCAGGCGAAGACATCGATATAATCATGAATAAGCTTGATCATGTCTTGCTTATCTGTTTCTGAAAGACTTTCGCTGATGAATATTGGTTTGGGGGACCCCTCTTCACCAACATCAATTTGGATCAATTTATCTTCAGTGGGAGGTTCTCTTTGCTCGAACCTGAATTTCCATTGGTTATCTAATCTTTGAGCCCATTGTTCTGATTCGGGTGATATTTTAAAATCATCCTCATCTTCATCATTTTCTTGCAGGCCATCGGCAGAGACCATATTGATGGATAGAATAGAACGATGAAAATTACCAGTACTTGTGTCAGAATCCCAAGAGAGGGAATCGGAAGACTCAGATCGTTCGTCTCCATCGGATTCTGAATCCTCATGGACTGCGTTGATAAAGGAGATAGGAGTAATGTAACCTAAACCACATTTTGTCCTTCCGTATGTTAATGGAGGAATTCGAACATGCATTCTTCTTCCTTTTCCATTATTGAGGCTGGTTCTGAAGTCATAACCCATATTCTTGATGATATTCTTGGACTGCTGACTGTAGCGACGTAGTTGTAACCTTCTAGTATCGTCGTTTTTATCATCTTCTTCCAGGTTAGGAGGATTTTGGGGTCCTTTATAGAAGAATATTGGATTTTCTCCCAACTTTCTAATAGGGACCATGAAGTATGATTTTTGTATAGACTCTAATGATACTTCTGTGTGAAAAGTTTGAACAACTCCTATAGTTAGTGGCTCTAAGCTATCTAGCAATTGTAAATAACTTTGTACATGATTACAGACATCAATATACTGTAAAGGAGATGCTTCATTAATATTAGATGCTGTATTTACAGAAGAAGGCTGAGCCTTATCAGACTTAGTCAAATTAATGACTAAAGGGGGAGAAGAAGAGCGATCAGAAGTTTTGTTTCGATTAAGATCGATAACAAAAGGCTCAGAAGAGGTGAGCTCCCTTGAAGAAGATCGTGGATAAGTAGTACATCCACTGACCGGAATGACTAGAGTATCTGGTCTAGCCTGAGAAGATGGAGGGGGAGTGGTGCGTCCACTGACAGGAATTATCAACGAACTTTGTGGAATTTGGGAAGGTAATGAAGTGGTACGTCCACTGACAGGAATTATCAGTGAGTCTTCTTCAGATGGTTTAAGACTGCGGATGAGTGATACGCCCTTTTACAGGAATAACAAAGGTATCGACTTTTAATGTCTCATCGTCGTCATCCATAGCTTGCAAGACTTTTGAGTATTCATCTTTGTACATGCGAGAGTCACTGAAGTAAGCTTCGACTCCTCTGAATGGATAGAGATCTGCAATTTCCTTTTGAACCTCTCCATTATCATCAACATATTTGAAGCATTGATGAAGAGTCGAAGGAACAATATTATGTTCATGCAAGAATGGTCTCCCCAATAGAGCATTATATGAGCAACCATGATTGTCGATGATATAGAAAGTAACCTTAGTGTGAAGATTGCCTATTTGAAATTTGAGGCGAATCTTGCCCAAAGGCTCACTTTTTCCTTGATTGAATCCCAGGATGGTAGTGATAGTACCGGAAAGACTATGCATGGGTATTTTTAGTGCATCTAGCATAGTTTTTGGCATAATACTGAGAGCGGATCCTGGATCAATCAGTAGATGATCAACCTTCATAGAATCGACATATCCTGTAAAATATAAAGGACGGTCATGTCGATTATCCTCTAGCAGCATATCGTCCTGCGTAAAGGTAATGTTTGGAATTAATTCTAATACATTATGGCAATGAAGACGAGAGACTGGTTTTGTTTCTGGCTTCTTGAGGAAAGTCAGGCAGGTTTCTGCTTGCAACAACGCTTCACTCAGAGTTTCTCGAGTCTCTTTAGAGAGGCGTAAGAGCTCGAAGATTGACAATTTAGCTGGTGTATTGGCTAGTTGAGCCAATATATCAAAATTATAAGGCCTTTCAAGTCCTGTAGGAGATGACTTCTTCAATGGTTTGTCGAAGCGGACTTGTTGTTTGTCTTTGTCAGCTGCTGTTGGTTTAGAAGGAACCGTCTCAACAGGAACATTTGAAGGTCCTTCGTTAGAGATTGGTGTTGGAGTTACAACCGGAGGGACATCAGAAGTTTCTTCAGGAACTTCAGCATAATCTTTCAAGTATGTTTTTTCTGACCGAGTTCCGGCAAGAACTTCGACTTCAGGCTCAGGTTCAGGGTCTACCGAAACCATGTTGCAATTCTTCATCTTGCTCTTGGCTCTTTTGTGCTTGATGAGAGTTTCATTCCAGAAACCAAGGCCAACACGAGATTGATTATGTCTCATAGTGATGGCTAAAGGTGCTTGGAGTCCTTTGCCTGAGTTTAAACCAGGAGCAGTGGCTAGATCATAACCCATCTTCGCCATTAATTCACGAGATTGTGAACTATATAGATGGAATGCAGGCTTATATCTATCTTCAAATTGAGGTACAGTTTTTACTTCCGTAGGGGGTGAATTTCCTGCCAAGATGAAAGTAGAGGTTAGAGAAAGATTGGGTGTGATACTAGAAATCACATTGCACGACTTAGTCTTCCCAGGCTTCTTTTTAGACAAAGGAGTCTTCCGAGGAGAAGAGGAAGACGTCTCGAACTCCGTCATTAAATCCGGGTGAATCCACATGATCTCTCCCTTTTTAGTTATGACAGGAACAAGTCCTTCATTCTGTGCTGGTGGGATGTTCACAACTTCAAGAGTTGCTTTGGGGATAGGAACAATCCCACTTTCTACCATTAACGGAGGAAAGTCACCGAACTGCATTGAAATCACATTTGCTGTGACTGTCTTGTCTTTAGGTGTCAGTGTCACAGCTCCTGATTTAATCATTTCCTGCATCTTTCATTTTAATACATAGCAAGATCGGATTGTATGACCCAGCATTCTATGATATGGACAATATTTTGGATGATCCTTCTTGTTGGCTTCATCAGGCTTTTTGATTTCTGGCAATTGTATCTTGTTACCTTTGAGCAAGCATTCAAAGATACCCTGAACATCGTCATCATCGAAAGAATACTCTTCCTTCGGCCGAGGAGGTCTCTGTTGTTGATTTGTTGGGGTTAGGGTAGCTTGGGCAGACATTACCTCTTGATTTTTGCTCTGGAGATTGACTTCGAGAGTCTCTTTTCCTTTACGATTGTTAGGTCGCGTATTATTGCTAGTACCTTGACTTGATTCATTGGGAGTCATGTGTACCCCCAGACCTTTGAAAGTCTCAGCACTGACTTCGGCAGCTTTGGCACTGACGATAAAGGAAGGCCAATCTTGGAATTGGGTGGATCCTGTCCACATGCTGATGATTGATAAGAGATTTGACTTGCAAGTGTCAATAGTGACGGCATCGGGAGTTCCGAGAGGCATTTTGAGGGCTTTTCTTCTGAATCTTTCAATGAAGCTCTCCGTGCTTTCATTATTTTTCTGTTTAATTCTTATGAGGGCCGACATGGTCATGTTGTTGACGCCTTCATAGAATCATTCTAGAAACATCTGTTTGAATCCAGCAAATGAAGTAATACACCCATCAGGGAGACTTCGATACCATTCATAAGCGGTTCCTTTAAGACAACCGACGAATACCCGAGTGAGGAGGGCATCGCTTGGTTGCAACTGATCAGTCATTACTTCAAAGTGATTAATGAACTGACTTGGGGAGGTAGTCCCATCAAAGAAAGAGATGGTCGGAGGTTTGTATTTTGGGGGATACGATACCTCCTTCCATTGTATGGGATACGGCTGCTTGATACCCAATCTTTGTAAGCCATCTTTTTGCTTGAATGCTTCAAACTGAGATCGAAGATTTTTCAACTCTTCAGTGACAGCTCCGGAAGATTGCGGCGTTGTTGCTTGTTGAGTATAATTGGGAGAAGGGGCTGCAGCATATGTATCACCCCCAGCTCCGGACTGACTTGGAGTGGGTTGTACAGGAACATTAGACTGTACCCCCGGAATAGTAGAGGGTTCCGGGTTTGGGGCAACAGGAGTATTTAATACCACTGGTGGTACTGTTGGTTGAACTTGCTGAGTTCGTTGTTGAGCTTGCATAAGAGTATGCATAGCGGTCAATGTATCTGCCATAGCTCGCAACTGTTGTTCCAAGGAAGAAATCCTCTGTTTATGAGCTTCAGTGCTAGTCGAAGGATCTTGATTACCATCTACCATATAAGTGGTAATCGTTCGAGGAATAGACGATGAAACAGTCTGTTTTGAATCATCACTGTGAAAATCAGTCTCTTTCCCGGGGCTATTTACGGGAGTCAATACCGGGAAGTTGGACTCTCCCAGGAAGTCCTCCGTGATTTCAGGATTATCACTTGGATGAGAAGAAGAGATACTGGTTGAAGTTCCGGTTCTGGATCTGGTGCCAAGGTAAACACCGTCTTCAGAATCAGCTCGTATTCTACCACCAGTATTTTTGGAGGTCATATTGATGGAAGCATAAAGAGGTTCATCTTCGTCTGATATTGATTCATATTGAATCCGTTCGAAGACAGATCGCCTTTTCGGTGAACAACAACACTGGATGACAACTCGAGGTTAGAAGTTACAACCATGCTCTTCATGACGAATATGTGCAATGTTATAGCCAGATGGAGTGTCGATTCTCCGTTTGTTTTGCAAATGTTCCCGAAGATCTGTAGGAACAGATTGGGAAGTACTTGAAGATAGTTTCTGTGTAGAAACTTGTCTTTTATTCTTCTGTCTTCTCGGTTCTTGAGTGTATAAAGACTGATTAATTTGAGCGATATAGTTCTTGGCATATTCTGCATCAGGGTCTAGTATACTTGTCTCAGTTTGATAAGGCTTCTTTATACCGGAAGTGGAACCGAGATGATTCCGGTTAAGCTTGTTACGAAGATCCGTAGGAGATATGACTTTAGTATCAGTCTTGAATACTTGTAATTTGCCTTTCTCAGATCGAGAAATTTTGAGAGAAGAAAGATGGACATTATTCCGACTGGGAGTCGGTAATAATCCATCTTTAGAGGAAGTAGCCAAAAGGCGTTTTCCTTTGTTTGATCTAGTAAAAGTACTAGTCAAATTAACTCCAGAGGTAAAGACCTTATGAGTAGAGGAGTTGACTAAAGAGTCTTTCTCCTTAGTTGGCACAAGATGTGCAAGTTATGGGGGAATCATTTGTATGTTCTGTGGAAGAGAACCCCCAGCCTGATTTTGAGAAACAGTCAAACGACTGTATTGGTTGGCATACGCTGACTTCAGTTTGGAATTCTGGTCATACGCTGCCTTTTTACTAGCATACGATGGCTTTGGCTTAGCGTACGCTGCCTGTTGTTTGCTTTTGTCGTACGCTGCCTTTGCCGTACGCTGCCCTTTGACTGCCATACGCACAGAGTCATTAATGGCTAAAGATACGACTGCTGTCGTAAGGGTAGAAGGAGAAGAGACTTTGACATGTCCAGAGATGGTTTTTCTTGGATACGCTGACTTGGTTAAAGAACCCACTTTGTCAGCGTGACTAGGAGAAGCCACTATTGCCGTGTTCAGAGAAGCCGAGGCGTGCTTCGTTGAAGTTGGAGACGTGTTCTTGTCAGCGTGAGTGACAGAAGCGTCTCGGGCCGTCGAAGAAGACTTAGGGACATAGACAGAGCGTCCCTTCTTCTTGGCAGCAAGAAGAGCGGAGGAAGCAGTTCGGCCCTCCTTCGCTTTGAGCATTTCTTCGTAAGCAGATTGGTCGAATTGTACGACCATCACTTTCTTCGTCGAGCCGATCGACGAAGTATTGCATTGAGTTGTTGCTATCTCGTTGGAGAAGACAGCCTTCTCCAGCAGAGTTGCCAATTTGTTTTCCATAAATAAATTCACTTTATTTATTGTGTTTCTGGGAAAATTACAACTATAGGAATCTGATCTAGAAGACGATCACTTTATCTCTTGGACGATACGATGAAGAAAACTCGAACTTCGAAGAACTTGGACAGCAATTGGGCAATCTCTCTGTTCTCTCTGAATTGAATGTAATCCTCTGATGAAGATGAAGAAACTCTCTTTTATAGAGTTCTGGATAACTGTTCTGAAGCACACGCTCAGTCAGTTACTTGACGTGTGCATAACTGCAGGGACGCGTGGCGAATTCTGATGGAGACATATTACAGTGCGGTTGAAAGTAGTAGAACATATCTAGGAGAGATTGATGGCATGGATGCCACGTTGCATAACTTTTGAATAAGTGGGTAACTGAGTACAGGACACGTGAGAACGTGTGTTGACTGTACGTTTAAAGTCATCCTGAATGCATTTGCTGTGATACGCTGTCTTTGTTGAAGAGGAGTCATACGCTACCTTTTGAAGACATATGTCTTGCATATGCTGACTTGGATAGTATAGAGTTATATAAAGCTGATATGCTCACTTTATTAACAAGGAGTCGTATGGAGTCCATACACTCACTTGATTGACAAGGAGTCTTATGGAGTACATACGCTCACTTGGTTGACAAGGAGTCGTATGAAGTCCATACGCTCACTTGATTGACAAGGAGTCGTATGAAGTCCATACGCTCACTTGATTAACAAGGAGTCGTATGGAGTCCATAAGCTCACTTGATTGACAAGGAGTCGTATGGAGTCCATACGCTCACTTGGTTGTCAAGGAGTCGTATGAAGTCCATACGCTTACTTGATTGACAAAGAGTCGTATGGAGTCCATACGCTCACTTGGTTGGCAAGGAGTTGTAAGCATTGAAGGAGTAGACACGTGGCTGTCCTCAATCTTCTCAAATACGCCATATCTTCTAATAACTGATAAATATCTCTCGAGCGTCGTGTTGCATATATGATGGCTGACAGACTGTTAGAAATGACAGTAATGATGGCTGTGCATTTATGACGGCTGATGAGCTATCCTCGTAAGAGACAAAATCAATTCTCGAAAACCCATACGACGGTTAATCTTCATAGGGCAGCTGTCTTTGCACGAAAGACGAAGTGTCAGATTTATCCTCCATTAAACGTATGCTGTACTGTCATTCAAGAAATAATAAAATATTCACTGTGCGTACGGCTTTGGCTGAGCGTATGGCCTTGAGCTTATGGCTTTGGCTGAGTCTTATGTCAGCGTGTCATAATTTTTCACACCCTACACCAGTAATTCTGATTGTATCTTCCTTTTAGAAGTACTACGATCGATTGCTGTTGATTACGAAATCTTTTTAGATTCTCGTAATTCAGGATCACCTTTCTTGAAGTGTTGATTTGAAACATTGTCTTTACAATCGTTTCATATTCTCAAGTTTTCCATCAAAAAATTATGCCCCGGCACTAACAATCTCAAAGCTTTATTGCTACGATGGAAAACTTTAATGCTTCACTCCTCAATACTGACTTTTGTAAGTTAGAAAAGTTTGATGGAGAGCATTATCAAGTCTGAAAGAGGAAGGTTTATCTCACTCTTCAACTCAGAGACGTTGATCACGTGCTTCTTGATGAGGAACCTACCGTTCCAGATACTGGGTCCGCTGTCGCAATTACTGCGACTACTAAACTTCAGGCCAAGTGGAAAAGGAAGAATAGCATTTGCAGGTTGCTTATCCTGAATGCTGTGGAGGATTCTCTAGCAGAATCCTACAGTAAGAAACCAATTGCCAGAGACATATGGGAGTCTCTGGAGAAACTGTACGAAGAAGACAAGAACATGAGCAAGATATTTGTGGTTGAAAAAATTACAAATGGCTCTTTGAGTACGAGAAGTCCATGTTGCCGCAGGTAAAAGAATTTCTGAAGCTGCGACAGAAGTTGGAAGACGAGGCGATGCCCCTCCCTGACAAGTTTATTGTTGGAGGGATTGTCTCAAAGCTCTCCGCTGGGTGGAGTAAGTTCTATGCAAACATGCATAGGAAGAAGCTTGAGATCAGCCTTGAAGATCTCTTGCAGAAAATCTATGTTGAAGACCAGATGCGGGCTCAACTGAAGGTGGACGCACTGTCCAAGCAATTGGCTAATGCCAATCTGGTTCATACCGAGGAACCAAGGGAAAAGCAGGCGGCTTCCCACAGCAAGAAAAAGGACCCTAACAATCTGAACGTGATGGGGACTTCCTTCAAGTGAAAGAAGGCAAAGTCTCAGATGCCTTATTTCAAGTGTGGCAAGAAGGGCCACTTCAAGAATGAATGCAAAGCAAAGACCAAGCAATCAGAGCAAGGAGAGCCTAGTAAGGTATCTATGATCACCGACGTTGTTGCTATGATTGCGCAGGTTGATGCGGTAAGGACTGACTCTGACTGGTGGGCAGACACTGGAGCCTCCTGCCATGTCTGCTCCAGTAAGGAGTGGTTCACCACCTACACAACTACTTCTAAAGTGGTTATGATGGCGAACCAGGAACAAGCTGAAGTGCTCGGGATCGGGACGGTGGTGTTGAAGCTGACTTCGAGGAAGTCTCTGATGCTTCAAGGCGTGAAGCACGTACCTGCTATCGCCAAAAACCTAATCTCAGGAGGCTTACTCTGCAATACAGGCCTCAGAATGGACATCAATGCTGGCCAGATGGTGATGTCTATCAAGGGAACATATTTCGGGAAAGCTTTTTATACCGAAGGAATGTTCAAAATTCAGCTTGTAAATCAGTCCAATGTAATTAATGTGATTAATGAAATCACTCCTTTTGCTTATACTCTTGAGTTGTGGCATAATAGGCTAGGACATGTTCATTGTAAACGAATAAACAAAATATCTAATCTAGGACTTATCTCCAAGTGTGGGGGTAAGGTAGAGAAATGTGAAGTTTGTGCTCAAACAATGATCACAAGAAAATCCTTTCCTCGGGTTAATCAAAGTATAGATCTTCTGGAGTTGGTACACTCCGATATCTGTGACTTCAAACAGTTCTCTACAAAGGCCGGGATGAAGTATTTCATAACCTTCATCGATGAATTCTCAAAATATGCGTTCGTCTACTTGCTGAAGGCTAAAGACGAAGCATTCGAGAAGTTCAAGGAGTTCAGAGCCGAAGCTGAGCGGCAGACTGGACAACAACTCAAAAGAATAAGAAGTGATCGAGGTGGAGAGTACAGGTCTCATAAATTCGCATCGTTCTGCAAAGAACATGGAATTGTCAATGAGACTACGGCTCCGTACTCTCCTCAATCAAACGGAGTAGCAGAGAGGAAGAACATAACGTTAACAGAAATGATTAACTCAATGTTGTTGACTGCTGGCCTTCCTAAGTGCTAATGGGGAGAAGCTGCACTGACGGCCATTTTTATTCTGAATAGGGTGCCTCATGCAACTTCTGACATTACTCCTAATGAACTCTGGTTCAAAGTCAGACCTAACTTGAATGTCATTCGAGCGTGGGGGTGTCTGGCATATGTCAAGTTTCCAGACCTGAAGATTCAGAAGCTTGGGACAAGGACTACTAAGACGATCTTCTTGGGGTATGCCGAGAAGAGTGATGCTCGGAGATTTTTTGATATTGAGTCAAATTATATCATTGAATCTCGCGACGCAGAATATTTTGAAGACAAATTTACAAGGCACAAGAATATTGTTCTTGCGGATGTTCCGAAGAATAATGAGGGTGCGCAGGTCTTCAATGAAGATGTGGTCCAAGAAGATGTTGTTGTTGAAACAACGGTTGAACCAAATCTTGCTGAGCCGTCAACAAAGCGAGTGAGGAGGCCGAAGGACTTCGGAAGTGACTTTGTCACCTATCATGTGGAAGCAGATCCGCTCACCTATGATGAGACGATGAAGACCAGAGACACAGTTTTCTGGAAGGAGACGATTGACAATGAAATTGATTCTATCACCTCAAATAACACTTGGGTGTTGGTTGATCTTCCTGAAGGAGCGAAACCCATCGGATGCAAATGGATCTTCAAGAAGAAGATGAAAGCATATGGAACTATTGACAAGTTCAAGGCTAGGTTAGTAGCCAAGGAGTTTTCTTAGAAGCAGGGAATTGACTACTTTGACACGTATGCTCCAGTAGCCCGGATGACTACCATCAGAATGTTGATTGCTCTCGCAGCGATACATAAGATGGTGATACATCAGATAGATGTGAAAACAGCTTTCCTAAATGGTGAGCTGACCGAAGAGATTTATATGCAACAACCAGAGGGATTTGTCATCAAGGGTCTTGAAGACAAGTCTGCAAGTTGGTAAAATCTTTGTACGGTCTTAAACAGGCTCCCAAGATGTGGCATGAGAAATTTGACAAAGTTATAAGGTCAAATGGCTACATGGTCAGCGAGACGGACAAGTGTGTTTACACGAAGTTCGCTAATTGAAGAGGTGTGATCGTTTGTCTGTACGTGGATGACATGCTTATCCTAGGTACGGATATGGGCTGTGTCACGGAGACAAAGAAATTCATCTCGAGCAAGTTCAGTATGAAGGACTTGGGGGAAGCTGATGTGATCTTAGGGATCAAGATCATCCGGAAAGACACTGGACTAGCGCTATCACAGTCTCATTATATTAAGAAAATGATCACTCGTTATGGGTATCAGGATCTTCCTGGGATCGATACGCCGTACAGGTGTGATCTAAAGCTGAAGCCTAATTCAGGGAAAAGCGTCAGGCAGCTGGAGTATGCAAGCGTAATCAGGAGTTTGATGTATGTTACTACTGCCACAAGGCCTGACATAGCTTTTGCCGTGGGAATGCTGAGTCGTTTCACGAGCAACCCAGGTGTTGAACACTGGAAAGCTGTGAAACGGGTTATGAGATATCTCAAAAAGACTCAGATATATGCACTGTACTACAACAAAGATCCGCCGGTAGTGGAAGGCTTCAGTGATGTCAGCTGGTGCTCAGAGGTGGAGAGCGAGAGGTCCATAGGTGGATTTATTTTCACAATGGATGGAGCTGCTATATCGTGGAAGTCGAAGAAGTAGACTATGCCCTCGCGGTCATCCATGGAATCTGAGTTAGTGGTTGGGGCGCAAATACCGACAATACCGATATACTGCGACGGTGGCATCAAATGACCTCTTCAAAGGGAAGAAGAGGACTGTACGGTTGAAGTACAGGGTAGTACACGATCTTATCAAGAGAGGTGTTATTGCAGTGATTGATGTTCGGAGTCAGAAAAACCTGGCGGATCCGTTCACCAAGGGCCTCAAGCGCCAGCTGGTCGATGACTCAGCATGTAAAATAGGCTTGAAGGCATTCTGATATTATATTATTGTATTTCTACCATAAAGTTTTATGCTAATAGTTCAAAAAGAAATCTACTAGGCATCTAGCTTTTGGTTCAAGGGAGGACCACTAATCGGAAGAATATCAGGAACGGTGGGTACATGTTCTATTGGGTATGAAGAGGTTACGGACCTATAACCACTATTGTCTACTATTGTTTTCTGCAGAAAACGGTTCCTGTGGGAAGGTTGGCTTAATTACCTTAATGAGTTCTCAGGCATAGTGAATGCCTGGTGTGCTTTACAGGAAGCACGGTAGAGCAGCACTACAAGGAGTGAAACTCCATGCTACAGTGGGGTGACTCCACAATGAGGTTCCTATATGTGGGGTGCTGCCTAGGAATAGGATAAAGCCTCGGCTTTGCAGGCCAAGTCACAGCAGCGTAGCACCGCAAATAGACAGTTAGCCTAATGCTGTATGTTAAAATAAAGAGGGGTGTAGTCAGCACTACAAAGAGGAGGAGTTTCTCATGTTACAGTGGCACGACACCACGATGAGGTACCCGGTTAGGGATAAAGCCTCGGCCTTGCAAGCCATGTCGTTGCGACATAACACCGCAAAGGAGCCTAAGGCTTCATGCTGGGTAGTTTGGCACTACAAAGAGGCGGTTGCCACATGCTACAGTAGTATGACACTACGATGAGGTTCCCGGTACGGGGTAAGGCCTCGGCTTTAAGCCATGTCATAGCGGCGTAGCACCGCAAGGGAAGCACAAAGCGCTTCATGCCATGTCTCTTTATAATGAACTCACCTATAGTGTATGGACAAAGTGATATCAGGCCGTCTCTTGAGGGTAAACTTGTAGACGCCCAAAATTATACACTAAAACCAGGCTGGCACAGGGCCTTTAATGTGTAGCCAGAAGCACATGTAACTACATTATGTGAGTGGGAAGAATTTCAGCTATGATGTAGAATTCAAGGCTTAGTCCATTCTTGTATTATAGTCTGTTGTTTGAACCACGCGGTAAGATTCAAGTCGTCAGCGACATCTCTCCTAATGCATGATGGACAGTTACTGTAGGGAACACTTATACTCATATATAGAGATATGTGGGAGATTGTTGGATTTTGGTCTTTTTCAAAGAGATTTTTAGTCCCACATCGGCTAGACCAAAAGACTTGTATCTCTATATATTCGCTTTGCTAGTTTAGAGATGCATATGTGGTGTGGAGGTGCACATGGGTGTGCCATGTAGGATTTTTTTTAATGAAAAAAAGGCTAAATCAACAATTGAAAGCATTCATGTTTTTTGCCCTTGGAAAATTTATTTCTATGGGAGCTAAGCCCCGTAGGGGCTTAGCGACTCGGACTCGGACTGGGGCTCACGGGCTCATGAGGTGTAATGTGACATTTTCTTGGCACACTTTGCACTTAGCACGTCAGCATCGTCGCTAGGCGCATAGTGCGCTTTAGTTGCGCTCGTTGCGCGAGCCACTTGCGCTGCCACGTTGCGCGCCACAGGTTGCGCGATCAGGGTGCGCGCCAGGCTGCGCGCCACGTTGCGCGCCAGGTTGCGCACAGGTTGCGCCGAGTGCGCTGGTTGCGCACGTTGCGTACGTTGTGCAAGTTGCGCGCGTGGCGCACGTTGCGTGAGTGGCGCAAGGTGGCGCAGGTCGCGCAGGTTGCGCAGTGGCGCAGTGCGCGGAGTGCAAGGTGCGCGGGGTGCACGCAGTTGGCACAACTTGCAGCAGAACGTGCGTTTGCACGTTCTGGGCGGTTGCTACATGTTCGGGATGGTTTTTACCACGTCCCTAACTTTGTGGTAACCGAGCAGTTGCTGCAGGGCCTATATAAGGCATCCTCTCTCTCTCACAAGGCAGATACATATACAAGTAATAGAAGCCACCACAGAAAGTTTACGAAGTATTTTTTAACACAAGTAAACAGAGAATTCAGAAGTGTTCTTTAACACAGTTCTGATCTTCCAGTAGCCTTCGAGAGAGAGGAAAGACGCCGCACCAGCGTTGCTTTTGTACGGGAGTTCGTGTCCATCCGAGGAGTCAGAAGAGCAGGAGTGTTCCAAGTTCTCCGACGAACTTGCTGGTTCCTGGAAGCTGTTCGTGTAGGACGAATAAAGCTTTGAGCAACGGTGATTATTTACCCCAGCAGGAGATCTTCCATCTTTCGCCAGTCACCTTCTTCTTTGCTGCCAGTAATTCTGTTTGTATCTTCCTTTTAGAAGTACTACGATCGATTGCTGTTGATTACGAAATCTTTTTAGATTCTCGTAATTCAGGATCACCTTCCTTGAAGTGTTGATTTGAAACATTGTCTTTACAATCGTTTTATATTCTCATGTTTTCCATCGAAAAATTGTGCCCCGGCACTAACAACTAATCTCCCGCATTTCATTAATGATATTTACGAAACAAAGCTGAGTATAAACTACCACCAAGGGTGTGGTCCAGTGATAACATGACTAGTAAGGGATTGGAGGAGTGGGTGCGTTAGAATTCCAGTTTGGACCAAATAAAATTGGGAATGAGTAGGGGTCCTGGATCTAGCAGTCGAGGACATGGCCGGTCATTACTGAGAACACAAAAACAGCACAATATGTAGACAACGACAAGGAGTTTTACTTAATTTTGGAAATACTAGTTCTTTGGACATAAGTTCCATCAGGCATGGTTCTATTTGACAAATAAAGTCTACTAATTGAGACTGTGTGTTGTGATAGAGGTTCACATAAGTTTTTCTTCAATGCGATACTAGAATCCTAAGGAGTAACAAATAGTTTAATATCATAATAACTAAAATTGCTAAGCATCTTTTCAATATAACGAGACGATAAAAAAAAAAATCTCTAGTGGTTTTTAACACTTTTATCCCCAAAACCATACATGCTTCTCCTAGGTTCCAAATTATTAGACATATAATTTGATATCATTTACAGTATCTAAAGATATCACAAAGATCTCAATGTCATCCACATAAAGACATAATATCACATAATTTGAAATATACCCATTTATCAAATTGATTAATCACAAATTCATAACTCAAAATAAAGTTGTCAAATTTGTCACACAATTGTCGGAACTTGACTGAGACCAGACTTGACCAATTTACAAACCCTATTCTCTCGTCACTCCATAGTAAAATCTTCGGATTGCTCCATATATATTTCTTCCTGAAGATCACCACATTTGAAAATTTTAATATATATGTATATATTAGTACTCAAGCTAACATTGTCTAAATTAATTACTATATATATATACCTACAGTAGAAACTCTATAAATTAATACTCGATTATTTAATAAACTCTCTAAGATAATATTTTTGGCCAGTCCCGACTCGGGGATAGGGTGCTAAATTAATAATTCGCTAAATTATAAGATAATACATTTTTGATAATTTCTTCAGACCCCATATAAAATATAAATTAATAATTCCTTATATATAGCATATTACATGAATGATTTATGAAGGTTTCTTGAAAAATGACTCAAGAATTGAAGGTTTCTTGAAAATATTTTTAATGTCCATAAAGTGATACACTGAACACAAGAAGCATAATAAGGTGGGAGATTGAAGGTTTCTTTCAAATTGGGCCCTTCATTTGATATACACATGCATTGTATACAATAATTAAGTGGAAGCTTGAAAGGTGTTTGTAAACTACGTAAGTATTTTACTATAAATTAATAAAATATTAATTAATATATAAATTAATAATTATTAATTTATCGATTAATTAATAACTCTTTTAATTAATAAATTTTGGTGGTCCCAAGTGTATTATTTTATAGAGTTTCTACTGTATATGAAATCATATATTTTTCTTTTATATCCAATGCGATCCACATTTGTATTTTTCTTTACTTGTATGAATTTCTTCTTAGATATGATCTGGTCTGAATTTGTCTTGCCAAATATGATTATTTACTTTTATGTACAAAAAAATATTGGCCTTTGTTTCCATATTCCTTTTCGATTGTTATAGAAAACAAATACGGATATCCGAACCATCTTGCCTTTGAATGCATAAATGTTAGTTTATACTGTTAGGATAGATGAGCTACTAGCACAATGTAGAAAATGATATTTGACCTATTTTGACAACTATTGGATGAGGAAAAAAAAAGACCCCGAGAAAATCTTGCCAAGTGTATGGTTTCAAATACCTTAGCAAATAAAGTGTTAATATATGCAAGCAAAGTCCAAATAAAGAGTATGCTATTACATCTTGATGTACGCATGTTTTCATTAACTTCTAGTTCTATTCCATTTTATAAAAAATTTGAACACGGTTAAGAGGTCCCAATGAATGTGTTGATTCCAACAGAACTATGATCCTATAGTCATTGAACATTACTTTAGGTAGTACTTTATAAAATTATTTTCCAATTAGGCTACGGTTTTTGCAGGCTTTAACTCATGTTGAACCGGCTAAAATGTAGTTGATAACTTGATATGGGATAAAAATAATGATAACTTGATATGGGATAAAAGGTAGTTGATAACTTGAAACTGGGCACATATATAGGCACCAAGCTCACAACATGAAGAAAGACATTCTTACGTAAAGAAGCAAAGATCAAAATACATTAATTGAATGAAAAATAGTTCCTGCTAGAACTTAAACTAGCCAAACCAAAGCACATCTAAGAACTGATTATGCACTAGATGCACTCTGCAATCCTCCTCTCCACCTCTGCAGCATCGGAAATCTTCGTCGTCTTGATATTGAACTTCGACCACCAGATGTAGTCGGAGGATACGAAGGGGTGCTTGAGAAGCATGTGTGCAGTCCACCTATCCTTGGGTTTCCTGGCAAAACACCTGCTCAAGAAGTCTTTCCCCTCCGGTGACAGCTTGTCCGGTATCACCGGCTTCAGATCAATACCCAGCTGAGATACCCCATACAACATTAGTTCCCTCCTCCATCTGAGATCCTTAGGTAGCTTAGTGGCAAGCTCCCCCGTCAGCATCTCCACCACCGTGCATCCGAGCGACCATATATCCATCGGAGGCTCGTATTCCCCCTGGGTCAGCGCCTCTGGCGACATGTAGGCGGGCGTGCCTCGGATGATGCCATCTTCTTTCCTTCCGATCCTCTTGGTCAGCCCAAAGTCGGCTATCTTGACATCAGAACTGCTCCACACAAGTACATTGTCAGGCTTCACGTCGCAGTGGACGTAGCCTCTCCTGTGGATATGGGCAAGCCCTCGAAGCATCGACCTCGTGTATCCTTTCACAGCTTCCTCGGTCAGCCCCACGGCACCCCCGTTGTCGACGCATGATATTGATCGAATATGCTTGTGCAGGCTCCCTCCGTGGGCGAACTCAAGATACATGTTGTACGTGGGCGTGGCAACGCGGTTGTTGGGGTCCAGAACTAGCTCATCCCCGAAGCATTGGAGTATCTCGGGGCAACCATGGAGAGCATCCATGGTGAGCTTCTCTCGCATCAGCATCCTTGAGGCAACCGACAAGGGAGCCGATTTCACCGCCACGTACTCGATGGGGCAACCTCTATTGTCTCTAAAAACTCCTAAGAACACCACGGCCGAAGCCCCTTTCCCGACGGCCGAAACTTTGTCACACAACGGTGAGAAGGCTAATCTCATCCTTCCTATTCTTCTTCTTCCTCTTCTGTTTCTTTGAAAGATTGTTCTGAAAAATATGTTTCCTATGTCCTTCCTTTTATACAATACATCGGTTGTGTCCATACATGGAAATTAACATATATATTTCATCTATGTACATATGGCAACTGTGGGCCATAAGATTTATTTTTTTTATTTGTTGCTGAATTTTCAGTTTGGGTTTCCGTATTGGGATCGAGTTAATTTACGATATTTTGAGTCCATACTTTATTACCAAAAATAAGTATGTTGTTTCTTCACTTGTGCAATCAGCGGGTAACAAGAATTTAATCCTAACTATTAAATCTTTATAATATATCTGCTAGTTTCCATATTGGGAGTTAATTTACAATCTTCCAGGTCATAATTTATTGCCTCAAATTTGTTATGTTTTTGTTATTCTTACATTCCCTAATTTATAACAATGATAGATTATTTTAGTACATAATTTTAAATTTTATTCATTTTTAAGAAAATCTTTATTTAATGCATATTATATTTCAGACTAATTCTACATCGATAATACTTTTAAAATAATGCTAGTCACAATCACCAATGGGTCTAATCAAATACTGATTCCAATATTTTGTTATCTAATATTAACAAAAATAAATAAACAAACAAAAATAAAAGATAACGTTACCAGAATTAGAAGTACTATTTCAAGTACTATTGTCTAATTGTCTATATATTATATACATACTATGTCAAATTAATACATTGTAATCTCATTACTTTATTCATCAATTATGGACGTCTCTGTTAAAATTGATCTTGACGTAGCATTGTTCGCTCTTTTCATCGTCCTAGCATGGTTGCTAGCACAATATTGTTGCGGTTCTCGACATTGTCGAGAGCTTTCCGAGTACGTGGGTCCCGTAGAAGCGGTACCGAAGAAGATCCCGGTGCTAGAGACATTGGAGTACAAAGGTGATGACTCTGTCCGGGAGTGTGTTATATGCATTGGAGAGTTCGAGATCGGAGACCAGTACCGGATTCTACCAGAGTGTATGCATCAGTTCCACACAGTCTGTATCGACTCGTGGCTGGCGTCGGCAACGACTTGCCCTACGTGCAGGGCTAGTGTAGTTCCAGAGAGTTTGGAGATCGAGAAGATCAGTGAGATAGTTTGAAAATAATTTATATTTATATTTTTAGTTGATTTTATTATAGGGAACGACAACAACTTATACTAAGTATACCAAAAAAATTTGTGTGCCCCAACATCTCTAATATAATGTGGCTTGTAAACGACTCAAATTAAACCGTCTAAGCTGAATATAAATTTTCCATCAATTAATAATAAAAAAGTATGAAAGATAATAATTTTAATTTTTTTTCTTTTTATGCATTACTTAAAATCCTCTCCTTTCTTCACATGTATCTATAACAAATTATAACTAAAACATAAAAAAATTATAACAAATTATAGTTAAATATAAACACACATATAACAAATTTTTATTCAAATATTTAAACTATATTTTAACAATATCAGAAAAAAAACTCTTTTAAATTTACTAGTTGCTAATAAGAACGTTGCAACATTGTCCGCTTACTTGTGGTTATTCAAATATATGATTTACAACAAAATATAATTTTGGGAATGTTTTGGTATTAAATGCCTTAAAAAAATTCAAATCATTTGCCGAAAATTAAGACAAGAAAAACCTTAAGTTCTAAAAACCTTTAAGATAGAAATCTTTTCTTGTTACAATCGTTTTCTTCAAATATTACGTGTTCTCTCTCTCTCTCTCCTCTCTCTCTCTATATATAATTCATTTGGATCATGAAACAAGTAAGTTGTTCTCTTCATAACTACCTAAATGAATCCAATTTACCAAAATGAAATCATTCCTTAATGAACTCTCAATTATTATAACTTGCTTAAAAAAAAAAACTCTCAATTATTATAGCAACTTGGAACTTAGGCTCAACAAGTTAACATAACCCATTGGATTTGGAACATAGTCTTAGAGAGATGATATTGGGCCGGGTCGGGTCGAGATGGACACTACAAAAATTCGGACCTTGGATATTTTGGGTCAACAAATTTGGCCTGGTCCGCCCATAATTGTACTGAACTGGACATTAGAGTTTTGTGCCGGCCATAGGCACTGCATCACTAAATTGATCTTTTTATTTTGTACCACGTAGCATAAAAATAGAGAATACCTTTTTGTGTGTACAATTTTTATATAAATATAAAAATTTTGTCAACTAAGATTAAAAAATTCTTAAATTACAATGTCAAGGAGAATATAAACTCAATTTTAGATTCCCTAGATATTTGTCTGTGCAGAGAGTGGAATTCAATATAAGGAAATATGTTTTTCCCCTGAAAGAGAGTGGACCCTAGGGGTGCAACTTGGGTGGGCTAAACCCGAGCCGATAGGGTAAACCCATTAGTGGGTTGGGTTAGGGTTGAAGATACTCGGATTTGGCTCGGATTTGGGTTAAAATATTTGAACTCGATTAAAAATCAGATTGGGCTCGGGTTCATGTGCCAGGTTACCGGAAGAACCCAAAATCCGTGTGTGTGTGTGTGTGTGTGTGTGTGTGTATATATATATATATATATATATATATATATATATATATATATATATATATATATATATATATATATATATATATGGTGCTAGGGTTAGGGTTTCCCTATGGAGAGCCACCATCAGCCATAGTCGGCCGATCTTGGGACCCAGGAGCCTCCTCATCGAGGAGTGGTGCTCCGACGGATCCTACGCCACAAGATCAAGAGGAGCAAGAAGAGGATGGACCACAGTCATCCGCAATAGACGCAGAGGCGGAGATCTACGGCAAGGAGACATACGGCAAGGACAAGGTGCTCGTCATTGGCAGAATCAATGGCAGCGAACCGCAGACCGGAGAAGGAGTGGAGATGGATGGCGCATAGTGCCAACAATGCTGTCGCCCAACAGTTCATCTTCGCGACAACCGCAAGGAAGAAACATGACGATGGCATACGTTCCTGTAATTATGAGAGAAGTCCAATCACAAGAAGCAAACCCACAAGGAGGCAGTAGAGCACAAGTGCTACCACAACCGAAAGAGACACAACCGGACGCCCTTCCCTTGCGAAAAGGCAAAGAGGCTGCTCAAGGTGAAGCACCATGATGCTCGTGGGCAAATCTTTGTCGCGACAATTCGACCGTCGACAAGAGCCGGATGACATATGTGGCTCCCAAAAAAGTAGATAGAGAAGAACGTGCTTGCTTCAGCGTCGAGGAGATCACGAAAACAACTGGATACTGGCAAAACACAATAGTATTGTATATACTAGGAGACAAGCCTTTTTATGGACAGATTCGTGCCTATGTAGCCAGAGTATGGTGGCCTAAAGGCAGTATGGAATTCTATGCAAGAGAAGATGGATTCTTCTATGTTAAATTTGGGATGAAGGATGACGTTGATCGTATCCTACATGGAGGACCATGGACTTTCGATGGACGTCTTATTATATTGAAAGAATGGCACCAAGGAGTCAAGTGTGAGCGAAAAGTTCTCCACACAGTCCCAGTATGGATACGTTTCCCAGGGCTCCCAATATCCTACTGGAACTCGTCAATGCTCACAAAACTTGCTAACCTTATTGGAAATCCAATCAAGGGAGATGAATCAACAATCTCAAGATCAAGGCTCCAATATGCCAGAGTGTTTGTAGAAATTGAAGCCAAGAAGAGTCTCCCCCGCTCGGTGGTGTATCAAATTCCAACTGGAAAAGTATTCAAGCAAGCTGTTGAATATGAATGGGTTTCCCCTATATGCACACGTTGCAAGTGTCACGCCCCGATCCCGCTATGGTCGTTCGTCCTCGCTTTGATCCATGCGGGATCATTTTTCCTGGCTAAGCCGTGATACCGTGCAAGCTTAAGTTATGCTTGCACAAGACTAGTATCTGTACAAAACAACTAGACAAAGCAAAATACACACAGAGCTTATATAAACCCACATTTGGACACAGAAGCTTTGAAATAAAAATACTTCTTTTATTGATAAACTTGATAGGAATACAAGTACAAAGCTTTGCAAACTCAGATTGCCTTATCTTGGCTACATGATTCTCTTTAAAACTCTCTTTTGAAAACAGTTACAATGCCCTTACATCATATTCCTTTATTACATGCTTGAAATATAAAGACACTTTCAAAGGAAAAGAAACTTACAACTTGAATGGAAATAAAAAGAAGCTTGAGTCAATCCACGAGCTCTACTGGGCTAGACGAGCTTCAGTGTCTCACTTGAAATCCTCATGTCTCCTTGTTTTCTATAAAGGATGCCGACAACGTGGGTCAACACACATCAGGTACTGGCGAGCAGCTTTTGGCCGAACTCGCAAATATCTGTACTAAATCAACATGTGGAGCTAATATTTTACTAATGATTTTTCTACTTGTCTAGGTTCTTTTTAACAATTCATAAGAACATGATAGTAGAATATTTCATAAGCAATTTACCATCGCCGACAACCATCCCTGCATAAGACATGTTAGCACAATTTGCATAATGAATAATTCATGTTTCATTCTTGCAGATATTGAAGTTACTATTTTGGATCATGCAGGTGGCCTATCTACATGATGGTCCATAGGGTATTCCCATGATTAGCCGCTGTGATACTTTAGTTCAGATCGTCGCTAAGGACTCAGATACCGACCCCCATTTTCACATGGAGGCCATAATCTCTCCTAGTTCGAGCGGTTCCAGGTGCCTCCAGATACCACCCGAGAGACAAATATTCCTTGTGCACAAGTTATTCGAGACCAAATACATGCTCTAGCAGTTCTATCAGATGAGACAGATTTAGATTTATGCACAGATATACGACACATTCATTTCGTGCCTTCTTATTCATCTCAACACGTACAAGTTTATCTGTACATGTCTACAGTTTTCAAGCATACTTAGTAACCGAACAGATGATCATTCTTATGGAGCAGATAGAGTAGAAATACATGATCTTGTATTTGATTAAATTCAATTATCTTCTCTTATCTTTTGTTGTTGTGGTATCGTTGATCATAGGGACGAGGCAACAGAGTGGACTAGAGATCATTTTTATTAGGCGTACAGATCAATGTTTGTCTGGTTGAAGTAACTCAGCATGATGAATCTTAGTTGAAAGAATGAGGGACTTCATGCGTCGTTCACGAACAGTTTACGTGTCACGACCCGTACCCGCTTTTTGGGATACGAGCGTGTGAGCAAGCCAGCTACGTATCAAGCGGACTCCAGCACAACTCGAATACGTAAACGCTGTCTGAACTATGGTAATGTGCCTAATCAAGGTAAGGTAAAACTATATCTCAATCTACAATAAGAATAATAAACATGAAAAAATACTATGTCACGATGTCAATAGATAACCAATCAGATACTCAAACCCTCGCCCCTAGTGTGGACTCGCAGGTTTGAACAACTACTAACTCTCGCCCCTAGTGTGGACTTGCAGGTTAGCTTCAAGAATCACCCTCGTCGCTGGTGTAGACTCGCAGGTATGGACAGGTAACTACTAACCCTCGCCTCTAGTATAGACTTACAGGTTAGCTTCAGGAATCAAGGTACAGATAACTACTAACTCTCGTCCCTAGTGTGGACTCGCATGTTAGCTTCAAGAATTCAAGGTATGGCAGTTCTATTATGACTTATTCCTCCTATAACACAATGTGACTCAGTCGAAGTACATGTGATGACACGACACGACTCAGTCAAGATACACGGGAGAACAAATCCAATATGAAATACAAAACTAACTATGAACAAGGACTATATATATACTAGCATGCATATTGTACAAATCATATGTCAATAATCAACTAGTAAAACTTGATAATAATAAGCATGTAAATAAACTGTAGAGGGAGGAAAGGTATACTTGTCTGGTGGTAGCACGAAGAACCAATAATATACCGTCAACTAGTAAGCCATAAAGTCCAAATCTCACAACTGTCTCCGAAAGATAAAATAGGCATTACCAACATTTTCAGAATAGTCAAATTATCTAGGATTGCATGTCCATAAGTCCAATTCTGAACACAGGGACAAACGGTCATTTCGGACCAAAACGATATCCGTCGTTGGACCCGCTTTGCACCGAAAAGCGTGCCGGAGTCAATGGTCTCTAAAGTCGTCTAAGTACATATTTACGGATTCATTTTGATGATACGAGCCCAACCGTAAGTCCAATTTTGAATTCTGGTGGGCCGTGCACGAAATCACCCGTTGAGTCGGATCGTGGGACTCGTAAAATGGCGATCTGATCAACTGTCTCAGAATCAGACCAAACATGACATACAGGACCAAAAAAATGATACGGTCCTGTTGGCGCAAGTTTCGTCTCGATCTGACGAACGTGCACAAAATAATTAAGAAATTTGCAAAAGACTAATACGGTAAATTTTAACGGATACGCATCAAATTCGTCGCGCACACGCAACCAATTTGAATTCCGTCAAAGTCCACACGTCCGCGAAGTCGATATGCACCTTTCGATGCTTTCGGTTTGCGACCACATCGCTCGTTTAGTCGGGGCGCACGTCGTATCGACGGTAATTCTATGTTTTTGAAAACAGAAATACGTAGTTTTTCTTGATGTTTAAAGATAGATAACTTTGCGTCTATACGATGCAAACAGAAACCGTAAAATAGGTATTAATGTCCTATAGGTTATCTAGGAGGCTGTTCAGGGGGTTTTCCTTAATTGATAATGGATCGACTAGAAACAGTCTTCCAAAACAGGTGTTCGAACTATAAAATCCCATATTCATAAAGTCGTTTTCGTCGAAGTTTGCATCAAATTTTTGAGCAATCCAAAGCTTCTAAATTCAAACTAATTGAAAGGGTTTATAGCCCGATAGGTTGTGAACATATCAGGGAAAATGGTTTGCAAAACAAACTATCTTACGCAGAAAAAATGAGCGACGAAGTGGCTGGCTGCTGCTGTCGTTACTGTTGTTGCATCTGCTATGTCCGGCTGATTGTTGTCGGCCTGCTTCCAGTCGACGGTGGATTGTGGCGCGTGCGGAGGCCAAGCGGGGTCGCCCAGCCTCGAGCGTACCTCTGGGGTGTGGTGGCGCGTGCTTAGGGTTAGGGTTTAGATGATACTCTTCGTGTAGATATATATACAGTCGGTTGTTTTGTTTTGTAACAGGGGGGTCGGCTCATGATGGTTCAGTTGATGGATTCGGCTTGGGTTTAATGGGAAAGAAGTTCAGCTGGGCTCGGCTCGATTTGGGCTTCTGGGCTGGGATTTCCTATATATTGTTCAACAATATATTTCTAAGGAAAAGAAAAAGAAAGAAAAAAGGAAAAGTATATATATATATATATATATATATATATATATATATATATATATATATATATATATATATATATATATATATATATATATATATATATATATATATATATGTACATATCTATATATGAATAATACTTATTAAAAATGGAAAAATCCTCACAACCTATTATAGGGCTATTTATAGAAATATGAATATATATAATAATATTTATTTTATATTTAATCCAAAATACCAAACGATATTATTATAAATATATTAACAATATTAATAATAACAACAATTATAACAAACAAGGTAAACCAATAATAGGTATACATACAAATATGGGTTTAGCCTAATTATTCCAAAAATATACAAGGGTAGCTAAAAAAATCATTTAGCATACTTTTAAATATCTTTTGTATATCAAATAATTATTATATATGTATATATATAATAATAATAATAATAATTACTTACAAAATATATGTAGTAGAGTATTTAAGGTAAAATTCGTATACACAAAATACATCGACACGAACATCTTTGATCACACTACATGCCTACACGGTCTTGAGCTTGGTTCGGGTCCAGTCCGGTTGGTTTGGCACAACCGGGCCTTCTAAAAGTCAATAATCTAGTTAATAGATATTTAAATCATCTATAGGGTTAGGTCGCAACTTGGCCTGATTTTCCTAGTTAGGACACATTTATGGCTGGGTCTTCCTTGGCATGGCTAATACACTAGTCAAAGTACGCCACTGCACCATCCATGCCATGATTTCTAGTTTTCTTGTTCTCCAAATCTCAACCATGACTAAGGCCATCTATCTTAATAACTATTTAAATTAAAATATAAAAATTTCCAAAATTCCTATTTAAATCAAGTAAATAATAAAAAAAATTTAAAATTTCGGGAAGAGGAGTTACAAATCTACCCACCTTAAAATAATTTCGTCCTCGAAATTCTAATTCATGAATATACCCAAAATTCAAATTTTTTTTAAAAAAGTAAGTCCACTATTATCATAATCTCCTTAAATTTAATTCCTCAAAAATAGTATATATCATTCTCTAGCAATTTTGTAACTGCGAAACCTCGAGCACTTCTACCCACCTTTGGTCACACTACTCTCTCAAAGGTATGTCACTAAAAGTTTATAACCTTCCATCTAGTTGCTAGAATCATTACCTGTCACGACCCGCACCCGCTTTTCGGATACGAGTCTGTGTCCAAGTCTAGCCGACGCCGTAGTGTCGACGATAGAACGCTGTCTAGTATGCACAAGTCATATAATCTATAAAACTAACATGACAGTCTAGATCTCATCTGCAGAAATATGATACAATCAACTAACTCCAAATGAGACTGAATAACGAATGATATTATTAAATAAAATATCAAGTTTAACAAGAATCCATGTCACGTCTGGTGGACACAAATCCACTACCAATAGACGGAATAAAGTAAAGACATGAAATAAGTAACTGAGAACAAACTGCTAATCAAAGACAACTTCTACTGCAAGGGCACCGTGGTCTGATGCTGGCTCACACCCCGCTCGGCAACTCCTGACTCAAACTCGGCTAAACCTGAAGAGATCATCAGGTCTCAGAGGACTAGCAAGATACATAATATATAAGCCTTTCTAACAGTTCATCATGCATGAAAACAATTCAGGATATAAACAGAAAAAGACTAAGCAATCACGATATACGAATATAAGAACAACTACGTATAAATGAACTGCTGGAAGAAAATAAGTGAACACATGTCAAGAGATCAATCAGATACCAAACCCTCGCCCCTAGAGTGGACTCGCAAGTTTGAAACTAATTACTAACCCTCGTCCCTAGTATGGACTCGCAGGTTAGTTCAAGACAATCACCTCGCCCCTAGTGTGGACTCGCAAGTGCAAATAGTCAACCCTCGCCCCTAGTGTGGACTAGCAAGTTGAGAAAATGACAAATAGGAAATAATAGTTCTACTATAGCGCATTCATTCTATGATACGACTCAATCAAGCACACGTGAGAACACGACCAATAAACCACAAGGCTAACTGTGAACAAGGGCTATATATCAATGGAGTAAACTACTATGATAAATTACATGTCAACAATAAATGAAAGAGACTGGATAATGAAGGCAGTGCATATAAATAAAGTTGTAAAGAAAGGCAAGGTATACTTGCATGTGGTCCTGAGCTGCTGGCACGGGTCGAGCACTGAATCAAGTCCAACTAACCTATTAAATAATTTATCATGTCAATAAATAAGTTGAAATCAAGGATAATCTATCTAATTGATCTTTAAGGTTTTGAAGTCTATTCTACCTCAACTATCTTCTTAACTTGGATATATTGGCTTGGTTTCCTATTTATATGTTAGCTACTTACCCTTGCTGTGACTTGACTTATCTACCCCTTTAACTTACTTCTATATACTAACCTTAACTCATATCCCATTTAGTCCATGCTAACTTACTTAGTTAAGTTATACTCTAGGCCACAAGTGCCTACTTGGTGTGTTGACACATGTATCTCATATCCCTTCCTATATTGGTGACCAATGTGAACTATACTCAAGGTGTTATACAATTACCTCAACAACCATATGAGGTACTGCTACTGCAACCCTTCCTACAAACTTTACTGTTTCTTGAAGTTTACTGCTCAATTCATAATACCAGGTACCTCTATATCCTCATGCTCATATATACAGTGTACCCTCTAATCTTTCTAATGTTGCTATACTACTACACTTTTTCTGATCATATTACCTACACTTAAACATACCCTTAGCCCCTTCTAACCCAGGTACATAGGGACTATTGTCCTTATCTGCTCCTTGCAACAGGGAAGCATATATCCCCTTTATTAAACTACCAACTCCTCTACCATACCCTTCGAATTCCTGCCATAATTGGTGTTTGTTTATTCTCTTATCTAAAAAAATAGTTCGTTACTTGGTTGGACAATCTCTCCAACCTGTACTATGTCACACCCCGACCCAGAATCACCCGAATCATCGTCCTCGCAGGGGACGTGATACCGCACAAGCCTGGAGTTGCGCTCATGCAAGGCAAGATGACAAGTTCTCAAATGGTTATCTTTTGATTCGATATTAACAACGAAAGAAAAACAGAGTATACGAAACAATTCTCTTTATTGATATCCAAAACTGAGATTTCAAAGGCTTTCAATGGCCTAACAATATATGCCAGATCGGCTACAACACTCAGGTTCACTCTTGCCCACAAAGGATTTTACCGTTCCATACATCATGCCTTCTATATCTCGGTCGCATCAATCCTGTTGTAAGTCCGAGCGTCAAGCGATCGTATGCTTTAATACGCTTCGGTATTCCAAGCCTCAACGCGTTCAGCAACACTTCGCTGCGAGCCATCCATTCCCTGCATATTGCATGAAGCTAGTAGAGGATCAGTACGTTCGTCCTCGCATGTACTGATGCAAAGATCTTCTTTCCAAACTGACATTGTAGTATTTATGTTGAATCACGCAACTTAGCTTATGATCTTGCTATGTTCTCCTTAGGGTCAATTTCGTGGCATATTCGAAAGCGTAAAGCATATTAGCATGGCAAGCATGTTATTCGAATTGAAATAGACAAGCAGACAAGCAATCTCATGTTTGATTCGTGGCGCGACTTCTTACCAAGTCGATGTACTCGCCCTTGCACCGACGCAAGGTGAATACGCCTCATTCCTTCCCTGTCATGTTATAAGTGTATCTCTAAGCAGGATCTATGTGTGCGGGACACATACGTGCCTACACTTTCAACCCATCGTTCCTTAGCTATATGAAGGCCGTTGGCGTATCCGCGCCGGAGGAGTTACTTACTTTCTTTTTTTTTTCTTCTTTTCTCAAATTTGGTTGGGCTGCCTGACGTTTAACGGGTGGGTTGCGGTCCCACAACCGAAACGTTCCCGCTGCATACCATCATTTGCGGCTTTTTCCATCTACAAGCGACTGATACTCGTCTTAAGGATGTGCACCTACAAAGATTATTCATTTTCCTCTAAGGCCAAGCGGTTCGGAGGCGCTCCGGCCTTAACCGTTTGGGGGAAACACTCGTGCACAAGTTATTATCATATTTAATCTTAAGTCCATCCCATTCGACCATGCAACGCCCTTATTATTCAAGCAATCAAATTCAAACAACCAAACATAGTCTTGAGTCCGAGACTCAGACTTTATCATCTCGTATTTCTTTCGTTAACTTTTTATGTTCTTACGTTTCGTACTTCGTTTCAATGTTCAATGGCATTATGCCTCAACTCAATGTTCCTCAACCGAACGACCCGAAGGTCTCGAACACCTTTCGAGGCATCATGTCATATCCGACAGTTCTGCCACATTTATGCCACAACTGTATTCTCTTGCAACGAAGCCATCTTTTATTATCTCATGCAAGTAGGCACGTTTCAACCATATTTCTATGTTCTATGCCTTAGTGTTCAATGTTCGTGGCTTGCGCGCTAGGGCGCTCGCATATTGTCTTTCAATGTTCTAGCCTTCTAACTCGTGCGCGAAGGCACGACATGGTTCGTTCACTAAGGCACTCGCCGATTACAGTTATCCCATGTTCTTGCGGCTTGCGTACTGAGGCACTCGTCTTTGCGATATCCGATGTTCCATAGCGACTCGTGCATATGATGCACGTTTTATTTTAATTGTTCTAACTTAGTGTTCGACTCACACTACGATTTATCTCTGATCGGACCACCCCCGTGGCGTCAATAAGTTAACTTAGTATACAATGATATAACTTGACTTATCGCATGAAGGAGTAAAAAGAAGAGTCAATCCTCCCACCTTGAGTCGATACGCCTTTGTCGTTTTGTCGAGCCGATGCAGTTCGATTTCATAACTTTATTGCACGACCACTCTCCTGACTTAGCCATTCGAGCACTTTGTGCTTCATTGAATTATACATCCGATTTGGCTTACCATGCCCAAGTCCCAGTCCGTCGCAAGGCGGTGATTTGGTTTCGTGGACCCCTTACTAAATATGGCAAAAGATCGACCTCTAATATTTTCGTATAACGCCTGTCACTCCCCAGAACCAGAACACTGGAGAGCGAGGGCAGACATAGCCAGCTACGTATAACAGAATGGAATCCACGCCGCTATACGATCACGGCTGTCTAGATATGTGAGGGTTTCACTACAATCCATCAGTCTCTTAAGGTCATAAAGTAGCTTATTGTCTCAATCTCAACCAACTAATAATAGTTACAAGATGTCATACCACCAAATACACAATAGTAAGGCGTCCCATACATTACATATTCGGAATGATCATGAAGCTAGTCGTTACAAATTGTGAGGACTAGCAAGAGTTCAGTCATACATGATCAACCCCCGGGGCTTGTCAATCATGTTACAGCCCGTAGGCGGACAGTAAGTAAGTACAATCGAGCTAACACTTGCTCGTCGGCTAAACGCCTCAAAAGAATAATTTACAATATTACAGTAGGAGAACAAAAGAAACCTACTCGATGCCCTGGTTACGCCTGGTGACCACCATCGAGCTGGAAAGCAGGGAGATCCTTTGGTGCTGCTCCGGTATCTGGCCATACAAAACCAGCTGGGTCAGACCCTAGAAAGAGCAAGTACCACAAATGAGGCTTCACTTAAGAACTAAAAACCAACAAATCATTAGCATTCAATACATAAGAAAACAACAATAAATAACATAGATTGAGGTTTGTGCACTACCAATGCACTTATCCCAATCAGAGAAATAATTAAGTGAAGCATCATTGACATACGATAACTGGAGAATCATGCTAAATAAATATCTGGACAATATATAAAGAGAAGACGAAGGTACTATTCCGAAAGCCAGGTTACAATCCTTAAACCAAATAAGGACCGAGATTGTAACCCTTCGCATGAACAGAACTTAGTCTCTGATCATTTATTGCTAAAGGTGCCAATCATTAAGGTGAAAAGGAAAGAGTTCAATGATAAAAGTGACAATGAAGAGTGCAATACGCTAGAGTGACAACAAAGTACAATCGTTATAGTAACAATCTGGAGTGACAATTATTCAATCATTCTGGTACAATCTTGCAATCAACCACTTCTAGACAATACTATACTGGACTAGACTCCATCCAAGCAATCACGGCCAATCATTGCCTACGGCTTTCTACATTAACTAACCAGGGTTATCACAATCCTAGTTACTAGCAAGATGCAATGAGATTACTCCATAGCCACAAGCCCTGCAGACCATCCAGGTTACCCGGGTTAAAAGAATTAGAGTTGAATTCAGGTAGGTACATCGTCCAGGAAACGAATGTACCCTTAGGTAGCTTGAAGGGTACAACACATGACAGTGTGATGGAAATGTATCCTACTCGACGGTAGGCTACAGATCCCAAGGCGTGCCCAAGTAACGGGATTGCCTGTAGCTGGGAGATCTCTTTATGACTAGTATATTAATCCAGTTATTAGCCTTAGTCCATTTCAATGGGTACTCCTGACCGTGGTACTCAGGAGTCCCCTCCTAGACATGATGCAAGACAGGACTAGATTATTTGTACAAGCACAATCGCCCACGGTGTCCAGAATTAATTATACAGGTCATGTCATGTCAGGTAGCTGTCGCAACAGCTTATCAAGAAAATTATGTCAGATAATCATGTCAAGTGTACGGGTCAAGAGTGCGCCACGACGGGCCACTATCAGGTCATGCTCAATTATCATGTCCAAACATATTAAGTAAATTCGTAATTATCAAGTTCAGGACAAAGGCGTAAGGATATAAAATGGACGTAAAATATCTAATAAAATATCAATACATAGGACGATAGAAGAGCCATGCAGCTAAGGCGTATGCGGCCAGGAATGACCTCATACGGCTGGAAGAGAACAGCCCATGCGGCTATTAGGGTCAGGCGCATCAGGCGTATGCGGCTGATAGGGAACGGAGCATATACGGCTGGGTTGAGATGTAGGTCCATACGGCTGGCGGGGAAGGGGTTCTCATGCGGCTGAAAACGGGCCCGGGTTCATGCGGCTCAATAAGGTGGGCGCACATGCGGCTGTATAAGCAAGGGGGGCACATGCGGCTAGGTTGACTCAAGGGCGCATGCAGTTGAAGGGGCAGGAGCCTTATGCGGCTGGAAAGAAGTGGGCCTATGCGGCCAGCAGAGAAAGGTTCTCATGCGACAGGCTGAGTCAAGTTTTATGCGGCTAAAGGACATCCCTAGTCATGCGGCCAAGTTAGATAGTTCATACGACTCGGAGTTGCTGGAAATCCATGCGGCCAGGAAGGAATGGGCCTCAGTCATGCGGCTGAGAAGGAATACTTGCCGCATGAACTTGTCATACGGCCAAGTCAAGGCAATAGCGCATGCGGATGGAACTGACTTGCCGCATGAATGTTCATGTGGTCAAGTGCTACCATGCGGCTCGGGACTGTGCTTCTTCTCCAAATTTCCGAGAAGAAGTACACCATAAGCCATGGCTTCCAAGTTGCATAACTCTATCATCCGGAGCCCAAATCCGAACTTCCATAGGTCAAAATGGGGCAGAATGAAATGCTCTACAACATAGAACCCTCAAAACTCAGAAATAACAGGATTAAGTAGATCAAAACTCAAAAAATCCGAAAATAATGTAAACTTAGATCTACAAGAATCTAGCCATGGAAATTAGAATTGCCAAGTACTAAAGTGTTTTAGAATGTAGTAAAGAAGAGAATGGAGCAATAAAATCAGAGTTCCTCAATGAAGCAAGTTGCACTTGCCTAGATCTCTCTCTCCTCTCTCTGGTAGGTAAGGAAGTAAATAAGGAAGAAGAAGAAGATTAATGAAGAGAGAGAAAGGAGAAGAGGTTAATAAATGGGGTGGTGGTGGTAGGTAGGGGGTTCACCCCTTGGTCCATGATGAACCAAGGCAAAACCAAGCCAAGCCGAACCAACCAAGTCAAGGCCAATAAACTCTCTCTTAGCAATTTAAACCAAAGGAATCATGAAATAAACCAAGCCTCACTAATCCAAAATAAACCAATGAACCATTAAAACCATTTAAACTATTAATGCCAATAAAACCAAGCCAGTGCAAAATAAACCAAGATAACTAATCATGACTAAATAAATATGGGTCCAAAACACGTATACGTACACTAAATACGTATCACGAATTTGGGACATTACAACGCCCCAGTCCCAAATACTTGAGACTAGATACGTATCATGCCATCTGTATACATACGAAGTCTACTCCAATATATGAAGACTCGTATGTATACATAAGCTGTATAATGTAGTAATCCAAGACAAACTAAATCTCATCCACAATGAAAAGAATAATAGTATAAAATCAACTTGGATATTTATGATACAATCGTTGGACGGAGACAAAGTCCACTACCAACAAGTTTAAATAAGAAAGAAATATACAAATAACTAATTTTGTCGAGGCGAAGCAAGTGACGAGTCTAAAAGCAATCATCACGGAGGAAGGAAGACATGGCCTTAGCTAGAGCACATGCAAGCAATCACGAAAATACACCCCCGATAGATCACCAGGTCCTCAGAGGGACATAACAAGACACATAATATCATGCCATAAACTGAATAGTAAGAGCTCAATAGAAAATATACATGCGTAAAGGTTCCTAACCATTATATATAGAATAATGCACTTTTAGAAGACAACGTTCTACGCAGGAGCTTAGGTGTTCAGCATAGATGGAGAGAGAGAGAGAGTGGCAGTAGGCAGCGCTCATAGGAGGCACTATCGTCCATGGGCAGAAAATAGCTCTCATACGAGAACTATCGTCCCCGGGGCAGTAAGTATCGCTCATACGAGATACTATCGGCCCAAATCTATGTGTGTACTGAACATGTAGCCCCTACGCTGATAACTGTCTCCCCCTCCCCATGATACTATATATGTGTCGACTCCACGATACTGTTTAATCCTTAATAACTGTCATGACTCGCACCCGCTATAAGGGCACGTGCACGTGACAACGCCCAGCCCTCACCGTAAAAACGACGTGGAACGCTGTAGGTTTTTCTACTCTAAACAGTTTATATATATATCAAAAACCTGTCGAGAATATGGTCAACTCCGAACGGAGGACAAGCAATGAATATATATGAGTACTCAATCACAACTCTAAGATAACAAAGTAAAGACTGAAAGATAAAGACAACAAGACGATAATAAAATAATAACCTGTAAGTCCAACACAAGAATATATACAAGTCCAAGTCTCTAAATACAATCCATAATAATAACAGTCTCAAAAGTAGCTGGAGACAAAGTCCAGTACAAACACCTACTCTAACTAAGCAAGTGGTAAGGTCTCGTCAGGCGGAGCTAAGCCCTGCTGGACTAAAGTCTCCAAGTCTACGCCCACTACGTCATCCGGACCATAGTAGGTAGAATAGTCTCCTTCGTCAGCATCTGTAATATTTGTCAACATATCCTGTCAGGATGGAACGAGTACAATCTACTAACAACAGTTCACAATATATGACAAAAGCTATAAGACTGTAAATAGAGAGTATATACAAGAAAATCATGGAATGTACATGTGAGTATCATGGCAAGGTAAGCTGTAAAACTAGAGCTAGAACAAGGTAAGTAAACTGATCATGTCATGTACAAGAATCAAGAGTCATATATCTAGGTGTGTGAGAACTAGCTGCAATATGTGGCCGGCTTGGGAACTTGCACAAAATAGTAACAGGCCTGGCTAATCATACGTGGGGTGTATGATCAACACTCACAATCAATAGGTGCATAATGGGTGCACAATAGGCTTTGACCATATATCTACACTAATACTCCCCGCCCCCGACTGGTAGGGTGGATCCAAGTAAGACACGTTATGACACGGGATTCTACGAGAAGGGAGCAAGTCTCCTCGAGAATCGGTGTCCATATACTGCACAAGAACTACAAGGGAGCTTGCACAAGATATATCAAGATAACGAGGAATAACATCTCATGTCGGGATCCATGAATACCAATCCGTGTGACCAATGTGTCGAGAACAAGCATATCTACACTAATTACATGAATTATAACAATCATCGTAAATTGAAAAAGTGTCAGAGAATGTACTCGCCTGTAATATGGTATGATATGTCAACTGGAGCAAATGCAGCGTCTCGAGGACCTATATAGAACAAGACGTATCAATACTATATTTAGGAAGTAAAGTCAAATCAATTTAAACCCTATTTAAGTCATTCTAGGTCAAGACACATCAAACTAGACTGTACGAGGTCAACCTAAGTCATATTAGGTCTAGCTAGGTCATACTGGGTCAATGCAAGTCAAACGAATTAATCTAGGTCGATTTGAGTCAACGGTTGACTTACAGTTGACTTTTGGTCAACTGGTCAACTCTGGTCAACCCTGGTCAACTCTAGTCAACCCTAGGTCAATCCTAGGTCAATGGT
>JANAVB010006599.1:30261242-30263742 GCA_029216955.1 Iris pallida | reverse complement strand
TACTGAGCTCGGCGTAGACCAGGACTCCACTGCAGAAATCTTCTTCGGATCCACTGAAATCCCCTCGCCAGAGACAATATGGCCTAGGAACTCCACCGATCCAAGAAGAACTCGCACTTGGACAGCTTCCCAAACAGCTGCTCCCTCCTGAGAGTGTCCAACACAATCCTCAGGTGCTCTCTGTGCTCCTCTGGTGTCTTCGAATAGATGAGGATGTCATCAATGAAGACCACCACGAACTTGTCAAGGTACTGGTAAAATACCTTGTTCATCAAGTTCATGAATACCGCGGGGCATTGGTCAACCCAAACGGCATGACGGTATACTCATACTGGCCATAGCGAGTCCGAAAGGCAGTCTTCGAAATGTCATCCTGCTTCACCTTCAGCTGATGGTACCCGGTGCGCAAGTCGATCTTCGAAACACTCTCGCCCCGCTCAACTGGTCGAACAAGTCATCAATCCTTGGCAAAGGATACTTGTTCTTGATGGTAAGGTTGTTGAGCGCCCTGTATTCAATAAACGTACTGTACCATCCTTCTTGGGACGAAAAGAACTGGCGCACCCCAAGGTGAAGAACTAGATCGAATAAAGCCCCTGTCCTCCAGCTCGTCGACCTGCTTCTTCAGCTCTGCTAACTCGCTATTGTTGATTCTATAGACGTGCTGGAATAGGCTCAGCGCCCGGTACTAGGTCTATAGAAAACTCAACATCACGATCTGGCGACATCCAGGCAGCTCCTCGGGAAAGACATCCAAGAACTCAGCAATGAGTGGATGTGGCAACACCGGCCCTGCCAACAACGCTCCAGAATCCATCTCCCTGCTCCACTGCACCCCTGGTGAACTCATACTCCGGCTCTCCCGACGCCTAAACAGAATCCTGCCCCCTCTGCAGTCGATGCTAGCGTGGTGCGTGCTCAACCAATCCATACCGAGTACCACATCGTAACTCGGAAGTGGCATTACGAGCAAACACGCACTCAGCTCCCGCCTCTCAAAGAAACTCTCTGCCCCTTGCAAACATTATTAACTAGGATGATGCCATTCCCAGTCATAATCTTGCAAGTCCTACCAAGATACTCAGCAATAATATTGTGCCTAACAAAAAAAAAACAGACACAAAACTGTACGTAGCACCAGAATCAAACAAGGCTAAAGCTGGAAAAGAATCGAACAGAATAGAACCGGCGACTATATCCGCAATAGGCTCCATCTCCTCAACTGCAAGAGCAAAGGCTCTACCCTGACCACCCTGCTGGTGGTGCTGAACAAACCTGCTGCTGGGCCGGAAGGGGACCCCTCTGCTGTACTGCAGGAACTCTCGCCGGTGCCCTCTGAGCTGTACCAGTAACACGAGGGTTCACTGGACACTCCCTCAACTGATGGCCTGCTCCGCCGCAAAAGAGACACACTCCTAGCCTCTTCCGGCAAACCTCTCAGACGTGACCAGGCTTCTTGCAGAAGTGACAAGGAGCCCCATGCTGTGCCTGCTCGACTGGGTGTGCTGCACCTGTTGCTAAACTGGTGCTCTGGCCTGCACCTGCGGCTGGTGATGCTGGAAAGAATGATACTGAAGCTGAGGGCGCTTAGCAGGCCCCGCGCTGCTAGAAGCCCCGAGAAAAGATCACGCTCCCTCTTGGGCTCAAGCCCCACTCCTGCTCTACCTTGCGGGCCTCTGCGTAGATCTGGGTATACGTCTCATAGAAGGAGGGAATGAGGATCTTGATATCCCAAGTGAGCCCCTCCCTGAAACGGCTCGCCCTGATCTCCGGGTCTCGAACCATGTACTCTGTGTATTGGCTCAGACGGCCGAACTCCGCTGCGTACTCCTCCACAGATAGACTGTCCTGCTGCAGATCCTGGAACTGTCGCACCAGGTCAATCTTGTCCGTGGAGGAGAAGAACTTCTCCTTGAAGAGGAGCTTGAACTCTGCCCAAGTACGGCCCTCTCCAGCTAGGGCTGGCTCATTTCTGAACTAGGTGCGCGCAATGTCTAGCAACTGCAAACCTACTGCCTCGACCTTCAGGTCGTCTGCCAGGCGGGAGGCCCTCATCTGCCGCTCGATATCCTCGAGCCAATCATCCGCATAGACCACACCCTCGGTCCCGCTAAAGTCACGGGGCCCGAGCTTCTTGAAGTCCTGGATATCTCCGTACCTCGGTCGTATCCCCGATGAGGAGCCCTCTACTCCACGGCTACAAGGGCCAACTGATGGGCATCCTCCATGCCCTGACGCATCGTGTCTGCCTCTGCTGAGCCTCGGCCTGGGCTCTATGAGTCTCCAGCATCTGCTGGAATAAGGTAAGCATCTGCCCCATATCTGTAGGCAGAGGAGGTGGAGGTGGAAGTACATCTGCAACTGGCGGAGGAATCTGCTGCACAGGAGGGGGAAGAGCGCCCCCGACAGCTTCCGGCACTACGGGAAGAGCACCCGTAATCCCAGGGACTGTCATCGAGGTAGCTGGAGGAGTACCTCCGAGAGCCCCAACAGAAGTCCC
>JANAVB010006599.1:30035039-30261229 GCA_029216955.1 Iris pallida | reverse complement strand
CGGCTTCTCTGGATAGCTGAGTGTGTCGGTCCCACTACGATCTCTGAATGGTCCAAGACGTGACTGGGATCCGCCACGTACCGTCTCAGCTGCGACATGTGGAACACACAGTGCACTCCCTCTAGTGCGGGCGGTAACTCCAGTCGGTAAGCCACTGTACCGACCCTGCCCAAGATACGGAATGGTTCGATGTATCGTGGGCTAAGCTTCCCGCCGCCACCAAAATGAATTGTGCCACGCGTCAGAGAAATCCGCAGAAACACAAGGTCCCAACCTAGAACAAAAACAAGACTTAGAGCTTGATCTAAAACAATCATAATCAGACTCAAATACTAGAAAAATCTAAACTATACCTCAAACTCCAAGGGCCTCCGGTGGCTATCGGCCCAATGCCGCTGCCTATCCTGCGCCACCGAAGTCGATCTCTGATAACCCTGACCTTCTCCGCAGCATCCACTACCATCTCAGGGCCAAGCAAAACCCTCTCGCCGATATCATCCCAAGACAAGAGAGTACGGCACCTCCGTCCGTATAGAGCCTCGAAAGGTGACATCTCTATACTGGCTTGGTAGCTGTTGTTGTAAGCAAACTCTACCAAGTGAAGGTGGTCCTCCCAAGATCCCCCGAAGTCCAAGACACAGGTACGCAGCATATCCTCGAGGGTCTGAATCGTCCTCTCCGACTGCCCGTCTGTCTGGGGGTGGTATGCGGTACTGAACTTGAGCGATGTGCCCAAGCTAAGCTGCAAACTCCGCCAGAAGTGGGAAGTGAATCGGCTGTCCTGATCCGAGACTATACTCACTGGAACCCGTGTAATCGGACTATCTGCGCACGTACATCTCGGCCAACCTCTCCGTCGACAAACCCACTTTGAAAGGCAAAAAGTGGGCCGATTTGGTCAATCGATCAACAATGACCCAAATCGCATCCTTCCCTCCTGGAGAGCGCAGAATCCTCGATACAAAGTCTATAGTGATATGCTCCCACTTCCACTCAGAATGGGTAGTGGCTGGAGCAATCCACCGGGTCTCTGCCTCCCGGCCTTTACCTGCTGGCATACCAAGCATCTCGAAACGAACTGAGCCACCTCTCGTTTCATGCCATACCACAAACATGCTGTCTCAAGTCTCTATACATCTTGTTGGCTCCTGGATGCATAGAGTACTGAGAACGGTGCGCCTCCTGAAGAACCTTCTCCCGAAGTCCTCCGCTCGGCACGCACAATCTGGTACCATGCCTCAACGACCCATCCCCTGCTATAGAGAACTCATCCAACAGTCCTATCTGGACCTGCTCCCTGATGACCCTCAGAGCCTCATCCTCGAACTGAGCTGCCCTGACTCTCTCCATCAGCTCCGACTGCACCTGCAAACCCCATATATGCGCCTCGAACCTAGGAACTATCACCTCTATGCCCAAGCTCTCCAGATCTGCCAGAAGCTGACGATCCATCGTCAAACACATGGCCACAGGATACCTTCAAAGCATCCGCGACCACGTTGGCCTTCTCCGGATGGTACTGTAAGGATATATCAAAATCCTTCATCAGCTCTAACCATCGCCTCTGTCTCATATTCAGCTCCTTCTGGGTAAACACGTACTTCAAGCTCTTGTGGTCAGTATAGATCTCCACACGCTCTCCGTACAGATAGTGTTTCCACAGCTTCAAAGCAAAGATGATCGCTGCCAGCTCTAGATTGTGGGTAGGGTAATTCCTCTCATGAGGACGTAACTGCCTAGATGCATAGGCAATTACCTTCCCGTGCTGCTGAAGCACACAACCCAAACCCCGTCTTGAAGCATCACTATAGATCGTATAACCACCAGATCCAGATGGCAGCGTCAAGATAGGAGCTGTAGTCAACCTCGCCTTCAGCTCCTCGAAGGCGGCCTGGCACTCATCGGACCAAACAAACTCTTCGTCCTTCCTGGTAAGGCGGGTCATCGGCTGGGCAATCCTGGAAAAGTCCTGCACGAACCTCCGGTAATAACCTGCCAGACCCAAAAAATCCGAATCTCTGCTACTGAGCTCGCGTAGACCAGGACTCCACTGCAGAAATCTTCTTCGGATCCACTGAAATCCCCTCGCCAGAGACAATATGGCCTAGGAACTCCATGCGATCCAAGAAGAACTCGCACTTGGACAGCTTCCCAAACAGCTGCTCCCTCCTGAGAGTGTCCAACACAATCCTCAGGTGCTCTCGTGCTCCTCTGGTGTCTTCGAATAGATGAGGATGTCATCAATGAAGACCACCACGAACTTGTCAAGGTACTGGTAAAATACCTTGTTCATCAAGTTCATGAATACCGCCGGGGCATTGGTCAACCCCAAACGGCATGACGGTATACTCATACTGGCCATAGCGAGTCCGAAAGGCAGTCTTCGAAATGTCATCCTGCTTCACCTTCAGCTGATGGTACCCGGTGCGCAAGTCGATCTTCGAAAACACTCTCGCCCCGCTCAACTGTCGAACAAGTCATCAATCCTTGGCAAAGGATACTTGTTCTTGATGGTAAGGTTGTTGAGTGCCCTGTATTCAATAAATAGACGTACTGTACCATCCTTCTTAGGGACGAAAGAACTGGCGCACCCCAAGGTGAAGAACTAGATCGAATAAAGCCCCTGTCCTCCAGCTCGTCGACCTGCTTCTTCAGCTCTGCTAACTCGCTATTGTTGATTCTATAGACGTGCTGGAAGATAGGCTCAGCGCCCGGTACTAGGTCTATAGAAAACTCAACATCACGATCTGGCGACATCCTAGGCAGCTCCTCGGGAAAGACATCCAAGAACTCAGCAATGAGTGGATGTGGCAACACCGGCCCTGCCAACAACGCTCCACAGAATCCATCTCCCTGCTCCACTACACCCCTGGTGAACTCATACTCCGGCTCTCCCGACAGCCTAAATAGAATCCTGCCCCCTCTGCAGTCGATGCTAGCGTGGTGCGTGCTCAACCAATCCATACCGAGTACCACATCGTAACTCGGAAGTGGCATTACGAGCAAACACGCACTCAGCTCCCAGCCTCTCAAAGAAACTCTCTGCCCCTTGCAAACATTATTAACTAGGATGATGCCATTCCCAGTCATAATCTTGCAAGTCCTACCAAGATACTCAGCAATAATATTGTGCCTAACAACAAAAAAAAACAGACACAAAACTGTACGTAGCACCAGAATCAAACAAGGCTAAAGCTGGAAAAGAATCGAACAGAATAGAACCGGCGACTATATCCGCAATAGGCTCCATCTCCTCAACTGCAAGAGCAAAGGCTCTACCCTGACCACCCTGCTGGTGGTGGTGCTGAACAAACTGCTGCTGCTGGGCCGGAAGGGGACCCCTCTGCTGTACTGCAGGAACTCTCGCCGGTGCCCTCTGAGCTGTACCAGTAACACGAGGGTTCACTGGACACTCCCTCAACTGATGGCCTGCTCCGCCGCAAAAGAGACACACTCCTAGCCTCTTCCGGCAAACCTCTCAGACGTGACCAGGCTTCTTGTAGAAGTGACAAGGAGCCCCATGCTGTGCCTGCCTCGACTGGGTATGCTGCACCTGTTGCTAAACTGGTGCTCTGGCCTGCACCTGCGGCTGGTGATACTGGAAAGAATGATACTGAAGCTGAGGGCGCTTAGCAGGCCCCGCGCTGCTAGAAGCCCTCGAGAAAAGATCACGCTCCCTCTTGGGCATCAAGCCCCACTCCTGCTCTACCTTGCGGGCCTCTGCGTAGATCTGGGTATACGTCTCATAGAAGGAGGGAATGAGGATCTTGATATCCCAAGTGAGCCCCTCCCTGAAATGGCTCGCCCTGATCTCCGGGTCTCGAACCATGTACTCTGTGTATTGGCTCAGACGGCCGAACTCCGCTGCGTACTCCTCCACAGATAGACTGTCCTGCTGCAGATCCTGGAACTGTCGCACCAGGTCAATCTTGTCCGTGGAGGAGAAGAACTTCTCCTTGAAGAGGAGCTTGAACTCTGCCCAAGTACGGCCCTCTCCAGCTAGGGCTGGCTCATTTCTGAACTAGGTGCGCGCAATGTCTAGCAACTGCAAACCTACTGCCTCGACCTTCAGGTCGTCTGCCAGGCGGGAGGCCCTCATCTGCCGCTCGATATCCTCGAGCCAATCATCCGCATAGACCACACCCTCGGTCCCGCTAAAGTCACGGGGCCCGAGCTTCTTGAAGTCCTGGATATCTCCGTACCTCGGTCGTATCCCCGGATGAGGAGCCCTCTACTCCACGGCTACAAGGGCCAACTGATGGGCATCCTCCATGCCCTGACGCATCGTGTCTGTCTGCCTCTGCTGAGCCTCGGCCTGGGCTCTATGAGTCTCCAGCATCTGCTGGAATAAGGTAAGCATCTGCCCCATATCTGTAGGCAGAGAAGGTGGAGGTGGAAGTACATCTGCAACTGGCGGAGGAATCTGCTGCACAGGAGGGGGAAGAGCGCCCCCGACAGCTTCCGGCACTACGGGAAGAGCACCCGTAATCCCAGGGACTGTCATCGAGGTAGCTGGAGGAGTACCTCCGAGAGCCCCAACAGAAGTCCCATCTGCGGGGAAGTGACCGGATCCTACCCGCCAGAGGTGGCAGAAATCTCCATCTCCCCGTGCTCCTCGCCAGGAGAGTGAGTCATAACTATCCTGGAGACAAATTGAAAAGAAGATATCAATATGGCACATGAAGGCAATATCAAAGGAGGACAGCTAGAATGCAATAAATCAATATCAAAGACGGTAAGCAAGATAAGCAAGAAAAGATCCTACTGTGATTGAGCACTCTTAACCTACTACCTCCTATGTGTAACACAGGCTCGTAGTCAACACTCTAAGACGAGTGCCGCCACGATACGTACTAATTGCGACTACAGGACCTGCGTGGGCCACCACTAAAATGTGTCACGACCCGCACCCGCTATAAGGGCACGTGCACGTGACAACGCCCAGCCCTCACGGTAAAAATGGCGTGGAACGCTGTAGGTTTTTTTACTCTAAACAGTTTATATATATCAAAAACCTGTCGAGAATATGGTCAACTCCGAACGGAGGACAAGCAATGAATATATATGAGTACTCAATCACAACTCTAAGATAACAAAGTAAAGACTGAAAGATAAAGACAACAAGACGATAATAAAATAATAACCTGTCAAGTCCAACACAAGAATATATACAAGTCCAAGTCTCTAAATATAATCCATAATAATAACAGTCTCAAAAGTAGCTGGAGACAAAGTCCAGTACAAAGACCTACTCTAACTAAGCAAGTGGTAAGGTCTCGTCAGGCGGAGCTAAGCCCTGCTGGACTAAAGTCTCCAAGTCTACGCCCACTACGTCATCCGGACCGTAGTAGGTAGAATAGTGTCCCTCGTCAGCATCTATAATATTTGTCAATATATCCTGTCAGGATGGAACGAGTACAATCTACTAACAACAGTTCACAATATATGACAAAAGCTATAAGACTGTAAATAGAGAGTATATACAAGAAAATTATGGAAGGTACATGTGAGTATCATGGCAAGGTAAGCTGTAAAACTAGAGCTAGAACAAGGCAAGTAAACTGATCATGTCATATACAAGAATCAAGAGTTATATATCTAGGTGTGTGAGAACTAGCTGCAATATGTGGCCGGCTTGGGAACTTGCACAAAATAGTAACAGGCCTGGCTAATCATACGTGGGGTGTATGCTCAACACTCACAATCAATAGGTGCATAATGGGTGCACAATAGGCTTTGACCACATATCTACACTAATACTCCCCGCCCCCGACTGGTAGGGTGGATCCAAGTAAGACACGTTATGACACGGGATTCTACGAGAAGGGAGCAAGTCTCCTCGAGAATCGGTGTCCATATACTGCACAAGAACTACAAGGGAGCTTGCACAAGATATATCAAGATAACGAGGAATAACATCTCATGTCGGGATCCATGAATACCAATCCGTGTGACCAATGTGTCGAGAACAAGCATATCTACACTAATGACATGAATTATAACAATCATCGTAAATTGAAAAAGTGTCAGAGAATGTACTCGCCTGTAATATGGTATGATATGTCAACTGGAGCAAATGCAGCGTCTCGAGGACCTATATAGAACAAGACGTATCAATACTATGTTTAGAAAGTAAAGTCAAATCAATTTAAACCCTATTTAAGTCATTCTAGGTTAAGACACATCAAACTAGACTGTACGAGGTCAACCTAAGTCATATTAGGTCTAGCTAGGTCATACTGGGTCAATGCAAGTCAAACGGAATTAATCTAGGTCGATTTGAGTCAACGGTTGACTTACAGTTGACTTTTGGTCAACTGGTCAACTCTGGTCAACCCTGGTCAACTCTGGTCAACCCTAGATCAATCCTAGGTCAATAGTGACTAATAGTTGACTTTCGGTCAACCACACAAGTTTAATGGAATTTGGGACTAAATTGGGTAAAGTGTTGACCCATAGTTGACTTTTGGTCCAAAAAGTCAACCATGGTCAACCGGGGTCAAGACTAGGTCTAGGCGACTATTTCTAATTATTACCAACCTCTACAACCCATATCCAAGTCCATCTTAGATTTCAAAACTCATATCTTGGCCGTAGGACAATTCCCTATTTTACCTTTTCTAAGGTAAATTCCTAACCTAGGTGGAAACCTAGTTAGCCTAACTACGCTTGTTATTTTGACCCAAGCTCCCTAGGGTAGTAAGGTACTAGCCTATAGATATATTACATACCAAAATACCTAGGTAAAGTGGACGTCTAGTCCATGATACAACCCATTACCGATATCTTAAATATTTTAAGATACGCAATGGTACGGCGCGATACCGTCGCCCTCCGACCCCGATTTCAACTCGGGAGCCTACCCGCAAAATTTAATTCACGTATTCTAGGTCCATACCAAGTTTCGTCGCGATCCGGTACTCGGAGCTCAAATTCCCCTTCTAACTCGATTTCCCCTATTTTCTATTTCCCACTTCTACTCTTCTTCTAACTTTTCTTCCTATTCTTCTTCTAATTCCTAACTTCTTTTCCTACTCTCCTTTCCCTCATTCTCTTCTAATCCTCTTCTCATTCCTAATTCTAATTCTTCTTATTCTTTTCCCTCTTCCTATTCTTACCTTCTCTTTCTCTTACTTCTTCCAATCCTTCTAACTTTTCTTCCTATTCCCTCTAACTTCTTCTAATTTCCTAATCTCTCATTCTTCTACTCTACTCTTAATTTCCCTCTCTCTCTCTCTCTATATATATATATATATGTATATATATATATATATATATACATACATATATATATAGATAGGGGGGTTTAAGGGGTAAAGGGGCTAGGGGGGTTTAAGCCACAGCAGCTGCTGTGGCTGCTGTTACTGCCACTGCTTGCTGCTTCTCCTGCTGCTGCACATGCTGCTGCTGCAAGCAGCTGCTGCTGCTGCCATCTATTCTTCTTCTTCTTCTCACTTCCTCTCCTCTCATCTATCTCTCTCTCTCTCTCTCTCTCTCTCTCTCTATATATATATATATATATATATATATATATATATATATATATATATATATATATATATATATATATATATATATATATAGATATTCACCTATCCATCTAAATATATATATCTATAGACACACAAACATCCTCATATCTACATATATATATACATACATACACTCACATATATATGTATATAAATACACACACATATTTATATATATATATATACATATACCCACACACACTCTCACAACACATACACACACATACAAATACTCACACACTCACAAACACACACTCTCCATACCACTCTCACACCACTCTCTACACACACTAACACAAAAATATATATATATATATATATATATATATATATATATATATATATATATATATATATATATATATATATACTACATACACATATATATACATATATACATCCCACTCTAATTAGAAAACCCCTAATTAATCCTCTAACCTAGATTTTTAGGAAACCTACAATTTTCTATAGGCAAAGTGTAGAGAATCCTCTTCTCTACACTTATTGTGAAAGCAATAAATGGAAAAGGAGAATAAATGGAGAATTAAATTCATACCTAAAGGTTCTTGGAGAGAGAGAGAGAGCTTGGAAAGTAAAAGAGATTTTTGAAAGAGAGAGAGAGAGAGATTTCTTAATGGAGAAGAAAGAGAGAGGGGGGGGGGAGGGGGGGGGGGGGGCTCTACTCATGGCCGGCCATGGTGGGAGGGTTATTGGGTTTGGGTAGGATCCAATAACCCTCCACCCATTAGACTTGGTTTAGGTTTGGTTTGTTTCGGTTTGGTTTGGTTTGTTTCTAATTAACCAATTAAGCTCTAAAATGACAAATTAAGCCATGGAAAATTGGGTTTATGATTTCTAGCCTAATTAGGATGGTATTTGGGCTAAGCCCAGCTAGTATGTGGGTCCCACTAGGGTCCAGGCTACCCGGGTCTCCAATTTGAGTCCGAATTGGATAAAAATCCAAACCAAACTAAATAAATCCCAAAAAATCACATAAAATAAATAAAAGTTCCCAAAAATTATAAAACTTGAAAAATGATGAAAATATCTCTAATTTGAAAACCGAGGGTGACAATAACTGCCAAGTCTTCTACACAAATCTATTAGCAGTTATTTCTACGCATGCGCACGGGAGATTAGCCCACATGAAAGTGACCTCTATATGATACTCATAACTCTCACACACAACTCGTGTACAATCGTGACAAGTCAATGAGACACACTAAATTTGACGGTAGTTTCTTAACTCTAAGCCAATTGTATAAAATATAGTAATTTGCATCTACATATAATTTAGAAAAAAACAACTTGAAAATAAACAAAACATGCATGATATTGAGCAAGAAATTTAAACAGTAAAGGCAAGGTGTCTTGCCTGGTGTGTCGCCTAGTGTGGTGCGGTGTTCTCTGACATGTCTCAATAGCCCAATAGCCATGGTCGACGTAATGGTCCAAAATCGCGAGAGAATAGGAACATGTGATTAGTCATGATCAACGACGAAAATAGGAGGAATTTAGGAGCAACTGAATATTTATACTAGTTTTAGAAATTATTCCTTTATTTTTTTGAAGACTAATTTTATTAGAAAATATTTTACACAAATACGTGAAACTCAATAATACGTTTTTAGGAAAATCTAAGTTCATTAGAATAGAATTTTCTAGTTTAGAAGCTATATTTTTACTAGTAAAAATAAGTTAGTTAAATATTGGGAATACTAGAAATCATCGACAACTTTGAAAAGCACCTTTCCTATTAGTTAAAAATATTTTAGGATACATCTTCGAAAAGCAATAAAATGGCCTGTGGACTAAAATTCCACGTTTATAAAAATAACGCAATTATTAATAATAATATTGACATATATATATATATATATACATATATATATATATATATATATATATATATATATATATATATATATATATATATATATAATATCTCGAATTCCTAAAATAATGTAATTATTAATACTAAAATAACACTAATAATATTAATAATAATACCCATATCATATATAAAGGAAATATCATTTCAAATAATAATAAAACTGAAAATAAAAAATATAATAGTAATAAGTAATACTTATAATAATAATAATAATAATAATAATAATAATAATAATAATAATAATAATCATAAATAATAAATAATATAATAAAAAAACAACTTAAACAGCATCTTTCCCAATTTCTTATTCGGCAAGGGAGAGAGATGGGAAGAGGAGGAAAATGGTCGAGAGGGGTTTCTCACCTCGGTGGCTCCAGCTGGTGGCCGACGAAGATGCAGACGGCCGGATGTAGGCGAGGTGCGGCCACGCGGGGAGCAGTCGCCCGGTCGGTGGAGGCGGCCGACCGGAGAGGGTGTGAAACCCAGTTTTTGGATTTGTAATTTATTATTATTATTATAATATTACTACTATTATTATTACTGGGTTCGAAATTATTTTTCAAAATAATAATTTGGATTTTTGCTTGCGAGACCCGAGCCTGGACCAGTCCGACCCCGAGTCCGGATACCAACCCCGAATTTGTTTCAGACCCCGTTTTCTCGAAACCCGATTCAGTCCCAAACCCATCCTTACTTCCTTCTTTTAATTTCTGATTATTAAATACTTATATTTATATAAAAAATAATAAAATCCTATTTTAAATTCCCTCGCCTGGTCACCCCACGACCAGGCCACACACACACGAACCCCCTCTTTTCCCTCCACTCCCCCTTATTTCTCCCACCAGCATTTTTCTCCTCCACAAGTTCCCATTCTTCTCCCCTTCATTCTCTAACAGCTCTTTCTATACAAACATTAAACCCACCACCAACACTTCTCAAGCACAACACCCCCTCACTTTATTTCCATCCCATTCTCAAACCCTTACCCCTAACTCCTTCAGACCTGATCTTCCGAGCTTCCGAGCTCCCGTGACCCCGACGGCCAACGCCGACCCCGATCTCCGCGAGCGCGCCGCCCGCGGCTCCGTCCACCTCCCCGCAGCCGTGCCCTCCGGCTCCCCGACCCGGCGGACTCCCCAGCGTGCCCCGACTTAACCTGTCGGACCCACTCCCGCGCGCCCCTGGGCTGCCCTAGCTCCGACGCGCCCGCCCCGGCGACCTCACCCCCGGCCGCCCAGCTCCGGACAGCTCGCCGCCAGCCGGATCCCGACCCCGGTCGGCCCCCTCGCCCGCGTCCGCCGGTTTCCCCACACCAGCGCCCGCACTCCGGCGCACCCCCAGCCGGCCGGCCTCCTCCGACGCTGTCCTACGCTCCGGCCGGTCAGTACCCTCTGCCCCGGTTCTCGCGAGCTTCCGTACCCCCGCTGTTCCGAACAGCGCTGTCCACGGGTTTCTCGACCTGCTGTCAGTGCATTTTTGTGCTCGGATCCCGCTGTCCAGCGCAGCCGTACCCTGGCGAGGCGCTGTCCCGAGCCGATCCACTGTCCGCAAATTTTTTTTCTTCTTTATTATCATCTGAGAGCTCTAGTCGAGCAACCCAAGGTATAATTGCGGTCTCGTTCCATGTTTCAGTAGTCGATGATGAGAATTGGTCCCCGATTCCCTCACGGGAATTCGGTTTTAGAGCGACGTAGTAACTTCAAATTTTTCCGGAGACATTTCTGTGATGTTCTGTGTTTATTTCGAATTTTTTCGAAAGGTATTTTTCTGGATTTTTGGGTGCTGTGGTTTTCGATTTTATTTCGGGATTTTTCGATTTATATTTCGGGTTCCGATTAAGCTTCGAAAATTATTCTATGAATTTAATTTTGTGTAAAAATGGTTTGGAAGTTAATTTCTGGGTGTTCCCTGGTTTGGGACTTTTATTATGGGTGTTTTGGCGCATTTTTCCAGTTTTGGGTTATCCCGAATATAGAGGGAATGCTGCCCAAATTTTTATAAATTTCACAAATGAGTTTTAAATTGGTTTTCGGAAAAATTTATTAAATAGATTTTTGGGCGACGACCATACCGGTCCGTGGGCCCTAGCGAAATACAAATGAAATCGATTTTACCCGGACGTTGAGGCATTAGCTAACTGTGACGATTGGACCAAGTCTGAGACTTACTTTATTATCATATTTTACAATTAAAATATTATTTGGAACTTGCTACTGGTTTATAGTATTTTGAGTGCAGGGCCTCGGCCTTCTGAACGGACCGCTTTCCGGCGTTCAGAACTCACCAGCAAACTCTAAATTTATTTAATTTATGTAAAGTTTGTAAGGGCATAAGCCCAGTTTTCTACTTTATTTCGCTGTGGACTTGTATTGTGTAGATTAGGATTTTTTTTATTTTCTGGTTGGTTTTATTCTTCGTAATTAGGCGTTTCGTAACAAAATGACTATTAAATATTTTGTATAAATTAATAAGTATTTTTCACGATAAAATAACTTGAATAAAATATTGATAGTTAACAAAATCTACGTTTTATCATTGAAAGAAAATGTAGTTTTATACGTATAATATTAAAAATACAAAGTTTTGTGAATTAACCGGTAACGACAATTTTTCCAAGTCAACCAGAAACTGGCTATCCAACTAAATGAGAACCAACGTAGTACGCGTCGTAAACCGTTAGCAGTAGATTAAATAAACAACTTAAAACTTGACTAGGACCTGCTACTAGAAATTGCAACTAGCACACCTAGAATGGTCTCAATATTGGTTCTAAGTCAAGTTCTCCAACTGTAGGATCTCGGAGACGAACCTAGCATCTTCCCGGAACCAATACCGTTTCCAGTCATAAACAAAAGACAAGTACATTTTGTGTTAGTTTACAATTATTTAGTAATCGTTTTATTGCAAGTTTAAACCACGATGCAACACGAAACTCTCTCTGAGAGCATTGACTGATTGACTGTTGGGTACTAGGGGAGTAGTGTAATGAGTATGACCACATCCAAAGTAGCATTATAACTGTATTAGCTTACCCATCATACACACGGGGATAAGCCATATCATTCACTGTACAACCCAATCCGGTCATATTCATTGCCTATTCACATCACAATATTTTAACTGCTGGAGAACTGTTTATTTCAAATTGTTTAAAAGTGCATAACTCTATTATTATTTTAATTGTTAGATTATCATGAATTGTACTTTGCTCCCTCCTGACTGGAGATAACATTTTTAGGGGATTTTGAGGATGCTGAGCTGTTATACAACAGTTATTATGACCCAGTTCTGTACCCTGTGGTATTGCCAGAGTCCCCATTGGAGGACGCAGGACCTGAGGCCGACGAGCCGAACACTTAGCTAGATTTTTCCTGTTTCCAGTTTTGTTGTTTGGAATTTTTGTTAATTTGAATTCAGTATTCATTTCAGTTCTTTTACTTTCTAGTTGTATTTATTCAAATGTTGAATAAAGTTTTAAATTCTCGAATATTTAGTTGTGACAAATGTATAGATGTTGTTGTGATTACCTGCTTCTGGAACAGCTTATTACCGCCGTCTCACAACGGTGCAGGCTGGGCATGATCCTGTTCGACCCAATTATTTGGGATCGGGTCGTGACATGTTTTTAGTGGTGGCCCATGCAGGTCGAAACAACAACTTAGAAAAATATACCTAGAAACAATTAGAACACTAGAACATCAATTTGTCATGACATAGGACAGAAATATATATTATAAGTAAATATTTTTGTTTGCTATAGACTGGTAGGCTACCTTGCTTGTGTTTGCAACCAAAACTTTCCAGAGTACGGCCAAAGGAAAGACCACTCGTTCCGGCCCTGCTGGCGAAGAGGTCCATCATCGGTCATACTTGGACCCATACCCATCTTTGAGACTATAACTACCCTATTACTATCTTAGGCCACAAATTCTTAATACCCTTACTTGTGATGCCCTTGACCAACTATGATGTAGTCCTAGGGATGGACTGGTTAAGTGAGCAGCATGCGCTGTTAGATTGTCATAGAGGATGTGTAATCTTCAGCCCACTAGGAGAACCGGAGTTTGAAATCTCTCGAGCTTCGAAAGACATGACGAGTGTTACCTACTCCTCTATTACCGAAGAACCTGGGCCTCCTCACCCTATTATAGCGGAATTCATGGACGTCTTTCCAGATAGTCTTCCAGGATTGCCGCCAGATCGAGGTATAGAATTCACCATCGATCTAGTACCCGGCTCTTCCCCTATTTCTTGGGGATGCTACAGATTCAATCCTAAGGAGGCAAAGGAGATGAAGGACCAGATTGGCGAACTGAAGGCACAAGGATTTATCAGAGACCGGGCTTCACCCTGGGGAGCACCAGTTTTGTTCGTGTCTAAGAAGGATGGAACCGTACGGATGTGCATTGATTACCGGGCGCTGAACAACATCACCATCAAGAACAAGTACCCTCTGCCCCGGATCAATGACCTATTTGATCAACTGAGTGGAGCCAAGGTATTTTCGAAGATAGATCTCAGATCAGGTTACCACCAAATCAAGGTCAGGAAGGAGGATATCCCGAAAACGGCATTCAACACCAAGTATGGACAATTTGAATTCTTGGTCATGCCGTTTGGACTGACGAATGCTCCCGCGGTATTCATGAACCTCATGAACAATGTCATGCCCCAGAACCAGAATACTGGAGAGCGGAGGACAGACACAGCCAACTACGTACATTGAAGTGAATCTCACATCGCAATACGGTCACGGTTGTCTAGATGCATGAGGGTTTACTACAAGTCATCAGTCTCTTAAGGTCAATAACAAGCCTAGTGTCTCAATCTCAAGCAACAAGTAGATATAACAAGATGGTAGATCATCAGACATATAAAGTAAGGCGTCCCATACATTACATATTCAGATGATCATGAAGCTAGTCATACAAAATACGAAGACTAGCAAGAGTTTAAGTCATACATGATCAACCCTAGGATTTGTCAATCATGCTACAGCCCGTAGGTAGACAGTAAATAAAGTTACAAACGAGCTAACACTTGCTCGGCGGCTAAACGCCTCAAAAGAGTATTTTTACAAGGGAGTGGGAGAGCAAAATAAAATCCACTCGTTGCCGGGATTCCTTCTAGTGTTCACCATCTGGCAGGAAGGTTGGGAGATCCTTGGTAGCTGCTCCAAAATCTGGCCATACAAAACCAGCTGGGTCAGACCCCAGAAAGAGCAAGTGCCACAAAGGAGGCTTCACTTAAGAACTAAAACCAGCATGTCAGCACATAAATCATAGATGAAATAACATAAGACATGAGTTAAAGAAAACATGATGATAAACGATAAGATAACTAAAGGACTATTCCGGTAACCAAGTTACAACCCGTAAACCAAACAAGGACCGGGGTTGTAACCCTTCACCTGAACAGAACTTAGCCTCAAACCAATTATCGATAAAGTAAAGCATAAACAAGCATGTCCGGAGATATCCATGTACCGGATCTGGGCAAGACTAGACAAGATAGGACTCCATCCATCATTCACGGCCAAGCAAGGAGTACAGCTTGATACTTAACTAACTAGGGTTATCACAAGCTTAGTTACTAGCAAGATGCAATGAGGTACGCCTACGGCCACAAGCCCTGCAGACTATCCAGGTTATCCAGACGCAAGGTTCAAGCTTAGAGTTATCATACCTTGTAAGGTGACATGGATGCAACACATGGCAGTGTGTATAGTAATTGTTTCATGTAGTGCCCCACATAACAGTGAGCTGGAAATGTGCCCTACTCGTCGGCAGGCTACAAGTCCATCAAGGAAGGCACCCAGATAACGGGATTGCTTGTAGCCGGAATACCTCTCTATATGCTCTACTTGATCAATCTAGTCATTAAACTAGTCAGATTTGGTATGAATCCCTGACCGTGGTAACCAGGGATACATGTCCTAGACAAGATGCGAGACAAGACTGGTTGCTTATACAGGCATATTCAATACAATCACCCACGGTGTCAAGAATTCACTTAGCATGTTAGGTTAGCCGTCGCAACAGCGTATCAAGGTTATCATGTCAAGATTACTTGTCAAGGGTGTACCACGGCGGGTCGCCATCATGTCATGTTACTTATCAAGATTACTTATCAAGGCAAGGGTGCGTCACGACGGACCACCATCAAGAACTATCATGTCAAATTACTTGTCGAGAGTGCACCACGACGGGTCACTAATCATGCAATTCCATCAGTAAGCCTTGTTCCGATTAACATTCATAAATACTGTCATGATCATATCGGGTTCATGTCAAGTTTACATCAAAGGCGTAAGGATATAAAATGGCTGCAAATTCATAAAAGGGGAATATGGGGACATAAGGCACCCAAGGGGGAGCAAGGGGTAGCGTACGCTCAGGACAGCGTACGCAAGGGGCATGCGTACGCTCAGGCCAATACACGCTCAAGTCTGCGTACGCTCAGGCCATGGCACGCTCAAGTCTGCGTACACTCAGGCTAGGGCACACTCAAGTCTGCGTACGCTCAGGCCAGGGCACGCTCAAGTCTGCGTACGCTCAGGCCAGGGCATGCTCAAGTCTGCGTATGCAAGAGACACGCTTTCAACAGGAAGCATACCCAAGTCTGCGTATGCAAGAGACACGCTTCCAACATGAAGCGTACCCAAGTCTGCGTACGCTGTGCTAAAGAGCGCGCGCAGCTCAGTGGCGTAAGCTAAAAAGCTCGGCACACTGCTCACTGTCTTCTCCAAACCAGCAAGAACTTCATGGTTAAACCCAAAGCTTCAAAAGTTCATAACTTGGTCAAAACAAGTCCAAATCCAACTTTTTAAAGATCAAAATTGGGTAGAAGAAAATTTTCCACCACATGGAACCATCAAAACTTGAAAATAAAGAAGTTTGATAGATCAAAACCACCAAATCCGAAAAAATAACTAATTTCTAGATCTACAAGATTTAAAGCCTCAAAATGGAAAATGACAAGTTCTAATGTGTCTTAGAAACATGAGGAGAAGCTAATGGAACAATAAAATAGGCTCACTTATGGAAGCAAGTTGCACTTGCCTATGGGTGTGGAGCGTTGGGTGGAGGAAGAAGAAGAAGAAATTAATGGAGAAAGTAATGAAGAGAGAGTGTTGGTAGAGTTTTTAATGAGGGTGGGATGTGGTGTGTTGAGGGTGGAGCATAGGCTAAGGTGTTCCAATACACATTAAACCAAACCAAACCAATTAAAACCGAGCCATGTCAAAACCCAAAATACGAGAATACCGAAATTCCACAAGTTGAAAAAAATAAAAATATGCCCAAAAATCCAGATACGAGTATAAATACGAAATACGGAAAATACGAAAAATGAGGGTGACAACTCTACCCACCTGAAAAGAATTCCGTCCTCGGAATTTAATCAAGAGGCTAGAGATGTCGAGCAAGCTATAACAATTGCAGACAATACAGAACTAGTAGTCAATCAAGTAATCATTCATGCAAGCAAGAAACTTAAGCATAAGGCATAAGAAGACATTACACCTTACGAGTCAAACAGGTCGGGATATCGCGATCGGATATCATCCTCATGCTCTCAGTTGAGTCACCCAAAGAGTGATGACCCCAAGCAACACGGACTAACTTGATAGTCTTGTTCTTGAGTATCTTCTTCCTCCGGTCCAATATGGATACGGGTCTCTCCTCATACGAAAGGTTGGTACCAACAACCAGTTCCGAATGATCAAGAACATGACTCAGATCCGGGATATACCGTCATAATTGGGATATATGAAAGACATCATGTACCTCACGTAACGACGGCGGAAGAGCGAGACGATAGGAAACATCACCTACTCGCTCTAGAATATCAAACGGTCCTATGTACCTAGGACTGAGCTTTTCCCGTACGCCGAATCGAATGACGCTACGGGTAGGCGAGATCCTAAGGAATACGTGGTCGTCGACAAAAAATTCAAAGGGACGTCGATGAGAATCGGCCCAATGACGCTGGCGATCTTGGGCAACTCGAAGATGATCTCTGACTCGTCTGACCACCTCAATAGTCCGCGTCACCATCTCTGGTCCAAGCATTTGCCTCTTACTGATATCGTCCCAAGCTAAAGGAGATCTGTACTTCCTGCCGTACAAGGCCTCGAAAGGTGCCATCTGGATACTAGCCTGAAAACTGTTATTGTACGAGAACTCTACGAGATGCAGGTGATCTTCCCACGAACCACCGAAGTCGAGTGTACATGACCGTAGCATGTCTTCAAGAGTCTGGATCGTACGTTCTGACTGACCATCTGTCTGCGGATGGTAGGCTAAACTGAACTTGAGATGAGTCTCCAAACTCTCTTGAAGACTCCGCCAAAAGTGTGAGGTGAATCTTGAATCTCTGTCAGACACAATACTGACTGGCACTCCATGTAATCTGACTATCTGCCTAAGGTACATCTCTGCAAGCTGATCCGTCGACTGACCGATTCTGAAAGGAAGAAAATGAGCTACCTTCGTGAGACGATCAACTATAACCCAGATGGCATCCCTCCCAGCTGGGGATCTAGGTAATCCAGTTACAAAATCCATGGTAATGTGCTCCCATTTCCATTCCGGGATCGGTAAAGGTTGAGGAAGTCCTGCTGGTCTCTGATGTTCGGCCTTAACTTGTTGACAAACTAAACAACGAGAGACAAACCGGGCTATCTCCCTCTTCATGCCATTCCACCAAAAATGCTGCCGAATATCACGATACATCTTCGTACCGCCGGGGTGAATGGAATACTGAGAACTGTGGGCTTTTGCCATAATCTCCTGTCGGATATCACCACTAGGTACACAAAGACGCCTCCCATGTCAGAGTGTACCATCTTCATGAATGCATAACTCTGATCTCTGTCCTGCCACACATTCTGTCCTAAGTCGCTGAAGCTTAGAGTCCGTGGACTGAGCTAACTTGATCCTCTCAACTAGGCTGGACTGAACTTGCATACTGGCCATCAATGCCACACTAGAAGGAAGAATAACTTCAATACCTATCCTCTGAAGATCTGCTAACAACTCTGGCTGCGCCGTTAGAAAATAAACTCCGGCTCTCCTGCTCAATGCATCTGCTACCACGTTGGCCTTCCCAGGATGATAATGCAAGCTGATGTCATAATCCACAAGTAGCTCTAGCCATCTCCTCTGACGCATATTAAGATCCTTCTGGGTAAACACATACTTCAGACTCTTGTGGTCGGTGAAAATCTCCACCCGATCTCCATACAAATAATGTCTCCAAAGTTTTAATGCAAAAACTACGGTTGCTAACTCCAGGTCATGGGTTGGGTAATTCCTCTCATGGTCACAAAGTTGACGTGACGCATAAGCGACTACCTTACCATGCTGCATCAGGACACATCCTAATCCCTTGTCGGATGCGTCGCAATAAACTGAAAATCCTCCCGTCCCGTCGGAAAGAGTGAGAATGGGGGCCGTCATCAATCTCTGCTTCAGCTTCTCAAGTAAACTCTGATACTCTGCTGTCCAAGCAAACTGCACATCCTTACGGGTCAACTGCGTCAGTGGTGCTGAAATTCGTGCAAAGTCTGACACAAAGCGTCGGTAATAGCCGGCCAATCCGAAGAAACTCCGAACTTCCACAATGGTGCTAGGTACTGGCCAAGTCTCTATAGCCACTATCTTCTGGGGATCAACTTCCATTCGACCTCTGGTGATGATATGACCCAAGTACGAGATACGATCCAACCAAAACTCGCACTTACTGAACTTCGCGTACAACTGGTGCTCCCTGAGAATCTGAAGAACTACACGAAGATGCTGCTCATGCTCTGCCTCGTTCTTGCTATAGACTAAGATGTCGTCTATGAACACTATCACGAACTGGTCCAAATATGGCATAAAGATACGATTCATGAGGTCCATGAATACAGCCGGCGCATTGGTCGCTCCAAATGGCATAACAAGGAACTCCCAATGTCCATACCTAGACCTGAATGCTGTCTTCGGGATGTCCTACTCTCTGACTCTGATATGATGGTACCCTGACCACAAGTCAATCTTCGAGAATACTGCCGCTCCCTTGAGCTGATCAAATAAATCATCTATCCTTGGTAAAGGATATCTGTTCTTAATGGTTACAGAGTTCAAGGTACGATAATCAACACATAATCTTGACGTACCATCCTTCTTCTTCACAAGAAGCATCGGAGCTCCCCAAGGTGATCCGCTAGCACGAATGAATCCCTTGGTTCTAAGTTCTTCAATCATCTTGTACAGGACCTCCAACTCTGATGGTGCCATCCTATAGACTCTCTCTGACACTGGTGCCGTCCCTGGAATCAAATTGATAGTGAATTCTATCTCTCTCTGGGGGCATGCCTGGAAGCTCTTCGGGAAATACGTCAGGAAATTCTTCTACAACTCTGGAAAACTGAACTGCTGTTGCTACGGCCATCCGCAATGCTGGAGAAGAAGGTTCTACTCCGCCTCGGGAAAATGAAAACTCTGGCTCATCGGGAACACTAAAAATAATCTTGTCGACATGGCAATCTATACTAGCATACTGGTCCCTCAACCAATCCATTCCTAGGACCACGTCATAATCGGCCATCGGAAACTCTATCAACCTAGCGGGAAACTCTCTACCGCTGACTACGATTCGACACGAGGAAAACACCCTATCTACACCCACAAGTCCGTTACCAGTAAGTATATTAAGCCTTACTAATAATGACTCGGGCTCCAGTCCTATCCGTGTCGCGAATCGTGCAGACATAAATGAATACGATACACCTGAATCAAATAATACTGATGCAGGAAAAGAGTTGACGAGAATGGTACCTGCCACCACCTCACCTGATGCCAACTCCTCCTCTACGGTCAAAGCCATCGCTTGACCGTGCCCTCTGGGTGCTGGTCCCCTCTGCTGGAAACCACTCTGGCGGTTCTGAACCTGAGCTTAGACCTGGGCATACTGCTGCGGTCGTTGCTGCTGGAATGCCTGAGCCTGAGGCGACAATGGTCTCGGAGGCTGATACTGCTGCTTCTGCACTGGTGCTGGTCCCCTCACTGAGGGACTAGTCTGGGCCGATAAGGATGAACCGGCTCTCTGTGGGCAGGACCCTATCATGTGATCCGGTGCCCCACAAGCCAAACACAATCCTTGTGCTCGGCGATATTCTGACACTACATGCCCTGGCTTCCTACAATGAGTGCAGCCCATTGTGGAAGACTGCCTCCGCTTCTGCTGCTGAGGATACGTCGGAGTCGAATGCTGAACCGACGTAACTGATGCTGCCCACCTCGGAGCCCCAATGGTCAAGGCCCTAGCTGCCGGGACTGGGACTGAAGACTGGATCATCTGACCATGGGACCGCTTCCGTCCTCTAGTTCTGTCTACAATTCTCTGCAAGGTATACTCATGCCTCTTAGCTGCCCGCAAAACAGCATCAAAGGTCTGATGCTCAAACTGCTCCACTGCTAGAATGATCTCTAGGTGGAGTCCCTGCTGGAACCGCTGCGCTCGATCAAACTCGATTGCCACCAAAGTGGGAGCAAACCGACTTAGTCTTAAAAACTCGGCCGCATATCCATCGACCGTCCTGCTCATCTGCCTGAGATTGGTGAACTTCGTCTGTAGGTCATGCCGAGCCACAGCATCGAAGTACTTGATCTGAAACTTGTCACTGAATACCGCCCACGGAATAGGCATTGCCAAACCAACTGCTATCATCGCCCACCAGGTACGGGCTAGGTCCAATAACTGTAAACGTACCACAACTACCTTCTCTCCTTCTGGAGTCTTTGCTGCATCTAAGATAATCTCAATGTCCTGGAGCCACGCATCGGCTGCAATAGCGTCTTCACTCCCATAAAAGAAGGGAGGGTTGAGGTGCTTGAAACTGCTAGCCGCACTGTTCCCTTGATAACCAATACGGCCCATGGCATCCTGTACTGCCTGGTGCAGGGCATTGCCCCGACGATCTTAAGATGCAAGCAATGTCCTGATGAGACCCACCAAGGTGCCATCGTCAGGCTCTGCAGGCTGGACTGGCTGAGCTGGGGGCTCGGGGTCCCCGGAATGCATGACTCGGTAGGCCACTCCAGAGTGCTGGGCTTGGTCTCCAGGTTGCTGCTGGTCCACTGGAGGTGCTCCGTCTTGCTGATCGGTAGAACCAGGAACAATGCCGCTGATGGAAACGACATAGGGAACAATAAGAAAGGACCATGATAGATCGAAGATATAAACATGTGATCAGGTCAAGGATTCTGAAAGATCAGAAGGCACGAGTAGAGATCAAAGGCGAGTGCTGATTGAGACATCTATCCGGTAAAACTCTCACACATCTTGATCTACAAGACCTGCATAGGACACCACTTAAACCGTGTCACACCCCAGAACCAGAATACTGGAGAGCGGGGGACAGACACAGCCCGCTACGTACATTGAAGTGAATCTCACATCGCAATATGGTCACGGCTGTCTAGATGTATGAGGGTTTACTACAAGCCATCAGTCTCTTAAGGTCAATAACAAGCCTAGTGTCTCAATCTCAAGCAACAAGTAGATATAACAAGATGGTAGATCATCAGACATACAAAGTAAGGCGTCCCATATATTACATATTCAGATGATCATGAAGCAAGTCATACAAAATACGAAGACTAGCAAGAGTTTAAGTCATACATGATCAACCCTAGGATTTGTCAATCATGCTACAGCCCGTAGGCAGACAGTAAATAAAGTTGCAAACGAGCTAACACTTGCTCGGCGGCTAAACGCCTCAAAAGAGTATTTTTACAAGGGAGTGGGAGAGCAAAATAAAACCCACTCGTTGCCGGGATTCCTTCTAGTGTTCACCATCTAGCAGGAAGGTTGGGAGATCCTTGGTAGCTGCTCCGAAATCTGGCCATACAAAACCAGCTGGGTCAGACCCCAGAAAGAGCAAGTGCCACAAAGGAGGCTTCACTTAAGAACTAAAACCAGCATATCAGCACATAAATCATAGATAAAATAATATAAGACATGAGTTAAAGAAAACATGATGATAAACGATAAGATAACTAAAGGACTATTCCAGTAACCAAGTTACAATCCGTAAACCAAATAAGGACCGGGGTTGTAACCCTTCACCTGAACAGAACTTAGCCTCGAACCAATTATCGATAAAGTAAAGCATAAACAAGCATGTCCGGAGATATCCATGTACCGAATTTAGGCAAGACTAGACAAGATAGGACTCCATCCATCATTCACGGCCAAGCAAGGAGTACGGCTTGATACTTAACTAACTAGGGTTATCACAAGCTTAGTTACTAGCAAAATGCAATGAGGTACGCCTACGGCCATAAGTCCTGCAGACTATCCAGGTTATCCAGACGCAAGGTTCAAGCTTAGAGTTATCATGCCTTGTAAGGTGACTTGGATGCAACACATGGCAGTGTGCATAGTAATTGTTTCATGTAGTGCCCCACATAACAGTGAGCTGGAAATGGGCCCTACTCGTCGGCAGGCTACAAGTCCATCAAGGAAGGCACCCAGATAACGAGATTGCTTGTAGTCGGAATACCTCTCTATATGCTCTAATTGATCAATCTAGTCATTAACCTAGGCAGATTTGGTATGAATCCCTGACCGTGGTAACCAGGGATACATGTCCTAGACATGATGCGAGACAAGACTGGTTGCTTATACAGGCATATTCAATACAATCACCCACGGTGTCAAGAATTCACTTAGCATGTCAGGTTAGCCGTCGCAACAGCGTATCAAGGTTATCATGTCAAGATTACTTGTCAAGGGTGCACCACGGCGGGTCGCCATCATGTCATGTTACTTACCAAGATTACTTATCAAGGCAAGGGTGCGTCACGACGGACCACCATCAAGAACTATCATGTCAAATTACTTGTCGAGAGTGCACCACGGCGGGTCACTAATCATGCAATTCCATCAGTAAGCCTTGTTTCGATTAACATTCATAAATACTGTCATGATCATATCGGGTTCATGTCAAGTTTACATCAAAGGCGTAAGGATATAAAATGGCTGCAAATTCATAAAAGGGGAATATGGGGACATAAGGCACCCAAGGGAGGGAGCAAGGGGTAGCGTACGCTCAGGACAGCATACGCAAGGGGCATGCGTACGCTCAAGACAGTGTATGCTCAGGCCAGGGCACGTTCAAGTCTGCGTACGCTCAGGCCAGGGCACACTCAAGTCTGCGTACACTCAGGCCAGGGCACGCTCAAATCTGCGTACGCTCAGGCCAGGGCACGCTCAATTCTGCGTACGCTCAGGCCAGGGCACGCTCAAGTCTGCGTACGCAAGAGACACGCTTCCAACAGGAAGCGTTTCCAAGTCTGCGTACGCAAGAGATACGCTTCCGACAGGAAGCGTACCCAAGTCTGCGTACGCAAGAGACACGCTTCCAACAGAAAGCGTACCCAAGTCTGCGTACGCTGCGCTAAAGAGCACGCGCAGCTCAGTGGCGTAAGCTAAAAAGCTCGGCACACTGTTCACTGTCTTCTCCAAACCAGCAAGAACTTCATGGTTAAACCTAAAGCTTCAAAAGTTCATAACTTGGTTAAAACAAGTCCAAATCCAACTTTTCAAAGATCAAAATTGGGTAGAAGAAAATTTCCCACCACATGGAACCATCAAAACTTGAAAACAAAGAAGTTTGATAGATCAAAACCACCAAATCCGAAAAAATAACTAATTTCTAGATCTACATGATTTAAAGCCTCAAAATGGAAAATGACAAGTTCTAATGTGTCTTAAAAACATGAGGAGAAGCTAATGGAACAATAAAATGGGCTCTCTTGTGGAAGCAAGTTGCACTTGCCTATGGGTATGGAGAGTTGGGTGGAGGAAGAAGAAGAAGAAATTAATGGAGGAAGTAATAAAGAGAGAGTGTTGGTAGAGTTTTTAATGAGGGTGGAATGTGGTGTGTTGAGGGTGGAGCATAGGCTAGGGTGTTCCAATACACATTAAACCAAACCAAACCAACCCAAACCAATTAAAATCGAGCCATGTCAAAATCCAAAATACGAGAATACCAAAATTCCACAAGTTGAGAAAAATAAAAACATGCCCAAAAATTCAGATACGAGTATAAATACGAAATACGAGAAATACAAAAAATGAGGGTGACAAACAAGGTCTTCCATGAATACCTGGATCAGTTTGTTGTTTTCTTTATCGACGACATACTGATCTACTCGAAGACTGAAGAAGAGCATGAAGAGCATCTGAGGAAAGTTCTGAGCACCTTGAAGAAGGAGAAGCTCTATGGTAAGCTATCTAAATGCGAATTATTTTTAGACAAAGTAAAATTTTTGGGCCATATTGTCACAAAAAAAGGAATTTCGGTGGATCCAAAGAAGATAGCTGCTATTGAGAAGTGGACTGCACCAAGTTCGGTTACAGAAATCAGAAGCTTTTTGGGTTTAGCTGGCTACTACCGGAAGTTTGTGAAGGATTTCTCCAGGATTGCTGAACCAATGACGAAGCTTACCAGGTAGAATAAAGAATTAATTTGGTTTGAAGCTTGCTAGTCAGCTTTTGAGGAACTGAAGAAGAGGCTTACAACGGTGCCGATACTTGCGCTACCCGCAGGTACCGGCGGTTTCTCAATTTATAGTGATGCTTCCGGTAAGGAATTGGGTTGCATTCTTCAACAACATAGGAAAGTAATTGCTTATGCATCTAGGCAATTACGGACTCATGAGAAGAACGATCCCACACATGATTTAGAGCTTGCAGCGGTGATATTTGTATTGAAGCTATGGAAGCACTACCTTTATGGAGAGAGAGTTGAAATATTTACAGACCACAAAAGTCTTAAATATGTTTTCACTCAGAAGGAGCTAAACATGAGACAGAGACGATGGCTGGAGCTGATGAAGGATTTTGACATCAACCTGCAGTATCATCCGGGTAAGGCTAATGTTGTTGCAGATGCACTTAGTCGATACCCGATGGCAATGTTCTTGACCAAGGAGCGCCATTTGCTGGAGGACATGGAAAAGCTTGGACTGGAAATTATACTACCTGAAGAAGAAATGAAGAAACTGGGAAGAGAAGATATTGTACCAGGAGCTGAATCAACAATGATGCAGTTGCAAGTGCGTTCAAGTCTAATGGACAGAGTCAAGGAGGCACAATTCCAAGACGAGATGCTTTACAAACTCAAAGATCAAGTGCTGGCAGGAACACTTGAAGGATTCTCAATCGCCAGCGATGGAGCACTGAAGAATGGTACGAGGCTTTGCGTACCAAATGGCGAACTGAGGAATGAGCTGATGCAAGAAGCGCACCAGTCGCAGTATTCCCTACATCCTGGAGCCAACAAAATGTATCGGAATATGTGTACTATATTATGGTGGTACGAAATGAAGAAGGACGTATCCAGGTATGTGGCTAGATGTTTAATTTGTCAACAACAAAAAGCTAGCAGGCAGAGACCAGCAGGACTATTGCAGCTGCTAGACATTTCGGAGTCGAAGTAGGAACACATAACAATAGATTTTGTGTCGGGACTGCCTCGATCCCAAGGAGGAAAGGATGCCATTTGGGTAATCGTGGACCGACTGACGAAGTCAGCTCACTTTATCCCCTTCAAGGTTGGTCTATCCACTGAGAAGTTGGCAGCACTGTACATGCGGCACATCTACCGAATTCATGGAGTTTCGGTAAGTATTGTGTCTGACAGAGATACTAGATTTACCTCTCACTTTTGGAAGAGTTTGCAAGACAGTTTGGGAACACAACTGAAGTTTAGCACCGCCTACCATCCCCAGACTGACGGACAATCGGAGAGAACAATCCAGACGCTAGAAGACATGCTGAGATCCTACGTCTTAGAATTTGGAGGGTCTTGGAAAGACCATTTGCACTTGGTAGAGTTCTCCTACAATAACAGCTACCAAGCTAGCATCGATATGACACCGTTTGAGGCACTCTATGGACGTCATTGCCGCACTCCACTTGCTCGGGACGACGTAGGAGAAAGAGTATTGCTGGGACCGGAGATGGTGACCGATGCAGCAGAGAAGGTAAAAATGATCAGAGACAAGCTCAGGATTACTCAGGACAGACAGAAGCATTGGGCCGATAGCAGCCGACGACCTTTGGAATTTAAAGAAGGTGACAGTGTGTTCGTGAAGATCTCTCCTACCAGAGAAACCATCCATTTCGACAGAGCAGGAAAGTTAAGCCCCAGGTATATTGGTCCTTTTGAAGTACTCAACAAGATTGGAGAAGTGGCTTATCGGGTGGCTCTACCCCCAAGTCTCGAAGGCGTCCACAATGTCTTCTACGTTTTGCAGCTGAGACGCTACATCCCGGATCCGAGCCACATCTTGGACCATTCAGAGCTAGAGATTGGACCCAGCCTCACAGTGCCAGAGAAGCCAGTGGCAATTTTAGACAGAGGTGAGAAGAAAACCAGGAATCCTGTGCCGCCTCATAAACTTCTATTTCTTGCAAACATTATCTTTCGTTCTAATATTTTGACTGATGCTGCTAAGTTAGCCTAGTTTTACGAGCTTATTTCTTTATCGAGCTTGATCATGACAATATTTTATTGGGTGCACTCACTAATTTATTGTCTAATCAGAACCGGTGCATAATGGTCTGATCAACCATGTGTACCTTGGTTCGCATATATATATTCTTGTTCTGCGTGGATGGTGACATAGTTAAAACTTGTTCCTAAATGTCTCATCCACGACTGCCTTGGCAATTCTTATTATTGGACCTGAGTTACGGGCGTAGTACCCGTACCTGTTTGATTTGAGTTTACTCCTAACCCTGCCTTTAATTTCGAGGACGAAATTTCCTAAGGAGGAAAGATTGTGAAACCCACTTTTTGGATTTGTAATTTATTATTATTATTATATAATATTACTACTATTATTATTATTGGGTTCGAAATTATTTTTCAAAATAATAATTTGGATTTTTGCTTGCGAGACCCGAGCCTGGACCAGTCCGACCCCGAGTCCGGATACCAACCCCGAATTTGTTTCAGACCCCATTTTCCCGAAACCCGACTCAGTCCCGAACCCATCCTTACTTCCTTCTTTTAATTTTTGATTATTAAATACTTATATTTATATAAAAAAATAATAAAATCCTATTTTTAATTTCTTGGCCTGGTCACCCCACGACCAGGCCACACATACACGAACCCCCTCTTTTCCCTCCACTCCCCCTTATTTCTCCCACCAGCATTTTCCTCCTCCATAAGTTCCCATTCTTCTCCCCTTCATTCTCTAACAACTCTTTCTATACTAATATTAAACCCACCACCAACACTTCTCAAGCACAGCACCCCCTCACTTTCTTTCCATCCCATTCTCAAACCCTTCCCCCTAACTCCTCCAGACCCGATCTGCCGAGCTCCCGCGACCCCGACGGCCAACGCCGACCCTGATCTTCGCGAACGTGTCGACCGCGGCTCCGCCCACCTCTCCGCAGCCGTGCCCTCCGGCTCCCCGACCCGACGGACTCCCCAGTGCGCCCCGACTTCCCCTGTCGGACCCACGCCCGTGCGCCCCTGGGCTGCCCTAGCTCCGACGCGCCCGCCCCGTTGACCTCACCCCCGGCCGCCCAGCTCCGGGCCGCCCGTCGCCAGCCGGATCCCGACCCCGGTCGGCCCCCTCGCCCGCGTCCGCCGGTTTCCCCACGCTGGCGCCCGCACTCCGGCGTACCCCCATCCGGCCGGCCTCCTCCGGCGCTGTCCCGCGCTCCGGCCGGTCAGTACCCTCTGCCCCGGTTCCTGCGAGCTTCCGTGCCCCCGTTGTTCCGAACAGCACTGTCCGCGGGTTTCCCGACCCGCTGTCCGTGCACTTTCATGCTCGGATCCCGCTGTCCAGCGCAGCCGTACCCCGGCGAGGCACTGTCCCGAGCCGATCCACTGTCCGCGGATTTCTTTTCTTTTTTATTATCATCTGAGAGCTCTAGCCGAGCAACCCAAGGTATAATTCCGGTCCCGTTCCATGTTTCGGTAGTCGATGATGAGAATTGGTCCCCGATTCCCTCTCGGGAATTCGATTTTAGAGCGACGTAGTAACTTCGGATTTTTTCGGAGACGTTTCTGTGATGTTCTGTGGTTATTTCAGATTTTTTCGAAAGGTGTTTTTCTGGATTTTCGGGTGCTGTGGTTTCCGATTTTATTTCAGGATTTTCTGATTTATATTTCGGGTTCCGATTAAGCTTCAGAAATTATTCTATGAATTTAATTTTGTGTAAAAATGGTTTGGAAGTTAATTTCTGGGTGTTCCCTGGTTTGGGACTTTTATTATGGGTGTTTCGGCACATTTTCCCAGTTTTGGGTTATCCTGAATATAGAGGGAATGCGGCCCAAATTTTTATAAAATTTCATAAATGAGTTTTAAATTGGTTTTCGGAAATATTTATTAAATGGATTTTTGGGCGACGACCATACCGGTCCGTGGGCCCTAGCGAAATACAAACGAAACCGGTTTTACCCGGACGTTGAGGCATTAGCTAACTGTGACGATTGGACCAAGTCCGAGACTTACTTTATTATCATATTTTACAATTAAAATATAATTTGGAACTTGCTACTGGTTTATAGTATTTTGAGTGCAGGGTCTCGACCTTCTGAACAGACCGCTTCCCGGCGTTCAGAACTCACCAGCAAACTCTAAATTTATTTAATTTATGTAAAGTTTGTAAGGGCATAAGCCCAGTTTTCTACTTTATTTTGTTGTGGACTTGTATTGTGTAGATTAGGATTTTTCCTTTATTTTCTGGTTGGTTTTATTCTTCGTAATTAGGCGCTTCGTAACAAAATGACTATTAAATATTTTGTATAAATTAATAAGTATTTTTCACGATAAAATAACTTGAATAAAATATTGATAGTTAACAAAATCTACGTTTTATCATTGAAAGAAAATATAGTTTTATACGTATAATATTAAAAATACAAAGTTTTGCGAATTAACCGGTAACGGCAATTTTTCCAAGTCAACCAGAAACTGGCTATCCAACTAAATGAGAACCAACATAGTACGCGTCGTAAACCGTTAGCAGTAGATTAAATAAACAACTTAAAACTTGACTAGGACCTGCTACTAGAAATTGTAACTAGCACACCTAGAATGGTCTCAATATTGGTTCTAAGTCAAGTTCTCCAACTGTAGGATCTCGGAGACGAACCTAGCATCTTCCCGGAACCAACATCGTTTCCAGTCATAAATAAAAGCCAAGTACATTTTGTGTTAGTTTATAATTATTTAGTAATCGTTTTATTGCAAGTTTAAACCAAGATGCAACACGGAACTCTCTCTGAGAGCATTGACTGATTGACTGTTGGGTACTGGGGAAGTAGTGTAATGAGTAAGACCACATCCAAAGTAGCATTATAACTGTATTAGCTTACCCCTCATGCACACGGGGATAAGCCATATCATTCACTGTACAACCCAATCCGGTCATATTCATTACCTATTCACATCACAATATTTTAACTGCTGGAGAACTGTTTATTTCAAATTGTTTAAAAGTGCATAACTCTATTATTATTTTAATTGTTGGATTATCATGAATTGTACTTTGCTCCCTCCTGACTGGAGATAACATTTTTAGGAGATTTTGAGGATGCTGAGCTGTTATACAACAGTTATTATGACCCAGTTCTGTACCCTGTGGTATTGCCCGAGTCCCCATTGGAGGACGCAGGACCTGAGGCCGACGAGCCGAACACTTAGCGAGATTTTTCCTGTTTCCAGTTTTGTTGTTTAAAATTTTTGTTAATTTGAATTCAGTATTCATTTCAGCTCTTTTACATTCCAGTTGTATTTATTCAGATGTTGAATAAAGTTTTAAATTCTCGAATAGTCAGTTGTGACAAATGTATAGATGTTGTTGTGATTACCTGCTTATGGAACAGCTTACTGCCGCCGTCTCACAACGGTGCAGGCTGGGCATGATCCGGTTCGACCCAATTATTTAGGATCGGGTCGTGACAGAGGGGATTCAGCTGGTACGCGCTCATTGATGCGCGACGCTCATGAAGGCGGACGGCGGTTGTGCTGGGCTGGGGAACTCCGGCACGACGGATGGAAGGAAGGGGCGGCGCGGAGGCGTACGCTCCGGATCCAGCGGAGAGGGTTCGACAGGAGGCAGCGGCGGGAAGTCGGACGAGCCTGGCGCGGAGGCAGCGACCGGGATTTCGTGGCGGGGCGGCCCTTTCTGGCCCGGGGGTGCGGCGGTGGTAGGCCACGCAACGCTCGGTAGCGGCTGTTCGGATGGCGACGACGGCGCCAGGCTGGGGCGGCGGAGCACGGGGTCGGGCGCCGGTGGCTCAGGTTGGGGTTCTGCTTCTCCTTCTTCTATTTTGTTGTGGTGTCGATGGTGGTCTATGATGATGGTGGTGATTTTTAGGGTCGCCGACGATGGGTTACGGTGGTGGTTGTCTGAAGGTGGTGGTTTTTGGGGTCGCCGACGATGGGCGCCGGTGACGGCGGTGGTGGTGCGTGGCGAAGGGGGCGGCTACTCCGGTGGTGTTGGCGGAAGGAGCTATTGATGGCGGTGATGGTGGTCTGGGGCTTGGAGTGTCAGGGTGTCGGCGAGGTGCGGGCGGTGAAAAACTGGGAAGTCGGGTTAGGATGGTCGGGGCGGCAGTGGCCGTGGTTCTGGAGGTGATGATAAGGCGACGAGGTGGCGACAGGATTTGGTTTAGGGCTAAGGTTTCGGGATGTATCGGGTGTCCGATACAAGCTGAGTTGGTGTCCTACGAGACACGAGGATGGAGATGGGTTGTGTCCGGGGTTGTCGGGCACGGATGAACAATGTACTTGTACAAGTAAGAAATATAATAGATGGGAAGGGGCACGGACACGATGCACATCACTTTGGTAGAAAATTTGGATTGTGGAATTTGGAAAAAGCAAAAGGTGCCTCTCCTTATATAGGAGGTGGAGCTCCTAGATGGATATAGATTAGGATAGTTTAAATCCCCAATTAGATATTAATCTATTTAATTTAAAAAAATAATTGGATCATATATCACATTCTTCATTCCAGTAGTATAATGCAATGCGCAAGCTTTACTTTGTTGCTTCATTATTATTTTTTGAGATAAATGTGGTGGAACTAATGTTGGGTTTTGGTTTTTTTCAAAGAGATTTTTAGTCCCACATCGGCTAGACCAAAAGACTTGTATCTCCATATATTAGCTTTGCTAGTTCAGAGATGCATATGTGGTATGAAGGTGCACATGGGTGTGTCATGTGGGGTTATTTTTCTAATGGGAAAAAGGCTAAATCAACAATTGAAAGCATTCACGCTTTTTGCTATTGGAAAATTTATTTCTATGGGAGCTAAGCCCCGTAGGGGCTTAGCGACTCGGACTCATGGGCTCATGAGGCGTAATGTGGTATTTTGTTGGCACACTTAGCACGTCAGCATCGTCGCTAGGCGCATAGTGCGCTTTAGTTGTGCGCCACAGGTTGCACAATCAGGATGTGCGGCAGGTTGCGCACAAGTTGTGCCGGTTGCGCACGTTGCGTACGTTGCGCGAGTGGCGCAAGGTGGCGCAGGTCGCGAAGGTTGTACAGTGGCGCAGTGCGCGGAGTACAAGGTGCGCGGGGTGCGCGCAGTTGGCACAACTTGCAGCAGAACGTGCGTCTGTACGTTCTGGGCGGTTGCTACATTTTTGGGGTAGTTTTTACCACGTCCCTAACTTTGTGGTAACCGAGCAGTTGCTGCAGGGCCTATATAAGGCATCATCTCTCTCACAAGGCAGATACATATACAAGTAATAGAAGCCACCACAGAAAGTTTACGAAGTGTTTTTTAACACAAGTAAACAGAGAATTCAGAAGTGTTCTTTAACACAGTTCTGATCTTCCAGTAGCCTTCGAGAGAGAGGAAAGGCGCCGCACCAGCGTTGCTTTTGTACGGGAGTTCGTGTCCATCCGAGGAGTCAGAAGAGCAGGAGTGTTCCAAGTTCTCCGACGAACTTGCTGGTTCCTGGAAGTTGTTCGTGTAGGGCGAATAAAGCTTTGAGCAACGGTAATTATTCACCCCAGCAGGAGATCTTCCATCTTTCGCCAGTCACCTTCTTCTTTGTTGCCAGTTGTTTTCCATAAATAAATTCACTTTATTTATTGTGTTTCTGGGAAAATTACAACTATAGGAATCTGATCTAGAAGACGATCACTTTATCCCTTGGACGATGCGATGAAGAAAACTCAAACTTCGAAGAACTTGGACAGCAACTGGGCAATCTCTCTGTTCTCTCTGAATTGAATGTAGTCCTCTGATGAAGATGAAGAAACTCTCTTTTATAGAGTTCTGGATAACTGTTCTGAAGCATACGCTCAGTCAGTTACTTGATGTGTGCATAACTGCAGGGACGCGTGGCGAATTCTGATGGAGACACATTACAGTGCGGTTGAAAGTAGTAGAACATATCTAGGAGAGATTGATGGCATGGATGCCATGTTACATAACTTCTGAATAAGTGGGTAACTGAGTACAGGACACGTGAGAACGTGTGTTGACTGTACGTTTAAAGTCATCCTGAATGCATTTGCTGTGATACGCTGTCTTTGTTGAAGAGGAGTCATACGCTACCTTTTGAAGACATATGTCTTGCATATGCTGACTTGGATAGTATAGAGTCATATAAAGCTGATACGCTCACTTTATTAACAAGGAGTCGTATGGAGTCCATACGCTCACTTGATTGACAAGGAGTCGTATGGAGTACATACGCTCACTTGGTTGACAAGGAGTCGTATGAAGTCCATACGCTCACTTGATTGACAAGGAGTCGTATGGAGTCCATACGCTCACTTGATTGACAAGGAGTCGTATGGAGTCCATACGCTCACTTGATTGACAAGGAGTCGTATGGAGTCCATACGCTCACTTGGTTGTCAAGGAGTCGTATGAAGTCCATACGCTCACTTGATTGACAAAGAGTCGTATGGAGTCCATACACTCACTTGGTTGGCAAGGAGTCGTAAGCATTGAAGGAATAGACACGTGGCTGTCCTCAATCTTCTCAAATATGCCATATCTTCTAATAACTGACAAATATCTCTCGAGCGTCGTATTGCAGATATGATGGCTGACAGACTGTCAGAAATGACAGTAATAATGGCTGTGCATTTATGATGGCTGATGAGCTGTCCTCGTAAGAGACAAAATCAATTCTCGAAAACTCATACGACGGTTAATCTTCATAGGGCAGCTGTCTTTGCACGAAAGACGAAGTGTCATATTCATCCTCCATTAAACGTATGCTGTGCTGTCATTCAAGAAATAATAAAATATTCACTGAGCGTACGGCTTTGGCTGAGCGTATGGCCTTGAGCGTATGGCTTTGGCTGAGCGTATGGCCTTGAGTGAATGGCTTTGGCTGAGTCTTATGTCAGTGTGTCATAATTTTTCACACCCTACAAGACCCCCTTCAAAGTTTTCGAACTTTATAAATTTCAAAGGTTCGAAATTACTTTGAACTTAAAGTAGGAATAAGTCTTGACACGCTGGCATGATTTTGTTATTTTCTTCAATATCAGTGCAAATCTTTAGGGATTCTGTTTAAAGAACAGCCGCCGCTTAAACTTCTCTTTTCTTCTATAAATAGGTCTTTCAAAACCTAATTCATTTCTTTACTTCTGCATTTGTCTTCGAGAGAGAAAAAGCTCCAAAACTCAAACTTCTTCTTCTTCGACTCAATCTTCATCAATGGCGCCCAAAGTTGATGCTGCTGCGAAGGGAAAGGGGAAGGCTTATTTGGAGTCATCTCGACCTACCGCCGCTGCTACTAAGAAGACTGCTGATGAGCGTATTCGACGAAGTGAACGCCCATTGAAGCCCCTCTATGGTGAGGATGGAGATGATGAACAGTAACTATCCCCTATTTAGGGCTCTGGTTAGGACAAGATCATAAAACGTATCCCCTTTTTAGGGTCAATACGTCAGAAAATATGCTTCCCTCTTTAGGGTTTAGTCGTATTCCATATTTTTCGTTTATACGAAAAATATGTTTGGAGCGTATTCTGTAAGATACGCGTATCTTTGATAGAAATGTCAAAATATGCTGATTTGAAGGAATACGTTATGTCAAGTTATCTCACTGAGATACGCTAACTCCTTTGTTAGCGTATTTTTGATGAACATCATGTCAACCATACGCTGATACGCTTAAGAAAAAGATCCAATCATCCTCTAATCTTTGAATAAAAGCTGAGTGTAAACTGAACTTTAAATTTTATCATACGCCTAGGATAGACTGAGCGTAAAAGTGATCTCTGAATTCGTCATACGCTTAGGATAAAAAGTGATCTCTGAATCTGTCATACGCTTAGGATAGAGTGAGCGTATGTTGATCTTTGAATCTGTCATACGCTTAGGATAGAGTGAGCATATGTCGATCTTTGAATCTGTCATACGCTTAGGATAAACTGAGCGTATATTGGTCTTTGTCATCTCTTTGTGTTGAAGATTTCTAACTTCTTATTCTTCTTTTGCAGTGGATATTCTGGCTCAGGATGCACAATTTGAAGGATGTGTAGGGAACAACTATAATAGTGACCTATCACATGTCCATTTTCCTTAATTTGATGGACCTTCCACAAGGATAGCTATTCTGACAAATCAGGAGAATGACACCCTGCTGAATTTGATGAGTGGACTGCCTCTACAGAGTGTGGATAGTGCTACCCACTCGAAGCCAGCATTTCTTTTTGGAGATGCTATTGATATAAACTCCAAGCCTGCTTTTGATAAAGTGTCATACTCATATTATAGAGATGGTGATGAGAATCAGCCAATGTATCTGACTGGTTTGTCCAAAAGCATCAACATAGCTCGCTTATTCCACGCGAGTCATCAAAAGCAAATGAAGTGGGATATCACTCCATTCCGTCAAGCAAAAGCTGGATGGATAGGATACAGTCAAGGAAGATTTCGTAGTGGTACTGAACCACATATCTCAGTTTTGCGAGGATTGCTGCCAGTTGCCATTCCTCCTGAGGACTCGGCACTTCTGAGGCCAGTTAGAGTCCCAATCTTTGCAAATGAATTTGTTCAGCTAGAAAATGCTGTTTACCCAAAATAGTCTATGAGGCTTACTGGTCTGGTGAACCCGGAGAATACCAGATGGATTGTTCTTGTAAGATGGATTCTGAACAACTTTGGAGAATAGTTAAAGGTGATGGGCCTATATAATGCCATCAAGTGCACCGCTTATGGTTTTAGGCCAAACCCAGATTTGTTCTTGGCATTAGCGAAAAGGTATAATTACCGTACCGACACTTTCATGACTCCAAGAGGCGAGATGGGATTCGCCCTCCATGAGATGGCATATATTTCTCAGCTGCCAACAGGAGATTTGCCATATGAAGAGTATATTCCTTTCATTGATGAAATGAATAAAATTTTCGAGGCCAACCCACTGGTTCTTCATGTATTTGAAGAATTAATGTGCCATTACAGTATATGTAAGGCTTTTTATAAGGCACAAGGTGCAGAAGAAGATTCCAACTGCTATTCTTCTAAGTGGATGGCCTATTTATTCCAAGGCCGCACTGAAGAAGTTCAGAAGAAGAAGAAGACTGATCAATATGTCGGTCGCTTTAAACCCCTGAGTCAAGCTGAGATTGACAAACTAATCCGGGACACCACTCATGACGACATCATCATTGAAGAAGATGAAGGCACCTACAAAGCTGGTGATAGGTTGGAGACCTATATAAAGCAAGGTAGCCGAAAATTATCTGATGAAGGTCATCTGGTCGGATTTATATCCCTCTGGCTGAGAAAATTTGTAGTACCCAGCACCTGTTCAGCAGACAGGATGCACAAAGGAGTTGTTTTTGCAGCAGTCCGTTTGACTTTCGGGTACAAGATGGATTTGCTGACAGCAATGACATGCCGTCTGAATGCTGGCTTAAGGACATATACAGACAGGATGTTTGAATTGGCGAAGAAGAAGCTCATAACTTTTCCCCGGGTAGAAATGCCCTTTACATATTTATATGGGTGGCTGCTTCTCCATTTCGAATCTCTCATGAGTGTTAGAATGGCTAGACCAGACGATACCTTTTTGGAAAGATACCATCACATACCAAAGTGGAGGTATGACACTCTGACAGACTGTAGAACCATATTAAACAGGGGAGAATTATGGAGTTTCACTTGTGTTCCTCCACCTGTTGGTTATGAAACCATGTCTGAGAAGTTGATTGATGGCATTGGTGCCAATGAGTTAGATGATATTAAACATGAATGGCTGAAAAGGATCAGGCCATCTCATTTGATCTGTCGCCGTGACGATGTCACCTATCTGGAGCCATATCTTCCGAGTAGGTTTGCTCGACAATTTGGCTATGATCAGTTGTATGTGGGAAATGCAAAGACATGTTTTGGCTACCAAGGCGGATTAATCGATGGCGCCAGAGCTTGGATATACTATATTGCTATAGGTACCAGAGCTACTTTTTCCATGCCAGATCCGGTTACTTATCGAAGAGGAGCTAGAATGTTGGCGTCTTATGCCAAATTCTATGTATCGGCTAATACCTTCGATGAAAAATTTAGCATCTTAGGTAGAAGCTTTATCCATGTTGATAAGAGATCAACCAAATCAGCCCTGCCAAGAAATTGTCATGACCGAGAAGATCCTATGGCTACTGATGAAGTTTACGATGAAGTTTTAGAGAATCTCTTCTCTGATGAACTTCATCAGCCATTACATGTATCCATTGGAAGTGCTGAAGAGAGTGTATCTGCCGACAATACACCGAAAAGGAAGCGGGGCAAAGATGCTTCTGGGCCTGCTCCAAAAAGGGTTACTCGGGCAGAGGCTCGTAATCGTGGAAAACGAATCAGAGATGCGGACGAAGCAGGTAGTGACTCCAAAGATGATTATCCTACTATTCCACTAACAAAAAGAATAGGAAGGAAGGTGATAGTTTCAAAGACTAAATCTGTGATTTGTCTCGATGCAGAGAGTCCCACCAATCGTGCCGAGCGATTGGCTTTAGAGAAGCAAGCTGCCTTTGCTTCTTCTGTAAAGATAGAACCTATTGAAGAGGATGTGCCTGAACCTGCTGAACCATCTATGCCTTCTGATATGGAGTTGATTTCGCCAACGGCCGACGATGTGCAGGTGATTAGTCAACCCGCGGTAGAGGCCGAGAATCAGACTAAAACAGCTAATGACTTACTGATTTCGAGAGAATCAGTGAAGGAAGCCACTACTCTCAAGCCAATTGCTGAAGTTTCGGAGAGCAATAAGAGTGACGACGAACATGTTGACTATGAACCTTCGTCTCATTCCTTTAAAGAAGAGGACATGGAGATAGAAGATGAGCCACTATCTAAAACTCAAATTGATGTACTGAAGACAGCTGGTCAACATTCAGGGTTGACTCCAGAGCCGGAGAAACTTCTAGAAATAGAAGTCAATTTTTCGAGTACTTCTGGGACGGGCAGCAGTGAAATAAATCCAGTGTCAGAAAACACTCTGAACAGACTACGAGCTGGGCTGAATGATCCAAAAGAAACAGAATACGAACCAGTTTTAGGTAATATTTTATTCAGCAAAGTTTTATCTTTTCCTTGCTTTATTGTCTTTTAATTTTAATCATGCTTCTTTGATTCCAACAGTTGTAGGAACTGCACCGGCAATGAGCTCGACTCAAGCCCCACTTGTCCAGACTGATATGGGTGAGGGGAGCTCACATTTGTCTAGTTCCCCAAAAGCACCCACTTTAACTCCCAGAATAGAGGCTACTCCTGCTCCTTCCTTTACAGTTACAGCGACTCCCGGTATTGAAACAGGGATAGCAAAGGTCATGGAGATGTATTCAGAGATTATTTATTCATATCTGGATACATTCTCAAGGCGACTTATGAAGGATGAAACTATGCCTTTTTCGAATCTTCGAGCGGCGATTAGTTTCCCGCTTTTAGCTTTGAGACATGCTGGTTATGAGACCCAGTGTGTCTTCTTTGAGCATCTCCTGGATGATTTAGAAGCAACCATCCATAAGTACTGGAAGATCAAAAAGGAGGATATTAAGTCTTTGACTGCAGCTGAGATTGCCCAATTAGAAAGTGAAGCTCAAGCTCAGCACACTGCTTTGAAAGAATTCCTCGCTCTGTCTTCTGAAAAGTTAATGGCGAAAGATGAAGAAATAATAACCACTTGTCAAAATATAGAGCGTTTGGAGAAAGATGAAGCATCAAAAGCTGAAGAGCTTAAGAAGTTGAAGGAGGAGCTGGCTCGTCTTCAGGAGCGAATTGCCTCCATGGAAAAGGAGCAATCGGAGATTGCCACTGCTCGTATATCTGAAGCTGAACGCTGTCAACTTTTACAGCAAGAGCGAGAACTGATGCAGGCTAATCAGATTCAAGAGACAAATCGTCGTAGCTCTATTATCGTGGATTATGACCAACGAATGGTTGGAATTGAAGCAGCATAGCGAATCCATAAAGCTCATGAAGAAAAGATGAATAATGTAATTGTTCGTATTCAGGAGATAATTACTCCTCCTAAATAGATCTTTTACATTTTTCATGTGTTGAATTTTTTATACCCACTTGTAATCAATATTTTGATTTTGATTGAAGAAATGAATATCTTGACTTGACTTCAATTCTGTGGATGATATTTTTGTAGAAAATATGTTCAGAGGTAAATAATACATGACATATTTCAATAGAATAAAAATATACAAATGAACTTTGTAATTCTATCAGATGATATTAAACCAAAGATAATTTTAGTTTAATACTGATTAGAGAAAACAGAATTCAGATATAAAGATATCTTTGGACTCTTTTTTCCATGATCTTTGAACTCGGAAATCAAAAGACTAGATATCATTTTCATAGAATAGAAAATATGATACTGAGATAGAAAATTCAGAGGTAATATGGACATGATTTTCTATACGAGATCTTTATTAAATCCACTAGGGATCTAATAAGACAGAATATCAAATTCTCTGGGAAGATGATACGTGGCAAAATATCAGTTTTCGCTGGGGATAACGATATCGAGATAACTTTTGTAGGAAAGAATTAACTCTGATTTTATATTCGCTGGGGAATAATGAAAATATTATATATTGATGAAATTTATACGTAATATTTCTTTAAGAATTTGCCATTGATAGGCATCATTGTGACTTTACCATCCATAGAGGCAAGCTGATATGCTCCATTAGAGAAGACTTTGTTTACTACGAATGGGCCTTCCCATTTCGCGTCGAATTTGCCTTTGCTCATATGTGTCATAGTCATAGGACGTCTGACGGTAAGGACCAGGTCTCCCTTCCGATATGCTCTGACTTTTACTTTCCGATTAAAAGCTTTTGAAATTCGGGCCTGATACAGCTCGATATTTTGTTGAGCATACAATCGCTTTTCATCTAAAGCTTCCAGCTCTTGAAGTCGAAGACGATCATTATTTTCTGTTGTAAGTTCATTGGAGATTGTGATTCTCAGAGAAGGAATCTGGATCTCAAGGGGAAGAACAGCTTCACACCCATATACCAAAGAGAAAGGCGTATATCCAGTCGCATTGCGAACTGTGGTGCGGTAGGCCCATAAATATTCACCAAGCTTCTCGCTCCAGTTGCGTTTGTTGGAAGAAACAAACTTTTTCAAGAGTTTGATGATTGTTTTATTGAAAGCTTCTGCCAATCCATTAGCTGCTGGATTATATGCTGTAGAAGCTAAATTATTGATTCGATGGTCGTCGCAGAATCGAGTAAATTTTTGACTGACGAACTGCGGTCCGTTATCATGAATAATACGCCGAGGAATACCAAATCGATAAATAACATGATGTTTGACGAAGTTGATGACATTAGAAGTTTTGACTTCAGATAACGGGATTGCTTCAGTCCATTTAGAAAAGTAATCGGTTATTGCTAGAATAAACCGATGTCCTTTTGATGATGGTGGGTTGATAGGACCAATGACGTCCATGCCCCAAGCCTCAAAGGGCTATGATGCCGCTGTTGGGTGTAAGAACTCTGATGGTTGATGGATAAAGTCTGCATGAATTTGACAGGCTTTACATTTCCGAGCATATTGAATGGCGTCAGCCACCATCGTGGGCCAATAATAACCCATACGTCGGATGCGATCTTGAAGTTTAGGACCTGGTTGATGGGCTCCGCAAACACCATCATGTGCCTCACGGATAATCTGTTGTGCTTCTTCACCAGCGATGCATCGGAGGAGAAGACCGTCATAGGCCCGACGATATAGTTTCTTCGTTGTATGATTATAATAGAATCTGAGAGATCGACGCCGGATAGATGCTGCTTCGCTCGGATTGTCGGGAAGTATGTCATACAACACAAAGTCTAAAAACGGACGTCTCTAGTCTTCAGTTATGGCTTCTGTTTTGTTAGAAAAGACATATTCCAGAGTAGAATCGGAAGAAGACAAGGACACTCTGTCAAACCTTAATCCAGTGCTAAGGTTGGATGAAAATTTATCAAGGTTGAGAGAATTTTCGTCTGGATTATGGGGAAAACCCAAAGCCAAATTATTCTCAACATAGAATAGTTCTCGGTTATGAACCACTATCACTTGCTGACGTCTGATTGGTATGGCTAACACAGCGGCAAGATTAGCCAAAGCATCGGCTTCTGCATTATAGACTCATCGAACGTGTTCAATAAAGAAACCTTCAAAGGAGGAGGCCATAGAGAGTGCTGCTCGATGATAAGGTATCAGATCTTGATGACGGACTTCATACATTCCTCTGATCTGATTGATGATAAGCTTGGAGTCTCCATAAACTTCTAAATATTAAATATCCAGATGTTTAGCAAGTTGAAGACCGATGAGCATTACATTGTATTCGGCTACATTGTTTGAACATGATTGATCCAGAGAATAAGCCCTCTGAATAGTTAGTCCTTCTGGGGATACGAGAACAATTCCAACTCCGGTGACAATATCGCCATTAGGACCTATTCTAGATGCTCCATCAAAGAATAGACGCCAGGTAGGAGTTTCTTCAGAAACCAGATTCGAATCCAGAACTTCATCTGGAATCTCATCATATAATTTAGAATCTTCTGGAACCGCATGAGCTGCCAGAAAATCAGCAAGAGCCTGTCCTTTAACTGACTTTTGAGGAATATAATGCATGTCGTATTGAGCTAACAAGATTCCCCAATTAGCTAGTCTAGAATTGAGAATACCGGGTTTCTTCATCATAATCCTGATGGGATTCACTCTGGAAATGACGTGAATCGTTTGACCGATAATATAATGTCGCGTCTTCTGAACGGCAAACATTAATGCTAAGCATTCTTTCTCGATTGGAGAATAACACGGTTCAGCACCTGTCATTGTGCGACTGAGATAATAAATAGCCTGTTCAAGGCCATCTTTGTTTTTCTGAGTGAGCAATGCACCGAAAGAATGATCCATGGCTCGAACATATAGAAGGAATGGTATTCCCGAGACAGGAGGTACCAAAACCGGAGGGTTCATGAGGTATTGTTTGATATCATCAAATGCTTTTTGACATTCTTCGTTCCAGACGAAGGATACACCTTTCTTCAAAAGTTTGTTGAACGGTCTGCAGCGTCCTGATAAGTTAGAGATAAATCTCCTGATATAAGCAATTCTTCCTTGAAATCCTCGTAGCTCTTTTAAGGTGCGTGGAGGACGCATCTCTTGGATGGCTTTGATTTTCTCGGGATCCACGTGTATACCTTTAGCGGTAATGACGAAGCCGAGAAATTTGCCACTAGAGACGCCTAGGAAGGACTTAGTAGGGTTCATCTTAAGTTGATGCTGATGCATTAAATCAAAAATAGTCTTCAAATCTTGGATATGATCCTCTTTTTGTTGACTCTTGACTGCAATATCATCAACGTAGCATTCGACTATTTTTCGGAGATGTTCGCGGAATATAGTGCTCAATGCTCGCTGATACGTTGCTCCTGCATTTTTGAGACCAAACGACATCACTGTATAACAGTATGTACCGATCGGTGTTCTGAAGGAAGTATGTCTCTCGTCGTCTGGAAATTTTTTGATTTGGTTGTACCCCGAATACCCATCCATAAATGACATTCGTTCGAAACCACACGTGTTATCGATCATGACGTCGGTGATTGGAAGAGGGAACTCGTCTTTAGGACAAGCCGCATTGAGATCGCGAAAGTCTATACAGACTCGGAACTTGCCGGTCTTTTTGAGGACAGGAACGATGTTAGCCACCCATTCAGGATGTTGTTCCTCTCGAATAAATTCGGAAGCCATAAGCTTGTTGACTTCAGCTTCAATTGCATCCATAATGTCTGGACGAAATCATCGTTGTTGTTGTTTGACCGGTTTAGCATTTGGCATGATATTAAGTTTGTGCATTGCGATCTTCGGATCTAGTCCTGGCATATCCTTGTAACTCCAGGCGAAGACATCGATATAATCATGAATAAGCTTGATCATGTCTTGCTTATCTGTTTCTGAAAGACTTTCGCTGATGAATATTGGTTTGGGGGACCCCTCTTCACCAACATCAATTTGGATCAATTTATCTTCAGTGGGAGGTTCTCTTTGCTCGAACCTGGATTCCCATTGGTTATCTAATCTTTGAGCCCATTGTTCTGATTCGGGTGATATTTCAAAATCATCCTTATCTTCATCATTTTCTTGCAGGCCATCGGCAGAGACCATATTGATGGATAGAATAGAACGATGAAAATCGCCAATACTTGTGTCAGAATCCCAAGAGAGGGAATCGGAAGACTCAGATCGTTCGTCTCCATCGGATTCTGAATCTTCATGGACTGCGTTGATAAAGGAGATAGGAGTAATGTAACCTAAACCACATTTTGTCCTTCCGTATGTTAATGGAGGAATTCGAACATGCATTCTTCTTCCTTTTCCATTATTGAGGCTGGTTCTGAAGTCATAACCCATATTCTTGATGATATTCTTGGACTGCTGACTGTAGCGACGTAGTTGTAACCTTCCAGTATCGTCATTTTTATCATCTTCTTCCAGGTTAGGAGGATTCTGGGGTCCTTTATAGAAGAATATTAGATTTTCTCCCAACTTTCTAATAGGGACCATGAAGTATGATTTTTGTATAGACTCTAATGATACTTCTGTGTGAAGAGTTTGAACAACTCCTATAGTTAGTGGCTCTAAGCTATCTAGCAATTGTAAATAACTTTGTACATGATTACAGACATCAATATACTGTAAAGGAGATGCTTCATTAATATTAGATGCTGTATTTACAGAAGAAGGCTGAGCCTTATCAGACTTAGTCAAATTAATGACTAAAGGGGAAGAAGAAGAGCGATCAGAAGTTTTGTTTTGATTAAGATCGATAACAAAAGGCTCAGAAGAGGTGAGCTCCCTTGAAGAAGATCGTGGATAAGTAGTACATCCACTGACCGGAATGACTAGAGTATCTGGTCTAGCCTGAGAAGATGGAGGGGGAGTGGTGCGTCCACTGACAGGAATTATCAACGAACTTTGTGAAATTTGGGAAGGTAATGAAGTGGTACGCCCACTGACAGGAATTATCAGTGAGTCTTCTTCAGATGGTTTAAGACTGCGGATGAGTGATACGCCCTTTTACAGGAATAATAAAGGTGTCGACTTTTGATGTCTCATCGTCGTCATCCATAGCTTGCAAGACTTTTGAGTATTCATCTTTGTACATACGAGAGTCACTGAAGTAAGCTTCGACTCCTCTGAATGGATAGAGATCTGCAATTTCCTTTTGAACCTCTCCATTATCATCAACATATTTGAAGCATTGATGAAGAGTCGAAGGAACAATATTATGTTCATGCAAGAATGGTCTCCCCAATAGAGCATTATATGAGCAACCATGGTTGTCGATGATGTAGAAAGTAACCTTAGTACGAAGATTGCCTATTTGAAATTTGAGGCGAATCTTGCCCAAAGGCTCACTTTTTCCTTGATTGAATCCCAGGATGGTAGTGATAGTACCGGAAAGACTATGCACGGGTATTTTCAGTGCATCTAGCATAGTTTTTGGCATAATACTGAGAGCGGATCCTGGATCAATCAGTAGACGATCAACCTTCATAGAATCGACATATCCTGTAAAATATAAAGGACGGTCATGTCGATTATCCTCTAGCAGCATATCGTCCTGCGTAAAGGTAATATTTGGAATTAATTCTAATACATTATGGCAATGAAGACGAGAGACTGGTTTCGTTTCTGGCTTCTTGAGGAAAGTCAGGCAGGTTTCTGCTTGCAACAACGCTTCACTCAGAGTTTCTCGAGTCTCTTTAGAGAGGCGTAAGAGCTCGAAGATTGACAATTTAGCTGGTGTATTGGCTAGTTGAGCCAATATATCAAAATTATAAGGCCTTTCAAGTCCTGTAGGAGATGACTTCTTCAATGGTTTGTCGAAGCGGACTTGTTGTTTGCCTTTGTCAGCTGCTGTTGGTTTAGAAGGAATCGTCTCAACAGAAACATTTGAAGGTCCTTCGTTAGAGATTGGTGTTGGAGTTACAACCTGAGGGACATCAGAAGTTTCTTTAGGAACTTCAGTATAATCTTTCAAGTATGTTTTTCCTGACCGAGTTCCGGCAAGAACTTTGACTTCAGGCTCAGGTTCAGGGTCTACCGAAACTATGTTGCAACTCTTCATCTTGCTCTTGGCTCTTTTGTGCTTGATGAGAGTTTCATTCCAGAAACCAAGGCCAACACGAGATTAATTATGTCTCATAGTGATGGCTAAAGGTGCTTGGAGTCCTTTGCCTGAGTTTAAACCAGGAGCAGTGGCTAGATCATAACCCATCTTCGCCATTAATTCACGAGATTGTGAACTATATAGATGGAATGCAGGCTTATATCTATCTTCAAATTGAGGTACAGTTTTTACTTCCGTAGGGGGTGGATTTCCTGCCAAGATGAAAGTAGAGGTTAGAGAAAGATTGGGTGTGATACTAGAAATCACATTGCACGACTTAGTCTTCCCAGGCTTCTTTTTAGACAAAGGAGTCTTCCGAGGAGAAGAGAAAGACGTCTCGAACTCCGTCATTAAATCCGGGTGAATCCACATGATCTCTCCCTTTTTAGTTATGACAGGAACAAGTCCTTCATTCTGTGCTGGTGGGATGTTCACAACTTCAAGAGTTGCTTTGGGGATAGGAACAATCCCACTTTCCACCATTAACGGAGGGAAGTCACCGAACTGCATTGAAATCACATTTGTTGTGACTGTCTTGTCTTTAGGTGTCAGTGTCACAGCTCCTGATTTAATCATTTCCTGTATCTTTTCTTTTAATACATAGCAAGACCGGATTGTATGACCCAGCATCCTATGATATGGACAATATTTTGGATGATCCGTCTTGTTGGCTTCATCAGGCTTTTTGATTTCTGGCAATTGTATCTTGTTACCTTTGAGCAAGCATTCAAAGATATCCTGAACATCGTCATCGTCGAAAGAATACTCTTCCTTCGACCGAGGAGGTCTCTGTTGTTGATTTGTTGGGGTTGGGTAGCTTGGGCAGACATTACCTCTTGATTTTTGCTCTGGAGATTGACTTCGAGAGTCTCTTTTCCTTTGCGATTGTTAGGTCGCGTATTATTGCTAGTACCTTGACTTGATTCATTGGGAGTTATGTGTACCCCCAGACCTTTGAAAGTCTCAGCACTGACTTCGGCAGCTTTGGCACTGACGATAAAGGAAGGCCAATCTTGGAATTGGGTGGATCCTGTCCACATGCTGATGATTGGTAAGAGATTTGACTTGCAAGTGTCAATAGTGACGGCATCCGGAGTTCCGAGAGGCATTTTGAGGGCTTCTCTTCTGAATCTTTCAATGAAGCTCTCCGTGCTTTCATTATTTTTCTGTTTAATTCTTATGAGGGCCGACATGGTCATGTCGTTGACGCCTTCATAGAATCATTCTAGAAACATCTGTTTGAATCTAGCAAATGAAGTAATACACCCATCAGGGAGACTTCGATACCATTCATTAGCGGTTCCTTTAAGACAACCGACGAATACCCGAGTGAGGAGGGCATCACTTGGTTGCAACTGATCAGTCATTACTTCAAAGTGATTAATGAACTGACTTGGGGAGGTAGTCCCATCAAAGAAAGAGATGGTCGAAGGTTTATATTTTGGGGGATACGATACCTCCTTCCATTGTATGGGATACGGCTGCTTGATACCCAATCTTTGTAAGCCATCTTTTTGCTTGAATGCTTCGAACTGAGACCGAAGATTTTTCAACTCTTCAGTGACAGCTCCGAAAGATTGCGGCATTGTTGCTTGTTGAGTATAATTGGGAGGAGGGGCTGCAGCATATGTATCACCCCCAGCTCCGGACTGACTTGGAGTGGGTTGTACAGGAACATTAGACTGTACCCCCAAAATAGTAGAGGGTTCCGGGTTTGGGGCAACAGGAGTATTTAATACCACTGGTGGTACTGTTGGTTGAACTTGCTGAGTTCGTTGTTGAGCTTGCATAAGAGTATGCATAGCGGTCAATGTATCTGCCATAGCTCGCAACTGTTGTTCCAAGGAAGAAATCCTCTGTTCATGAGCTTCAGTGCTAGTCGAAGGATCTTGATTACCATCTACCATATAAGTGGTAATCGTTCGAGGAATAGACAATAAAACAGTCTGTTCTGAATCATCGCTGTGAGAATCAGCCTCTTTCCCGGGGCTATTTACGAGAGTCAATACCGGGAAGTTGGACTCTCCCAGGAAGTCCTCCGTGATTTCAGGATTATCACTTGGATGAGAAGAAGAGATACTGGTTGAAGTTCCGGTTCTGGATCTGGTGCCAAGGTAAACACCGTCTTCAGAATCAGCTCGTATTCTACCCCCAGTATTTTTGGAGGTCATATTGATGGAAGCATAAAGAGGTTCATCTTCGTCTGATATTGATTCATATTGAATCCGTTCGAAGACAGATCGCCTTTTCGGTGAACAACAATACTGGATGACAACTCGAGGTTGGAAGTTACAACCATGCTCTTCATGACGAATATGTGCAATATCATAGCCAGATGGAGTGTCGATTCTCCGTTTGTTTTGCAAATGTTCCCGGAGATCTGTAGGAACAGATTGGGAAGTACTTGAAGATAGTTTCTGTGTAGAAACTTGTCTTTTATTCTTCTGTCTTCTCGGTTCTTGAGTGTATAAAGACTGATTAATTTGAGCGATATAGTTCTTGGCATATTCTGCATCAGGGTCTAGTATACTTGTCTCAGTTTGATAAGGCTTCTTTATACCGGAAGTGGAACCGAGATGATTCCGGTTAAGCTTGTTACGAAGATCCGTAGGAGATATGACTTTAGTATCAGTCTTGAATACTTGTAATTTGCCTTTCTCAGATCGGGAAATTTTGAGAGAAGAAAGATGGACATTATTCCGACTGGGAGTCGGTAATAATCCATCTTTAGAGGAAGTAGCCAAAAGGCGTTTTCCTTTGTTTGATTTAGTAAAAGTACTAGTCAAATTAACTCCAGAGGTAAAGACCTTATGAGTAGAGGAGTTGACTAAAGAGTCTTTCTCCTTAGTTGGCACAAGATGTGCAAGTTGTGGGGGAATCATTTGTATGTTTTGTGGAAGAGAACCCCCAGCCAGATTTTGAGAAACAGTCAAAGGACTGTATTGGTTGGCATACACTGACTTCAGTTTGGAATTCTGGTCATACGCTGCCTTTTTACTAGCATACGCTGGCTTTGGCTTAGCGTACGCTGCCTGCTGTTGGCTTTTGTTGTACGCTGCCTTTGCCGTACGCTGCCCTTTGACTGCCATACGCACAGAGTCATTAATGGCTAAAGAGCCGACTGCTGTCGTAAGGGTAGAAGGAGAAGAGACTTTGACATGTCCAGAGATGGTTTTCCTTGGACACGCTGACTTGGTTAAAGAACCCACTTTGTCAGCGTGACTAGGAGAAGCCACTATTGCCGTGTTCAGAGAAGCCGAGGCATGCTTCGTTGAAGTTGGAGACGTGTTCTTGTCAGCGTGAGTGACAGAAGCGTCTCGGGCCGTCGAAGAAGACTTAGGGACATAGACAGAGCGTCCCTTCTTCTTGGCAGCAAGAAGAGCGGAGGAAGCAGTTCGGCCCTCCTTTGCTTTGAGCATTTCTTCGTAAGCAGATTGGTCGAATTGTACGACCATCACTTTCTTCGTCGAGCCGATCAACGAAGTATTGCATTAAGTTGTTGCTATCTCGTTGGAGGAGACAGCCTTCCCCAGCAGAGTTGCCAATTTATTTTCTATAAATAAATTCACTTTATTTATTGTGTTTCTGCGAAAATTGCAACTATAGGAATCTGATCTAGAAGACGATCACTTTATCCCTTGGACGATGCGATGAAGAAAACTCGAACTTCGAAGAACTTGGACAGCAATTGGGCAATCTCTCTGTTATCTCTGAATTGAATGTAGTCCTCTGATGAAGATGAAGAAACTCTCTTTTATAGAGTTCTGGATAACTGTTCTGAAGCATACGCTCAGTCAGTTACTTGACGTGTACATAACTGCAGGGACGCGTGGCGAATTCTGATGGAGATACATTACAGTGCGGTTGAAAGTAGTAGAACATATCTAGGAGAGATTGATGGCATGGATGCCACGTTGCATAACTTCTGAATAAGTGGGTAACTGAGTACAGGACACGTGAGAACGTGTGTTGACTGTACGTTTAAAGTCATCCTGAATGCATTTGCTGTGATATGCTGTCTTTGTTGAAGAGGAGTCATATGCTACCTTTTGAAGACATATGTCTTGCATATGCTGACTTGGATAGTATAGAGTCATATAAAGCTGATACGCTCACTTTATTAACAAGGAGTCGTATGGAGTCCATACGCTCACTTGATTGACAAGGAGTCGTATGGAGTACATACGCTCACTTGGTTGACAAGGAGTCGTATGAAGTCCATACGCTCACTTGATTGACAAGGAGTCGTATGAAGTCCATACGCTCACTTGATTGACAAGGAGTCGTATGGAGTCCATACGCTCACTTGATTGACAAGGAGTCGTATGGAGTCCATACGCTCACTTGATTGACAAGGAGTCGTATGGAGTCCATACGCTCACTTGGTTGTCAAGGAGTCGTATGAAGTCCATACGCTCACTTGATTGACAAAGAGTCGTATGGAGTCCATACGCTCACTTGGTTGGCAAGGAGTCGTAAGCATTGAAGGAGTAGACACGTGGCTGTCCTCAATCTTCTCAAATACGCCATATCTTCTAATAACTGACAAATATCTCTCGAGCGTCGTGTTGCAGATATGATGGCTGACAGACTGTTAGAAATGACAGTAATGATGGCTGTGCATTTATGACGGCTGATGAGCTGTCCTCGTAAGAGACAAAATCAATTCTCGAAAACCCATACGACAGTTAATCTTCATAGGGCAGCTGTCTTTGCACGAAAGACGAAGTGTCAGATTCATCCTCCATTAAACGTATGCTGTGCTGTCATTCAAGAAATAATAAAATATTCACTGAGCGTACGGCTTTGGCTGAGCGTTTGGCCTTGAGCGTATGGCTTTGGCTGAGCGTATGGCTTTGGCTGAGTCTTATGTCAGCGTGTCATAATTTTTTACACCCTACACCAGTAATTCTGATTATATCTTTCTTTTAGAAGTACTACGATCGATTGCTGTTGATTACGAAATCTTTTTAGATTCTCGTAATTCAGGATCACCTTTCTTGAAGTGTTGATTTGAAACATTGTCTTTACAATCGTTTCATATTCTCAAGTTTTCCATCAAAAAATTATGCCCCGGCATTAACAATCTTAAAGCTTTATTGCTATGATGGAAAACTTTAATGCTTCACTCCTCAATACTGACTTTTGTAAGTTAGAAAAGTTTGATGGAGAGAATTATCAAGTATGAAAGAGGAAGGTTTATCTCACTCTTCAACTCAGAGACGTTGATCACGTGCTTCTTGATGAGGAACCTACCGTTCCAGATACTGGGTCCGCTGCCGCAATTACTGCGACTACTAAACTTCAGGCCAAGTGAAAAATGGAGAATAGCATTTGCAGGTTGCTTATCCTGAATACTATGGAGGATTCTCTAGCAGAATCCTACAGTAAGAAACCAATTGCCAGAGACATATGGGAGTCTCTGGAGAAACTGTACGAAGAAGACAAGAACATGAGCAAGATATTTGTGGTTGAAAAATATCACAAATGGCTCTTTGAGTACGAGAAGTCCATGTTGCCGCAGGTAAAAGAATTTCTGAAGCTGCGACAGAAGTTGGAAGACGAGGCGATGCCCCTCCCTGACAAGTTTATTGTTGGAGGGATTGTCTCAAAGCTCTCCGCTGGGTGGAGTAAGTTCTTTGCAAACATGCATAGGAAGAAGCTTGAGATCAGCCTTGAAGATCTCTTGCAGGAAATCTATGTTGAAGACCAGATGCGGGCTCAACTGAAGGTGGACGCACTGTCCAAGCAATTGGCTAATGCCAATCTGGTTTATACCGAGGAACTAAGGGGAAAGCAGACGGCTTCCCACAGCAAAAAAAGGGACCCTAACAATCTGAACGTGATGGGGACTTCCTTCAAGTGAAAGAAGGCAAAGTCTCAGATGCCTTATTTCAAGTGTGGTAAGAAGGGCCACTTCAAGAATGAATGCAAAGCAAAGACCAAGCAATCAGAGCAAGGAGAGCCTAGTAAGGTATCTATGATCACTGACGTTGTTGCTATGATTGCGCAGGTTGATGCGGTAAGGACTGACTCTGACTGGTGGGTAGACACTGGAGCCTCCTGCCATGTCTGCTCCAGTAAGGAGTGGTTCACCACCTACACACCTACTTCTAAAGTGGTTATGATGGCGAACCAGGAACAAGCTGAAGTGCTCGGGATCGGGACGGTGGTGTTGAAGCTGACTTCGGGGAAGTCTCTAACGCTTCAAGGCGTGAAGCACGTACCTGCTATCGCCAAAAACCTAATCTCAGGAGGCCTACTCTGCAACGCAGGCCTCAGGATGGACATCAATGCTGGCCAGATGGGGATGTCTATCAAGGGAACATATTTCGGGAAAGCTTTTTATACCGAAGGAATGTTCAAAATTTAGCTTATAAATCAGTCCAATGTAATTAATGTGATTAATGAAATCACTCCTTCTGCTTATACTCTTGAGTTGTGGCATAATAGGCTAGGACATGTTTATTGTAAATGAATAAACAAAATATCTAATCTAGGACTTATCTCCAAGTGTGGGGGTAAGGTAGAGAAATGTGAAGTTTGTGCTCAAACAAAGATCACATGGAAATCCTTTCCTCGGGTTAATCGAAGTATAGATCTTCTGGAGTTGGTACACTCCGATATCTGTGACTTCAAACAGTTCTCTACAAAGGCCAGGATGAAGTATTTCATAACCTTCATCGATGAATTCTCAAAATATGCGTTCGTCTACTTGCTGAAGGCTAAAGACGAAGCATTCGAGAAGTTCAAGGAGTTCAGAGCCGAAGCTGAGCGGCAGACTGGACAACAACTCAAAAGAATAAGAAGTGATCGAGGTGGGGAGTACAGATCTCATGAATTCGCATCATTCTGCAAAGAACATGGAATTGTCAATGAGACTACGGCTCCGTACTCTCCTCAATCAAACGGAGTAGTAGAGAGGAAGAACAGAACGTTAACAGAAATGATTAACTCAATATTGTTGACTGCTGGCCTTCCTAAGTGCTAATGGGGAGAAGCTGCACTGAGGCCATTTTTATTCTGAATAGGGTGCCTCATGCAACTTCTGACATTACTCCTAATGAACTCTGGTTCAAAGTCAGACCTAACTTGAATGTCATTCGAGTGTGGGGGTGTCTGGCATATGTCAAGTTTCTAGACCTGAAGATTCAGAAGCTTGGGACAAGGACTACTAAGACGATCTTCTTGGGGTATGCCGAGAAGAGTGATGCTCGGAGATTTTTTGATATTGAGTCAAATTATATCATTGAATCTCACGATGCAGAATATTTTGAAGACAAATTTGCAAGGCACAAAAATATTGTTCTTGCGGATGTTCCGAAGAATAATGAGGGTGCGCAGGTCTTCAATGAAGATGTGGTCCAAGAAGATGTTGTTGTTGAAACAACGGTTGAACCAAATCTCGCTGAGCCGTCAACAAAGCGAGTGAGGAGGCCGAAGGACTTCGGAAGTGACTTTGTCACCTATCATGTGGAAGCAGATCCGCTCACCTATGATGAGACGATGAAGACCAGAGACGCAGTTTTCTGGAAGGAGGCGATTGACAATGAAATTGATTCCATCACCTCAAATAACACTTGGGTGTTGGTTGATCTTCCTGAAGGAGCGAAACCCATCGGATGCAAATGGATCTTCAAGAAGAAGATAAAAGCAGACGGAACTATTGACAAGTTCAAGGCTAGGTTAGTAGCCAAGGAGTTTTCTCAGAAGCAGGGAATTGACTACTTTGACACATATGCTCCAGTAGCCCGGATGACTACCATCAGAATGTTGATTGCTCTCGCAGCGATACATAAGATGGTGATACATCAGATAGATGTGAAAACAGCTTTCCTAAATGGTAAGCTGACCGAAGAGATTTATATGCAACAACCAGAGGGATTTGTCGTCAAGGGTCTTGCAGACAAGTCTGTAAGTTGGTAAAATCTTTGTACGATCTTAAACAGGCTCCCAAGATGTGGCACGAGAAATTTGACAAAGTTATAAGGTCAAATGGCTACATGGTCAGCGAGACGGACAAGTGTGTTTATACGAAGTTTGCTAATTGAAGAGGTGTGATCGTTTGTCTGTACGTGGATGACATACTTATCCTAGGTACGGATATGGGCTGTGTCACGGAGACAAAGAAATTCATCTCGAGCAAGTTCAGTATGAAGGACTTGGGGGAAGCTGATGTGATCTTAGGGATCAAGATCATCCGGAAAGACACTGGACTAGCGCTGTCACAGTCTCATTATATTAAGAAAATGATCACTCGTTATGGGTATCAGGATCTTCCTGGGATCGATACGCCGTACAGGTGTGATCTGAAGCTGAAGCCTAGTTCAGGGGAAAGCGTCAGGCAGCTGGAGTATGCAAGCGTAATCAGGAGTTTGATGTATGCTACTACTGCCACAAGGCCTGACATAGCTTTCGCCGTGGGAATGCTGAGTCGTTTCACGAGCAACCTAGGTGTTGAACACTGGAAAGCTGTGAAACGGGTTATGAGATATCTCAAAAAGACTCAGATATATACACTGTACTACAGCAAAGATCCGCCGGTAGTGGAAGGCTTCAGTGATGCCAGCTGGTGCTCAGAGGTGGAGAGCGAGAGGTCCACAGGTGGATTCATTTTCACAATGGATGGAGCTGCTATATCGTGGAAGTCGAAGAAGTAGACTATGCTCTCGCGGTCATCTATGGAATCTGAGTTCTTTGCACTTGATACCACAGCCGAGGAAGCAAAATGGCTTCGGGAGCTCATGTATGATCTTCCAGTGGTTGGGGCACAAATACCGGTAATACCGATATACTACGACAACCAGGGGACTGCGACGGTGGCATCAAATGACCTCTTCAAAGGGAAGAAGAGGACTGTGCGGTTGAAGTACAGGGTAGTACACGATCTTATCAAGAGAGGTGTTATTGCAGTGATTGATGTTCGGAGTCAAGAAAGCCTGGCGGATCCGTTCACCAAGGGCCTCAAGCGCCAGCTGGTCGATGACTCAGCATGTAAAATAGGCTTGAAGGCATTCTGATATTATATTATTGTATTTCTACCATAAAGTTTTATGCTAATAGTTCAAAAAGAAATCTACTAGGCATCTAGCTTTTGGTTCAAGGGAGGACCACTAATCGGAAGAATATCAGGAACGGTGGGTACATGTTCTATTGGGTATGAAGAGGTTACGGACCTATAACCACTATTGTCTACTGTTGTTTTCTGTAGAAAACGGTTCCTGTGGAAAGGTTGGCTTAATTGCCTTAATGAGTTCTCGGGCATAGTGAATGCCTGGTGTGCTTTACAGGAAGCACGGTAGAGCAGCACTACAAGGAGTGATACTCCATGCAACAGTGGGGTGACTCCACAATGAGGTTCCTATATGTGGGGTGCTGCCTAGGAATAGGATAAAGTCTCGGCTTTGCAGACCAAGTCACAGCGGCGTAGCACCGCAAATAGGCAGTTAGCCTAATGCTGTATGTTAAAATAAAGAGGGGTGTAGTCAGCACTACAAAGAGGAGGAGTTTCTCATATTACAGTAGCACGACACCACGATGAGGTACCCGGTTAGGGATAAAGCCTCGGCCTTGCAAGCCATGTCGTTGCGGCATAACACTGCAAAGGAGCCTAAGGCTTCATGCTGGGTAGTTTGGCACTACAAAGAGGCGGTTGCCTCATGCTACAGTAGTATGACACTACGATGAGGTTCCCGGTACGGGGTAAGGCATCGGCTTTAAGCCATGTCATAGCGACGTAGCACCGCAAGGGAAGCGCAAAGCGCTTCATGCCATGTCTCTTTATAATGAACTCACCTATAGTGCATGGACAAAGTGATATCAGGCCGTCTCTTGAGGGTAAACTTGTAGACGCCCAAAATTATACACTAAAACCAGGCTGGCACAGGGCCTTTAATGTGTAGCCAGAAGCACATGTAACTACATTATGTGAGTGGAAAGAATTTCAGCTATGATGCAGAATTCAAGGCTTAGTCCATTCTTGTATTATAGTCTGTTGTTTGAACCATGCGGGAAGATTCAAGTCGTCAGCGACATCTCTCCTAATGCATGATGGACAGTTACTGTGGGGAACACTTATACTCATATATAGAGATATGTGGGGGATTGTTGGATTTTGGTCTTTTTCAAAGAGATTTTTAGTCCCACATCGGCTAGACCAAAAGACTTGTATCTCTATATATTCGCTTTGCTAGTTTAGAGATGCATATGTGGTGTGGAGGTGCACATGGGTGTGCCATGTGGGGTTATTTTTTTAATGGAAAAAGGCTAAATCAACAATTGAAAGCATTCATGTTTTTTGCTCTTGGAAAATTTATTTCTATGGGAACTAAGCCCCGTAGGGGCTTAGCGACTCGGACTCGGACTGGGGCTTATGGGCTCATGAGGTGTAATGTAGCGTTTTCTTGGCACACTTTGCACTTAGCACGTCAGCATCGTCGCTAGGCGCATAGTGCGCTTTAGTTGCGCTCGTTGCGCGAGCCACTTGCGCTGCCACGTTGCGCACCACAGGCTTCGCGATCAGGGTGCGCGCCAGGCTGTGCGCCACGTTGCGCGCCAGGTTGCGCACAGGTTGCGCCGGGTGCGCCGGTTGCGCACGTTGCGTACGTTGCGCAAGTTGCGCACGCGGCGCACGTTGCGCGAGTGGCGCAAGGTGGCGCAGGTTGCGCAGTGGCACATTGCGCGGAGTGCGAGGTGCGCGGGGTGCGCGCAGTTGGCACAACTTGCAGCAGAACGTGCGTTTGCACGTTCTGGACGGTTGCTACATGTTCGGGATGGTTTTTACCACGTCCCTAACTTTGTGGTAACCGAGCAGTTGCTGCAGGGCCTATATAAGGCATCCTCTCTCTCACAAGGCAGATACATATACAAGTAATAGAAGCCACCACAGAAAGTTTACGAAGTATTTTTTAACACAAGTAAACAGAGAATTCAGAAGTGTTCTTTAACACAGTTCTGATCTTCCAGTAGCCTTCGAGAGAGAGGAAAGACGCCGCACCAGCGTTGCTTTTGTACGGGAGTTCGTGTCCATCCGAGGAGTCAGAAGAGCAGGAGTGTTCCAAGTTCTCCGACGAACTTGCTGGTTCCTGGAAGCTGTTCGTGTAGGGCGAATAAAGCTTTGAGCAACGGTGATTATTTACCCCAGCAGGAGATCTTCCATCTTTCGCCAGTCACCTTCTTCTTTGCTGCCAGTAATTCTGTTTGTATCTTCCTTTTAGAAGTACTACGATCGATTGCTGTTGATTACGAAATCTTTTTAGATTCTCGTAATTCAGGATCACCTTCCTTGAAGTGTTGATTTGAAACATTGTCTTTACAATCGTTTTATATTCTCATGTTTTCCATCGAAAAATTGTGCCCCGGCACTAACAACTAATCTCCCGCATTTCATTAATGATATTTACGAAACAAAGCTGAGTATAAACTACCACCAAGGGTGTGGTCCAGTGATAACATGACTAGTAAGGGATTGGAGGAGTGGGTGCGTTAGAATTCCAGTTTGGACCAAATAAAATTGGGAATGAGTAGGGGTCCTGGATCTAGCAGTCGAGGACATGGCCGGTCATTACTGAGAACACAAAAACAGCACAATATGTAGACAACGACAAGGAGTTTTACTTAATTTTGGAAATACTAGTTCTTTGGACATAAGTTCCATCAGGCATGGTTCTATTTGACAAATAAAGTCTACTAATTGAGACTGTGTGTTGTGATAGAGGTTCACATAAGTTTTTCTTCAATGCGATACTAGAATCCTAAGGAGTAACAAATAGTTTAGTATCATAATAACTAAAATTTGCTAAGCATCTTTTCAATATAACGAGACGATAAAAAAAAATCTCTAGTGGTTTTTAACACTTTTATCCCCAAAACCATACATGCTTCTCCTAGGTTCCAAATTATTAGACATATAATTTGATATCATTTACAGTATCTAAAGATATCACAAAGATCTCAATGTCATCCACATAAAGACATAATATCACATAATTTGAAATATACCCATTTATCAAATTGATTAATCACAAATTCATAACTCAAAATAAAGTTGTCAAATTTGTCACACAATTGTCGGAACTTGACTGAGACCAGACTTGACCAATTTACAAACCCTATTCTCTCGTCACTCCATAGTAAAATCTTCGGATTGCTCCATATATATTTCTTCCTGAAGATCACCACATTTGAAAAATTTAATATATATGTATATATTAGTACTCAAGCTAACATTGTCTAAATTAATTACTATATGTATATACCTATATGAAATCATATATTTTTCTTTTATATCCAATGCGATCCACATTTGTATTTTTCTTTACTTGTATGAATTTCTTCTTAGATATGATCTGGTCTGAATTTGTCTTGCCAAATATGATTATTTACTTTTATGTACAAAAAATATTGGCCTTTGTTTCCATATTCCTTTTCGATTGTTATAGAAAACAAATACGGATATCCGAACAATCTTGCCTTTGAATGCATAAATGTTAGTTTATACTGTTAGGATAGATGAGCTACTAGCACAATGTAGAAAATGATATTTGACCTATTTTGACAACTATTTTTGTTTGCGGTTAATCCTTGATGGATGAGGGAAAAAAAAGACCCTGAGAAAATCTTTGCCAAGTGTATGGTTTCAAATACCTTAGCAACTAAAGTGTTAATATATGCAAGCATAGTCCAAATAAAGAGTATGCTATTACATCTTGATGTACGCATGTTTTCATTAACGTCTAGTTCTATTCCATTTTTTTTTAAAATTTGAACACGGTTAAGAGGTCCCAATGAATGTGTTGATTCCAACAGAACTATGATCCTATGGTCATTGAACATTACTTTAGGTAGTACTTTATAAAATCATTTTCCAATAGGCTACGGTTTTTGCAGGCTTTAACTCTTTTAAGGACATGTTGAACCGGCTAAAATGTAGTCGATAACTTGATATGGGATAAAAATAATGATAACTTGATATGGGATAAAAGGTAGTTGATAACTTGAAACTGGGCACAACCCTCACAGCTCCAGCATAGGCACCAAGCTCACAACATGAAGAAAGACATTCTTACGTAAAGAAGTAAAGAAGCAAATATCAAAATACATTAATTGAATGAAAAATAGTTCCTGCTAGAACTTAAACTAGCCAAACCAAAGCACATCTAAGAACTGATTATGCACTCTGCAATCCTCCTCTCCACCTCTGCAGCATCAGAAATCTTCGTCGTCTTGATATTGAGCCTCGACCACCAGATGTAGTCGTAGGATACGAAGGGGTGCTTGAGAAGCATGTGTGCAGCCCACCTGTCCTTGGGATCCCTAGCAAAACACCTGCTCAAGAAGTCTTTCCCCTCCGATGACAACTTGTCCGGTATCACCGGCTTCAGATCAATACCCAGCTGAGATACTCCATACAACATTAGTTCCCTCCTCCATCTGAGATCCTCCTTAGGGAGCTTGGTGGCAAGCTCCCCCGTCAGCATCTCCACCACCGTGCATCCGAGCGACCATATATCCATCGGAGGCTCGTATTCCCTCCGGGTCAGCGCCTCTGGCGACATGTAGGCAGGCGTGCCTCGGATGATGCCATCTTCCTTCCTTCCGATCCTCTTAGACAGCCCAAAGTCGGCTATCTTGACATCAGAACTGCTCCACACGAGTACATTCTCCGGCTTTACGTCGCAGTGCACGTACCCTCTCCTGTGGATGTGGGCAAGCCCTCGAAACATCGACCTCGTGTATCCTTGCACAGCTTGCTCGGTGAGCCCCACCGCACCGCTGTTGAGGACGCATGATATCGATCGAATATGCTTGTGCAGGCTCCCTCCGTGGGCGAACTCAAGATACATGTTGTACGTGGGCGTGGCATCGCGGTTGTTGGCGTCAAGAACTAGCTCATCCCCGAAGCATTGGAGTACCTCAGGGCAACCATGGAGAGCATCTATGGTGAGCTTCTCTCGCATCAGCATCCTTGATGCAACCGGCAAACCGGCAAGGGAGCCGATTTCACCGCCACGTACTCGATCGGGCAACCTCCATTGTCTCTAAAAATTCCTAAGAACACCACGGCCGAAGCCCCTTTCCCGACGACCGAAACTTTGTCACACAACGGTGAGAAGGCTAATCTCATCCTTCCTATTCTTCTTCTTCCTCTTCTGTTTCTTTGAAAGATTCTTTCTGAAAAAAACATGTTCCTAAGTACGTCCTTTTATACAATACATCGGTTGTGTCCATACATGGAAATTAACATATATTTTTCATGGATGTACATATGGCAACTGTGGGCCATAAGATTTTTTTTTTTTTTTTATTTGTTGCTGAATTTTCAGTTTGGGTTTCCGTATTGGGATCGAGTTAATTTACGATATTTTCAGTCCATACTTTATTACCAAAAATAAGTTTGTTGTTTCTTCACTTGTGCAATCAGCGGGTAACAACAATTTAATCCTAACTATTAAATCTTTATAATATATCTGCTAGTTTCCATATTGGGAGTTAATTTACAATCTTCCAGGTCATAATTTATTGCCCCAAATTTGTTATGTTTTTGTTATTCTTACATTCCCTAATTTATAACAATGATAAATTATTTTAGTACATAATTTTAAATTTTATTCATTTTTAAGAAAATCTTTATTTAAGTGCATATTATATTTCAGACTAATTCGACATGGATAATACTTTAAAAATAATGCTAGTCACAATCACCAATGGGTCTAATCAAATACTGATTCCAATATTTTGTTACCTAATATTAACAAAAATAAATAAACAAACAAAAATAAAAGATAACGTTACCAGAATTAGAAGTATAATCCTATTTCAAGTACTATTGTGTAATTGTCTATATATTATATATATACTATGTCAAATTAATACATTGTAATCTCATTACTTTATTCATCAATTATGGGCGTTTCCGTTAAAATTGATCTTGACGTAGCATTGTTCGCTCTTTTCATCGTCCTAGCATGGTTGCTAGCACGATATTGTACTAAGTATACCAAATAAATTTGTGTGCCCCAACACTACTAAAATACCCCACTTTACCGACGGAAGTTTAGCGACGGACGGATTCCGTCGCTAATAGCGACCAGTTTCCGACATCTTAGCGACGGATTAGCGACAGACAACATAACATAATTTTTTCCAATTTTAAATGTTAAAATATGTCGGGTTTCCGTCGCTAAGTCGACGAACCTTAGTGACGGATTCTTTTTCGTCGCTTATTCGTCGCAAATGTTGGCGGCAAAATCTTTAAAACATTGGCGGGAACTTTAGCGACTAACTGGCGACGGATATATCCGTCGGAAAACACCTTTTAATTGGCGACGGTGTAGCGACTAATTTATTCCGTCGCTATTCATTTGACCGGGAGCAGACGGATCTGGACCGGGAGCAGACGGATCTGGACCGGGAGCAGACAGGCCGCTGGTCTGCATACGGGAGGTTCAAGGCCCCACGCAGCGACGCGTGCAGATTTGGTGAGATACCGCAAATTCATTTCACTATTAAATTCGGTACTATTAACATACGTAGTTAATTAAATTCGACGTATATTTCGTATGCAGGCACAACGGGCGGTAAAGGAGGGGAGAGAGCCGGAGTCGGTCACCGCCTACGATGTATTCCTGCATACACACAAGAGGCGGGCAGACGGGAGCTTCGTCGACGCGAGGGCCCAGGCGACTGATGTAAGTAATTACGTTTATGAGATTTATATTAGAAATATAATTATTGTTAACTTAATTAGGTGAACGTAGGATTCAAATTATAACTTAGGGAAACATAGGATTTAGATTATAACTTAGGAAAACTTATAGTATAAACACATTCATTGGATAGGCTGCATATCGTGAGGCCCTTAGTCAGATTGAGCCCCCTGCCGAGGTTGTCGGCGAAACGACGCCCACCCAGACGCCCTCTTCTATGGCCGCTCGCTACGACGACGTGTTCGTAGAGTCTGTCGGCGGCTTTAATAAAGGGCGCGTCTACGGCGTAGGTTCCCTGGCGGCGTCGTTGCAGGGCGCGACTCCGAGATATCCACCGCCCCCGCCTCCTTCCGCGCCCCCGTCGGACGATATGAGGACGCAGCTTGCGACTCTCACCTCCGATATGTCGGAAATGCGTAGTCTAATGTCGGATGTGCTGGAGCGCCTTCCGCGTCCTTCTTCTGCTCCCGGTCCAGATCCGTCTGCTCCCGGTCCGTCTAGTGCGGTTGCCGGTCCTTCCGACCCTGGACGTTATTCATTTGACCGTTCTGCCGAGGTCCGCCTGGTACCGGATACTGCGCTCATTGGGCTCATGGACTTGATGTCGCCAGAGCAGCTCCGCACGCTTCCAGAGCATGTGTTGTCCCAGGTACCGGCGTACATGGTGGAAGAGTACATCCGCAGAGCCGAACGACGACGCGATCCATCTCAATGATATTTGTACTGTTTTTGGATATTTGTACTGTTTTTGGATTTTGAATTCTGGATATTTTGGAAGCGTACATGAATGTTTGGATATTATGAATTTGTGTATTTGTGTTTGGATATTTGTACATAGATGTTTGGATATTTCTGTTTGATATTGGATATTATGAATTTGGATATTTGGATATTTGTTGATCGTACATGGATGTTTGGATATTGGATATTATGAATATGTGTAATATTTACGAAAAGGAAATAGAATGTTTCTGTAATTTTTTTTAATTAATGTTGCATTTAGCGACGGACTAGCGACTAATTAGCGACGGATATATCTTTTTAGCGACCGATGAGCGACTAACTAGCGCCGGAAAATCCGTCGCTAACTGGGTTATATAAATATTTGCAGTTACCGACGGACGAGCGACTACCTAGCGACGGCAAATCCGTCGACATGGTTCTGGAAATATGGTAGGTTTCCAGAGACTTAGCGACGGATAATGGGTCGCTAATCCGTCGCTAATCAGTCGAGGATGACGACGGACTAGCGACGGCTTAGCGACCCATTATCCGTCGACATGGTTCTGGAATTATGGAAGCTTTCCAGAACCAGGCCGACGCCCTACCCGTCGCTATAACGTCGAGGTTAACGACGGAATGGCGACGGAATAGCGACCGATTTTGCGTATCAGGAACCTCTCTGATACGCTTTTACCGACCTATTTATGACGGCTTAGCGACGGATATTTTAATATTATATGGCATGTAAACCGACGGGAACAAGTCGCTCATCCGTCGCTAATCCGTTGTAAGGCAACCGTCGGTAATCAGTCGCTAGTCCGTCGGTTAACCATTTGTCCGACGGCTTAGCGACGGACAAATTTTAGCGACGACGTATTTCCTGACGGCCATTTTCATCAAATATCCGTCGCTATGCCGTCGGTAATTTATGTTACCGACGGATTCGCGACGGATGTGGCCGTCGCTAAAGTTGGTTATTTTGGTAGTGCAACATCTCTAATATAATGTGGCTTGGAAACGACTCAAATTAAACCGTCTAAGCTGAATGTAAATTTTCCATCAATTAATAATAAAAAAAGTATGAAAGATAATAATTTTAATTTTTTTTTTTAATTTTTATTTTTACGCATAACTTAAAATCGTCTCCTTTCTTCACATGTATGTATAACAAATTATAACTAAAATATAAACAAATTATATATAAACACACATATAACAAATTTTTATTCAAATATTTAAACTATTTTTTAACAATATCAGAAAAAAATTCTTTTAAATTTACTAGTTGCTAATAAGAACGTCCGCAACATTGTCCGCTTACTTGTGGTTATTCTTTTTTTTTTGAGGTAAATGTAGTAACTTTATTGATGAAGTGGGAAGTTCACTACATTACTGGATTGACAAATCAAGTCATTAGCTAACACTTGAGATAAACACTCAGGTGGAGAAGAAAAGACAACAAACACTGAAGTATTAAGGGCAAACTTAGCTAGAATGTGGGCAACCACGTTCCCATTCCTGTTCACAGCCATGATCGAGATGTTGTTCAGTTTCGTCAGCTCCTCCAGATATCAGTGAAGAGATCAAGTAATTTCCAAGGAATGAGATTCCTCTCCCCATTGCAGATTCTAATCACCGTGATGGAATCCCCTTCGATACATATTGGCTTATTCGGGAAATTCTTCGCAAGCGATAACCCGATACGGATAGCTTCCGCTTCAGCCTGCATCCCTAACTCGGATTGTAGGAAGTCGAGCGAGCACCATGTTTGTCCAGCTAGGAACCGTCCTGACGAATCTCTGGCGGCTGCTCCCGCCGCAATCGCCGATAGCGATGTGGCACCATCAACATTTATCTTGATAATTGGATTAATGGGGGGAGGTTTCCATTGTCTTGTATCTGTTGCGACCTCCCTCAGGCTTTGGAGGTCGTCTATGCCACGGTGTTGTTCAGGAAAAAAAATATGGAAAGATGAAAGCGCATGTTGTATGATGCTGTGGATGTTCGGGGGAGATTGACGAAAGACGCAATCACATCTCGCCTTCCAGATAACCCAGAGAAGGTTCGCGCCCATACGGAAAGCATCGTACGACAGAGGATTTTTCAACCATTCGATGATCAAAGTTTTAATCTTGAGGTTATTGTCAATACGAATCCCCAGCGGGTGAGCGAACCAAACCTCCCTTGTCATATGACAGTAAAAAAAAAGATGGTTGTCGTCCTCTTCATATGTGAGACAAAAAGGGCACAAACTGATGCATACTCGGAGTCTCCTTTTGATCGATACAAGGAGGGGGAGTCCATCGTGAAGCAGACGCCATACGAACACTTGAATCCGAGGCGAAAGATATTTCATGTTCTAGAGTTTGGTCCATGTGCTTTTATCAGCTGTCTCCATGGAGCTTCCAGGGGCCTGCAACGTTATTGATTCATACAGAGACTTCACGGAGAACTTGCCATTTCTAGCGCATGTCCATAGTAGTTGGTCTGGGACATCACCCTCTCTCAAGCTGATGTCTAGAATGGCTTTGGCTTCAGATCTATGGAACATAGATCTGATCAACTGGGCGTTCCAGGTCCTGGACACTGGGTCCATCAAGTCCCGAACTAACTGGGGACCATCAGGATGCAATCGATTATCAGATACTCTGAATCCCGACAAAGTGGGTACCCATGGGTCATTATATATATTCACCCATCCCCCTTGATTTTCCAACACATTCCATCCTTCAACCGGTGGTGAACGTCAAGGATACTCGACCACGTTGGAGAGGCTCTCTTCGGCTTCCTGGCGAGCCAAAAAGATTTATTCTGGAGGTATACACCATTAAGCATCCGGTACCACAACTGGTTTGGATTTTTAATCATACGCCAAAGTAATTTACCGATGAGAGCCTCATTGAACCAGTCCAGTTTGCGAAAGCCTAGGCCCCCCATAGCTTTTGGCTTTGTGATCTTGTCCCACGAGATGAAATGCAGCTTCTTCACTTCATTATCGTGTCCCTACCAAAAGCTTTTTTGGTGTTGTGATAATTTTATCAGCGTGTTGTTAGAGATTTTATAGGCTGACATATAGTAGATGGGAAGCGAGCCGAGTGTAGATTTGATCAAAGTATTGCGACCCGCATGTGATAATAATTTTGTCTTCCATCCCTGTAGATGCGCTGAGCACTTTTCGAGGAGAGTAGAAAAAGACTCCTGCTTCTTCTTGGATTTCAATAGATAGTGGTCCAAGTATTTATCATCCTCTCTCATGCGATTAAGTTGCAGAATTGATGCCAAGAATTGTTGGTCATTAATCTCCACATTCTTGCTAAAGTGCACGCTTGATTTCTCAAAGTTGATCCTTTGTCCCGACCATGACCCGAAAGTGAGCAAGAGATTCTTCACTTGGTGCAATGAGGACGCTGTGGCCTGACCAAAGATAAGCAAGTCGTCAGCGAAAAGAAGGTAGGAGATGGAGGGTGTGTACCTATTGATTCGGATTCCTTATATTAAATCATCCCTTTCATATAAGTAGAAGAGTCGGGATAGGACCTCCGTACAGATGATGAAGATATAGGGGGAGAGGGGGCATCCTTGACGGATGCCTCTACCCAGCTTGAAATAGCCCTCTGGGCTTCCGTTGAGCAGGATCGAAAACGAAGAGTACGTGATACACTCCATAATAATGTTGTTTGTATGCCCTTGAATGCCAAGGCTGTGAAGGACCTCCTTGATGAACGTCCAGGAGAGCCGGTCATATGCTTTCGACATATCAATTTTTAGTGCATATGTCTTCTTCTTCTTGTTACGGTCCTACATTGCATGGAATATCTCTTGAGCAATAACGATTTTATCTGTTATCTGTCTTTCTTGGATGAAGGCGTTTTGGAATGGCGAGATGAGCTGATCCATTATTGGTCTGAGTCGATTGGTAAGGATTTTTGATATGAGTTTGTAAGTGACATTGCACAAGAAGATGGGTCGATAATCACTAGGAGTAGCCGGCATGGATTTCTTTGGGATTAGAACGATATTAGTGTGATTCATATGTGGAGGCATGCGCGGATCAGCAAAAAAAGAATAGATACTAGAGGTGATCTCCCCACTGACTCCCCGCCAGCATTTTTGGAAGAAAATTGCCGAAAAATCGTCCGTGCCAGGGGCTTTCGTAGGCCCTAAACATTTAATAGTATTCTCGATCTCCTCATGTGAGGGTGACTCGCCCAGCTTCAGATTATCATCATGGCTGATCGAGTTATTTGAGATGACAAATGACGGTTCCATGGAGGGCATACTTTCTTTCTTAAACATATCCTTGAAGTGATTTATGAATGTGTCGGCGATTACCTTTCGATCAGAAGACCAAGTTCCATCTGCTAGTTGGATCGATCTGATATCATTCCTCCGCTTCCCGTTTGTCACAGTGGCGTAAAAATACTTAGTGTTTTTATCACCATCATTGATCCATTTGCATCTAGCCCTCTGCCGCCAGTATGATTCTTCGAGTAGCAGGAGATCATTGAGTTCATCCACAGTCACTTTTTCTTCAGTAAGCGAACTGTTGGAGGGATCCATTGAATAGAGATGAATCATTTTGGATTGGAGATCCCGGATTCTAGATTTTATGTTTCCAAAAGTATCACGCCCCCATTGGTGGAGTTTGGTTAAGGTACGATGGAGGAGTGTTGGGAGACTTCGATCCCTCCGAGGTTGCCGGGCCTCTGACCAAATAGATTCGAAGGCTCCCTGGAATCTGTGGTCTGAAAGCCAGAATGCTTCAAATCTGAGTGGCCTGCGTTTAGGGTACATCTTGATACATGTATTGAGAAGTAAAGGGGAGTGATCACTGTTGATATGGGGGAGGGTGGATACTGTCGAATGAGGATGAAGACGACACCATTCAGCATCAGCATACGCACGATCCAGGCGTTCGCGAATATGGAAGGAGGGGCTGCGACCATTGGACCACGTGTACGTTGGTCCAGAGAATCCCAGGTCTATGAGACCACAACTGTCCAGCATCTTATTAAAGGGGGCCGCTGCATGGGTGTCGAAAGATCTACCTCCGCGCTTCTCATGAGGGTGACTAATGGCGTTGAAATCTCCCATGACGCACCAAGGTTCGGTGAATGTCGATGAGAGGGAGATTATTTTATTCCATAACTCTGGTCTATCCTTCTTCTTGGAGCATCCATAGACACACAAGAGGAGCCATGCCGGGTTATTTTGGCTAGCTTTAATGGATAGGATTATTAGGTTTTTGGAAGAAAGGGAGATAGAGGCTGAAAGTGAGTTATCCCATCCTACCCATAAGCCACCAGAGCGACCTTTGGGAGGGACAGAATGATAATTGGGATAAGAGAGATGTGGTAGGATTCGAGATGTGTGTTGAGGGGAGGACATAGTCTCGGAGATGAAGAAGATGGAGGGGCAGGTCGCGACGAGGAACGAGCGGAGGGTTTGGACTGTCGGGGTGTTCCCCGCACCCCGACAGTTCCAGGCAAGGACTAACATTGTCCTTACGACTGTTGAAGGCCAGTCGCCACGCCTTTATCTGCTTCTAATTGTTTCCGTGGGGGGGGGAGATAGCTTGTTTCTTCCGGCCCTGGGTCGGGGAAGATGGGCCAGGCCGCTTCTTGTTGTACTGTATATCCATGAAACAGGGTAGTGAGTGACTCGCGGCCTCTCGAGCGCGTCGTTTCCAGGATTTTATGGGGACAGCGGTGTCTCTCCCCAAGGTAGAACTAGGGGCGGAATGAGGTAGGGAAGGGGGGAGTTCCACAATTGGCTTAACTGCACTGAGCTTTTCGGAAGGGGGGACGGTGGGGCGTCTGGTTGGTGCGGAGAGGAGCGGGAGGGGAGAAGAGGTGTTGTGGATATGGGCGACCGATTGGTGATGACAAGCGAAACGAGGAGGGGGGTGAAGGTTCAGAGCATAGGTGGGAGAGGTAGATTATGGGGGATGGGCGCCGATGTTTGAGATGGGACATGACTGCTGAATATGGGAAGACAGGATAGGAGGGGGCAATCCGAGAGATCTTCAGAGCTGTCATTTGATAGAATGTTGTGCTTCTCGTAATCCGAGCTGGTATTGATGGTTGAGATCCCTTCGCTTCCGGGATTAGCTGGAGTATCATCCGGTAGCAAGCTGACGTGGCCCCGTTTGTGTGGAGGAATGTATTTTGTAAGTTGTAGTTGGGTGGCGGGCGAGCTTGGATTGACAAGTATTTCCTGAAGAACCGGATTTCTGTTAGGCCTTCCTATCTCCCGATGTGGTTCTTGCTACGGCGGAGGTTTGGCCGAGTTCGGCAAAGTATGACGTGCGCCTTCCGGCTCCAGATCAGACATGCCAAGACTGTTCGATGACTAGTTCATGGAATCTTTCCGGCGATGTATGATCTTCGGGGGCTCTGCCCTATAGTCTTCCTCATTAATCCTGGCCTTGAGAAATTCCAACGCCTTTAACTGTTCATCCGCCGTCCATTCGTCTCCGATTAAGGAAGTGAACCTATCTCTATCGCTGCAAGTGGGCATTGAGTGCCCACCCTAGCGCAGAATAGGCATAGGTGGGGAAGACGCTCGTACTTGACCAGAACTTGTGTGGTGGAACATCTATCCAGTTTGGTCACGATAAACCTCTTCACCGGTTTAGAAATATCAACAAGAACTTTGACGCGAGCAAATGACCTCCACTTTAACTTCTCCGAGGCCAAACTCGAGCGGGGGGAGCCAATGGCCCTAGCTAATCTCTCAACTGCTAGGTGATTGAGAAATAAAGGAGGGATCCTGTGGAGTTGTATCCATAGATCGGCGAGATAGAATTGACACTCTTCTGGTAATTTTGTAGGGTCATATCTCTCCAACGCCAGAAGGTCTTCATTGATACTCCAGGGAGCCTCCATCAGGATCCGTTCCACTTGCATGGAAGAATCAAGATGCACAAGGAACGATCCTGCATTACGATCCAGGTCTGATACTTGGATGGTATCAGGGGTTTTCCATAGCTTTGAAAGTATGGAGGACAGTGATGGGCAAGAGAAGCGACGGAGGGAATAAGGTTTAATGGAGATATACGAGTTGCAATCCTGTGGTGTAGCACTTTCTCTTGCCGAGAGAGCAACGGTTTCAGCCGATCCTTGGAGAGAGAATAGATTTGTCATCCTTTCGATGACATCCTTATAGGAGGCCATAATACGACAGATTAGGGAGGGAGGGAGCCGGACGGGGTAGGAAACACCGGAAGGAGTGGAGGGGGTGACCTGCTAGCAGAAGAGGAGGGGGAATGGAAATCGTGCCGTATTAGGGGAAGAAGAGGGGAGGGGGCATGGAAGGAAAGCAGCAGCCCTTAGGGTTTGAGAGTAGCGCCATAGGGGGGAGGCGGAGAGTCATTAGCTACCCTTACTTGTGGTTATTCAAATATATGATTTACAACAAAATATAATTTTGGGAATGTTTTGGTATTAAATGCCTTAAAAAAATTCAAATCATTTGCCGAAAATTAAGACAAGAAACACCTTAAGTTCTAAAAACCTTTAAGATAGAAATCTTTTCTTGTTACAATCGTTTTCTTCAAATATTACGTGTTCTCTCTCTCTCTCTCTCATCTCTCTATATATAATTCATTTGGATCATGAAACAAGTAAGTTGTTCTCTTCATACTCTGTAGTGAATGAGGAACTATTATTATAAAAAAGTAATTCTCAATATACAGCAACTTGATAACTACCTAAATGAATCCAATTTACCAAAATGAAATCATTCCTTAATGAACTCTCAATTATTATAACTTGCTTCAAAAAAAAAAACTCTCAATTATTATAGCAACTTGGAACTTAGGCTCAACAAGTTAACATAACCCATTGGATTTGGAACATAGTCTTAGAGAGATGATATTGGGTCGGGTCAGGTCGAGATGGACACTACAAAAATCTGGACCTTGGATATTTTGGGTCAACAAATTTGGCCTGGTCCGCTCATACTTGTACTGAACCGGACATTCGAGTTTTGTGCCGGCCATATGCACTACATCACTAAATTGACCTTTTTATTTTGTACCACGTAGCATAAAAATAGAGAATACTTTTTTGTGTGTACAATTTTTATATAAAAATAAAATTTTGGTCAACTAAGATTAAAAAATTCTTAAATTACAATGTCAAGTAGAATATAAACTCAATTTTAGATTCCCTAGATATGTGTCTGTCCTCAAAAGTTCACAGAGAGTGTAATTCAATATAAGGAAATATGTTTTTTCCCTGAAAGAGAGTGGACCCTAGGGGTGCAACTTGGGTGGGCTAAACCCGAGCCGATAGGGTAAACCCATTAGTGGGTTGGGTTAGGGTTGAAGATACTCGGATTTGGGTTAAAATATTTGAACTCGATTAAAAATCAGATTGGGCTCGGGTTCATGTGCCAGGTTACCGGAAGAACCCAAAATCCATGTATATATGGCGCTAGGGTTAGGGTTTCCCTATGGAGAGCCACCGTCAGCCATAGTCAGCCGATCTTGGGATCCAGGAGCCTCCTCATCGAGGAGTGGTGCTCCGACGGATCCCACGCCACAAGAAGCAAGAGGATCAAGAAGAGAATGGACCACATTCATCCGCAATAGACGCAGAGGCGTTGGTCTACGGCAAGGAGACCTACGGCAAGGACAAGGTACTCGTCATTGGCAGAATCAATGGCAGCGAACCGCAGACCGGAGAAGAAGTGGAGATGGATGGCGTATAGTGCCAACAATGCTGTCGCCCAACAGTTCATCTTCGCGACAACCGCAAGGAAGAAACATGACGATGGCATATGTTCCTGTAATTTTGAGAGAAGTCCAATCACAAGAAGCAAACCCACAAGGAGGTAGTAGAGCACAAGTGCTACCACAACCGAAAGAGACACAACCGAACGCCCTTCCCTTGCGAAAAGGCAAAGAGGCTGCTCAAGGTGAAGCACCAGGATGCTCGTGGGCAAATCTTTGCCATGACAATTCGACCGTCGACAAGAGCCTGATGACATACGTGGCTCCCAAAAAAGTAGATAGAGAAGAACGTGCTTGCTTCAGCGCCGAGGAGATCACGAAAACAACTGGATACTGGCAAAACACAATCGTATTGTATGTACGAGGAGACAAGCCTTTTTATGGGCAGATTTGTGCCTATGTAGCCAGTGTATGGTGGCCTAAAGGCAGTATGGAATTCTATGCAAGAGAAGATGGATTCTTCTATGTTAAATTTGGGATGAAGGATGACGTTGATCGTATCCTACATGGAGGACCATGGACTTTCGTTGGGCTTCTTATTATATTGAAAGAATGGCACCAAGGAGTCAAGTGTGAGCGAGAACTTTTCCACATAGTCCCAGTATGGATACGTTTTCCAGGGCTCCCAATATCCTATTGGAACTCGTCAATGCTCACAAAACTTGCTAGCCTTATTGGAAATCCAATCAAGGAAGATGAAGCAACAATCTCAAGATCAAGGCTCCAATATGCTAGAGTGTTTGTAGAAATTGAAGCCAAGAAGAGTCTCCCCCGCTCGGTGGCGTATAAAATTCCAACTGGAAAAGTATTCAAGCAAGCTGTTGAATATGAATGGGTTCCCCCTATATGCACACGTTGCAAGTGTCACGCCCCGATCCCGCTAGGGTCGTTCGTCCTCGCTTTGATCCATGCGGGATCATTTTTCCTGGCTAAGCCGTGATGTCGTGCAAGCTTAAGTTACATTTGCACAAGACTAGTACCTGTACAAAACAACTAGACAAAGTAAAACACACACACAACTTATATAAACCAACATTTGGACACAGAAGCTTTGAAATGAAAATACTTTTTTTTGTTGATAAACTTGATAGGAATACAAGTACAAAGCTTTGCAAACTCAGATTGCCTTATCTTGGCTACATGATTCTCTTTAAAACTCTCTTTTAAAAACAGTCACAATGCCCTTACATCATATTCCTTTATTACATGCTTGAAATGTAAAGATACCTTCAAAGGAAAAGAAACTTGCAACTTGAATGGAAACGAAAAGAAGCTTGAGTCAATCCACGAGCTCTACTGGGCTAGATGAGCTTCAGTGCCTCACTTGAAATCCTTATGTCTCCTTGTTTTCTATAAAGGATGCCGACAACGTGGGTCAACATACATCATGTACTGGCAAGCGGCTTTTGGACAAACTCGTAAATATCTGCACTAAATCAACATGTGGAGCTAATATTTTACTAATGATTTTTCTACTTGTCTAGGTTCTTTTTAACAATTCATAAGAACATGATAGTAGCATATTTTATAAGCAACTTACCATCGCCGACAGCCATCCCTGCATAAGACATGTTAGCACAATTTGCATAATGAATAATTCATGTTTCATTCTTGCAGATATTGAAGTTACTATTTTGGATCATGCAGGTGGCCTATCTACATGATGGTAAGGTATTTCCATGATTAGCCGCTGTGATACTTTGGTTCAGTTCGTCGCTAAGGACTCAGATACCGACCCCCATTTTCACATGGAGGCCATAATCTCTCCTAGGACGAGCGGTTCCAAGTGCCCCCAGATACCACCCGAGAGACAAATATTCCTTGTGCACAAGTTATCCGAGACCAAATACATGCTCTAGCAGTTCTATCAGATGAGACAGATTTAGACTTATGCACAGATATACGACACGTTCATTTCATGCCTTCTTATTCATCTCAACACGTACAAGTTTGTCTGTACATGTCTACAATTTTTAAGCATACTTAGTAACCGAACAGATGATCATTCTTATGGAGCAGATAGAGTAGAAATACATGATCATGTATTTGATTAAATTCAATTATCTTCTCTTATCTTTTATTGTTGTGGTATCGTTGATCATAGGGACGAGACAACAGAGTGTACTAGAGATCATTTTTATTAGGCGTACAGATCTATGTTTGTTCGGTTGAAGCAACTCACCAAGATGAATCTTAGTTGAGAGAAGGAGGGACTTCATGCGCCGTTCACGAACAGTTTACGTGTCACGACCCGCACCCACTTTTTGGGACGCGAGCGCGTGAGCAAGCCAGCACGTATCAAGCGGACTCCAGCACAACTCGAATACGTAATCGCTGTCTGGACTTTGGTAATGTACCTAATCAAGGGAAGACAAAACTATATCTCAATCCACAATAAGAATAATAAATAAGAAAAAACACTATGTCACGATATCAACGGATAAACAATCGGATACTCAAACTCTCGCCCCTAGTGTGGACTCGCAGGTTTGAACAACTACTAACTCTCGTCCCTATTGTGGACTCGCATGTTAGCTTCAAGAATCACCCTCGTCGCTGGTGTGGACTCGCAGGTGTGGACATGTAACTACTAACCCTCGCCCCTAGTGTGGACTTGCAGGTTAGCTTCAGGAATTAAGGTACAGATAACTACTAACTCTCGCCCCTAGTGTGGACTCGCAGGTTAGCTTCAAGAATTCAAGGTACAACAGTTCCATTATGACTTATTCCTCCTATGACACGATGTGACTCAGTCGAAGTACATGTGATGACACGACACGACTCAGTCAAGATACACGGGAGAACAAATCCAATATGAAATACAAAACTAACTATGAACAAGGACTATATATATACTAGCATGCATACTATACACACATGTCAATAATCAACTAGTAAAACTAGATAATAATAATCATGTAAATAAACTGTAGGGGGAGGCAAGATATACTTGTCTGGTGGTAGCACGAAGAACCAATAATATACCGTCAACTAGAAAGCCATAAAGTCCAAATCTCACAACTGTCTCCGAAAGATAAAATAGACATTACCAACATTTTCAGAATATTCAAATTATCTAGGATTGTATGTCCATAAGTCCAATTCTGAACACAGGGGCAAAACGGTCATTTTGGACCAAAACGATATCCGTCGTTGGACCCGCTTTGCACCGAAAAGCGTACCAGAGTCAATAGTCTCTAAAGTCGTCTAAGTACATATTTACGAATTCATTTTGATGATACAAGCCCAACCGTATGTCCAATTTTGAATTCTGGTAGGCCGTGCACAAAATTACCCGTTGAGTCAGATCATGGGGATCGTAAAACGACGATCTGATCAACTGTCTCAGAATTAGACCAAACTTGACATACATGACCAGAAAAATGATACGGTCCTGTTGACGTACGTTTCGTCTCGATCTGACGAACATACACAAAATAATAGAGAAATTTGCAAAGAGGCCGATACGGTAAATTTTGATGGATACACATCAAATTCGTCGTGCATACGCAACCAATTTGAATTTCGTCAAAGTCCACACGTCCGCGAAGTCGATACGCACCTTTCGATGCTTTTGGTTTACGACTGTCACGACCTACACCTGTTAAAAGGGTACGTGACGCGACAACGCCCAGCCCTCACCGGAAAAACGGCGTGGAACGCTGTGGATTTTCTAGTCTGACAACAGTTTATATATATAACAAAAACTGTCAAGAATATGGTCAACTCCGAACGGAGGACAAGCAATGAATATATATAAGTGCTCAATCACAACTCTAAGATGATAAAGTAAAGACTGAAAGATAAAGACAACAAGACGATAAAATATAACCTGTCAAGTCCAAATATAAATAATATACAAGTCTAGTCTCTAATACAGTCCAAATGTAATACAGTCTCAAAAGTAATTGGAGACAAAGTCTAGTACAAAGACCTACTCTAACTAAACAAGAGGTATGGTCTCGTCAGGCGGAGCTACGCCCTGCGGGACCAAGTCTAGGCCCACTACGTCATCCGGACCGTAGTAGGTACTACAATCTCCCTCATCGACATCTGTAATATTTTATCAACAATTCAGTCAGGATGGAATGAGTACATATATCTCATAACAGATCTCAAGATAGAATAAGAGCTATAAGACTGTAAATAGAGCATATACAATGAATCATAGAGTGTACATGTATGTATCATTGCATGATAAGCTGTAAAGCTAGAGCTAGAACAAGAAAATAGAACGGAATCATGGTATATACACAAGTCAAGGAAAGCCATATGTCCAATGTGTGTGAGTAGTAGTTTCAGCTTGTGATCGGCTTGGGTACCTGTCAAGAACTGGCCTGGCAAGTCATATGTGCGATATATGACTCACACTGTTCGGGAATACGGGATGGATCTGATCACAGGCATACGCTACTACTCCTCCTACCCCAACTGGTAGAATGGATCCAAACAGGACACGTCACTGCACGGGATTCTAATGAGAAGGTAGCTAACCTTCTCTAGAATCAGTGACCATATATTGAGCAAGAGCTACAAGGGAGCTTGCACAATACATCCCAACCTAAGAAGGAGAAACATCTCTCGTCGGGATCCAGGAATACCAATCCGTGAGAAACATGTGTCAGGAATAAGCATATCAACACTAAGTACACAAATCATAACAGTTATCATAAATTGGGAATAAGTATCAGAGAATATACTCGCCTGTAAGATGATAAAATATGTCGACCGGATCAACTTCAGTGTCTCGAGGACCTATAGAGAACAAGACGTATCAATACTATGTTTAGGAAGTAAAGTTAAATCAAATTAAATCCTATTTAGTCATTCTAGGTTAAGACATGTCTAGTCGGGTCAATCTTGGTCATAGGAGAACATTGAAAGTTAATCCGAATCAAACTAGGTCGAAAACTGGCTTACCGTTGACTTTTGGTCAACGGGTCAACTGTGGTCAACTCTAGGTCAACCCTAGGTCACTGGTGACTAATAGTTGACTTTTAGTCAACTGTCCAAGTTAAATGGAATTTGGAACTAAATTAGGTAAAGTGTTGACCCATAGTTGACTTTTAGTCTAAAAAGTCAACCGTGGTCAACCGGGGCCAAGACTAGGTTTAGACGGCTAATTCTACTCATTACCAACCTCTATAACCCATATCCAAGTCCATCTTGGATTTGGAAACTCAAATCTTGGCCATGGGCCAATTCCCTATTTTACCCTTAAAAAGGGTAAAATTCTACCTTCGACGATTATCTAGTTAGCCTACCTACGCTTGATATTTTGACCCGATCTCTCTAGGGTAGTAAGATACTAACCTGTACATACGTTACCTACCAAAATACCTAGGTAACGTGGACATCTAGTCCACGATACGGCCCATTGCCGATATCTTGAATATTTTAAGATACGCACTGATACGGCGCGATACCGGCGCCCTACGACCCCGGTTTCCACTCGGGAGCCTACCCGCAAACTCTAATTCACGTATCCTAGGCCTACGTCAATTTTCGTCGTGATCCGATACTCGGAACTCGATTTCGCCCTCTAACTCGACTTTCTCTTTTTCCTATTCTACTTCTCTTTTTCCTACTCTTCCTAATTCTCTAATCCTTCTTCTTCTAACTTCTTCTTCTTATTCTTCTAACTCTAATTCTTCTTAGCCTCTTCCTCACTCTCTCCTTCTAATCTTTTCTAATTTCTTCTCATTCCTTTCTCAACTCCTATTCTTCTTTCTACTTCTCTTCTAATTTCTTTTCTTCTACTTCTTCTTATTTCTTTTCCTTCTTCTTTCTATCTAACTATCACTTTTCCTATCTATATATATATATATATACATATACATCTATATATATATATATATATATATATATATATATATATATATATATATACATATATACTTATATGGGGGTTTATAGTAGGGGGTTTATAGGTAAAAGGGGGGGGGAGATGGCTGCTAATGCAGCTGCTGCTGCTGTGGCTTACTGCCACAGCTACTGCTGTTCCTACTGCTGCTGCTGCAGCTGCTCCCTACTGCAGCTGCTGCAGCTGCTCTCTACTGCTGCTGCTACTGCCTCCCATTCCTCTTCATCCTCTTCTACTTCCTTCTTTCTCTCTCTATATATATATCTATATACATATATCTATATATATATATATATATATATATATATATATATATATATATATATATATATATATATATATCTAAATATATGTATATATATACACATATCCATATATATACATATAACTCACAACACACACACACACATGCCTATATATATAAATACATACACACACACACACATCTCCATATACATATATATATACACACACACACACACACACACACACATATATATATATTTTTTTTTTTTTTTTTTACACACATATATATATATATATATATATATATATATATATATATATATATATATATATATCTATGAACACACACACACTCTCACACAAGCACAACCACACACCCACTCTCTCCACCACACACAAACACCACCACTACCATTCTCATGACAACATCACCACTCTCTACACACACACACACACACACACAAATACATATCAACATATATATATATATATATATATATATATATATATATATATATATATATATATATATATATATATATATATATATATATATATATATATATATATATATACCATTCAATATATAAAACCCCCAATAATTCTTAACCTAGATTTTCTAGGGAAAAACCTACAAATCCTAGGGGCAAAGTGTAGAGAATTTACTTCTCAACATTTATTGTGAAGACATTAATGCAAAAGAGTAAATGAATGGAGAATTATGGACATACCTAGGTAGGGTTTTGCTTAAGGAAGAAAAGCTTTAGAGAAGAGAAGAAATTTGAGGGAGAGAGAGAGAGTTGCTTGGTTGTGAAGGAAAGGGGGGGGGTTTGCTCCTTCATGTGGCCGGCCATGGTGAGGGTTATTGGGTTGTGGGTGGATCCAATAACCCTCCACCCAATAGACTTAGGTTTTATTTGGTTTGGGTTTGGTTCGGTTTAATTCTAAATACAAATTAAGCCTCTAATGACTAATTAAGCCATGGAAGTTGGGTTTATGGTTTCTAGCCTAATTAGGATGGTATGTGGGCCAAGCCCAGCTAGTTTGTGGGTCCCACTAGTGTTCAGGCTACCCAGGTCTCCAACTTGAGTCCGAATTGGATAAAATTCAAACCGACTCAAATAAATTCCTAAAAATCATATAAAATCAAATAAAATTTGTAAAAAAATTATAAAACTTGAAAATGACAAAAATACTCCTAATTCGAAAACTGGGGGTGACAAATCTACCCTCCTTAAAAAAATTTCGTCCTCGAAATTGAATGAGGACTAACACAGCAATCATGAACAGAACAAGGAAGAAAATGAAAGAATTTACCTCAAAGCTCGAAGAGATATGGGAATTGCTCCCGCATGTCATCCTCCCTATCCCAGGTGGACTCACCTGGAGAGTGGTGTCTCCATGCAACGCGAACCAAGGGAATGACCTGGCTCCGGAGCACCTTCTCTATTCGGTCCAAGATCTCAACCGGCTTCTCTGGATAGCTGAGTGTCGGTCCCACCTCAATCTCGGAGTGGTCTAAGATGTGACTGGGATCTGCCACGTACCGTCTCAGCTGCGACATGTGGAACATACTATGCACTCCCTCTAGCGCGGGCGGTAACTCCAGTCGGTAGGCCACTACACCGATCTTGCCCAGGATACGGAATGGTCCGATGTATCGTGGACTAAGCTTTCCGCCGCCACCAAAATGAATCGTGCCACGCGTCGAAGAAATCCGCAGAAAGACAAGATCATCAACCTAGAACAAAACACAAGACTTAGAGCTTGATCTAAAACAATCACAATCAAACTCAATACTAGAAAAATTTAAACTATACCTCAAACTCTAACGGCCTCCGGTAGCTATCGGCCCAATGTCGCTGCCTATCCTGCGCCACCCGAAGTCTATCCCTGATAACCCTGACCTTCTCTGCAGCATCCACTACCATCTCAGGGCCAAGCAAAACCCTCTCGCCGACATCATCCCAAGACAAGGGAGTACGACACCTTCGTCCGTATAGAGCCTCGAAAGGTGACATCTCTATACTGGCTTGGTAGCTGTTGTTGTAAGCAAACTCTACCAAGTGAAGGTGGTCCTCCTAAGATCTCCTGAAGTCCAAGACACAGGTGCGCAGCACATCCTCGAGGGTCTGAATCGTCCTCTCCGACTGCCCGTCTGTCTGGGGGTGGTATGCGGTACTGAACTTGAGCGATCTGCCCAAGCTAAGCTGCAAACTCCGCCAGAAGTGGAAAGTGAATCGGCTGTCCCGATCCGAGACTATACTCACTGGAACCCCAGATAATCGGACTATCTGCCGTACGTACATCTCGGCCAACCTCTCCGTCGACAAACCCACTTTGAAAGACAAAAAGTGGGCAGATTTGGTCAATCGATCAACAATGACCCAAATCGCATCCTTCCCTCCTGGAGAGCACGGAAGCCCAGATACAAATTCTATAGTGATATGCTCCCACTTCTACTCAGGAATGGGTAGTGGCTGGAGCAATCCACCGGGTCTCTGCCTCCCGGCCTTCACCTGCTGGCATACCAAGCATCTCGAAACGAACTGAGCCACCTCTCGTTTCATGCCATACCACCAAACATGCTGTCTCAAGTCTCTATACATCTTGTTGGCTCCGGGATGCATAGAGTACTGAGAACGGTGCACCTCCTGAAGAACCTCCTCCCGAAGTCCTCTGTTCGGTACGCACAATCTGGTACCATGCCTCAACGACCCATCCCCTGCTATAGAGAACTCATCCAACAGTCCTCTCTGGACCTGCTCCCTGATGACTCTCAGAGCCTCATCCTCAAACTGAGCTGCCCTGACTCTGTCCATCAGCTCTGACTGCACCTGGAGACCCCACATCTGTGCCTCGAACCCAGGAACTATCACCTCTATACCCAAGCTCTCCAAATCTGCCAGAAGGTGACGATCCATCGTCAAACACATGGCCACGGGATACCTGCTCAAAGCATCCGCGACCATGTTGGCCTTTCCCGAATGGTACTGCAAGGATATATCAAAATCCTTCATCAGCTCTAACCATCGCCTCTGCCTCGTATTTAGCTCCTTCTGGGTAAACACGTACTTCAAGCTCTTGTGATCTGTATAGATCTCAACTCGCTCTCCGTACAGATAGTGTTTCTATAGCTTCAAAGCAAAGATGACCGCTGCCAGCTCCAGATCATGGGTAGGGTAATTCCTCTCATGAAGACGTAACTGCCTAGATGCATAGGCAATCACCTTTCCGTGCTGCTGAAGCACACAACCCAAACCCCGTCCTGAAGCATCACTGTAGATCATATAACCACCTGATCCAGATGGCAGCGTCAAGATAGGAGCTGTAGTCAAGCTCGCCTTCAGCTCCTCGAAGGCGGCCTGGCACTCATCGGACCAAACAAACTCCTCGTCCTTCCTGGTAAGGCGGGTCATCGGCTGGGCAATCCTGGAAAAGTCCTATACGAACCTTCGGTAGTAACCTGCCATGCCCAGAAAACTTCGAACCTCAGCTACTGAGCTCGGCGTAGACCAGGACTCTACTGTAGAAATCTTCTTCGGATCCACTAAAATCCCCTCGCCAGAGACAACATGGCCTAGGAACTCCACGCGATCCAAGAAGAACTCGCACTTGGACAGCTTCCCATACAGCTGCTCTCTCCTGAGAGTGTCCAACACAATCCTCAGGTGCTTCTCGTGCTGCTCTGGTGTCTTCGAATAGATAAGAATGTCATCAATGAAGACCACCACGAACTTGTCAAGGTACTGATGAAATACCTTGTTTATCAAGTTCATGAATATTGCCGGGGCGTTGGTCAACCCAAACGGCATGACGATATACTCATACTGGCCATAGCGGGTCCGAAAGGCAGTCTTCGAAATGTCATCCCGCTTCACCTTCAGCTGATGGTACCCGGTACGTAAGTCGATCTTCGAGAACACCCTCGCGCCGCTCAACTGGTCGAACAAGTGATCAATCCTTGGCAAAGGATACTTGTTCTTGATGGTAAGGTTGTTGAGCGCCCTGTAATCAATGCACAGACGTACCGTACCATCCTTCTTGGGGACAAAAAGAACTGGCGCACCCCAAGGTGAAGAACTAGATCGAATAAAGCCCTTGTCCTCCAGCTCGTCGACCTGTCTCTTCCGCTCCGCTAACTCACTGTTGTTGATTCTATAGACGTGCTGGGAGATAGGCTCAGCACCCGGCACTAGATCTATAGAAAACTCAATATTACGATCTGGCGGCATCCCGGGCAGCTCCTCGGAAAAGACATCCAAGAACTCAGCAATGAGTGGATGTGGCACCACCGGCCCCGCCAACAACGCTCCGCAGAATCCATCTCCCTGCTCCGCTACACCCCTGGTGAACTCATACTCCGGCTCTCCCGGCGGCCTAAACAGAATCCTGTCCCCTCTGCAGTCAATGCTAGCGTGGTGTATGCTCAACCAGTCCATACCGAGTACTACATCGTAACTCGAAAGTGGCATTACGAGCAAACACGCACTCAGCTCCCGGCCTCTCAAAAAAACTCTCTGCCCCTTTTAAACATTATTAACTAGGATGATGCCATTTCCAGTCATAATCTTGCAAGTCCTACCAAGATATTTAGCAATAATATTGTGCCTAAGAGCAAAAGAAACAGACACAAAACTGTGCGTAGCACCAGAATCAAATAAGGCCAAAGCTGGAAAAGAATCGAGCAGAATAGATGTCACTCCCCGATCCTGGAATACGTATTTTAATACGTAAACCGATAAATTGTATTTACCTTGCATTTTTACTATATTTATTATGCTGTATTTCTTCATGCATTTCCCAAAAATATTCGACAAAATATTATTTCCTAATTTATTTTCTGCATTTGGGCCTACAGTTTTGGCTCATTTGGGTAACCTCTTCTTAGTTCACTAATGGTTCATCATGAACCCATGGGTCCAAGATCTATATATATAACTCATTCTCTCTTCTCTCATTTACTTCCTCTCATTTATTTCCTCCACCAACCAAGGCAAGTACCAACTTGCTCAAGAGATGGATCCATAAATGTTGTTGATGTTTTCTTACAAAATTATTTGTCAAAATATGTTCTTCTCCTTATTCTATACTAGTTTAGAACTTGAAGTTTTCCATTTTGAAGCTTTAATCTTTGTAGATCTAGGTTTTAACCATTTTCGGATTTTCTTGGTTTTGATCTAGCAAACTTCATTATTTTTAAGTTTTGATGGTTCCATGTTGTAGAGAATTTTGTTCTACTCCATTTTGACCTAAGGAAGTTCCGATTTGGGCTCCGGATGAAGGTTTTGTGTAGTTTGGAAGCCATGGTTGCTTGGCTCCTCTTCTCGGACAAGTGGAGAAGAAGAGCAGTACTTGACCGCATGAATCTTCATGCGACAAGTCTCTGGCCGCATGGCCTTTCCAGCCGTATGAGACTCGTTCGAGCTCAGCCGCATGGAAAGTCCTTCCTAGCCGCATAAGACTTGCTTGAGTACTTGACCGCATGAATCTTCATGCGGCAAGTAATTGAGCCGCATAGCCTTGTTCAGACTCAGCCGCATGAGCCCCTATTATCTTGAGTCGCATGGACTTCATGCGGCTAGCTTTCAGCTGCATGAGTTCTTTCGCACCCAGCCGCATATGCGCTACTGTTTTTGGCCGCATAAGGCCCATCCATCATCCAGCCGCATATGTATCGCCCATGCTCAGCCGCATAGGACTTCGTCTGATCATAGCCGCATATACTGTTGAACCCCGGCCGCCTGGCGATTGCTCCCTTCGTAGCCGCATACGCTGACGCCCCCTCGTCCGCATGAATCCGCCTTTCCAGCCGCATGCGCCTTGGGGCTCCCTGAGCCGCATGAGCGTGTAGTCCCAGCCGCATGAACCAGTATTGACCCAGCCGCATGGACTCACTACCCTTGAGCCGCATGGACTTTTGTGCCCTATCTTATTACCTTATTATTATTATTATTATTATATATATATATTATATGCCCATTTTATATCCTTACGCCTTTTGTCCCGAGCATGATATGAGCACTAATGTGACCCCGGAGAACAAAGTGTTCCTACCTGATACATGTACCTGAATGTTCCAGTTCTTGTTCATGCTCGACAAATGACTCGTAACTCCATGTGGCGTATTTGCAATGATGCATTACACTAAGGAGGGTAGAACATGTTGACATACTGATTGACATGGATCCTCTTTGGGGTACTCGTACTAAAGTACGACTTTAGGAGGATAATCATGCAGGCCACAGCATGAAAATCCAAGATTACACCTAGGGTTAAACTAGGCAACTAAACATACTAGATGCATGGGGAGGGCAAGAATCCCGAGATCGTGTTACACCAGTCGCCTTAAGATACTGTCTTGACGTGCCGACTGGTCTCCACGGATACTGTATCATCTGCAACGAGTGGATGACTGTATCCGATTAATTCCTGCTATATATTATATGTTTTAGCAATGTGGCCTTGCGAGGGACCTGTGCTCAATCATACCTGTCTACGCGAACCCCTGGGTTGGCTAGCCTTGCTGGAAAGATACGATCTGAGGATTTCTACATAACATGATGCGAGGATAACCTCGTCCCACTAGAAACTCGTAGACTTGATTGGCCGTGAAAATGACTTGCTTGTATTCTATTACCTTCCGTAAATAACTGAGGGAAGCGGACTATCATGGTACGTGATCCAACCCATGTTCTTGTTTGATCGTTGGGTTGGTTATCGTACTATGATAGGCTGTGGACCGAAGTTATGAACGGAAGACCTATTCTGATTATGGAGTGCTACTTCTGTGAATGACTGAGGAACATGGTCTATCATGGTACATGATCCAACCCATGTTCTTGTTTGATTGTTGGGTTGGTTATTGTGCTGCGATAGGCTATCGACCGAAGTCACGATCAGGAGATTTTATTGTTTATGCCTTTTAACTTATGTGAAAGTTATAGAGTACGACACGTCCCGACTCCATGCGGCACCTTTTGTCCTTGTTTGGTTGTAAGGGTGCCATATGGGTTCGAGGATGTTGCGCTACCCTATAATAGTAGCATAAGTATTACTATTATCAATCATTCTATTTAACTGGGTTTTTAATCTTAACTCTTGTGCCCCTTTGGCGGTACTTGCTATTCGGGGCTGACCCCGCTGGTTTTGTTTGGCCAGATCCCGTAGCAGAGCCTGAGGACACGATCTTCCTCCCTGACATCCATGGTGCATACTAGGAGCATGGCAGTTCGGGGACTCGAGTGGGTTTCTTCTCCACCACTCCTGCTTATACTTTTGCGGCGTTTAGCCACCGGCACCTGTTAGCCGGATTACTTGATATTTTGTGTCAGTACATAATTGTAATTAAATAGACTGCAGCTGTGTATAATTTTGTACTCCTGACTCTCTGAGATAGCTAAATTATAAAGCTAGTCTCTCATGATCATTTTGATGAAGCGTCGGGGACGCCTTACTGCTTTATCTTTAATGTTCATTTATTTGCTGATGTGATTTGATTGATTGAGACATAGAACTCTGTGGGACTATAGGAGACTTGATTGTAGCATGTACCCCCTAGTCTCTCGACAGCCACGATCGCAGTATGACGTTACGTACCTCATATGGAGTAGCTGGCCTAGTCCGTCTCCGTATTTTGGTACTGGAGCGTGAAAAGGTTTTAGTGGTGGCCCATGCAGGTCTGGTTTTCAGACTTGTGGGGTATTGCAAATTATTAGGAGTCTCAATCAAAACTTGTTTCCCTTGAAATTCTGTTTCGAATTCTCTGTCCTTGCCTTGATCTCTAACCTGACTTGCATCTTCGAAATCTTCCTCGTCCGGACTTGATAATCTTATATTCTTCTCCATAGGGGTGCTTCATTCTCAGTAGCGGGAGAGGCCCATGAGGAAGAGCAGCAAGAGCATGGCTCGACTGGGCAACAACAGGGGAGAGAACCTTCTCCAGTGCAGGCACGAGCAGAAATGGAACCAGAGGCAGTGCAACCGCAGGTTATTGAAACTCCTGCAGCACCAGTAGCGACGGCAGTACCAGACGCCGTAGCACTCCTGGAGATCATCCGGGGGTTTCTTGTCACTAACCAATAGCAACAGACTCGGCAGCAGGAGCAGAACGTGTTGCTGAACCAAGGGATTCAGTTAGCTCTTGAGAGGAGTGCCGGGGTTGACTCGAGAGCATCAGGAAGGTTCCGTCGCTTGAACCCATGGTATTTTGATGGCACGGAGGATGCCATCACTGCGGATGCATGGATTCAAGACATCGAAGCCATTCTTGTGGCAGCCAAGGTTCCAGATGATGAGAAGGTTGATCAGGTCAAACTGGTACTTCAGGATCTTGCCCGCGACTGGTGGGCATCAGAAGAAGTTGGTACAAGATGCCTTGTTCGTTGGACCACCTTCAGTGACAGATTCAAGGCCAAGTATTTTGGCGTAGTAGCTCGATATGAGCTCCAGCAGAAGTTCATCAGTCTCAAGCAAGCAGACAAGATTGTAGATGGGTATGCAGCAAAGTTCTGCAGATTGTGCCGTTTCGCACCAGCAATGGTGGCAACGGAGCCAGAGAAAGCTATGAGGTTCCAGCAGGGACTTCATTTGGAACTATTGTAGCTTGTGGAAGGACACGACTACCAGACGTTTGACGCTGTTCTGACGGCCGCTCGGAGGCACGAGCTTACCCAGCAGAGGTTGGCATCGAGGGCAGGAGGTCAGAAGAGATCTTATTCCCAGGTTGGAGGAGAAGCAATGCATCGAACATCGGCACCAGCATCCGGTGTACGTATTCTTGATGCAGGAGCGCCGCGGAGGACGGCCGTGTCAACTAATACAGCGCCAGTTCGGCATCAGCAGCCGAGAAACAAGCAACAGCGTCAGTGAGCACCCCTGGGCTGTACATTCTGTGGGAAGACAGGGCACACGAGGGAGGTGTGCCGGTCAGCGAATGGCTTATGCTTGAGGTGTGGTAGTTCAGACCACCGTATTTCTACTTGTCCTATGATGCAGAGGCCAGGAGGGCCAGCTCAGCAGTTTCCAGCATTGCCAGCTCCGGTGGCAACCCCGAGTGGAGGGCCAGTATTAGCAGTAAGGCCCCTAGCCCAGCGTCTACCAACGCAGGCTCAGATGTTTCGCCAGGCACAGGAAGCCGAAGGCCCTCAGAGGCAGCAGCAGCATGGTCGAGGAAGGCCGCAACAAGGGGCTCGGCGGGACCAGGCCCTCACATTGACCTTGGGAGAGGCTCTAGCGTCTAGTGACGTGGTGGCAGGTAAAATTCTTGTCACCTCATTTCCCGCTGTAGCATTGTTTGATTTAGGCGCTACTCATTCATTCATCTCTGCACAATATGCTACACGGATTGGATTAGAGTTTGAGACATTGCCGGAGAGGATGGATATACTCACCGGCAATGGGCTCGTAGAAGTTAGCAGGGTGCGCTTTTTATGTCCGGTAGAGGTGTGTGGGCATTTATTGCCCGCATCATTGATTGAATTCCCTATGGGGAATTTTGATGTTATTCTTGGCATGGACTGGTTGAGAGACAGTCATGCGACAATTGATTGTAGAGGAGGTAGGGTCATATTCAGCGTTCCTGGGATGGAGCAGTTTATCTTTACTCGAACCTTGAAGAATCAGGCCGGAGGCGTCATCTCAGCAGCAGTGTCAAAGCCAGGACAGATTCTGAGAGTAGTCGAAGATTTTCTCGACGTCTTCCCTGATGAGCTCCCAGGGATACCCCCAGTCAGAGAGGTAGAATTTAGCATTAAGTTGAACCCTGGAACGAGGCCTATTGCAGACAGAGTTTACAGAATGTCGCCGTCAGAACAGGATAAGTTGTATCAACATGAAGAAGAGTTGAAGTCTAAGGGATTCATCCGAGATAGTAAATCGCCCTGGGCCGCGCCAGTGATTCTATTTCCCAAGAAGGATGGGTCGACGAGGATGTGCATCGACTACCGCAAGCTGAACACAGTAACAGTAAAGAATAAGTACCCGCTACCAAGGATTGATGACCTGTTTGACCAGTTAAGCAAGGCCAGTATCTTTTCCAAGATCGATCTTCGATCGGAATACTATCAAGTAAGAGTTCGGGAGCAAGACATACCGAAGACAGCATTCAGATCTAGATATGGGCATTATGAGTTTTTAGTAATGCCCTTTGGACTAACCAACGCCCCCGCAGTATTCATGGATTTAATGAACCGCATCTTTCTACCGTACTTGGATAAATTTGTGGTGGTGTTCATAGATGACATTCTTGTCTATTCCAGCAGTGAAGAGGAGCATGAGAAACATCTTAGGACTGTCTTGCAGACCTTGAGGGAGCATCAACTTTATGCGAAGCTCGACAAGTGTGAATTCTGGTTAGATCACATTTCGTTCCTGGGGCATGTAATTTCTGGGGCAGGAGTGTCAGTGGATCCGAAGAAGATTGAGGCCGTAGAGCATTGGCCAGTCCCGAGGACGGTTGCAGAAGTACGAAGTTTTCTAGGACTAGCTGGTTACTACAGAAGGTTCGTGGCGGACTTCGCCAAGATCTCTGCGCCCTTAACGCGTTTGACGCACAAGGACGTAGAGTTTGTTTGGTCAGCTAGTTGTCAGGCATCATTTGAAGAATTGAAGAAGAGGTTGATCTCAGCCCCGATCTTGACGCTTCCGGTAGGAGCGGAAGGCTTTACAGTATATTGTGACGCATCTGGGAAGGGTCTTGGATGTGTATTGATGCAGCACGGAAAGGTGACAGCATATGCGTCTCGACAGCTTCGAGACCATGAGAAAAATTACCCGACTCACGATTTGGAGTTAGCAGCTGTGGTGTTTTCACTCAAGTTGTGGACGGGGATCGGGTAGAGATCTATACTGATCATAAGAGTTTGAAATACGTGTTCACACAGCGAGATTTGAACATGAGGCAAAGAAGATGGTTAGAACTGCTGAAGGATTTTGATTTAGATCTTCAGTATCATCCAGGCAAGGCGAATATAGTTGCAGATGCACTGAGTAGGAGAAACAGTGCCTTTATCTTGACCTCGCAGAAGCATATTTTAGAAGACCTTCAGAGTATGGGAATCGAAGTAGTTTTGCCAAGGGATATAGGAAGAATGACCAGTATGCAGATTCAGTCAACCTTAGTAGAGAGGATAAGGGCAGCACAAGCAGGAGACCCACAGATTCAGAAGTTGCGGTCGGAGTGTGAATCAGGCCGTAGAAAGGAGTTAGTGATTCATGAAGGTGGTACGCTCAGGTTTGGAAACAGACTCTGTATACCGAGTGGAGACCTTCGGCAAGAAGTTATGACCGAAGCTCATAGTTCTATTTACTCCATTCATCCAGGAGGAACGAAGATGTATCGAGATATCAGGCAGTACTTTGGTAGAATGGCATGAAGAGAGAGATAGCGAGATTTGTATCCAAGTGTCTGGTATGTCAGCAGGTGAAAGCCGAGTAGCAGAAACCAGCAGGGTTGCTTCAGCCGCTTTCTATCCCAGAATGGAAATGGGAGCACATCACGATGGTTTTCGTGATCGGTCTACCTAGATCCCTGGCTGGCAAGAATGCAGTCTGGGTAATAGTAGATCGACTCACGAAGGTCGCTCATTTCCTTCCCTTCCGAGTTGGACAGACTACTGAGCAGTTAGCAGAAATGTACATGAATCATATAGTAAGGCAGCACGGTATTCCAGTTAGTATAGTATCAGATCGGGATACGCGGTTTACTTCCCATTTTTGGCGGAGCTTACACCAAGGTTTGGGAACCAAGTTAATATTCAGTACTGCTTATCATCCACAAACTGACGGACAATCAGAAAGAACCATTCAGACGTTAGAAGATATGCTACGGGCGTGTATCTTGGATTTTGGCGGATCTTGGGAGGATCACCTTCATCTAGTAGAGTTCTCCTATAACAACAGCTATCAGGCTAGCATTCAGATGGCCCCGTTCGAAGCATTGTACGGAAGGAAGTGCAGGTCCCCTTTGGCATGGGACGACGTCGGAGAACGGAAGTTGCTGGGGCCAGAGATGATCACGCAGACTGTGGAGATAGTTAAGTTGGTCAGAGAGCGCCTTCGAGTTGCACAGGACCGACATCGTCATTGGGCAGATCAGCATCGTAGGCCCCTAGAGTTCAGAGTTGGCGACCAAGTATTTCTGCGGATTTCGCCTACTCGGGGTATCATCAGATTTGGAATCCGAGGAAAGCTAAGTCCAAGATACGTTGGTCCTTTTAAGATTCTCGCTCGGGTAGGCGACGTGGCTTATCGACTTGCCCTTCCGCCTTCGTTAACTGGCATACATGATGTGTTTCATGTGTCCCAATTACGTGGGTATGTCCCGGATCCGAGTCATGTCCTCGATCATTCTGAGTTAGTCGTTGGTACCGACCTAACTTACGAGGAACAACCCGTATCTATTTTAGACCGGCGAGAAAAGGTACTCAAGAATCGGACGATAAGCCTTGTCCGTGTTTCTTGGAACCATCACTCTCTGGGAGAGTCAACCTAGGAGCACGAGGACGAGATCAGATCACGGTATCCGCATTTATTTGACTGATAAGGCATATTTTTGCACCTTATTGACACGATTCCATGCTTATCTGTACCTGCTTGTTTTGCACTTTGTGATGTATGATAATAACTGCTATGATAGTTAACTTATATATGATTGTGCCTCACTTGCCCTGATTTTACTATCCTGTCTTAGCTGAAATTTCGAGGACGAAATTTTTCTAAGAAGGGTAGAGATGTCACTCCCCGATCCTGGAATACGTATTTTAATACGTAAACCGATAAATTGTATTTACCTTGTATTTTTACTATATTTATTATGCTGTATTTCTTCATGCATTTCCCAAAAATATTCGACAAAATATTATTTCCTAATTTATTTTCTGCATTTGGGCCTACAGTTTTGGCTCATTTGGGTAACCTCTTCTTGGTTCACCAATGGTTCATCATGAACCCATGGGTCCAAGATCTATATATATAACTCATTCTCTCTCCTCTCATTTACTTTCTCTCATTTATTTTTTCCACCAACCAAGGCAAGTACCAACTTGCTCAAGAGATGGATCCATAAATGTTGTTGATATTTTCTTACAAAATTATTTGTCAAAATATGTTCTTCTCCTTATTCTATACTAGTTTAGAACTTGAAGTTTTCCATTTTGAAGCTTTAATCTTTGTAGATCTAGGTTTTAACCATTTTCGGATTTTTTTTGGTTTTGATCTAGCAAACTTCATTATTTTTAAGTTTTGATGGTTCCATGTTGTAGAGAATTTTGTTCTACCCCATTTTGACCTAAGGAAGTTCCGATTTGGGCTCCGGATGAAGGTTTTGTGTAGTTTGGAAGCCATGGTTGCTTGGCTCCTCTTCTCGGACAAGTGGAGAAGAAGAGCTGTACTTGACCGCATGAATCTTCATGCGGCAAGTCTCTGGCCGCATGGCCTTTCCAGCCGCATGAGACTCGTTCGAGCTCAGCCACATAGAAAGTCCTTCCTAGCCGCATAAGACTTGCTTGAGTACTTGACCGCATGAATCTTCATGCGGTAAGTAATTGAGCCGCATAGCCTTGTTCAGACTCAGCCGTATGAGCCCCTATTATCTTGAGTCGCATGGACTTCATGCGACTAGCTTTCAGCCGCATGAGTTCTTTCGCACCCAGCCGCATATGCGCTACTATTTTTGGCCGCATAAGGCCCATCCATCATCCAGCCGCATATGTATCGCCCATGCTCAGCCGCATAGGACTTCGTCTGATCATAGCCGCATATGCTGTTGAACCCCGGCCGCCTGGCGATTGCTCCCTTCGTAGCCGCATACGCTGACGCCCCTTCGTCCGCATGAATCCGCCTTTCCAGCCGCATGCGCCTTGGGGCTCCCTGAGCCGCATGAGCGTGTAGTCCCAGCCGCATGAACCAGTATTGACCCAGCCGTATGGACTCACTACCCTTGAGCCGCATGGACTTTTGTGCCCTATCTTGTTACCTTATTATTATTATTATTATATATATATATTATATGCCCATTTTATATCCTTACGCCTTTTGTCCCGAGCATGATATGAGCACTAATATGACCCCGGAGAACAAAGTGTTCCTACCTGATACATGTACCTGAATGTTCCAGTTCTTGTTCATGCTCGACAAATGACTCGTAACTCCATGTGGCGTATTTGCAATGATGCATTACACTAAGGAGGGTAGAACATGTTGACATACTGATTAACATGGATCCTCTTTGGGGTACTCGTACTAAAGTACGACTTTAGGAGGATAATCATGCAGGCCACAGCATGAAAATCCAAGATTACACCTAGGGTTAAACTAGGCAACTAAACATACTAGATGCATGGGGAGGGCAAGAATCCCGAGATCGTGTTACACCAGCCGCCTTGAGATACTGTCTTGACGCGCCGGCTGGTCTCCACGGATACTGTATCATCTGCAACGAGTGGATGACTGTATCGGATTAGTTCCTGCTATATATTATATATTTTAGCAAGGTGGCCTTGCGAGGGACCTGTGCTCAATCATACCTGTCTACGCGAACCCCTGGGTTGACTAGCCTTGCTGGAAAGATACGATCTGAGGATTTCTACATAACATGATGCGAGGATAACCTCGTCCCACTAGAAACTCGTAGACTTGATTGGCCGTGAAAACGACTTGCTTGTATCCTATTACCTTCCGTGAATAACTGAGGGAAGCGGACTATCATGGTACGTGATCCAACCCATGTTCTTATTTGATTGTTGGATTGGTTATCGTACTATGATAGGCTGTGGACCGAAGTTATGAACGGAAGACCTATTCTGATTATGGAGTGCTACTTCTGTGAATGACTGAGGAACATGGTCTATCATGGTACATGATCCAACCCATGTTCTTGTTTGATTGTTGGGTTGGTTATTGTGCTGCGATAGGCTATCGACCGAAGTCACGATCAGGAGATTTTATTGTTTATGCCTTTTAACTTATGTTAAAGTTATAGAGTACGACACGTCCCGACTCCATGCGGCACCTTTTGTCCTTATTTGGTTGTAAGGGTGCCATATGGGTTCGAGGATGTTGCGCTACCCTATAATAGTAGCATAAGTATTACTATTATCAATCATTCTATTTAACTGGGTTTTTAATCTTAACTCTTGTGCCCCTTTGGCGGTACTTGCTATTCGGGGCTGACCCCGCTGGTTTTGTTTGGCCAGATCCCATAGCAGAGCCTGAGGACACGATCTTCCTCCCTGACATCCATGGTGCATACTAGGAGCATGGCAGTTCGGGGACTCGAGTGGATTTCTTCTCCACCACTCCTGCTTATACTTTTGCGACGTTTAGCCACCGACACCTGTTAGCCGGATTACTTGATATTTTGTGTCAGTACATAATTGTAATTAAACAGATTGCAGCTGTGTATAATTTTGTACTCCTGACTCTCTGAGATAGCTAAATTATAAAGCTAGTCTCTTATGATCATTTTGATGAAGCGTCGGGGATGCCTTACTGCTTTATCTTTAATGTTCATTTATTTGCTGATGTGATTTGATTGATTGAGACATAGAACTCTGTGGGACCATAGGAGACTTGATTATAGCATGTACCCCCTAGTCTCTCGACAGCCACGATCGCCGTATGACGTTACGTACCTCATATGGAGTAGCTGGCCTAGTCCGTCTCCGTATTTCGGTACTGGGGCGTGACAAGATTTTAGTGGTGGCCCATGCAGGTCTGGTTTTTAGACTTGTGGGGTATTGCGAATTATTAGGAGTCTCAATCAAAACTTGTTTCCCTTGAAATTCTGTTTCGAATTCTCTGTCCTTGCCTTGATCTCTAACCTGACTTGCATCCTCGAAATCTTCCTCGTCCGGACTTGATAATCTTATATTCTTCTCCATAGGGGTGTTTCATTCTCAGTAGCGGGAGAGGCCCATGAGGAAGAGCAGCAAGAGCATGGCTCGACTGGGCAGCAACAGGAGAGAGAACCTTCTCCAGTGCAGGCACGAGCAGAAATGGAACCAGAGGCAGTACAGCCGCAGGTTATTGAAACTCCTACAGCACCAGCAGCGACGGCAGTACCAGACGCCGTAGCACTCCTCGAGATCATCCGGAGGTTTCTTGTCACTAACCAACAGCAACAGACTCGGCAGCAGGAGCAGAACATGTTGCTGAACCAAGGGATTCAGTTAGCTCTTGAGAGGAGTGCCGGGGTTGACTCGGGAGCATCAGGAAGGTTCCGTCGCTTGAACCCGAGGTATTTTGATGGCACGGAGGATGCCATCACTGCGGATGCATGGATTCAAGACATCGAAGCCATTCTTGTGGCAGCCAAGGTTCCAGATGATGAGAAGGTTGATCATGTCAAACTGGTACTTCAGGATCTTGCCCGCGACTGGTGGGCATCAGAAGAAGTTGGTACAAGATGCCTTGTTCGTTGGACCACCTTCAGTGACAGATTCAAGGCCAAGTATTTTGGCGTAGTAGCTCGATATGAACTCCAGCAGAAGTTCATCAGTCTCAAGCAAGCAGGCAAGACCGTAGATGGGTATGCAGCAGAGTTCTGCAGATTGTGCCGTTTCGCACCAGCAATGGTGGCAACGGAGCCAGAGAAAGCTATGAGGTTCCAGCAGGGACTTCATTTGGAACTATTGTAGCTTGTGGAAGGACACGACTACCAGACGTTTGACGCTGTTCTGACGGCCGCTCGGAGGCACGAGCTTACCCAGCAGAGGTTGGCATCGAGGGCAGGAGGTCAGAAGAGATCTCATTCCCAGGTTAGAGGAGGAGCAATGCATCGAACATCGGCACCAGCACCCGGTGTACATATTCATGATGCAAGAGCGCCGCGGAGGACGGCCGTGTCAACTAATACAGCGCCAGTTCGGCATCAGCAGCCGAGAAACCAGCAACAGCGTTAGGGAGCACCCCAGGGCTGTACATTCTGTGGGAAGGCAGGGCACACGAGGGAGGTGTGCCGGTCAGCGAATGGCTTATGCTTGAGGTGTGGTAGTTCAGACCACCGTATTTCCACTTGTCCTATGATGCAGAGGCCAGGAGGGCCAACTCAGCAGTTTCTAGCATTGCCAGCTCCGGTGGCAACCCCGAGTGGAGGGCCAGTATTAGTAGTAAGGCCCCTAGCCCAGCGTCTACCAACGCAGGCTCAGATATTTCGCCAGGCACAGGAAGCCGAAGGCCCTCAGAGGCAGCAGCAGCATGGTCGAGGAAGGCTGCAACAAGGGGCTCCGCGGGGCCAGGCCCTCACATTGACCTTGGGAGAGGCTCTAGCGTCTAGTGACGTGGTGGCAGGTAAAATTCTCGTCACCTCATTTCCCGCTGTAGCATTGTTTGATTCAGGCGCTACTCATTCATTCATCTCTGCACAATATGCTACACGGATTGGATTAGAGTTTAAGACATTGCCGGAGAGGATGGATATACTCACCGGCAATGGGCTCGTAGAAGTTAGCAGGGTGCGCTTTTCATGTCCGGTAGAGGTGTGTGGGCATTTATTGCCCGTATCATTGATTGAATTCCCTATGGGGAATTTTGATGTTGTTCTTGGCATGGACTGGTTGAGAGACAGTCATGCGACAATTGATTGTAGAGGAGGTAGGGTCATATTCAGCGTTCCTGGGATGGAGCAGTTCATCTTTACTCGAACCTTGAAGAATCAGGCCGGAGGCATCATCTCAGCAGCAGTGTCAGAGCCAGGACAGATTTCGAGAGTAGTCGAAGATTTTCTCGACGTCTTCCTTGATGAGCTCCCAGGGATACCCCCAGTCAGAGAGGTAGAATTTAGCATTGAGTTGAACCCTGGAACGAGGCCTATTGCAGACAGAGTTTACAGAATGTCGCCGTCAGAACAGGATAAGTTGTATCAACATGAAGAAGAGTTGAAGTCTAAGGGATTCATCCGAGACAGTAAATCGCCCTGGGCCGCGCCAGTGATTCTAGTTCCCAAGAAGGATGGGTCGACGAGGATGTGCATCGACTACCGTAAGCTGAACGCAGTAACAGTGAAGAATAAGTACCCGCTACCAAGGATTGATGACCTGTTTGACCAGTTAAGCAAGGCCAGTGTCTTTTCCAAGATCGATCTTCGGTCGGGATACTATCAAGTAAGAGTCCGGGAGCAAGACATACCGAAGACAGCATTCAGATCTAGATATGGGCATTATGAGTTTTTAGTAATGCCCTTTGGACTAACCAACGCCCCCGCAGTATTTATGGATTTAATGAACCGCATCTTTCTGCCGTACTTGGATAAATTTGTGGTGGTGTTCATAGATGACATTCTTGTCTATTCCAGCAGTGAAGAAGAGCATGAGAAACATCTTAGGACTGTCTTGCAGACCTTGAGGGAGCATCAACTTTATGCGAAGCTTGACAAGTGTGAATTCGGGTTAGATCACATTTCGTTCCTGGGTCATGTAATTTCTGGGGCAGGAGTGTCAGTAGATCCGAAGAAGATTGAGGCCGTAGAGCATTGGCCAGTCCCGAGGACGGTTGCAGAAGTACGAAGTTTCTTAGGACTAGCTGGTTACTACAGAAGGTTCGTGGCGGACTTCGCCAAGATCTCCGCGCCCTTAACGCGTTTGACGCACAAGGACGTAGAGTTTGTTTGGTCAGCTAGCTGTCAGTTATCATTTAAAGAATTGAAAAAGAGGTTGATCTCAGCCCCGATCTTGACGCTTCCGGTAGGAGCGGGAGGCTTTACAGTATATTATAACGCATCTGGGAAGGGTCTTGGATGTGTATTGATGCAGCACGGAAAGGTGATAGCATATGCGTCTCGACAGCTTCGAGACCATGAGAAGAATTACCCGACTCATAATTTGGAGTTAGCAGCTGTGGTGTTTTCACTCAAGTTGTGGAGGCATTATTTATACGGGGATCGGGTAGAGATCTATACTGATCATAAGAGTTTGAAATATGTGTTCACACAGCGAGATTTGAACATGAGGCAAAGAAGATGGTTAGAACTGCTGAAGGATTTTGATTTAGATCTTCAGTATCATCCAGGCAAGGCGAATATAGTTGCAGATGCACTGAGTAGGAGAAACAGTGCCTTTATCTTGACCTCGCAGAAGCATATTTTAGAAGACCTTCAGAGTATGGGAATCGAAGTAGTTTTGCCAAGGGATATAGGAAGAATGACTAGTATGCAGATTCAGTCAACCTTAGTAGAGAGGATAAGGGCAGCACAAGCAGGAGACCCACAGATTCAGAAGTTGCGATCGGAGTGTGAATCAGACCGTAGGAAGGAGTTAGTGATTCATGAAGATGGTACGCTCAGGTTTGGAAACAGACTCTGTGTACCGAGTGGAGACCTTCGGCAAGAAGTTATGACCGAAGCTCATAGTTCTATTTACTCTATTCATCCAGGAGGAACGAAGATGTATCGAGATATCAGGCAGTACTTTTGGTGGAATGGCATGAAGAGAGAGATAGCGAGATTTGTATCCAAGTGTCTGGTATGTCAGCAGGTGAAAGCCGAGCAGCAGAGACCAGCAGGGTTGCTTCAGCCGCTTCCTATCCCAGAATGGAAATGGGAGCACATCACGATGGATTTCGTGACCGGTCTACCTAGATCCCCGGCTGGCAAGAATGCAGTCTGGGTAATAGTAGATCGACTCACGAAGGTCGCTCATTTCCTTCCCTTCCGAGTTAGACAGACTACTGAGCAGTTAGCAGAAATATACATGAAGCAGATAGTAAGGCAGCACGGTGTTCCAGTTAGTATAGTATCAGATCGGGATACGCGGTTTACTTTCCATTTTTGGCAGAGCTTACACCAAGGTTTGGGAACCAAGTTAATATTCAGTACTGCTTATCATCCACAAACTGACGGGCAATCAGAAAGAACCATTCAGACGTTAGAAGATATGCTACGGGCGTGTATCTTGGATTTTGGCGGATCTTGGGAGGATCACCTTCATCTAGTAGAGTTCTCATATAACAACAGCTATCAGGCTAGCATTCAGATGGCCCCGTTCGAAGCATTGTACGGAAGGAAGTGCAGGTCCCCTTTGGCATGGGACGAGGTCGGAGAACGGAAGTTGCTGGGGCCATAGATGATCACGCAGACTGTGGAGATAGTTAAGTTGGTCAGAGAGCTCCTTCGAGTTGCACAGGACCGACATCGTCATTGGGCAGATCAGCATCGTAGGCCCCTAGAGTTCAGAGTTGGCGACCAAGTGTTTCTGCGGATTTCGCATACTCGGGGTATCATCAGATTTGGAACCCAAGGAAAGCTTAGTCCAAGATACGTTGGTCCTTTTAAGATTCTCGCTCGGGTAGGCGACGTGGCTTATCGACTTGCCCATCCGCCTTCGTTAACTGGCATACATGATGTGTTTTATGTGTCCCAATTACGTGGGTATGTCCCGGATCCGAGTCATGTCCTCGATCATTCTGAGTTAGTCGTTGGTACCGACCTAACTTACGAGGAACAACCCGTATCTATTTTAAACCAGCGAGAGAAGGTACTCAAGAATCGGACGATACGCCTTGTCCGTGTTTCTTGGAACCATCACTCTCCGGGAGAGTCAACCTGGAAGCGCGAGGACGAGATCAGATCTCGGTATCCGTATTTGTTTGACTGATAAGGTATATTTTTGCACCTTATTGACACGATTCCATGCTTATCTGTACCTGCTTATTTTGCACTTTGTGATGTATGATAATAACTGCTATGATAGTTAACTTATATATGATTGTGCCTCGCTTGCCCTGATTTTACTATCATGTCTTGGCTGGAATTTCGAGGATGGAATTTTTCTAAGAAGGGTAGAGATGTCACTCCCCGATCCTGGAATACGTATTTTAATACGTAAACCGATAAATTGTATTTACCTTATATTTTTACTATATTTATTATGCTGTATTTCTTCCTGCATTTCCCAAAAATATTCGACAAAATATTATTTCTTAATTTATTTTCTACATTTGGGCCTACAGTTTTGGCTCATTTGGGTAACCTCTTCTTGGTTCACCAATGGTTCATCATGAACCCATGGGTCCAAGATCTATATATATAACTCATTCTCTCTCCTCTCATTTACTTCCTCTCATTTATTTCCTCCACCAACCAAGGCAAGTACCAACTTGCTCAAGAGATGGATCCATAAATGTTGTTGATGTTTTCTTACAAAATTATTTGTCAAAATATGTTCTTCTCCCTTATTCTATACTAGTTTCCATTTTGAAGCTTTAATCTTTGTAGATCTAGGTTTTAACCATTTTCGGATTTTCTTGGTTTTGATCTAGCAAACTTCATTATTTTTAAGTTTTGATGGTTCCATGTTGTAGAAAATTTTGTTCTACCCCATTTTGACCTAAGGAAGTTTCGATTTGGGCTCCGGATGAAGGTTTTGTGTAGTTTGGAAGCCATGGTTGCTTGGCTCCTCTTCTCGGACAAGTGGAGAAGAAGCGCAGTACTTGACCGCATGAATCTTCATACGGCAAGTCTCTGGCCGTATGGCCTTTCCAGCCGCATGAGACTCGTTCGAGCTCAGCCGCATGGAAAGTCCTTCCTAGCCGCATAAGACTTGCTTGAGTACTTGACCGCATGAATCTTCATGCGGCAAGTAATTGAGCCGCATAGCCTTGTTCAGACTCAGCCGCATGAGCCCCTATTATCTTGAGTCGCATGGACTTCATGCAGCTAGCTTTCAGCCGCATGAGTTCTTTCGCACCCAGCCGTATATGCGCTACTGTTTTTGGCCGCATAAGGCCCATCCATCATCCAGCCGCATATGTATCGCCCATGCTCAGCCGCATAGGACTTCGTCTGATCATAGCCGCATATGCTGTTGAACCCAGGCCGCCTGGCGATTGCTCCCTTCGTAGCCGCATACGCTGACGACCCTTCGTCCGCATGAATCCGCCTTTCCAGCCGCATGCGCCTTGGGGCTCCCTGAGCCGCATGAGCGTGTAGTCCCAGCCGCATGAACCAGTATTGACCCAGCCGTAGGGACTCACTACCCTTGAGCCGCATGGACTTTTGTGCCCTATCTTGTTACCTTATTATTATTATTATTATTATTATATATATATATTATATGCCCATTTTATATCCTTACGCCTTTTGTCCCGAGCATGATATGAGCACTAATGTGACCCCGGAGAACAAAGTGTTCCTACCTGATACATGTACCTGAATGTTCCAGTTTCTTGTTCATGCTCGACAAATGACTCGTAACTCTATGTGGCGTATTTGCAATGATGCATTACACTAAGGAGGGTAGAACATGTTGACATACTGATTGACATGGATCCTCTTTGGGGTACTCGTACTAAAGTACGACTTTAGGAGGATAATCATGCAGGCCACAGCATGAAAATCCAAGATTACACCTAGGGTTAAACTAGGCAACTAAATATACTAGATGCATGGGGAGGGCAAGAATCCCGAGATCGTGTTACACCAGCCGCCTTAAGATACTGTCTTGACGCGCCGGCTGGTCTCCACGGATACTGTGTCATCTGCAACGAGTGGATGACTGTATCCGATTAATTCCTGCTATATATTATATGTTTTAGCAAGGTGGCCTTGCGAGGGACCTGTGCTCAATCATACCTGTCTACGCGAACCCCTGGGTTGGCTAGCCTTGCTGGAAAGATACGATCTGAGGATTTCTACATAACATGATGCGAGGATAACCTCGTCCCACTAGAAACTCGTAGACTTGATTGGCCGTGAAAACGACTTGCTTGTATCCTATTACCTTCCGTGAATAACTGAGGGAAGCGGACTATCATGGTACGTGATCCAGCCCATGTTCTTGTTTGATTGTTGGGTTGGTTATCGTACTATGATAGGCTGTGGACCGAAGTTATGAATGGAAGACCTATTCTGATTATGGAGTGCTACTTCTGTGAATGACTGAGGAACATGGTCTATCATGGTACATGATCCAACCCATGTTCTTGTTTGATTGTTGGGTTGGTTATTGTGCTGCGATAGGCTATCGACCGAAGTCACGATCAGAAGATTTTATTGTTTATGCCTTTTAACTTATGTGAAAGTTATAGAGTACGACACGTCCCGACTCCATGCGGCACCTTTTGTCCTTGTTTGGTTGTAAGGGTGCCATATGGGTTCGAGGATGTTGCGCTACCCTATAATAGTAGCATAAGTATTACTATTATCAATCATTCTATTTAACTGGGTTTTTAATCTTAACTCTTGTGCCCCTTTGGCGGTACTTGCTATTCGGGGCTGACCCCGCTGGTTTTGTTTAGCCAGATCCCATAGCAGAGCCTGAGGACACGATCTTCCTCCCTGACATCCATGGTGCATACTAGGAGCATGGCAGTTCGGGGACTCGAGTGGGTTTCTTCTCCACCACTCCTGCTTATACTTTTGCGGCGTTTAGCCACCGGCACCTGTTAGCCGGATTACTTGATATTTTGTGTCAGTACATAATTGTAATTAAACAGACTGCAGCTGTGTATAATTTTGTACTCATGACTCTCTGAGATAGCTAAATTATAAAGCTAGTCTCTCATGATCATTTTGATGAAGCGTCGGGGACGCCTTACTGCTTTATCTTTAATGTTCATTTATTTGCTGATGTGATTTGATTGATTGAGACATAGAACTCTGTGGGACCATAGGAGACTTGATTGTAGCATGTACCCCCTAGTCTCTCGACAGCCACGATCGTCGTATGACGTTACGTACCTCATATGGAGTAGCTGGCTTAGTTCGTCTCCGTATTTCGGTACTAGGGCGTGACAATAGAACCTGCGACAACATCCGCGATAGGCTCCATCTCCTCGGCTGCAAGAGCAAAGGCTCTACCCTGACCACCCCTCTGCTGGCGGTGCTGAACAAACGACTACTGCTGAGTCGGAAGTGGACCTCGCTGCTGAACTACCGGCACACCAGCTGGTGCCCTCTGAACAGGTGCCCTCTGAGCAGCTCCATTAATACGGGGGTTCTTGGGACACTTCCGCATCTGATGCCCAGCAGTACCACAAAAGAGACACAGCCCCAGTCTCCTCCTACAGAACTCGAAGAGGTGACCGGGCTTCTTGCAGAAGTGGCACGGTAGATCATCCTGCCCCGGACGCTGCTGACCCCTCTGGACAGACGCTCTGGCCTGCCCCTGCTGCTGGTGATGCTGGAACGACTGATGCTGAAGCTGAGGGCGCTTAGCAGCCCCTGCGCTGCTACTGGCCCCCGAAAACAAATTTTGATCCCTCTTCGGCTTCAAGCCCCACTCCCTCTCCACCTTCCGAGCCTCTGCATAAACCTCCGCATATGTCGCATAGAAGGAAGGGATCAGGATCTTGATATCCCATGTCAATCCCTCCCGGAAACGCTCTACTCGGATCACCGGGTCACTCACCATGTACTCGGCGTATCGGCTCAGCCGGCCGAACTCCGCCGCATACTCCTCCACGGTCATACTGCCCTGTTGCAGGTTCTGGAACTGCCGCACCAGGCCAATCTTGTCCGTGGGAGAAAAGAACTTCTCTCTGAACAGGGCCCGAAACTCAGCCCAAGTATGGCCCTCTCCTGCAAGAGCCGGCTCGTTCCGGAACCATGTTCGGGCAATATCTAGCAACTGCAAGCCAACCGCCTCGACCTTCAGGTCGTCTGCCAGGCGGCAGGCCCTCATCTGGCGCTCGATATCCTCGAGCCAGTCATCAGCATAAATAATGCCCTCGGTCCCCTTGAAATCTCTCGGACCCAGCTTCTTGAAAGCCTGGATATCTCCGATCCTCGGCTGCTGCTGCTGCTGAACCTCCCTCTGTGGAGCCCCACGCTCCACTGCCGCCATAGCCAACCTGTGTGCATCCTCCATGCCCTGGCACATGGCCTCTGTCTGCCTCAACTGAGCCTCGTGTTGGGCCCGCTGGGACTCCAGCACCTGGTGAAAGAACGCTAGCATCTGCCCCATGTCTGTGGACAGAGAAGGCAATGGAGGAATAGCTCCTACCATCACCGAAGAAGTCCCCTGCTGAGGAGGAAGAACGCCCCCGACAGCTCCTGCCGTAGCCTCCGGCACTACGGGAAGAGCACCCGCAATGGCCCCAGGGACGGTCATCGAGAGCGCTGGAGGAGTACCCCCGAGAGCCCCAACAGAAGTCCCATCAGCCGGAGAAGTGACCGGTGGCAGACCTCTCCGTCTCCCCGTGCTCCTTGCCAGGAGAATGAGTCATAACCATCCTGGAGACAAATTGAAAAGAAAATATCAATATGGCACATGAAGGATTATATCAAAGGAGGACAGCTAGAAAATAGTAAATCAATATCAAAGACGGTATAAGAAAGGAAAGATCCTACTGTGATTGAGCACTCTTAGCCTACTACCTCCTATGTGTAACACAGGCTCGTAGTCAACACTCTAAGACGAGTGCCGCTACGACATCGCACTAATTGCGACTTCAGGACCTGTGTTGGCCACCACTAAAACGTGTCAGGACCCGCACCCGCTAAAAGAGCACGTGACGCGACAACGCCCAGCCCTCACCAGAAAAACAGCGTAGAACGCTGTAGATTTTCTAGTCTGACAATAGTTTATATATATAACAAAACCTGTCGAGAATATGGTCAACTCCGAACGGAGGACAAGCAATGAATATATATAAGTGCTCAATCACAACTCTAAGATGATAAAGTAAAGATTGAAAGATAAAGACAACAAGACGATAAAATATAACCTGTCAAGTCCAAATATAAATAATATACAAGTCCATTCTCTAATACAGTCCAAATGTAATACAGTCTGAAAAGTAACTGGAGACAAAGTCCAGTACAAAGACCTACTCTAACTAAACAAGAGGTATGGTCTCGTCAGGCGGAGCTACGCCCTGCGGGACCAAGTCTAGGCCCACTACGTCATCCGGACCATAGTAGGTACTGCAATCTCCCTCATCGACATTTGTAATATTTTATCAACAATTCAGTCAGAATGGAACGAGTACATATATCTCATAACAGATCTCAAGATAGAATAAGAGCTATAAGACTGTAAATAGAGCATATACAATGAATCATGGAGTGTACATGTATGTATCATGGCATGATAAGCTGTAAAGCTAGAGCTAGAACAAGAAAATAGAACGGGATCATAGTATGTACACAAGTCAAGGAAAGCCATATGTCCAATGTGTGTGAGTAGTAGTTTCAGCTTGTGATCGGCTTGGGTACCTGTCAAGAACTGGCCTGGCAAGTCATATATGCGGTATATGACTCACATTGTTCGGGAATGCGGGATGGATCTGATCACAGGCATACACTACTACTCCCCCTACCACAACTGGTAGAATAGATCCAAACAGGACACGTCACTGCACGGAATTCTAATAAGAAGGTAGCTAACCTTCTCTAGAATCAGTAACCATATATTGAGCAAGAGCTACAAGGGAGCTTGCACAATACATCCCAACCTAAGAAGGAGAAACATCTCTCGTCGGGATCCAGGAATACCAATCTGTGAGAACCATGTGTCAGGAATAAGCATATCAACACTAAGTACATGAATCATAACAGTTATCATAAATTGGGAATAAGTATCAGAGAATGTACTCGCCTGTAAGATGATAAAATATGTCGACCGGATCAACTACAGTGTCTCGAGGACCTATAGAGAACAAGACGTATCAATACTATATTTAGGAAGTAAAGTTAAATCAAAATAAATCCTATTTAGTCATTCTAGGTTAAGACATGTCTAGTCGGGTCAATCTTGGTCATAGGAGAACATTGGAAGTTAATCCGAATCAAACTAGGTCGAAAACTGGCTTACCGTTGACTTTTGGTCAACGGGTCAACTCTGGTCAACTCTAGGTCAACTCTAGGTCAATCCTAGGTCACTGGTGACTAATAGTTGACTTTTAGTCAACTGTCCAAGTTAAATGGAATTTGGAACTAAATTGGGTAAAGTGTTGACCCATAGTTGACTTTTAGTCTAAAAAGTCAACCGTGGTCAATCGGGGCCAAGACTAGATTTAGACGGCTAATTCTACTGATTACCAACCTCTACAACCCATATCCAAGCCCATCTTGGACTTGGAAACTCAAATCTTGGCCACGGGCCAATTCCCTATTTTACCCTTAAAAAGGATAAAATTCTACCTTCGGCGATTATCTAGTTAGCCTACCTACGCTTGATATTTTGACCCGATCTCCCTAGGGTAGTAAGATACTAACCTATACATACGTTACCTACCAAAATACCTAGGTAACGTGGACATCCAGTCCACGATACGGCCCATTGCCGATATCTTGAATATTTCAAGATACGCACTGATACGGCGCGATACCGGCGCCCTACGACCCCGATTTCCACTCGGGAGCCTATCCGCAAAATCTAATTCACGTATCCTAGGCCTACATCAAGTTTCGTCGCGATCCGATACTCGGAACTCGATTTCGCCCTCTAACTCGACTTTCTCCTTTTCCTATTCTACTTTCCTTCTTCCTACTCTTCCTAATTCTCTAATCCTTCTTCTTCTAACTTCTTCTTCTTATTCTTCTAACTCTAATTCTTCTTCTTAGCCTCTTCCTCACTCTCTCCTTCTAATCTTTTCTAATTTCTTCTCATTCCTTTCTCAACTCCTATTCTTCTTTCTACTTCTCTTCTAATTTCTTTTCTTCTACTTCTTCTTATTTCTTTTCCTTCTTCTTTCTATCTAACTATCACTTTTCCTATCTATATATATATACATATACATCTATATATATATATATATACATATATACTTATATGGGGGTTTATAGTGGGGGGTTTATAGGTGAAAAGGGGGGGAGATGGCTGCTAATGCAGCTGCTGCTGCTGTGGCATACTGCCACAGCTACTGCTGTTCCTACTGCTGCTGCTGCAGCTGCTCCCTACTGCTGCTGCTGCAGCTGCTCTCTACTGCTGCTGTTACTGCCTCCCATTCCTCTTCATCCTCTTCTACTTCCTCCTTCTTTTCTCTCTCTCTCTCTCTCTCTATATATATATTTTTCTCTCTCTCTCTCTCTCTCTCTCTCTCTCTCTCTCTCTATACTGCTGCTGTTACTGCCTCCCATTCCTCTTCATCCTCTTCTACTTCCTCCTTCTTTCTCTCTCTCTCTCTCTCTCTATATATATATATATATTTTTTCTCTTTCTCTCTCTCTCTCTCTCTCTCTCTATATATATATATATATATATATATATATATGTATATATATATCTATATATATATATATATATATATATATATATTTTTTTTTTTAATATATATATATATATATATATATATATATATATATATATATATATATATATATATATATATATACCATCTATCTATCTATCTAAATATATGTATATATACACATATCCATATATATACATATAACTCACGACACACACACACATGCCTATAGATATAAATACATACACACACACATCTCCATATACATATATACACACACACACACACACACACACAGATATATATATATATATATATATATATAATATATATATATATATATATCTATGAACACACACACACTCTAACACAAGCACAACCACATACCCACTCTCTCCACCACACACAAACACCACCACTACCATTCTCATGACAACATCACCACTCTCTCTACACACACACACAAATACATATCAACATATATATATATATATCTCAATATATAAAACCCCCAATAATTATTAACCTAGATTTTCTAGGGAAAAACCTACAAATCCTAGGGGCAAAGTGTAGAGAATTTACTTCTCAACATTTATTGTGAAGACATTAATGCAAAAGAGTAAATGAATGGAGAATTATGGACATACCTAGGTAGGGTTTTGCTTAAGGAAGAAAAGCTTTAGAGAAGAGAAGAAATTTGAGAGAGAGAGAGAGAGAGTTGCTTGGTTGTGAAGGAAACGGGGGGGGGGGGGGGGGGGGGTTGCTCCTTCATGTGGCCGGCCATGGTGAGGGTTATTGGGTTGTGGGTGGATCCAATAACCCTCCACCCAATAGACTTAGGTTTTATTTGGTTCGGGTTTGGTTCGGTTAATTCTAAATACAAATTAAGCCTCTAATGACTAATTAAGCCATGGAAGTTGGGTTTATGGTTTCTAGCCTAATTAGGATGGTATGTGGGCCAAGCCCAACTAGTTTGTGGGTCCCACTAGTGTTCATGCTACCCGGGTCTCCAACTTGAGTCCGAATTGGATAAAATTCAAACCAACTCAAATAAATTCCTAAAAATCATATAAAATCAAATAAAATTCCTAAAAAATTATAAAACTTGAAAATGACGAAAATACCCCTAATTCAAAAACTGGGGGTGACAGTGACCACGTCGCTCGTTTAGTCGGGGCGCATGTCGTATCGACGATAATTCTATGTTTTTGAAAACAGAAATACGTAGTTTTTCTTGATGTTTGAAGATAGATAACTTTGCGTCTATACGATAAAAACAGAAACCATAAAATAGGTATTAATATCCTATAGGTTATCTAGGAGACTGTTGAGGGGGTTTTCCTTAATCGACAATGGATCGACTAGAAACAGTCTTCCAAAACAGGTGTTCGAACTATAAAATCCCATATTTATAAAGCCGTTTTCGTCGAAGTTTGCATCGAATTTTCGAGCGATCTGAAGCTTCTAAATTCAAACTAAATGAAAGGGTTTATAGTCCGGTAGGTTATGAACGTATCAAGAAAAATGGTTTGTAAAACAAACCATCGTACGCGGAGAAAACGAGCGACGAAGTGGCCGGCAGCTGCTGTCGTTACTGTTGTTGCATCTGCTATGTCCGGCTGATTGTTGTCGGCCTGCTGCCAGCCGACGGCGGCTTGTGGCAACACGCGGAGGCCAATGGGGGCCGTCTAGCCTCGAGCATACCTCTGGGGTGTGGTGGCGTGCGCTTAGGGTTAGGGTTTAGATGATACTCTTCGTGTAGATGTATATACAGTCGATTGTTTTGTTTTGTAACAGGGGGGTCGGCTCGTGATGGTTCAGTAGATAGATTCGGCTTGGGTTTAATGGGAAAGAAGTTCAGCTGGGCTCGGCTCGGTTTGGGCTTCTGGGCTGGGATTTCCTATATATTGTTCAACTGTATATTTCTAAGGAAAAGAAAAAGAAAGAAAAAAGGAAAAGTATATATATATATAAATATATATATATATATATATATATATATATATATATATATATATATATATATATATATATATATATATATATATATATATATAATGAGTATTTTTAATGAGTATTATATATATATATATATATATATATATATATATATATATATATATATATATATATATATATATATATATATATATATATATATATATATAATACTCATTAAAAATACTCATTATATATATATATATATATATATATATATATATATATATATATATATATATATATATATATATATAAATATATATATATATATATATATATATATATATATATATATATATATTATATATATATATATATATAATACTCATTAAAAATGGAAAAATTCTCACAACCTATTATAGGGCTATTTATAGAAATATGAATATATATAATAATATTTATTTTATATTTAATCTAAAATACCAAACGATATTATTATAAATATATTAACAATATTAATAATAACAACAATTATAACAAACAAGGTAAACCAAGAATAGTTATACATACAAATATGGGTTTAGCCTAATTATTCCAAAAATACACAAGGGTAGCTAAAAAAATCATTTAGCATACTTTTAAATATCTTTCGTATATCAAATAATTATTATATATGTATATATAATAATAATAATAATTACTTATAAAATATATGTAGTGGAGCATTTAAGGTAAAATTCGTATACACAAAATACATCGATATGAACATCTTTGGTCACACTACATGCCTACACGGGCTTGAGCTTGGTTCGGGTCCAGTCCGGTTGGTTTGGCACAACCGGGCCTTCTAAAATTCAATAATCTAGTTAATAGATATTTAAATCATCTATAGGGTTAGATCGCAACTTGGCCTGATTTTCCTAGTTATGACACACTTATGGCTGGATCTTCCTTGGCATGGCTAATACACTAGTCAAAGCACGCCACTGCACCATCCGTGCCATAAATTCTAGTTTTTTGTACTCCAAATCTCAACCATGACTAAGGCTATCTATCTTAATAACTATTTAAATTAAAATATAAAAATTTTCAAAATTCCTATTTAAATCAAACAAATAATAAAAAATTCAAAATTTCGGGAAGAGGAGTTACAAGTCTATCCACCTTAAAATAATTTCGTCCTCGAAATTCTAATTCATGAATATACCTAAAATTCAAAATTTTAAAAAAAGTAAGTCCACTATTATCTTAATCTCCTTAAATTTAATTCCTCAAAAATAGTATATATCCTTCTCTAGCAATTTTGTAACTACGAAATCTCGAGCACTTCTACCCACCTTTGGTCACACTACTCCCTCAAAGGTATGTCACTAAAACTTTATAACCTTCCATCTAGTTGCTAGAATCATTACCTGTCACGACCTGCACCCGCTTTTCGAATACGAGTCTGTGCCCAATTCCAGCCGACGCTGCAGTGTCGACGGTAGAACACTGTCTAGTATGCACAAGTCATAGAATCTATAAAACTAACATGGCAGTCTAGATCTCATACGTAGAAATATGATACAATCAACTAACTCCAAATGAGACTGAATAACGAATGATATTATAAAATAAAATATCAAGTTTAACAAGAATCCATGTCACGTCTGGTGGACACAAATCCACTACCAATAGACGGAATAAAGTAAAGACATAAAATAAGTAACTGAGAACAAACTGCTAATCAAAGACGACCTCAACTGTAAGGGCATCGTGGTCTGATGCTGGCTCACACCCGCTCGGCAACTCCTGACTCAAACTTGGCTAAACCTGAAGAGATCATCAGGTCTCAGAGGACTAGCAAGATACATAATATACAAGCCTTTCTAACAGTTTATCATGCATAAAAAATTCGAGATATAAACAAGAAAAGACTAAGCAATCACGATATACGAATATAAGAACAACTACGCGTAAATAAACTGCTGGAAGAAAATAAGTGAACACATGTCAAGAGATCAATCAGATACCAAACCCTTGCCCCTAGAGTGGACTCACAGGTTTGAAACTAATCACTAACCCTCGCCCCTAGTGTGGACTCGCAGGTTAGTTCAAGGCAATCACCCTCGCCCCTCGTATGGACTCGCAGGTGCAAATAGTCAACCCTCGCCCCTAGTGTGGACTAACAAGTTGAGAAAACGACAAATAGAAAGCAGTTCCACTAAAGCACATTCGTTCTATGATATGACTCAATCAAGCACACGTGAGAACACGACCAATAAACCACAGGGCTAACTGTGAACAAGAGCTATATATCAATGGAGTAAACTACTATGATAAATCATATGTCAACAATAAGTGAAAGAGACTGGATAATGAAAGACAGTGCATATAAATAAAGCTGTAAAAAAAGGCAAGGTATACTTGCCTGTGGTCCTGAGCTGCTGGCACGGGTCGAGCACTGAATCAAGTCCAACTAACCTATTAAATAATTTATCATGTCAATAAATAAGTTGAAATCAAGGATAATCTATCTAATTGATCTTTAAGGTTTTGAAGTCTATTCTACCTCAACTATCTTCTTAACTTGGATATATTGGCTTGGTTTCCTATTTATATGTTAGCTACTTACCCTTGCTATGACTTGACTTATCTACCCCTTTAACTTACTTCTATATACTAACCTTAACTCATATCTCATTTAGTCCATGCTAACTTACTTAGTTAAGTTATACTCTAGGCCACAAGTGCCTACTTGGTGTGTTGACACATGTATCTCATATCCCTTCCTATATTGGTGACTAATGTGAACTATACTCTAGGTGTTGTATAATTACCTCAACAACCATATGAGGTACTGCTACTGCAATCCTTCCTACAAACTTTACTGTTTCCTAAAGTTTACTGCTCAATTCATAATACCAGGTACCTCCATATCCTCATGCTCATATGTACAGTGTACCTTCTAATCTTTCTAATGTTGCTATACTACTACACTTTTTCTGATCATATTACCTATACTTAAACATACCCTTAGCCCCTTCTAACCCAGGTACATAGGGACTATTGTCCTTATCTGCTCCTTGCAACAGGGAAGCATATATCCCCTTTATTAAACTACCAACTCCTCTACCATACCCTTAGAATTCTTGCTACAATTGGTGTTTGTTCATTCTCTTATCTAGGAAAATAGTTCGTTACTTGGTTGGACAATCTCTCCAACCTGTACTACCTCTGATTGCCTCACACGCACACAAGTTAAAGTCAATTGTATTATCCATGATACGGTTAGCAGGTACATGGAACCATTCCCAGTTTTGCTACTAGCTGATACCTAAAACCTGAACACCCTTGCTATTGCTATCTGTTGTAGAGGCACTCCTAATTACCACTGAATTAACCTCCCTGCTGATGTAATACATGAACTGTAACACCCAGCTTTCCAAATGAGGGCAATTTTGAAATTTTGTGATTATAATTATTTAATAATGATATTTAAATCATATTGTGATTTTTGGTGATTTTTAATCAATTTAAAACTATTTAAAATATAGATTAGTGTTTTTGATGGTTAACTAGTTAAACCCTAGTTTTGCTAAGCCTAGAGACTAACCATGACCAAAGGAGCCTAGTCATGTGATTAGGAATTCAAATTACCTATTTTTAGCCTAAGGGTATTTTGGTCATTTTAACAATTTTGTGAATTTGTAATTTATATTAATTAAATATTGTGCTAGTCCTTTAGTGGAGCCTTAACCTATAACTTAGCCTAATCTAGATTAGCCTTGAATGGTTAGGTTAACTAGTCATGAGATGATTCCTAAAATCTAGATATTATAGGAAGATATTTACTCTAAGATATTTATGAGAAATTAGCCTATGACATTGAACCAATAGGAATGCCTAGAATTTGTTGGACCATCCTTAGCCACTCACCATGAACCAACCCTAACCCTAATCAGCCCATGGCTGGACATTTAGCCTCCCCCATCCTATTTAACACCCTCCCAAAGTTAGGGCTAGCCTCCATTAGGTGTTCTTGCTAAGTTTTAGAAAGAGGTAATTCTCCATCTTTAATAAATCCTAGTAAATCCATTTTAATTCCTTTTTAACCCAAACAAATTGCATTGGGTTCTAAATTCTTCCTACTTTCTGTTGGCATCAAGTGTTCTCAGATTTGGGGAGCTTTGGAGGAGTTTCACCATTGTGAAGAACATCACTCATTGAGCTTTTTGGAGGATTTTGATACATAGAGGTAACTTCCTATATTCACCATAGAATCCTGAGATTTTTGCATCATTAGGGAGCCCTAGACCTAACCTAACAGTAGGGATAGGAAACCCTAAGTTTTCGTGTCATTTCGTGTCCAATCTAGACACGTATCAGTGTCCTATGCTTGGTGTTTGATGTAATGCCTCAATGAGCTTTTTGTTCTCCATTTTCAAAACAAATTATATATTTTGAAAGCTCCTAATGTGTGGAATATATTTCGTGAAGACTGAGTTTGATTTGACACTGTTTTCGTGTCCAAATTTGGGTCGAACACGCTGCACGACACGCGTGCTCAGTGCCCTGCTACCACCTCTTGTTTTCTCCCTCATTTTGCCACGTGGACTCGTGCCACTTGACACGAGGGTGGGGGCAGTCACTGACAAGACCCCCATCAAGTTTGGTGAGACCTCGTGTCGTGTCGGACACGTAATTGGACGTGCACAGGTTTTACACTGAACTGCACGCAGTGCAGTTCGTGTTCTGACACGGGCTTCGTGTCGCCCCTGGACACGTCGTGGTGACGTGTCAGGGTGTCGAACGTGTAGCCCTATCTTGGGCTACATGTGGACACGAACACGTGGCTCCATGTGAGCTGTGTCGTGTCCACGAAGCATCGGCACCTCTGCACGAGGCTGCCTGTGGTGTATTTTGATACACTGTGTAATTCATGTTTTAGACACGTCGTATCCACTTTTGTGGACACGACACGACCTGTAAAACACACTGACATATACATGATCCTTTACCAACCTTTAAAATCAGGATATTAACTGTTATTAGCCTTCGAAATTCATTTCCTCCCAATGTCCTGATACTTAAGTTATTGTTGAAACTCTGAAATTAAACTTGTATTCTAAACTGTTTTGTTGATGTTTTCACTACCATGATTAGTTGAATTATGTATGTAAGGTTGATGATCATGTTAGGCATGGTTGGGGGTTGATTCCTGAGTTTTCAAATGCATTGGACTGATATTTCACTAACCTGAGATGTTGTAACTGATATAGGATTTACTGAAATTTCAGTAGATGAAATCCTGGGTTCATGAAGAAACCTGAGAATGTATAACCTGAATTGAATGTTAAACATTAGCTGAGACTGATTTCCAATGTTAATTTGGCCATTTTAACTCATGGGTATGTGTATTAATTTATTTTAATGATGGATTACATGTGGAACTTGATTTGGATTGATTATAGTTAGGATTGGCATTTGGGTTATGATTGAACCTAACCTGAGATTTGTTTCACTGTCATTGATTCTCAGGAATTCCTGAGTTTTCAAAGGGAATGAAAGGTTTGATTCACTGTTAAATAGTTGAACCTGAGATGAACCCCCTCTTTCCCTGCAGTACAACACCCTATCTAGACACACTAGGTTAACCTTGGCCTATGTACACAACTGTGACACTTCACATTTATTGAGACTACATTACCTACCTCTAATTTCCACACAAACACGTACCCTAAGTTACTTAGTCATCTCACAGTTTACCTTGACAACACAAGCTGCCATATATCATTATACACACACACACACATGTGATTCCTACACTGTCAACTAATCTCTCACATACACCAAACACACATAGACACCTTCCCTTCCCTGTTTACCTAGTTCCATTCATTCTTCTTTTTATATATTCAAATGGTATATATACAAATGTAATGTATAGGTGTTAGAATAGGCTCAGATTTAGGCCCTAGTAGCAGCAGTAGAGTGAGCAGTAGCATAAGAGGAGACTTCTCTCCCTGCAGCCATGATTGGTCCTGCATTGCAAGGCAGTGGGCTGCCCTCTTGTGGGAGCAGCAAGAGAGTAGTAGAGGGGACTGTTGCAACTGTAAATAGCTTGCCTAGTGCCACATATGAGCAGCAGTGATAGCAGGCAGTTTGGCCATCTTGGCCATTGGTCTTGGTTGTATCATAGGGTATGAAGTACTATTAGTATCCAGTTTTAGGATTTGGGCTTGAGTGAGATTTTGAGGTAGGAATATTAGATTGTGAGGGATCAGGAATTTGTGTACTAATGTATCTTAACATCTTGAGTTTCAGAGGTATGTGTCACGCCCCAGAACCAGAATACTGGAGAGCGGGGGGCAGACATAGCCAGCTACGTATATTGAAATGGATTCTATCTCGCTATACGGTCACGGCTGTCTAGATACATGAGGGTTTACTACAAGCCAACAGTCTCCTATGGTCATGAACAAGCCTAGTGTCTCCATCACAAGCAAGTAAGTAAATGTTACAAGATGTATGATCATTAAATATACAATAATAAGGCGTCCCAAATATTACATATTCAGCTGATCATGAAGCTAGTCGTTACAAAATGTGAGGACTAGCAAGAGTTTAGTCATACATGATCAACCCTAGGATTTGTCAATCATGTTACAGCCCGTAGGCAGACAGTAAGTAAAGTGCAATCGAGCTAAACAGGTGCTCGTCGGCTAAACGCCTCAAAAGAATATTTTTACAATAAAGTAGGAGATCAAAAATAAACCTACTCGTTGCCAGGGTTCCGTCTAGTGGCCACCATCTGGCTGGAAGGTCGGTAGATCCTCTGGAGCTGCTCCAAAATCTGGCCATACAAAACCAGCTGGGTCAGACCCCAGAAAGAGCAAGTGCCACAAAGGAAGCTTCACTTAGGAACTAAAACCAGCAATCAGCACAAGAGTATAAATAAAGTAAGAACTAGAAATAAAGAAAACACATCAGGATGATATATGACGAGATAACCATGGAACTATTCAGATAACCAGGTTACAACTCGTAAACCAAACAAGGACCGGGATTGTAACCCTTCGTCTGAACAGAACTTGGAATTCTCACCATTTATCGGCAAAATAAATACAGGCATTCAAGTCATGTAGTAATCTGGAACAGGATCAAGACAAGACTAGACTGGTTAGACTCCATCCAATCATTTCACGGCCAAGCAAGAACTACAGCTTGATACTTTAACTAACTAGGGTTGTCACAAGCCTAATTACTAACAAGATGCAGTGAGATTATTCCACAGCCACAAGCCCTGCAGACCATCCAGGTTACCCAGGTCGAAATTAGGGGTTGAATTCAAGTGGGTACACCGTCCAGGAAACGCATGTACCCTTAAGTGGCTTGAAAGGTGCAACACATGACAGTGTGCTGGAAATGTGCCCTACTCGACGGCAGGCTACAGATCCCAGGCGCGCCCAGGTAACGGGATTGCCTGTAGCTGGGAAATCTCTTCATGACTAATGTGTTAATCTAGTTATTAACCTTAGTCCATTTCAATAGGTACTCCTGGCCGTGGTACTTAGGAGTCCCTCCCTAGACATGATGCAAGACAGGACTGGTTTATTTGTACAAGCACAATCGCCTACGGTGTCCATGTAATTTATACAGGTCATGTCATGTCAGGTAGCCGTCGCAACAGCTTCTCAAGATATATCATGTCAGGTTATCATGTCAAGGGTACTTGTCAGGAGTGCGCCACAGCGGGCCACTATCATGTCATGTCAGGTTTTCTTTTCCATACATATTAAACAAATCCATGATTATCAAGTTCACGACAAAAGGCGTAAGGATATAAAATGGACGTAAAATATCTAATAAAATATCAATATTCAGGGCTATAGAAGAGTCATGCGGCTAAGTCATATGCGGTCAGAAAAGTCATATGCGGTCAGGAATGGGTAGAATCATGCGACCCAATTAGGAGGGCGCATGCGGCCAGGGTCACTGAATCACATGCGGCCAAGACAAGGGGGGCGCATGCAGCTGGAAGTGCAAGGGCGCATACGGTTAAGTCAACATGGCTGCTATGCGGCTGAGAGTGAAAGGTACATATGCGACTGAAGGGGCAGGAACCTATGCGGCTGGGAGTAGGACCAGCTCCCATGCGGCAAGCAGGAAGGAAGGCTCCATGCGGCCAGGATGAATTGGACTCATGCGGCTCTCGGGGTAGGGGCACATGCGGCTAGCGGGGAACCAAGCCTATGCGGTCCGCAAGTACTAGAGTTCATGCGGCTCAATGAGATAGGCGCATATGCGGCTGAAGGCAAGTGGGACTCCATGTGGCAAGAAGGAACTGAGGACTCATGCGGTCAGGTTCAATTCATATTCATGCGGCCAAGGATGAAGGCAGACTTATGCGGCTGGAAAGCAAGGGCCTCATGCGGTTTTAAGAATGAGACTCAGTCCCTGCGACTGAAAGTGTCATGCGGCTAAATCACTTGCCGCATGAATTATCATGCGGTCAAGTCAAGCACTGTTCTTCTTCCCCCAAATTTCAGAGAAGAAGAATACCATGAACCCAAGCTTCCAAGCTCCATAAAATCTTCATCTGGAGCCCAAATCCGAACTTTCATAGGTCAAAATGGGGTAGAACGAGATTCTCTACAATATGGAACCATCAAAACTCGAAAATAACAAGATTTAGTAGATCAAAACCCCAGAAATCCGAAAATAATGCAAACTTAGATCTACAAGAATCCAGCCATGGAAATAAGAAATGTCAAATACTAAAGTGCTTTAGAATGTAGTAAAGAAAAGAATGGAGCAGTAAAATCAGAGTTCCTCCATAAAGCAAGTTGCACTTGCCTAGACCTCTCTCTTCTCTCTCTGGTAGGTAGGGAGTAATGGGGAAGAAGAAGATGATTAATGAAGAGAGAGAATAGAGAGAATGGATTAATAAATATAATGGTGGTGGTAGGTAGGGGGTTCACATTGGTTCATATTGAACCAAAGAAAACCGAGCCAAGCCGAACCAAGCCAAGAAATAACCAAGCCTAGATACAAGCTAACAGGGAATCATGCAAATACAGAATAAAATACGTACACGTATTCCAGAAATACGTAATACGGACCACAAGCATTACAGTATGTATCCTAGAGGATTAAGGGTTAACATAAGTCATTTTAGGTTCAGTTGTTTTGAGTTTAGATATATCATGTTAGTGTGATAGGGTATTAGGTCATGAGTGAAAATAACAATGGGGTTGTAGTAGAAATTTTAAGTAAGGATTGATAGATAAGATGTTATAACCTATCTAAGTGATGACTTTACCTATCTAAATAAGGCAAGTAATTACCTTGGATAGATAATGTAAATTTCCTGATTTAGAGTAAAGGTATGGGATAGGGTTAGCAATACCTAGATACTAGAGTAAGGGGATAAGGTTGATACCTAGGCCTAAGGGTAGGATTTGAAATGGCTAGGGTAAGTGTATTTGACTAGGGTAAACTAGAAAGTATATTACTAGTATATACATATGACTTAGATAGTGATATTTGATAGATAGTCTAAAAGTTGACCTAGTTTGACCTAGACAGTTGACCAGGGTTGACTTAGAGTTGACTTTGACCTAGAATTGACTTAGAATCATGTAGATTGCATCGTAGACTTCATTTATCTTATTTTAAACACATTATAACCTGTACTGCTCTATTTAGGACATTGTGACTCCGGTACAGACATCTGATATTATATTACTCTTTTCAGAGTATCAGGCGAGTACATTCTCTGATAGTTCTTTCATTTATTTGATGATTACTGTGATTCAGTTCTAGTATAGTTCTATTTGATTCTCTATCACAACATGTATTAATAGTTTAGATTCATCTATTTGCAATATATGTACTTGATTTGTCTAACCCTATTACTCGAATCACTCACAAGACTCATCTACTCGAAACACCTACAAGTATTAAATGTACAAATCATACAAGAATCATCATTACAAGAACGATAGCCATCGCTGCTGGGCCCGGTATGCGATGTGTCGTATTCAACAAGAATCACCAAACAAGAATGATAGCCATCGCCGCTTGGCCGAGCGTGCGATGTGCCGTATTACAAGAACGATAGCCATCGCCGCTTGGCCGAGCGTGCGATGTGCCGTATTACAAGAACGATAGCCATCACCGCTTGGCCGAGCGTGCGATGTGCCATACTCATTACAAGAATCACCTACAAGGATCATGTACAAGAATCTTACAAGAACCACTTCACTCAAATCATTGAGAAGAATCATCTACTAGAATCATCATGTACAAGAATTATTTACTAGACTCAATTGTATTAGACTCACATTGGATTACACTCAACTTACATTGTACAAACTGGACTTATAACATGTTACCCTAGTTCAGCTAGATTTATTTTACAGTCTTCATTGCCATCATTCTTCTCTTGTTTTAGTTACTTACTTTCCTTGTATCTTATCTGTTCTCCATACCATCACCTGTATATAACTGCCATATTCATCAATAAAACTGTCTATAACTGCTTTATAGTTCTCTGTCATTTAATTGGGATTTCTTGATGAGTTGTACTCGTTCTTGTCCTGACTGGACCTGTTGAAAATATTACAGATGACTGCCCTGAGGACGTTTGCCCTACTTGCCTTGGAGCAGGAGATGGCTTAGCGACCTATGGCCCCGACACTCAGGAGTGATCGGGAGACTAGCTAGTAGACTTGGTTTAGTTTTCATGTTTTAGAATTTGAATTGTAATAACTTGAGATACGAGTTGTATTTGAGTTGTTTGAGATATTATTATTTTAGTAGTTTTTAAATGTTGTTGTTAGTCTTTAGTTATAAACTTTTGTGTTATCTTATCGTTCTTAGACTGTGATTGAGTTTTATTATATCTATACTTGTCCTCCGTTCGGAGTTGAGATTTGACAAGTACATTATATAATTGCGTGAGTTGTTGATTAGATAGTAACCTAGGATAGCATTCTACCGCCGACACTGCGGCGTAGGCTGGACGTACCCACTTCTCGTGCCCTTACTCTAGGGTGCGGGTCGTGACATGAACCCCCTTCAAATTGGGACACGCTAGAACACCAACACTCGGTATACCTGAACAATTGTGTCGCTCACTCGCTTATTGGATGTTGTCCTGTCCTTGATTTTACCTGGGTCATCGACCTCCTTTCTATATTATTTTACCTGTCTATACGGTTTATCTTACTCGATCCTACTTACCTCTCCAATGCTCGTTGGAGTCAAGGGTGATAACCTGACATGTAATTGCTGCTACATTAACTATCAACTAATGCATCAGTGGGTATCAGATGTCTCGTGTGCAACCTATATAATACGCAACTAAGGTATCAGAGTATAACCCATCTCTGATACTCGATCAAACCTCCCTACTACCCGATGCTATGTAATTTCCCTCTTACAACATGTGCAACACCTAAAAACCCGCACACCCTCTTCTCCTATATACAATTCCTGTAAATAATCCCTTTGGGACTGTTATATAGGTGGGCGAGGATTTTGATACCATTCTATCTCGTGTCCTGTCACTCGAAGTAATATATATATATTCATGTGTATATAGAACTGACACTTTACTATATATATTGTAGAAGCATGGAATTTCAGAACCCGAAAGTCTATGTGCCAGACTACATGTGCCAAAGCTTGGACAAAGTGCTTCACAGCAAAGAGCAACAAATATAGACATTGAAAGAGGACTTTTTATTTAACATATAAAAGCCTATTACATGTCTAAAGAGAGATTGTACAAAGGAGAATTTCTACAAAGAAAGGATCCTAAGTCTACAGCCAGCAGCCACCATGCGCCCTCAAGTAGGCGCAGCAATCAACATGCGCCCTCAGCCAGGCGCATCCCACCATGCGCCCTCAGCAAGGCGCATCCTTTTCAGCAGCTCAGTTATGTGCATCCCCAGTTATGTGCATCCCTTCAGCAGCCCAGTTATGTGTCGCTCTTCCAGCCAGGCTCACCTGATAAGTGCTTCGACTAAATGAAGCATTTAACCCTCTGGCTGGAACCAAGAAAGAGAAGAACACCGCAAATCTGTGGCCAGAGGAGGCTTCGAAAGAGCCTCCAAAGGCGAAGGAAGACCGTGATCAAAACCACGGCTAAAGGAGCAGCTTTCAACACAACCATAATGGGCTACACCCATTTTGAAGGAAGAAAGATCTACCAAAGCCGCAGCACCGCCATTCCGATCTACGGCTCTTCCGGAATAACGAAAACGAGGCCCGAACATCCCTATCTTTGGATGCAACAGGCACCTTCCGCCTGCCTCGGAAGCCCTCGATTCCGTCTTTTGGATGTAACAGTCACCTTCAAGTGCATCAGCGAAGACACTGCATCGCATCTTCACCCTCGGGAGCATCTCGTCAACAGAATGCGTTCGAGTAAACGAGTTCATATCGGAAAGACGTGAGAGAACGAGAAGCAAACCTTCTTTCCATGCCACTATTTATAGGCTGGGCAAATCAAACCCATGCGCTAAGTGGATGGCTCTCCAAATTTCGTGCAATAAATTTGCATTAAATGGATGAACCAGACGCTTCGAATTCAGCCAAGTCAAAATGGCTATTTAAAGCACTCGAAGAACACAGTTGTACCATCAAAGACGTCTCACGAAGTGGAAGTGCCGGCCAGACCGTGCATCACACAGACGCGCCCTTCTACATCAAGCGCATCATACAGATGCTCCCTTCAGTACCAAGCACATCATAGGAGATGCGCCCCCATGCGTCCCCATACGCCTAGTAGAACGCCAACCGACGTGCCCACTCAGCTGTCCATCGAATGTCACAAACATTAAATGCTGAACTGACAGAGTTGACAGCACGCCTCCCAAAGTCTGAGCAGTCGGCAGCTTTTTCAGAAGACGAAGCATCGCCAACGTCAGCATCATTAATACTCCTCTCCGACGGCTACTGCCACGTGGCCACCCAACCATCCCGCATGCGCCTCTGCGGCCATACGCCCGAATCTGCATACGCCTTAAAAGCTGTGCACCTCAGACTTTTTACTGATCCCTAAAGACAGAAGGAAAGTCATTGTTACAACTCTGCATGTGCCTCAAAAGCCATGCGCCCCAGACTTCTCCCTGATCCCAAAAGACAGGAGTGAAGTCACTACTGAAGCTCTGCATGCGCCTCAAAAGCCATGCGCCCAGAATGGTTCGTAACTCCTAAAGGTTACGAGCCAAAGTCCCCTCATGCGCCTAATCCTAGGCGCATCTTACCAGGTTATTCTCCCCCACCAAATCCGAGGTCTCCGAGCCATGAGTCGACGACACGTGTCCTTTGACTCAACTCATCCAAGATCTCAGCAACAGAAAGATCTTCTTCTCCGCTACGTGCCGGTTCACAACAGCAACATAAAGAAGTCAACCCCCTCGATCAGGCCGTATCGTCCATGCGCCTCCATCAGCAATCAACACGTGGCATCCCCACGTACAGGCGCATCCTACATATGTGCGCATGAGTAGCCAGCCTGCAAAACTATAAATAGAGGGATCATTTCCTTCTTTTACACACACAGACGGATCAATCTACGTGCATACATATCAACCTCCATAGCGAACAGACAGAGACTTCGTACCACCAGAGAGGCAGATACAGACACTCAATGTCTTCCTCCTCTCAGTAAGCTCCAGCACCCAGGGCAATCCAGACCTTCAGAAAACCGATAACCGTCGTCAGATCGTCAACGGAGTCAACGCATTACCACTCGCTCCATCGGTATAAGGGACCCAGATTAAACAAAAGTGTACTCCTAGGACTACGTCTAAGTCCTATATTGTAACACTGTTCTATTTGTATTGAAATTTACAATCAAAGAATTTTAATGGCAAATAAGCTGGGGACCTCTTTCTTCTCCATCGAAAAAGCTGTGTCGCAGTCCGACGACGTGAAGGTGGGCTCCTCCCACAAGATACTGGTCGTACGCCTCAATCAACAGGCGTATGAGGAGTTCATATCTGAAGGCAGTGCGAGTCCTTCGAAGCTGCTGCCGAAGCCGAAGAAGACCCGCCGAGTCTGGGTGCGCAAGATCGACGCCTCGGGCACCACCACCGAAGGGGATGCGCCAATCCAGCCTTCCCTTCCAGCTGACGTCATCAGCAACCAAGATGCGCCTGCTGGTGTAGCGCATCTCTCGGGGAAACGTGCGGCTAACCACATTCCCCAGCCATCTCCCTCTCAAGCGAGGAAGATGCGTCGACGGAGCAGGGGCGCAGCCAATGCCCCGCGCATCACCTCTGATGCGCCACAGAAGATCTCTGTCTTTAACAGACTCACTCGCTGTAGTGGCAAGGAGAATTTGGATTCTGAGTACTACGCGCCCTAGTGGCCTGGTACGAAGAAGTCCAAGGCAGCACGGGCCATGCGTCCCAAATGTGCTATACCAGCAACAAGCCAGAAGCATGCGCTCATAATCATGCGCGCTGCTGATGGTAAGTTGTACAAGGTCGACTCGAGTGCTGCGGCACCGAGAACGAGCCGACGTTCAAAGCTCTTGTCTCACTTGGGCGCATCTACTGCGTGCACAACCAAGTCGAGCAAGGCAAATCCAGTGGTCTTGAACTCCCGCGCCTCCTTCGGTGGTGCATTCGAGGTCCATTCAAGTCACTCCAAATGCTGTGGTTCCCCCTACTGATCGGGATGCCTGTTTGGTATTAGATCAGGGGCGCAACACTCACTTGACCACCCCGACGCTTGGCCTTACCATGCGCTTGAAGGGGGTACGAAGGTGGCACTCTCCTCCAACGATCTGCGCAACATGATTACTCACAAGCGCCGATCAGGAGAGTTGACTGACAAGCACGTTGCGCCTCTCACGGGGCATACTTGTGCCGTGGTCACCATCAACTGCTGTTACAAAGCGGCAGTCCCACCAAGGCAATCGGTGTTCTAGTGGCTGCAATCATCGATACCCCTCCGACGTCGCCTCGGAAAGAAGGTGTCAACAGAAGAGGAACCAATGATTGCTTCATGCAACGTGATCTCCAACTCCTCGTCAGTCCAAAAGACGACTGACAGTCTCTCTTCCTCGTCCAAGATCCAGCCGAGGAAAACCAAGACAGCTGTCTCATCCTCCGGAGTGTTCGAAGGCATTCGAGCGAGGAAGAAGTTCTTGGAGGAAGCTGGGGGTAGTCAGACCCTTGTCGAGCTTCCTTCCGAAGACGAATGTGTTCAAAGCACACTTGGGGCAGATCCTCGAGGCGAAGTCTGCCCCCCAGAAGCCCCTGAAGACGAGGATATCCCCCAGAACGTAGCTGGGGGTAGCCTAGCATCTGCGGACCCGAGTTTTGGTGACAAAGAGGACCTTCAAGACGGAGCTGAGGGTAATCAGGCCCTTGCAGATGCGCCTGTGGTGAATGTTCTCCCGAACATAACCGGAGGTAGCCCAGACGAAGCTTCTGGAGAGGCAACTCCCCTACAAGGGAGTGAGGCCGAGAGTGAGGCCTCAACTCATCCATCCACTTCCGGCCGCGTTATGACAGTGAACGTGACCGAGGCTGATGTCGAGTCTGATGCGCCGCCAACAGACCTTGTCCAGCACATAGATACCCTGGAGGGAGGTCTCAAAACCATCTATGCCTCCATGCAAACACTGACTCAGGCAGTGTTTGAGATACGGTCAGCTTTGACCAGGACGCCTTCTGTCGGTCCCGATCCAGGGGCCAATGGAGAGTCGAGTGTACCCCTTCAAAGGGTATCCTCGGACGCAGGTCGCCAAGAAGCAGCTCGGACGTCGGAGCCCTCAAATGTCCAACATCCGGTGGTACCACCTTTCCCGACTCCCAGCTCCACGGAAGACGTGGTCGAGATGATCAGGGACCTGCACGAGCACTTTGAGTTCAAGACGAGACAAGAGGAGCGCCAGAAAATGGGCATCCCCCAGCCTTATCCCCTCGAGTGGAACAAGGTGGTTTATTCTCCAAAGTATAAACCACAAATACTGACGCCGTACGACGGGAAGGACTCTCCTCGTCGCTACCTGACGTATTTCCAGTCTCAGACGGGACATCTTCCGAAGGAGGACGCGCTTCTTACCAGCATATTTGTTGGGGCACTAAAAGGAGTGGCGTACGACTGGTACTGCAGCCTCCCCGAAAATTCAATATCTTCCTTCGACGACCTGACGCGCCTCTTTCTCGACCATTTCTACGACGGCGGAAAGGACATGACAATGGCGTCCCTTATAGAGATACGCCAGAAGAAGAAGGAAACAGTTCGAGTGTTCATCGAACGCTTCTGACAGGCCTGCTTCAGACTACCCCCGGGCATGTCAGAACATGTGCTTCTCTCCTCCTACAGCATGAACATGCTGCCTGCAGTTAAGCTCTGGCTCAACTCTACTCCTCCTCCCGACTGGAGCTCCTTGATCATTGAAGCAGAAGCCGCGGAGAAGAAGGCAGCCAACGCTCGTCTCCTGGGAGTCAATTTCCCTGCCTTCGAGGACAAGGGAAAACGACCTGCAACCAACAACCCCGCACGAGAGACAAAAGGGAAGCATGCATTGACTGTCAATGCCTCAAAAGGTGCAACAGCACCTACTCAGAAGCCTCCACTTGCACCAAGGTCGAAGGAGGTTTATTCGTTCAACGACGAAGACACCCTGCAGCTCTTTGAGATACTGAAGCAGGGTGACAAGATCAAGCTTCCGGACCCTAAGCGTCCCGATGAGGTTAGGAAAGTGGACAACCCGAGGTACTGTCACTACCATCAGTTTGTCGGACACCCAATCAAGGACTGCTACGTCCTCAAGAATTACATCCAGCGCATGATCAATGCGCATGTAATCTCCGTCGACTACGAAGAAAAGACGGTATCGGCCAACGTGGTGTCACTCCAGTTTGGCATCCTGCCGCCGACTATAACACAAGATGGCGTCGTCCCCATCCCTAAGGCGACAATGGAAGTGGTTAACTTACCACCAACCTGTGACAACGTGAGTGGACTCATCCCACTCACCACATCTCGAGGAGAGATCCTGTGGGTTCATCCCGATCTCGTCTCTGAGGTGACTCAACCGGAGGTACGCCCTACCTCCAAGTCTAAAGGCAGGAAGATCAAGTCTTGCCGCATGGTCTCTTCTTCAGCGGAAGAGGCACTTCCTGTGCAGACGCATTCACAACAGAACGTCCAACCCGATGAAGCTGCCGTCGAGGTGGTGCCTCCTGGCACCATCCCTGCTGTCCAGGACGAGGGCCCGTCTAAGCCCTCAGCAGCCAATAAACAGAAGCAGATAGAGGCCCGTTTCGATAGGCCTCTACGAAAAGAGAATGCTTCGGGGCTAGCCAAGCCCCACAACTTTGACATACTGGCGCAACTCGCCAGTACTCCTGCCCGCCTATCTCTGTTCGAGCTCCTCCATCTTTCCAAGGACTCCCGAGAAGCTCTCTGCGAAGCTCTGAAGGATGCTGAATCCTTTCTCAGTCAGGTCAAGAAGTCGGAAGATCTCTCGATTGCGTGCCATCACTGTCACTGTACGGAGGAGGTTATCCCCAATATAATCTTCACCCAACAGGACATGTTGCTTAAACACAATCGACACCACAGGGCGCTGTATTAGACAGGGTACATCGGCTCAGTCAAGGTGAAGCGGATTCAGATCTATCCGGGGTCTTCCCTCAGCATCATCCCGAAAACGCTGCTCTCAACACTGGGGATCCCAATGTACCGACTGGCGCCCTCCAACACGACAATCAGCGGTTTCAACGCCAGCAAAAGCGAACCACTGGGCAAAATACGACTAAAGTGCCACATCGGTAACCTCAGAACCGAGGTCACTTGTTATGTCGTGGATGCTGAAGTCAACTACAACATTCTGTTGGGTCGCCCATGGCTGCATGAGTAAATGGTGGTGCCATCCACTCCACCAATGTATGAAGTACGTGTCCACCAACAACGTCATCCGTACGAAGTTCGCGGACATTGACCCCTTCAAAGGGATTGAAGCCTACTACACGGATTCTGACTTGTATAAGTCACCTGACGAGGAGAAAGGCAATGATGCTGATGACGAAGCAGAAACAACAGCAGAGCCGGACATGGAGCCTGAGGTCACTCCCGATGCCCCTGTGAAAATCCGACTCAAAGGCAAACTGCCTCAGAAGTTGCCCCCCATGAGCATTAAGCTATCCGGGAAAGCACCAGCTACTCCTGAAGCTCCCCTGAAGATACGGCTCAAGGGAAAGCCGCCTCAAACATCGGCTCCCCTTGTGGCAAAACTACAGGGGAAGGCACCAATTACCAGAGGCGCAGCGGAGGCACCTCTGAAGGTGCATCTTAAGGGCAAACTGCCGCCATCCCAGCCGCCAAAAAAGGCCCATGTAGTCCTCCCGGACTCCCAGATCAACGCTGTGGTGGACCCTCCCGATCCTACTACAGTGCTTACAGATGAAGAGCTGAAGGAATATATCTCGACCGATGTAGATGTCCCATCTCTTGACAATGTAATCCCTCGGGATAAAATCTCGCATTTCATCAATAATAGAGTGTCGTTTAATTATTCTAGTCTTCCACATTGGAATGCCATGTATACATTAGATAACGCTCTACGGTCGTTGCAAACACAAATAACGACCGTCCATCATGTAAATCGAGGAGTCCCGTCCCAAGGGGTTTGTTACATAGTCCCACCACGGAGTCGGGACGAAGAATCCATCATCTTCGGCAAAGAAGAGCGTCATCAGGACCTCCCGCCACTCGAGCCAGAACCAGATGCCGGCAGAATACAACTCTATCGGTACACGGACAAGGCAAAGTACCTCATCCAAAAGATGGATTATGAGCTAAAAAGCGACAAAGGCCTGAACTACGGCAAAGGTTGACGACTCCCTCTCCGGCTTCCAACACCTAAAGGAAAGCCGCAGGACTACTACAACAAAACCCGACGGGGGGTAGGCTATGTCACGCCGCCGTCAACTCCAGAAAGTTCAGACGCAGAGGAAGTTGAACATTCTCACTCATCTGAAGTGTCAACGTAGGATTTCGATACCAATATTGGATCTGTCTTCAAGAGAGTACTGTCAGCTAACATGACATCTGCACAATCTCAAGAAGAAGAAGGCGAAAACCAAGCGCCGGAATTCTTCGAAGAAGAATCCTGGGCTCAACGCCTGGGACAACAATGGGAGTCTCGTTTTGAATTACGTGAACCTTCCACCGAAGACGAAGTCGAGCAGATCGACCTTGGGGGCGGATCTTCTTCCAAACCCATCTTCGTCAGCAAAAGCCTAAAAGGAGAAGACCGGGAATCTTTAATCCAGCTGGCTAAAGAATATATCGACGTCTTCGCCTGGAGCTACGAAGATATGCCGGGACTTGATCCCCAGATTGCGATGCATAGGTTGAACATCTTGCCTGATGCCAAGCCTATCAAGCAACAACAGCGGCACTTCCGTCCGGACATTATGAATGCCATCGATCAGGAGGTGGACAAGCTCTTGACTAGTGGCTTCATCCGTGAAGAGCAATACCCAGATTGGGTAGCCAACGTCGTCCCCGTCACCAAAAAGAATGGAAAGATACGAGTCTGTATCGACTTCAGAGTCCTCAACTCTACTTGCCCGAAGGATAAATTCTCGCTTCCAATCACCGACGTGATGATCGACAACACGTGTGGCTTCGAGCGCATGTCTTTCATGGACGGGTATTCGGGCTACAACCAGATCAAGATGTTCCCCGATGACGTAAAACATACGTCATTCAGGACTCCAAAGGGCATTTTCTGCTATACAGTGATGCCCTTCGGCTTGAAGAATGCTGGTGTGACATACCAACGTGCTATGAGCACCATTTTCCGTCAGCACCTTCGCAAGACAGTCGAATGCTATGTCGACGACATCGCAGTCAAGATCCGTCTTAAAGGAGATCACCTGCAAGACCTCAAGACAGTCTTCGACCTCATGCGAGCGCATCAACTCAAGATGAACCCCGCTAAATCCTTCCTTGGGGTTTCGAGCAGAAAGTTCTTGGGCTTCATCATCACGGTGAAAGGCATTCATGTCGATCCAGAGAAGACCAAAACAATTCTTGATATGGACCCTCCGAAGAATCTCCGAGAACTTCGAGGCCTACAGGGACGTCTGGCGTATATCCGGAGGTTCATAGCTAACCTTTCCGGCAAATGTCAACCCTTCATCCAGCTCATGAAGAAGGGAGTCTCATACGTATGGACAGAGGAATGCCAAAAGGCTTTCGATGACATTAAAGCCTACCTGACGAGCCCTCCAGTTCTAGTGGCACCCGTTGCTGGCAAACCATTCCTGCTCTACGTCCGTGCTATGGATCGTTCCCTGGGCGCCCTGCTAGCTCAGAACAGCGACACAGGCTATGAGCAAGCAATCTACTACCTCAGCCGAACCCTAATCGGGGCCGAACACCGGTACAATCCCGTTGAAAAGGAGTGCTTGGCTCTGGTATTTGCCATCCAAAAGACTCATTATTATGTCTCGGGCCAGACAATTTACGTCATTTCTCGAGTCAATCCGCTCAGGGTCCTCATGACGAAGCCAGGATCACTGAACTCCCGGCTAGCCACATGGGCGATCTTGCTAACACCATACAACATGGTGTTCGTTCCACAGAAGGCTGTTAAGGGTCAAGCTCTGGCCGACTTCTTAGCTGTACACCCCATCCTGGAGTCCTCAAGTCTCTATGAAGACATCCCGGATGAGGTCCAAGAATTAAACATCACCGAAGAAGGCTCCGTCTGGCGGATGTTTTTTGATGGCACTTCAAGAACAGGCCCCAAAGGCCAAATCATCGTAGGAGTGGGGATGGTACTAGTCTCCCCCGATCAGCTGGTCATCCAGCGTGCTTACTCCCTTTCGAAGCCGTGCTCCAACAACTTGGCCGAGTACAACACGCTCATTATGGGACTCCAGCTAGCACAGCAGCTGGGGGTAGAACATCTGGAAGCCTATGGCGACTCAAAGCTCGTCGTAAATCAGATCAGAGGGCAATACGAAGTTCGCCATAAAGATTTTATCCCCTATCATGAAGTTGCATTGAACATTATTTCAACCTTCATTGGGTTCTTCGTCGAACACGTACCTCGTCTACAAAATCTAGAGGCCGATGCTCTGGCTGGCCTCGCAGCCTCTTTGGCGGTACCCCTCGGAACTCAACACTATGTCACGGTAGTGGGTCGAGACTTGGTCTGCCCTAAAAACAACCTGCGCTCACAAGTGGCTCACGCCATGTCAGCAGGCGTCGGTGTTAACGTCCGGGACTAGAGATTCCTGTTTATCGACTTCGCTGTCTACAGAATTCTCCCAGAGGACCCAAAAGAAGCTGTCTCGGTCAGGAGACGCTCTCTTCGATTTTACTACGATACGGCTACTAAAATGCTGTACCGACGCTCCTACGATGGACTTCTCCTTCGATGTTTGTCTAACGAAGAAGCAGCTGAAGCCCTTCGAGAAGCTCATGATGGAACCTGCGGGGCCCATAAGCCTGGTCCTAAGTTACAAGATCGACTGCGATGCATGGACTATTACTGGCCAATCATGGCCGCCGACGCTGTTGAATATGCTAAAAAATGCCATGCGTGCCAGCTTCACGCAGACTTCATTCATACACCGTCCGAACCACTACATCCTATAGTCGCCTCCTGGCCCTTCGAAGCTTGGGGAATGGACATTGTGGAACCGATCACCCCTCCTTCATCGAGAGGACACCGCTTCATCCTAGCAATCACCGACTACTTCTCTAAATGGGCAGAAGCAGTTCCTCTGACAGAAGTAAAAAGCTCCAAGGTGATCAGCTTCATCGAGCATCACGTCATCTACCGTTTCGGGGTACCCCGGAGGATCATCCACGATAATGGTCCTCAGTTCATCAGCCATGTCTTCAGCCGATTCTGTGACAAGAATCGCATTCAAAATGTGGCATCAACCGCCTACAATCCGACAGCAAACGGATTGGCCGAGGCGTTCAACAAAACTATCGTCAGGCTACTCAAAAAGGTCGTGTCATCTAACAAACACGACTAGGACGAAATGCTCGACGAATGCCTTTGGGCCTACCGCACAACGGTACGGACCCCGACAAGCAACATATCATTCTCCTTGGTCTACGGGAGCGAAGCGGTACTGTCTCTCGAGATTCAGATACCCTCACTCCGCGTAGCAATCACAAACCAACTCACAGAAGAAGACAATCAACGTCGTCTGCGGGAACTGGAGGTACTTGACGAAAAGCGTCTCCTAGATCAACAACGCATCGAACTCTACTAAGCCCGTATATCACAGGCTTTCAATAAGAAGGTCAAGCAGAGGACTTTCCAAGTTGGCGACCTGGTCCTGGCAGTCAGGAGGCCGATGGTGTTGACTCACAAAACGCTAGGAAAGTTTGAGCCCAAATGGGAAGGACCTTTTATCATCGAGACGGTATACTCAAACGGTGCTTACCGTCTCGCCAAACCCAATAGAGACTTGTTCATGATGCCCATCAACGGCAAGTTCCTAAAGAAGTACTACTCTTGTCATCTTTTCAGACATGTACTTCTATTCCACAAAAAAATCATACGCTTCCGGAACCCAGTTGTTCCGTAGCATCCTCCAGTAGAAGGACAACCACGTCCACATCACCTCTGAGTTGTCCCCCTACACCCTACAAGCCGGAATCTTATACCCCGTAAGACTACGCTATCCTTCATGTTTACCACGTCCACATTACCTCTGAGTAAACATCCCATACAGACAGCCCCCGCGTTGCTGTACATCGATCGCAGAACTTCCACGTCCACATTACCTCTGAGTAGTTCCGTGCGTCTTCCAGAATCGTTCCTACTACGTTCATAACACCCCTGAGTAGGAAGATTCTATCATTTGAACCCCATATTTGCCACATCCATATTACCTCTGAGCAAATACATTGGGTCCTTCAAACTTATTATCTGTATCTTAAACCAAGGTACGCAAAAGATAATAGGTCCACACAAATCATCAAAGTTCATGACAAGCAAAAATGAACACATCGTAGAAAATGGTGTACTTCTTTATTATTTCTAAAAAAAGGGAGAGTAAAGGATTACACTATCCCCAGCAAGAGTTACAAAAATACAAAAGAGCAGAGATTACAAGCCCTAAATATCCCCAGGGTTGGCGAAAAGCTCTGCAATTCGGCATTTTAAGTCTACCGCCCGAGTCTCCACAGTCGCCAAGACTCGACGTTCAGCTTCTTGACGCATCGCTTCGACAGCCTCAGCAGAAGTTTTGTTCTCGTGCTTCTCATCAAGCTGCTGTCTCTGCTGAATCAGGGTAAGAGCTCGGAGAGTAAAGGCCGCTTTCTCCTTCTTGAACGCTACATGTTCAGCCTGGACACGTTCAACGTCCAATAGGAGTCGGGCCCGCTGATCCTAAAGACGGCGCATCTGCGCAGCAATCTCCGCGATATTTGCGTCCAGCGCAGCTCGCGTCTCCTCTGTCTCCCATGTAGACTGAGATAACCGCTCCACTGCAGCTTTAGTCTCAGACACTTCGTGTTCCCAGACACTCACAGTGGCCAGGTAGGAAGACATGGTCTCGGTGAGCAACTTCTCCTTCTCTGCATCTATCAGGACGAAGAGGTCATTCCGTTGGATGCGCCCTAACTCAGAAAGCCGCTGGTCCAACTCAGCCACAGTGGCTTCCAGAATGTCGGCCATATGCTCGTAGCCCAGGTGAACACGGATCAAATTGATATGAGGCAATGCCAGAGTTCTTGCTGTCGTAAAGCTCCCCTTGGCGTCCATCACTGCCGACACCCCCCTCTGCAACATTTTGTACACTGCCTTAACGATGAATCTCACATATTCATCTGCGTCCGCCAGCACCTGTGGTGTCATGACAGGAGTTGGAGGAGCTACCCCAGTCGACGGATCGGAAGAAGACCCGCCGACCTCAACCTGCGAGGCTGGAACCTCGGTATCAGTAGGCTCTTCATCAACAGGGGCCTGACTACTAGTCCGAGGAGCCAAAGGAACAGAAGAAGCTGGGAAAGGCGTCGAGATAGTACCCCAAGTGGAAGGAGCAACAGAGGGTTCCATCACACCCTTACCCTTTCCGAACTTGGAAGTACCACCGACGTCAGTGGCCACCTCTCCAACACCCAACATACTATCACCAGCCAATACCTCCCCTGGTAGAACAGAGAGATCAACACTTGCCTCCTGACTCGTCCCTGAAGTCAGGACCGTCAGACGGGTCTTTTCATCAAATCCCTCTACAGGGACTGGATCTGTCGCTACCTCCTGATTGGTAGCCACCTCAGCTTCCGCCGCTGAGTCTGGGGTAGGGCTCGGTAATGATGCAGCCGACCTCCCCTCATTATAACAAGGAGGGGAATCAACCCTCTCCTCTGTTCCAATCATCTCTGTTGCCCCCGCAACAGGCTCTTGCAACTCTGGAGCAACGTCATCCGAAGACGACGAACTCCACCCCATATCATCACCATGAAGTCCCGTGTCCGCTGGACCCTCAACGTCCAAGGCCCTCACGGCAGCTTGCACCTCCCTGGAAGTTGCTGCAACCTCTACATCTCTTTCAACAAAATCTGGAGATAGTAAAACCTCTGTGGGAACATCTTCAAGACCCTCCTCTATTGGAGACATTACCATCGGAGGGATGCGCTCATCAGAAGAGCTTGCTACCTCCTTCGGTTTACTGACACCCGGTTTTAAAACTCGGGTCTTCTTCTTCGATGATCTCTACAAGAAGAAAAGCACAAGTCACCAAAATGACAAGATACGCCAAAGCTACAGAGGACTCCTTACCTCAGCAGGAGCTGATTCTACTGGTGGTATAGGCAGCACTCCCGTTGCCATTGGGTTCGTCGTCTTCCTCAACCTTTTTGGTACAGACAAGCCGGCTTCCGCGTCAGCCCGCCTCTTCCTAACAAGAGGATCTCTCACTGATGCCGCAGCAGCAGCCCAATACCCTGCCGGCTCTGGTGGGCGATATGACCGAGCCACCACCAACATGTTCGCCGTGGCCTCCAGCTGAGTTCCAATGATGAAACTAGTCTCTCTGTCATAACCTAGAGATGCAGCATTCATTGTGCAATACAACTTAGCGGCCGAATGTAGGATCTGTGGCCGAGGGTTGCGAACGGGCACCGTAAACTGAACACCAGTACACCCGGCATTGTAATATTGCCAGCCCCGGGCTCCGTCCAGCAAACTACCGATGAACCCCAGGCTGTTACTGGGATTCCGTAGCATCAGCTGAGTATAGCCAAACTGGCGAGCGAACCGGCTGGGCAGATAGGGCTCCAGATAACACCTATTCTGGTTGCGATAGACTAAGTGAGAAAGCCGAATACTCTGCAACCAACGAAAACCCATTTCGGCAGAGTAATCGCATCTTCACCTGAGTCGATTAAATCTTGGTCAGCCTCAAAATCTTTGAAGATGGGGGCGACCTTGACAATCTCCCACCCCTGAAGGTAGGACAAAACTCTCCTGCAAACGGGGACGCCAGTGTGTAACCACTTTCTCTTGTAGAAGCGACGGATAAAGGCATCTCCTTCAACATGATCCTCCTCCGGACCGGGACTCATCACATTCGGATAATGCAGAATTAGCCATCCCATAAGATAATGGAATGGCAATTCAGCCCAAGAAAAGTTGTCATTTTTACCTCTCCCCTGGATCACGTCATCAGCAAAAGTCCTCAAACCCCGCAATAGGTTACACACCATAGCAGGAAGGAGAGCTATGGGACGCCCGAAGGCCAACTTTACGGCAGGCAAAATAAGGTTCCGGTGTACCCTCTCCACTGCACCAGATTCGCCCGCGAACACACAATCTCGGAGCCATATCATCAAGTATGCTGTCAGTACCGCTTTAGACGACATCCGGTGTGCACAGTGCCAGAAGCAGCTATACGCGTTCTCACCATCCTCATTGGAACGAGGAGTCCTCTCGTCCAGCCGACTTATCTCAGAAGTCACTTCTGCAGGTTTCAGCCCTTGCGGAGTCATAAACCGGATCCTCGAGGGATCCGCCAAATCCTGCTTGAAAATATAATCCCTCCAAGCTGTCACATGAGGCTGAGTCTTGACTTTGTCCTTCCGATGCATCAAATAATGATGGCTCGCCACTTCCTTGAAGACGGCCATCATCTCCGAGTCCTTATTTTCCAGAACCTGGATCTCTTCATTTGATGGAAAATATTCCTCGTACGGCTCTGAGCCCCAGGGAAGCTTGGACACTTCGTACATCTCGTGGAGAGCCAACCCCAACTCCCCCACGGGAGTGTAGAAGGTACCAGTCTGGGTATTGAACAACTCCAAGAGTGCAAGGAACATAGGCTTATTGAGATCCACGCCAGCCTGCGTGGCACGAATAGCGGCTGTCAGCCCAATCTCCTTAAGCTCAGCCTTGAACTTCGAAAGCACCCAAGTGGTCAACTCGTCCCACCTCGAGATATGATGACACCAACCTTCGACCTTTCGGATATACGACCCTCGATGTCAGCATCCGGCCCACGAAGGTTGAAGCATTGAAGGCAAAAGTGTCAGTTGGGACTTCACTGTAGAGGCTCCCAGGACGCCAAGTTCGGCAACTGAACGAGGGACCGATTCATGAAGCAGATAGGGTATCCCTTTGATTCGAGGTAGCATCAATCGAAAGAGCACCTCCTAGGGCCCCTCCCTGAGAAGGAGTAAGATCCCAGGACATCCTTCTCTTCGAAGCTAGACGATAGAAGGCTGTCAGCGGTAACTGGCGATCGAGTTATCGTATGTACAGCACCATGCCTTTTGCTGAAAAGAACCAGTCTTCTTTGACCTTCAGTATCTTCGCTTCCGTGGAGATCAGGCGGTCACCGAACAAAAAGGCGGGTTTCAAGAAGGTCATATTTTCGGATTCAGCAGATTTCAGTTTTCTGTTCTCCATCATACTCTGGAGGAAAGTCGGCAACTGGTTCTAGATCTGCAGCACCCTCTCAGGAGGTTGATCCTATAAGATAACACCCTTGGCAGGATTGACAACCGCCTCGTCAAAATCAACCCCTATTTGACAAAGAAAAGCATCCAGAAGGACCTCATTCAGTAGCGGAATCATCATCGATACTGGCACAACAAAAATCAAAGGTCAAGCAAAAAGACAAGGGGTGTCAAAGCAACCTGGCGCATCATCTGGGTTTAAACCCATGCGCCTCAGTGAAAGGCTTCGGCGCATCATCAGGGCGTAAACCCATGCGCATCAGCAAAGGCTTCGGCACATTTAGGGTGTAAACCCATGCGCGTCCGCAGTTAAACCTCGGTGCATGATAAAGGCCTAAACCTATGCACGTCGGCGGGGTGAAACCTCGACGAGGACAGAAGTCCATGCGCGTCGGCAGAAGGAAGTTAGGGCATGTCAACTCAGTCGTATGATCCAAAAAAAAATGTCGGAAAGAAGAAAGCAGTGGAAAAGACGACACCCACCCGTCACAGCAGGGCGAACGTCGGCCGGAGTCACAATGGTGATTGGGGCATCCCCCTCGACATACTCCACCGGCTCCTTTCCCTTGCCAGCACCGCCGCGAAGAGTCTTGGGAGCCATTTCTTTGAGAGAAGAAAAGTTAGGGTTGTTTTTGAAGAAGAACTCTAAAGAAAGCAAAAGCAAGGAGAAGAAGAACTCTTTCTCTCCATCTCTTGCCTATTTATAGGGCTTGGTCGCACGCGTGAACCGATGATGTGTGATCTCAGCCGTCGCCTCGGGTTCTGTGAAGGATAACCATAATTAAAACCAAAAAAAGATCATCATTAATCTTTTTTAGGTTATCGAGGCGTCATCATTTGCATTAACTGAGCAGAGCATGCGCCCAGCACTGACGCGCACAGCATCTACGCACCCCGACGGTCATGTGCCTCCACCACCATGCTTCTTATTCAAAGTATTCCAAAACTTATCCAAAAGTTTTGAAAACTTTGAAGGGGGTCTTGTAGAAGCATGGAATTTCAGAACCCGAAAATCTATGTGCTAGACTACATGTGCCAAAGCTTGGACAAAGTGCTTCACAGAAAAGAGCAACAAATATAGATATTAAAAGAGGACTTTTTATTTAACATATAAAAGTCTATTACATGTCTAAAGAAAGATTGTACAAAGGAGAATTTATACAAAAAAAGGATCCTAAGTCTACAGCCAGCAGCCACCATGCACCCTCAAGTAGGCGCAGCAATCAATATGCGCCCTCAGCCAGGCGCATCCCACCATGCGCCCTCAACAAGGCGCATCCTTTTCAGCAGCTCAGTTATGTGCATCCCCAGTTATGTGTATCCCTTCAGCAGCCCAGTTATGTGCTGCTCTTCCAGCCAGGCTCACCTGATAAGTGCTTCGACTAAATGAAGCATTTAACCCTCTGGCTGGAACCAAGAAAGAGAAGAGCACCGCAAATCTGTGGCCAGGGAAGGCTTCGAAAGAGCCTCCAAAGGCGAAGGAAGACCGTGATCGAAACCACGGCTAAATGAGCATCTTTCAACACAACTAGAATGGGCTACACCCATTTTGAAGGAAGAAAGAGCTACCAAAGCCGCAGCACCGCCATTTCGATCTACGGCTCTTCCGGAATAACGAAAACGAGTCCCGAACATCCCTATCTTTGGATGCAACAGGCACCTTCTGCCTGCCTCGAAAGCCCTCGATTTCGTCTTTTGGATGTAACAGTCACCTTCAAGTGCACCAGCGAAGACACTTCGTCGCATCTTCACCCTCGGGAGCATCTCGTCAACAGAATGCATTCGAGTAAAAGAGTTCATGTCGGAAAGACGTGAAAGAACGAGAAGCAAACCTTCTTTCCATGCCACTATTTATAGGCCGGGCAAATCAAACCCATGCGCCAAGTGGATGGCTCTCCGAATTTCGTGCAATAAATTTGCATTACATGGATGAACCAGACGCTTCGAATTCAGCCAAGTCAAAACGGCTATTTAAAGTACTCGAAGAACGTAACAGTTGCACCATCAAAGACGTCTCACGAAGTGGATGCGCCGGCCAGACCGCGTATCACACAAATGCGCCCTTCTACATCAAGCGCATCACACAGACGCGCCCTTCAGTACCAAGCGCATCATAGGGGATGCACCCCCATGCATCCCCATACACCTAGTGGAACGCCAACCGACGCGCCTACTCAGCTGTCCATCGAATGTCACAAACATTAAATACTGAACTGACAGAGTTGGCAGCACGTCTCCCAAAGTCTGAGCAGTCGGTAGCTTTTTCAGAAGACGAAGCATCACCAATGTCAGCATCATTAATACTCCTCTCCGACGACTACTGCCACGTGGCTACCCAACCATCTCGCAAGCGCCTCTGCGGCCATGCGCCCGAATCTGCATACGCCTCAAAAGCTGTGCGCCTCAGACTTTTCACTGATCCCTAAAGACAGAAGGAAAGTCATTGTTACAACTCTGCATGCGCCTCAAAAGCCATACACCCCAGACTTCTCCCTGATCCCAAAAGACAGGAGTAAAGTCACTACTGAAGCTCTGCATGCGCCTCAAAAGCCATGCGCCCAGAATGGTTCGTGACTCCTAAAGGTTACGAGCCAAAGTCCCCTCATGCGCCTAATCCTAGGCGTATCTTACCAGGTCATTACCCCCCACCAAATCTGAGGTCTCCGAGCCATGAGTCGACGACACGTGTCCTTTGACTCAACTCATCCAAGATCTCAGCAACAGAAAGATCTTCTTCTCCGCTACGTGCCGGTTCACAACAGCAACATGAAGAAGTCAACCCCCTCGATCAGGGCGCATCGTCCATGCACCTCCATCAGCAATCAACACATGGCGTCCCCGCGTACAGACGTATCCTACATATGTGCGCATGAGCAGCCAGCCTGCAAAACTATAAATAGAGAGATCATTTCCTTCTTTTACACACACAGACGGATCAATCTACGTGCATACATATCAACCTCCACAGCGAACAGACAGAGACTTCGCACCACCAGAGAGGCAGATACAGACACTCAACGTCTTCCTCCTCTCAGTAAGCTCCAGCACCCAGGGCAATCCAAACCTTCATAAAACCGATAACCGTTGTCAGATCGTCAACGAAGTTAATGCATTACCACTCGCTCCATTGGCACAAGGGACCCATATTAAACAAAAGTGTACCCCTAGGACTACGTCTAAGTCCTATATTGTAATACTATTCTGTTTGTATTGAAATTTACAATCAAAGAATTTTAATGGCAAACATATATGCATTATGCGTATGGCATCTATACTGGCTACCGGTTTAAGATTGTATAAGACCCATCTTGCACCTTAAAGTTTCTCACGTATACAGTTTCTCTTGCTGTCCTTAACAAACTTCTATTACTCTACTCCCTATGTACCTATATACAGAGTTGTGGATTCCCCTCTCGACCCTTACAAGTCTTGTGTTTAGGTAGCAGTTGATATAGGCTAACTACAGAGCTCTGAATCTGCTCACCCTGAATATTGGCCTGCCCTATAAGTGGTGTCATAGCTACTGCTATGTAGGCCTAATCAGGAAGTTCCCTGTCCCAGGTTGTACTAAACTAGATACAGGGTACCATTATACCTTCTCCTGTGTAAAAATGGTCAAAAATGACATCTAAGGATCACATGGAGTAGCACTCATGTGTCTCAGATGTCTTCAACCTGAGATGATTGTGACATAAAACAAAAATGCATTCACTTAAGATCAAGCTAGATTCAGGCGATGTGAAACTTCTAATCAAATTGAAACTAATATTTATCTAAAGCGCGAGTTAACTGATATGTGTGCATGTGTCATGTGTTAACTGATATGTGAAGGTGTCACGTGCTACTGATACAGGAAGTGTCACGTGTTACCCTTCCTAATTCCTACTAGTTTCCTCTACCTATTGCCAGGATACCTACAGATATCTGATACTTCATCTGTGCATGCTTCTGAACCCATGTACTTCTTGCCATTATATCGAATACCTACATCACATCCTACTTATATATTGATGGCAAGAAACATTAGAGAGTGGAAGGGAGTGCCTGGGTGACGAACTTTTGAATTGATCCTTGTGTAATAGAACAAGAAGGAGGCACGATTTTATGAAGATGATGAATTAGATTTAATGAGGGAAGCGAAAGAATTGGCCGATCCCTACGGTATATATCGCAAGGTTAATGATATGCTTTAACCCTTTTTGAGATTAGGGAATCGAAATTGAATTTGATTCGATCAAATCCGTAGGGGTCCTTAGAGTCGGTCAAAGAGAGAGATGAACAGGAGTTTGAATGTCCAAATTGCACTCAAGTCCCTCAATAATTGGTTCTTTGCAAATAGGCTTTCCTTTAGTCTAAACTATAGAATGTTTTGCTAAAAACTCCATTTAATACTACTAAAATCTGCTTAATTGGCGATGTAAATTTAGCGACGTTAACATAACGTCGCTAAATTGCTGACATTAGCGATGTATAACTAAAACGTCGCTAACTGTCGCTACTAGCGACACAAATAGCGACGTGACAACGACGCATATTAGTTACATGAGTTAGCCGTCGCGAAATGTCGCTATGTAGTCGCTAATAGCGACTAATTTAGCGACGTTCGTAAGAACGTCGCTAAATTCTAATTAAATTAAATTTCTCCCCCCGATTCATTTCCCTCCATCCATTTTACTATCTCACTCTCTCCCTCCGACGTTCTCACTCTCTCCCTCCGGCGTTCTCACTCTCACTCTCTCCGGCGTTCTCACTCTCACTCTCTTCGGCGCTCTCACTCTCTCCGACGACTCTCACTCTCTCCGGCGACTCTCCTCCAGTACGTGACTCTCTCTCTATTTTTTGTGTTGGTGGTTGGGGGACTGGTGGCTCGGGGGGAGGAAGGGGGTACGGGTGGTTGGGGGTGAAGAATAGTTGGGGGTGGTTGGGGGTTGGGGCAGGGGGGGTGAGGAAGGGGGCTGGGAGGAGGGGAGGGTTAGGGTTTGGGTTAGGGGTGGGTGTGGTGGGGGGGGAGGGGAGGGGGGTGAAGGCGGTTGGGGGGTGAGGGCGGAGGGGGGGTTGGGGGGAGGGAAGGGTTATGGTAAGGGTTCGGGTTAAGGGTGGAAGAGGGGAGCAGGGGGGGTGAGGGGTGGCTGGAGAGGGGAGGGAGGGCTGGTGGGGGAGGGGTTAGGGATAGGGTTCGGGTTAGGGTTAGGGGTGGTGTGGGTGGGGGGAGGGGTGCGGGAGGGGGGGGCTAGGTCAGGGGCACCGATAGTGCTGAAAATTTTGATAATTTAGTAATAATTATTTGTTTTCCGATACTGAAAAATCTGATACTCCGATTCGAAACCACGTACCGATAGTGTCGATATTTGTAACACGTAGTTTTGTTGGTTGGTTAATGTCGTCGTCTATTTTCCTTGATCCCGATACTCATAGGAATGGTCCCGAGTCACGGCCGTAGTATGTAGTATATTCGTTTTAGTTTGTAGTATATTCGTTTTAGTTTTGAAGTTTTAGTTTTGAAGTCTATTCATTTTAGTATGTAGTATGTAGTAGGAACGGTCCCGACTCATAGGAATGGCCCCGAGTCACGGCCGTAGTATGTAGTATATAGTATATTCGTTTTAGTTTTGAAGTTTATTCATATTTGCAGATATCTAGAAATGGTTATATCCATGTATCTGCTAGACCATTCGTAGATGTACAACCGCATTCGAGATGACAATTGCGGTGTGCGAGATGAATACATCGTCGGAGTAGAAAAGTTTCTCGAATTAGCGAAGGCGTTTCCTCAATCCATGGACGACATGTACATTAAGTGCCTGTGTGCAAAATATCGGAACATGAAGTTTCAACCAGAATTGGATGTGACATATCACTTATACATAAAGGGTTTCCTTCCGAATTACTACCAATGGACCGCACACGGAGAGCTTCTACCTTTAGCATTCCAAGCGGAGCCTTATGTAGAGCCTTATGTGGAGCCTTATTTGGAGCCTTATATGAATGTCCACAACCGAACTGGTGTCGAGAACGAGTACGTGAACATGATCTTCGAAGCTGCGGGGCCTAGTTTCGATCCATACAATCGTGACACAGCAGAGGAGGCACCGAATGTCGATGCCGCGAAGTTCATGGAGTTGCTGGAGAATGCAAGGACTCCTTTGTACCCTGGCTATGAGACCATTCACCGTTAGAGGTGATCACTCGGCTCTTGAGCATAAAGTCTGAATTTAACATGTCGCAAGAATGCTATAATAGAGTGCTCGAGTTGATTATCGATATCTTGTCGGAGGGTGCCACGTTACCGAAAGACTTCTACCGCTCTAAGAGGATGGTGAGATCCCTCTGGATGGGATAAGACAAGATCGATTGCTGTCAGAACGGATGCATGCTTTACTACAAAGATCACAAGGAAGCAGAAGTGTACGGATTCTGTAGTACTGATCGCTATAAGCCAACTGCTGCAGGCAAGTCTCGAAAACCGACTGCTTTAATGCACTACTTGCCGTTGACGCCGCGGTTGCAGAGGTTGTTCATGGTGAAAGAGACTGCCGAAAATATGAGTTGGCACAAGCGACAACAGACCGAAGGAGTGTTGGATCACCCATCTGATGGAGAAGCGTGGAAGCACTTCGATCGAGCATATCCTAATTTCGCTTCTGATGCGCGTAATGTAAGGTTGGGGCTATGCTATGATGGTTTCACCCCATTTGGTCTTTCAGGCTCCCAATATTCATGTTGGCCGGTAATCCTCACTCCGTACAACCTACCGCCTTGGATGTGCATGAAGAGACCTTACATGTTCTTAACTATTATCATCTTCCGTCCGAACAACACGAAGAGGAACATCGACGTGTACTTACAGCCGTTGATAGATGAACTGAAGTAGCTATGGGAAACAGAGGCATACATGTATGATGCTTCGAAAAAATAAAATTTTCAGATGCGGGCAGCACTAATGTGGATAATCAACGACTTTTCGGCTTATGGAATGTTATCTGGATGGAGCACTCATGGTCGGCTTTCATGTCCGTATTGCATGGACCGTACTAAGGCTTTTTGTTTGAGACACAGAGGAAAGTCATGCTTCTTTGATTGTCACCAGCAGTTCTTGCCGATAGACCATCTGTACCGTAGGAACATAACTGTATTCCGTACCGGAGCTATGGAGAAGGGCGATCTGCCGCCAATGTGGTCCGAAGAGGACACATAGGAGCAAGTAAAAAAAATCCCAAGTGCTATTGAAGATCCTCCAACGAGCAGCTGTTGCGAGGGATTTGGCGAAGATCATAACTGGACCAAAAGGAGATTAGATTGGTGGGCAGTAAGACTAAAGCTCGGAATACCTTCGATATCGACGAGATAGCTTATCAGGAAGACGAACTACCTCTTATTATAAATATTGTCGATGTGGACTCAACGGGAGTTCCTCATGACATGTTTCATCAATTGGAAGAGGTAGAAGTATCAGAAGAGGAAGAGGAAGAGGAAGTTGATAGAAGTGAAGAGGAAGAGGAAGAGGAAGAGGAATCAGAATAAGATGAATTTTCAGAAGAGGATTGAATATATTTAGTTTTCAGATGTAGTATGTGTAGGGCCTAAAAATCAAGTTGCGCCCCAAAAATCAGGTTGCGCCACTGATATGAAGCTCAGAGAACAGACCGCGCCGTTGAACATGTTGTGCCATATATCAGACTGCGCCCAGTCTTGTTGCGCTAAAATCTACGTGGCATCTGACACTTAATGGCCATTATTACCTGATAATACTAACAACTAACAAACACAGTGAACGAAGAAAATCTCTTCGAATCCCATGAATTGTGCTGCTCGAGGGCAGTTGGTTGACAGCTGTCCTGTGCACTTCGTAAGTTGCGCCTAGGCGCAATCCAGACACGTCCTAAACATACTAATTAGTGATCAATTTGTGCCCCAAAAATTAGGTTGTTCCACTGATATGAAGCTCAGAGAATAGACTGTGCCGCTGAACAGGTTGCACCATATATCAGACAGTGCCCAGTCTTGTTGCGCCAAAATCTATGTGGCGTCTGACACTTAATGGCTATCATTACCTGACAACATTGACAACTGACAAACACAGTGAACAAGGAAAATCTCTTCAAATCCCGTGAATTGTGCTGCTCGAGGGGAGTTGGTTGACAACTGTCCTGTGCACTTGTATATTGCGCCTAGGCGCAATCCAGATAAAATCTTTAGTTGCGCCTAGGCATAATCTGAATGACTTCTACTCAAAAGCTGCTACGTGTCTAGGCGTGGCTCAATCAGGGGCAGTTGACCGAAGCTCGTGCAACCTGATAAAGTTGAAACAACTTACATTCTAAAGCAGGATGACGTGGCGCACATGCCACTAATCAATCAAGACGTATCTACTATCCTGTACACGACCACGCACATCTCAATCACATGATACCACGCGTCTAAATACAGTTAGTACACGACTTAACAACTGAATAAAAGTTGGCGCAACATGAGGTTGGCGCAACTCAATATGGCACAATCCAGCCTCACGTACATCAGAATAACTGCTAAAACAGTTATTTCTTGAACTCTATAAATAGAGTTTCCAATCATTATGAAATCATCAGATACGTAGGCACAGAGATCAAGAACTCTTAGAAAATTGCTGCTGCATTCTCCAGAGGCTACAGTCTTCAAGTTCACATAGTCCAAGGGATAAAGTGATCGTTTTCTGATCAGATTCCTACAGTTGTACTTTCCCAGAATTTATTGTACTTTGTACTATTCTTTTTCAACTTTGGAATAAACTTTTATTTTTTTGCAAACAAAATGGCGACTCTGCTAGGGACGACTTTCTCCTCCGACGAGAAGGTGACAACTCAATGTGATACTGCGTCGATCGGCAAGACGCAGAAGACTCTGGTTGTTCAAGTCAACCGAGCAGCCTATGAGGATATGATTAGCACCAAGAGCAACAAACGTACAACAGCTATCGCCAAGAACATGACTGTATGGGCTCCTAAATCTTCCATGGTCCCTGTTGCCCAGGTGCAACCTAAGTGTTCAATGGTCAAGACACAATCTGTCTCGACGGCTCAGGCACAGCTTGCTTCTGTTGTTCGTGCGCAACCTATTCATCCTGCTACCCACGCGCAGTCTACTACTCTCTTTGCTGCCAAGGTGCAGCCTGTTCAAGCCATTGTTGAGGTGCAGTCTACCCATGTTGCTGCCAAGGCACCATCAGTAGCCCGTAGGACTATGGCGCAACCTAAACAATCAGCACCTCAGGCGCAGTTTGCTACTCTGCCACAACTCAAGGAAACTAGTCTTTTGGCTATTTCCTCTTCTAATTCTCAAGTTATGAACTTGGAGAATCAATGTTCTAGTACCAACACTAGATAGAACAAAGGAAAGAGTCCTTTAACACTTCCTCAATTGACGCAATCTGTGCCTAAAATGGTCTTACAACAGAACAAAGGGAAACACTTCTTAGCTGACCCTCTACAAAATAAAGGAAAGCACCCTTTGGCCTTTTCTCAAACTTTTCTGGTCTATGACTCAGAGGAAGATATGTCAGATTCTATTCCTTTAAATAGGGGTCTTCGGATCTCTGATATTAGAAAGAATACTGACCAAAGAGGTATTTTACCTACCCCTATGGGGTTTGGTCAAGACCTTCCCACCTTACAAATTTCAAGATCAAAGCAAAGAAAATAGAGGGTATCACAAACAGAGACACCTGGCGCAGAATTTTCAGATTTATGTGCTTATCTCAATAGGCGTCAACCAATATCAACTTTGGCGAAACGTAAGAACCCTATGCCAAAGGCCAATCTGTACCAAAAGCCAAAGTTTGAAAAGAAAGACCCAACCACCTATGCTAATGAGTTGAGTATATCTTTGTACACTCAGGGAACTAAACATCTGAAGAATATGAGGCATGTTCCTAATATCATTAAGGAATACGTTCCTCCGACTTCTTCTCGTCCTGTAGTTGTAACTGATTTGTGGCAACGTCTTACACAAAGACGAAAGATTACAGGGATGTCTCCCTCACTTCCAAATCACGCTTCAGATCACCACTGCCTTCATAAAGTCATCATCAACTGTTGTTGCCAATCGGCTCGACGATCTGTTTTCTATCGTCTGAACTATGCTTCAACTCCGGAACATGTAATAGAAGACGAAGATGAGCTATTATATGCTTCTGTCAACATGACTTCTCAAGACACTGGGGGTAGGAAACGTCCGAGACGTAATGCATCCCGTAATCCTAGTCAGCGATACTTAGATCGGATCCATGAATCCAGTGAAGGTGTCTTTCAATACAGTAGATCGAGAAATCGACATTTGAACCAAGGTGTCTTTAATCAAGAAGATCTCCCCATTGCCCATGTAGGAGAGGACTCTTTTTCCGAGTTTGATGCAGATAGTGAAAGCTTTGAACAAACTATCTCATCAACAGCAGCAAGAGAGGTGACGACATATACCTTTACGGAAGATCAAGATGCCTATACTTCAACCAGTCAAGAGCAACAAATTATTGCATTAGAGGACAAACTGAAGACCATGGCAGAAATGGTTGCAAGCATGCACACCATAATTGTGGCTCAACATACAGTGCTTCCAATTGTAAACCCTGCTACAAATCCTTAGCTTATAGCATCTTCTGTACCTGTTAGTCTGGGGGTACCAACTCCTCAGGTTGCTTCCGTGCCAATTCAACCTCATCCCAGTCAGTCTGGTGCTGGGGATGGTAATTACCACGTTGCTCCTCCTCCTAACACTTCTAACCAGCCTACCAATTCCTAAACATCAGGAGATGCTAATGAGGCTGTGAAACTCTTACGCACTCAGTTTGAGGCCTTCAAGCAGAAGGATGGCCTACAAAGACTAGGCATAAAGCAACCATATCCTACAGAGTGGAAGGAAGTTCCATTTTCTTCTAAGTACAAGCTTTCAACCATTATGCTGTTTGATGGCAGCACTTCTCCAAGTCAGTACATCAATTATTTTGAGGTAATGACTGATCAATTACAGCCAAATGATGCTCTCCTTACTAGAGTGTTTGTCGGTTGTTTAGCCGACGCAGCCTATGACTGCTATCGTAGCCTGCCTGATGGCTGTATCACTTCTTTTGCTGGTTATAAACAAATGTTCTTGGAACGGTCTTACGAAGGAGTCAACGACATAATGATGTCTGCAATTATTAAGATTAAACAGAGGCACAATGAATCCACAAAGAGTTTCATTGAAAGATTCCATCGAGAGGCACTCAAAATGCCTTTAGGAACTTCATCTGCTATAACAATAGACACTTACAAATCAAACTTGTTGCTTATTATCAGTATGTGGACATGATCTACATAATTCCAGGATTGGCCTTCTTTCATTGTCAATGCCAAAGCAGCTGAGGTCAGTGCCGAAAAGTTTAAGTAGTTAGGAGTTCAAATGACTCATCCTAACCAAGATGAACAATCTACACCCGGGGGTAGTAATCGCCAGAATAACCGCAAGAGTAAAGAAACACTGACCATCAATCTCAAAGGTAAGGAGTCTTTGGCTGTCAATGTTACTCAGACGACATCCACTCCATCAGTACCACCGCAGAAGACAACTTGTCCAAAAGAAGTATTCTTTTGAGGAAGATGATACTTTAAGCATCTTCGATTGCTTGATCAAAAGCAATAAGCTTCAGCTTCCAGAGGCAAAATGGCTAGAAGAAGTGGATAAAACTGATCACCCTAAATACTGTGTTTATCACAAATTTATAGGGCATCCACCCAGAGCATGTTATGTGTTCAAGGGTAAAATCCAGGAGTTAGTCAACTCTGGAGCAATTACTCTGCAACATGACGAAAAAACAGTGACTGCTAATATGGTTTCTCTACAATTCAGTAATTTTCCACCACAACTTGTGCAAGATGGTGTTGTCCCCATTCCAAGGACTACTCTTGAAATTATGAATCTCCTACCTCCTCAAAATGAAGGTCTTGTTCCGCTGTCAACTGACAGAGGAGAGATTATATGGATTCATCCAGATCTGGTAGCAGAATTTGAAACGCCTTCCTCTTTTAAGCAAAAGAAGTATTCCAAATCTAAATCCAAGAACTGCAATATGGTATCCTTTGAACCAGTAACAGAAAAATAAATTCTAATGGGCACTAGATCAGGAAAACCCTATCTTCGGGAGTATTCCAAAAATCAAGAGAACCCTGCTCCGTCTCCTGATGTTCCTCCTTCACCATCTTCTCCTGCCGAGAATACACCATCCACATCCTTGCAGGTGGTTGAACCGTCTCCTCCTAAACCAACATCAGCAGATAAGGGGAAGCAACCTGTTCGCTTTAACAAAGCACTGAAGAAGTCCTCATCTCTTGGACTTGAAAAGTCTTACAATTTTGACATAATAGCTCAATTGGCCAATACTCTAGCATGATTGTCAATCTTTGAACTTTTACGTCTCTCAAAATAAACTCGAAAGACGTTAAGTGAAGCCTTGATGCAGGCTGACGCTTGTCTTACTCTTCTCAAGAAACCTGAAAATGAGCCAGTCAGCTGTGCACATTGTCATAGTATATTTGAATTAATGCCCAGTATCACTTTTATACAAGATGACATGTTGTTAGAAGACAATCGTCATTATCGTCCTCTTTATTTCATGGGGTATGTAGATACTATGAAAGTAGATCGCATTCTGATTAACCCCGGGTCTGCACTTAGCATCATGCCGAAGTCTTTACTGGATGCTTTGAAGATCCCAGTGCATAACCTCTCTACAAATATCACTTCAAATTGGTAATCTTCGTACAAAGGTAACTTTCTATGTTATTGACAATCATGGCTCATACAACTCTTTATTGGGAAGGCCGTTCCTCCATGAACACAATATTGTACCCTCTATGCTCCACCAATGTTTCAAATATGTGGATGGTAATGGAGAAGTCCAAAAGAGGTTGCAGATCTGAATACTTTCAAAGGAGTTAAAGCATATTGCAACAATTCTCGCATGTACAAGGAGGAATTCTTGAAGGTGGTACTAGCAATGGACACAGATGAAGAACAGAAGAGTGTGCCAAATGATACTCTGGTGATTCCAGTCAAAGGACGTACCTCTTGTCCTCAGTCTTCCAAACCACTGACAATGTATCTTCCTTCCCATGAGAAGCAACCCAAGGGTGATAGTCAAGAACAAATGGAGCTCACCTCTTCTGAGCCGCTTGTAATCGATCTTCGTCGCAAGAAGCTCCTTCCTCCTTCTCTTTCTTCTTTTCCCCCTCTTGTCATCAATCTGACTAAGCCTGCTAAGGCTAAAGTCCCTATTGTAAATGATGGTGTAAAAATCAATAAAGCATCTCCTTTGCAGTATACTGATGTCTTTTACTATACTCAATGTTATTTGGATATGCTAGATAACTTTAAAATGCTTACAATAGAAGTCGTATCATCTCTGCGAAATGCGGTATCACCGGATTCAATACAAGAGCCATACTTCTTAGTACCGTCTTGAAAGAAAGATGAAAAGCCTATATTCTTCAACAAAAGAGAGGAACCAAAAATCATGCTCTATAATGATAATAGAGATGATACATGAAGGCTACAATTACGATGCTATAGTCCACAATTTAAAGCAATCATCCGCAAAATGGGCTATAATTTCAGAACAGGCCTCAACAACGGTAAAGGAAGGTGTACTCCTCTTCGTATTGCTGTTCCAAAAGGAAAATCATAACAATACCACAGTAAAACGAAATGGGGACTAGGTTATACTTTACCACTTCCAACTCTAGAACCTTCTGAATCTGATGAAGAAGAACGATCTAATTCTTCTGATTCTATCTCATGGGATTCTGATACCAGCATTGGTCATGTTCATAGGGTGATAGCATCTTCTGTCATGGTATCTGTCGAATTTTTGAAAGATGACGAAGATGACGTCGAAGAAGCTCCTAAAGTGGACCCTTGGGCACAAAGGATGGACAATCAGTGGGAACTTCGTTTTGAACAACGAGAACCACCTACTGAGGATCAACTAGTCCAGATCAATATTGGAGAGAAGGGCGTACCACGACCAATCTTCATTAGCAAAAAATCTCTCAGAGGATGATAAACAAAAGTTAATTCACCTTATTCGTGAATATATTGATGTCTTCGCCTGGAGTTATGAAGATATGCCGAGATTCGATCCTCAAATTGCAACTCACAAGCTTAATATCTTGCCGAATGCCAAGCCGGTCGAACAACAACAACGGCGATTCAAGCCTAAAATGATGGATACAATTGATGATGAAGTCAAAAAGTTTATAGCCTGCAGTTTTATCAGAGAAGAATAACATCCTGACTGGGTAGCCAACGTCGTCCCAGTCCTGAAGAAGACCAGAAAGGTTCGAGTTTGCATAGACTTTTGGGATCTTAATGATGCTTGCCCTAAAGACGAGTTCCCTCTCCCAATAGCTGATGTCATGATCGATAATACATGTGGATTCGAACGAATTTCTTTCATGGATGGGTTTTCTGAATATAATCAAATCCGGATGAATTCTGAAGATGAGAAACATACTTTATTTCGTACTCCTTGGGGAGTGTACTGTTATACGGTCATGCCGCTTGGTCTTAAGAACGCAGGTGCAACTTACCAGCGGGCTATGAGTACTATCTTTTGAGATCATCTGCGAAAGACTGTCGAATGCTATGTTGACGATATTACTGTTAAAAGTTATCTCAAGGAAGATCACATTCAAGATTTAAGAACTATCTTCAATCTAATGCGCCAGCACCTTTTCTTTGAAAACTGAAGTGACTGTTAGTTCATTCATTTTCTTTGACTTATCATTCATTGGACATTTATTGTCTCTTATTTTAAATAATATGAATTCACGTCCTCTATACCTCTGAATTTCAATTATTTATATCAGTAACTTGTCACGTCATTATTACCTCTGATAGAGTTGTCTATTGAAATAACAGTATTTCTAAACTTTATATTCTGCCACGTCCACATTACCTCTGAACAGATATATAAATATTATTATTTTCTAAATCATGAAATATATCATGACCAGTACCTCTGAATATATTTTCTATTCTATTACTTATATCTATAACAAGATATGTAACAAGTAATGGAACCACATAAAAAGTCTTTATTATTTTCTTTCTGCAAAAGAAAAAAAAAGTACATTATAGAAAGAAGCAACGAAATTTGTCCATTTTTTTACTCCGAAGGATAGATGATAAGTTCTGCAATTTATTTCTTCAGAACTTGAATTCTTTCATCACGAGAATCTAGCACTCTCTGTCTAGCTTCAACTCGTCCTGATTTAGGATCAAAAGGTTGTAGAGCAGCAGTTCGACGTGTTAGCTCTTCATTCTAAAGACGTTCAAATTCCTTCTTCTGGTCCTTCAAAATATCCACCCGATCAATGGCAGTTTGGTACAATTGATTTTCTTGTTCTATGTTCTGCTTAGCAGTTTGGAGTTCTGCCTACAGTTGAGCAATTCTTACTTTAGATCAGCAGCCTTTTTCATTTCCTCGGTAGCTTGGTCTTATGACTCTTAGCAATAACAGATACATTGGAGATTTGAATGTCTAGCTCAGAGGATTGTCGAGTGAAAGCCAACAAAAATGTTTCAAAATCAGCTTTACTAATTTCTGCTTCTCGAACCATGGTTTCATATTCCATGTTTATTAGTGGTTCGATATCTCCTATTTTCAGCTTCTTGTAAGCCTCGATCGACCTCTCTAGCTCATCCAAAATATGTTCCAAAAATGAAGCTTGAGCTTCACCTCCTTGACTACGAATGCCTTCGATCAAGAATGTAGTAGGAGTTCTAACAGTACTGAAAGGGACATCCTCTCTCTCCGTGACTCTATGAACTAGGGGTTCCAGAGATATAAAGAAAACTCTCGTGAAAGAGGTCACCACAAATTTGTTAGCTGCCAGGGCTCCTGGAGTAGCTCCTATGTTTGTAGAAGTCTTCAGAGCTTTAGCAGGTGAGGGTACTTCATCTGGAGCACTAATATGATAAGAGCTTCCTTCCCCGGCTACAGTCCCAGTGGGCGCTGCTGCAAATCACATATGTTATAACATATAATGCTGAAGATGCAATTGCAAATCGTTCATAGTAGTACTTGAGCTGAGTACATTATGAGGAGTCTCAATAGCTTTAATTGTCTCGGACTGAAGTTTGGACATAGTCTCTGTAGACATGGTGGCCTGACTACTCCCTGCTTCTGATTCAGTCGAAGGTGGTAGAGTTACTGGAGTTTTATTTACTAATTCAGTTGCCACCTTAGACACTTCGGGCGACTCAGTGGTCGTGGGTTCATTAACTTCAGGAAGATTGACAGGTTCCTTATCATGAACCACATTTTCCCCGTCTTCAGCAAGCGAAGGATCTTTATCAACTGGGATTTCTTGTGATGATGATGCATTCGCTAAAGTTTGTTTTTTAGCAGTGTTGTCCCAATCTTCATCATAAGTTTCATCATCAAAATCACAACCGTTCAATGCATCAATCACTGTCTTTCCTGAATGAGTAGATATTTGAGCTTGCGAAGTATCTTGTGAAGGTAAATCCTATTTTGGAAAGGAAGCTTTTGGACTCACGGGAGTTGGAGAGGGAATTGTTATCCCTACTGCAGCCAGTACACTGGCAGGAACATTTACTGTCATAACGGTGATAGGTGGATGGGCATCAGTTAGAGTAACCAATACAAGAAAAAGCAATTTAGATATATATCTCTGATAAAAATTAACAATGAGGATATTTCACAACTGTGATATTACCTTCTTGAGATGGTTCATCTTCAGCAGTATCCAATTTTTTTCTAACTTCTTTGAGTATCGGTGCGTCTGGCCCTGCAACAGCTTTATTACGATTACCCTCTGGGTCGATCAAGGAAGCAGAAGTTCCTCCTTCTATAAACTTCTCATGTTTCTGAATAGAAGAAGGGATAATGTCCTTCTCTTCAGAAGAAGAACTGAGAAGCAACTGTTTTGATTGAGAACGAGTTGTTCTCATAGTCACTGGTTCATTGATAACCAGTAATGTTCTTTTCCTCTTCTCAGGAGCTCTTGGATAATTAGGAGGATTATCTCGTTGAGGAGAGGCTGTCGTTTCCTTAGTCTTTCTCTTCTTCAAACCTTTAACAGGGGATTTTTCTTTCCGCATCTTTATGGATATATCTAAAGGATCTTGAACTGGGTCAGCAAAATTCATTAAAATTGATGCCTCCAGAGGTACATCGACAGGATCTCTGTCTTCTACATCCTAGAAAGACTGAAGAGTACGCTTCCCTTGTTTAATACTCCTTTCAGTTGCGAAGCTATGTGCAGGATGGAAGCTTTCAACGAATGTGTTCGCTGAAGTATAGAAGTTTGCATATGAATATAACATACGCAAGCCTTAAGGCATAGAAAAAATAGCTTTTGTGCCTCGAGCATTGTAATAATTCCAAGCCCTAGCCCCATCAATAAGATAACCCTTGGCCTGTAGGCAAGTGGTTGCATTTCCTACATGAAGCTGATCATACCCGAACTGCCGTACAAATCGACTCGGCAAATACGGTTCCAAATAGCATTCTTCTTCAAATCTATAGACCAAGTGAGAGGGTCGGATTATCTTAAGCCAGGAAAAGATGTTTGGACTTAAATGGAGTATTTTTTTAGGTAAGTCCATCATCTGTAGAGGCATAGTATCATACCCTGAAGGGGGGCCAACACACTGGAAATACCATCCTGATCCACGGTTCAAGGCAAGTTGACACTCTGAAAGATCAATATATTTCCAATGAGCATTAGCAAAATGCCCGATGAAGTCTCCATCAGCAGGTCCCATATCCGGGTTCATTAAACAGGGATGGTGTAGCAATAACCATCCGAACAAATAAGTATATGGCATTTCACTACGGGGGAAATTCGATCGACTATCCTTATCTTGTAGCATAGTGTCCACAAAAGAACGCAATCCAGCGTTCAGGCGGCAGGTCATGGCTGATAGGAGATCCATCTTGTATCCAAATACAAGACATGTTGCAGCGAACAAAACACCCCGGTGGAATCTTTCAACCGCATTGGCTCCCGGAACTACAAAATACCGTAGCCATAAAGATAGAAAGCCTGCCGGCTGGGCTTCTAGAGACATAGGTCTGTAACCCTGTCTAAGGTAACTTTGAAGAACATCGTCAGCCTTGAACAGACCCGAGTCCTCAGTCAAGGTGACATCCCCATGATTATAATTTTCCATCAATAATTGTATATCACTTCTATCAAAAGGTTCAAAGAAACTAGGCGTACATACTTGACTGTCCAATGGCTTGTCCTCCCATACATGACCCAGGAACAGATATGACATCCATTTTGTGATGAAACAAGTACCCGCAGTGGCACTTTCGTAGTAGAGTGAGCAAATTTTATAGTGACACAACAGCTCTTGGAAAACTATGATCATCTGGGGATTCTCCTTTGCTAGAGCATCTAATTCATCATTTGTGGGTATATATTCTTTATATGGGTTATCAGCCATCGGTAGACGAGAGATATATTCTATCTCGTTAAGAGCAAATCCTATTTCTCCATGAGGTGTCATACAGGTCCCAGTATTTTTGCTATATCTCTCTACTAAAGCCAAGAACATGTGAGGGTTTGGATGAATGCCATATACCGTAGTACAGATGGGATTATAGAGGCCCAGATCAATGAGCCTATCTTTTCCTCCAAAATCCATATGGACATGCTAATCCAACGCTTCATTCAAGGGTTTTCCAGGCGTGTCATGCGCATAGCGCAGTCTGGATATCTTCTTTCAGCTTTTGCAAATGTATTTGCAAAAATAGGTATTCTGACTGGAAGAAGCAGGGAAGAATCCTCGGGAGGGATGCAGTTCGGCCTTAAACCTCTCAAGTGTGTGCTATATTTTTCAGAAGTCATATAAAAAAGGTCTTTGTTCTACGGACCCACTTTATAACATATCCGATCGACTCTTGCTTGTTGGAGAGGAGTCAAATCCCATGACATCCTTCTAGGATAGCTAGCAAAAGCATACTGGGATAATGCCATAGATCTTGATATTTCTGTTAGATGTATGATATTATTTCCCTTTAAGAAATATCTTGTCTCTTTTCTTGCCTTAGGTTGGGAGGTTTTCTTGATATCATCCCCGAATAAAAAGGCAAGTTTTTTATGGACTGTAGTATCTAAGCTCTGAAGAGGTTCACCGTTCATCAAGTTCAAAAGAGTTTGATTATCTAGATCTATGAGTAGAGTTCTTCATGCTTCAGGGCCATCATATTGAGAGAAAGTAACATGAGACAAATTCTTTCTATACTCTGGGACGTTAAAAGTTGAAGCAAACCTTTCTGTATTCGGTTCTTCCCTGAGATTAACTGCAAAGAGATATATGAACAAAAAAGTTAGAAGCAAAACAAAAGTGTATGACTTCTTGAGTTATATAGACTCTCTGAGTTGCACCACGAGATGTGTTGCGCAAAAACTTAGGTTGCGCAAACAACCTAGGTTGCGCCACATGCCATCGTTGCGCGAAACTCAAGTTGTGCAACACCTCAAGTTGCGCCGCATACTGGGTTGTGCCTCAAATTAAGTCGTACAATATTATTTTTTTAACTGTACGTAACAATGTGCGCAATACGGTTCATAAAAATGAACGGTGTTCAAGAAAAGGGTGACCACACCCAAAGAACAGGTGGCACAAAATTTGTGATACTCCACACTCTAAAAAGAGGGGCGCAAATCAATCATTGATGAAATCATCGCTCATAAATCTAATCGACTCGCCCTTAATCACCTTCTATTGCTGGGTTGGCTGTCTCTCGACGAGAAGAAGGCGACACATATTGTTGCACATGGGCAGACAGAACACGAGTTGAAGGGGTGGCGATGGCCTTTCCTTTGTCAGCAGCAGTCCTTTTGGGGGCCATGTCGTCAAGAAGATGGTCGGAAAAGAGGGTTACAAAAGTTATAGAAATTTTCTCAGAAAATTAAAAGTGAAATTAAAGAATCACAGTAGAGTAAACGGAGATTATTTATAGCCAGAAAGTCAGAATCCTAACAGTCATCCTGAATCGTGCATAATGAATCGTAATTGGCCATAACAGATTGTGCGAGACGGGCGCAATTTGACTCAGTCAAAATTTTTCTAAAATTCAAAGTATTTCAAAACTTTGAAATGGTTTTTAAGTTTTAAAAACTTTGAAGGGGGTCTTGTATGGCCTAAAAATTAAGTTACGCCCTGAACATACTAATCAGTGATCAAGTTGCGCCCCAAAAATCAGGTTGTGCCACTGATATGAAGCTCAGAGAACAGACTGCGCCGCTAAACAGGTTGTGCCATATATCAGACTGCGCCTAGTCTTGTTGCGCCAAAATCTACGTGGCGTCTGACACTTAATGGCCATTATTACCTGACAACACTGACAACTGACAAACACAGTGAACGAGAAAAATCTCTTCGAATCCCATGAATTGTACTGCTCGAGGGGAGTTGGTTGACAGCTGTCCTGTGCACTTTGTAAGTTGTGCCTAGGCACAATCCAGACAAAATCTTTAGTTGTTCCTAGACGCAATCTGAATGACTTCTACTCAAAAGCTGCCACGTGTCTAGGCACGGCTCAATCAGGCGCAGTTGACTGAAGCTCGCGCAACCTGATAAAGTTGAGACAACTTACATTCTAAAGCAGGATGGCGTGGCGCATATGCAACTAACACTCAAGAAGTGTCTACTATCCTGTAAACGACCACGCGCATCTCAATCACATGATGCCACGCGTCTAAATACAGTTAGTATACGACTTAACAACTGAATGAAAGTTGGCACAACATGAGGTTGGCGCAACTCAATGTGGCACAATCCAGCCTCGCGCACATCAGAATAACTGCTAAAACAATTATTTCTTGAACTCTATAAATAGAGTTTCCAATCATTGTGAAATCATCAGATACATAGGCATAGAGATCAAGAACTATTGCAAAATTGCTGCTGCATTCTCCAGAGGCTACAGTCTTCAAGTTCACATAGTCCAAGGGATAAAGTGATCGTCTTCTGATCAGATTCCTACAGTTGTACTTCCCCAAAATTCATTATACTTTGTACTATTGTTTTTCAAGTTTGGAATAAACTTTTTGTTTTTTTACAAATAGTATGGTTTACTTTTTTTTCAGATGTAGTATGGTTTACTTTTGTTTTAGCGACGTTAATAAGCAACGTTTTCAGATGTACTATGGTTTACTTTTGTTTTTTTCAGATGTAGTATGGATTACTTAGTGATGTTTTCAGATGTAGTATGGTATACTTTTGTTTTTTTCAGATGTAGTATGGTATACTTCTGTATTTTTCAGATATGGCTCGACGTGGATCCTTTGGTTCCGGTGCTGGTGGGAGTCGACGAGCCCGACAGTCTTCATCTACCACTCCTCCTACCGACTCAACCCCCTGCACTCCAGTATACACTAGCGGTCTAGTCGCCGACAGTGTCTCCCTACCCGGCTCTAGCAGTTCGAGGCTAGGGCCTTCTTCTTCTACGCAGCCAGTACCGTCGAGTATTCCAGAGGTCGACCCCACTACTGAGGAGCAGGCCGAGGCCGAGGCCCACGTCGAGGTCGAAGGCGATGGCGAGGCCAACGCCGAGGGCGAGGGCGAGGGTGAGGCCGAGGCGCAGGCTGCAGGCAGGGGCAGGGGCAGGGGCAGGGAGCAGGACAGGGGCATGGTGCAGCTCCCATTTGAGACAGATCCTCCGTGTCGCCCGAAGGGGGATCTGAGGTTAGAGATTTGGGCCTGTACTCGGACCAGGAGGTAAGTAAAATTATTGTATTTAATTTGTTTAAATTTATTATAAACTTGTTTAATAAATTTTAATTTTTATTTTACAGATATCATCCCTCCTCCGTTCGCCGGTCGCTGGGTACATTCCTGCGACAGAACTACGGGGGGCCCTGGATCAACTGGAGGGATGTCCCGGCCGACAAGAAGGCCTTCTGGTTTGAGCACTTTTCGGTACGTAAAAGTTTATTTCCTTTTAACATTTAGTATGTTATGTTACAACTTACGTACTTCTATGATTTTTTCAGCGGACTTACTTTTTCCCTCCCCACCGTGCCGTTGCTGTCGAGGCTATTTTTTCTAGCGTCGCCAGCAAGCTCATTAGGGATACGATCCTCGACCAAAAGGATCTCGACCGCCGGAGATAGCTTATTCAGGGTTGGATCTCTGCCGTCGACTGGACGGTAATGAAGAGGAGATTCGAGGAGGAAGCCTACAAGGATAAGTCCGCAAAGTCTAAAAGAGTGCGACAGGCGGGATCGTAGTGGTGTGGTGGATCACGATCCATCATAGATTTCTTCAACCATATGGTCCGTATCTCGCCGTATACCCATAATTAATACTTTATAGTAATATATTTCTTTCGTAACAGGTTGAATCGGGAGAAGACCCGAATATGGTGACCTTGTTCCTCGCCACGCACACGAAAGGGGAGCGGTTCATAGACGACAAGGCCCGGGACACCTACGTAAGTTTTACTTAATGCTAGTTCATTAATATTAATTTCTAGTTACGTAGAAAATTCATATAGATGTTATTTCTAGGCCAAGTTTTAGAAGTTTTACTTAATGCTAGTTCATTAGTGTTAATTTTTAGCGACCACGTGAGGATTCATATAGATATTATTTCTAGGCCGAGTTTTTGAGGCTTAGGGAGGTCGAGCCGACACGGTCAGAGGGAGCTAGTGCTAGCACTTCCCAGCAGCCCCCGGCCGCCGCAACTCAGTTAGATGACGAGCTGTGGATGAGGGCCATTGGTGGCATGCATAGGGGTACGTACTATGGTACGAGCTCCTATAGTGCCTTCATTGCGTCACAGGCCTCTACGACCGCCACTAGTGTGCCCGGCCCCGCACAGTCTGAGGAGTTGCTTCGTCACTAGCAGAGTGTCGATGCGCAGATCGCAGCTCTGCGTGACAAGATGCTACAGATGATGGGGGCACATAAAGATAATTTTGCGCTCATCTCACGCTTCGAGAGGCTTGAGGAGACTACTGAGGCGCTGCGATAGATGACCCGCGCTACGCAGGAGGCTACGCAGTGTTTAGTCGAGCAGATACAGCAGTTCCAGGAGATGGCTATGGAGCGACCGTCTGCTGGTACGTCGGGAGAATCGTCTACATCCGGCGGTGCACGGGAGGACATGCTCGTCCACCTGTTATCACCGGAGGAGTATCAGACGATCTTGTCGTTACGACGACAGTCATCTGGTGGCGCTCCTTCTCCAGCTCCGGCTCCAGCACCTGGTCCAGCTCCAGCATCGGGTCCAGCTCCAGGCGATCAGTAGTTTCTTTTTTGCATTTTTGGACTGTACTATATTTTTTACTTTGTACGTATTTGGGGATATTTACTTTGTTCGTTGAGGATATTGACTTTGTACGCATTTGCGGATATTGACTTTGTTCGTTGAGGATATTATATATTGACATTGTTCGTTGTGGATAGTATTTTTTCTTTATATTTTTTGTATAGTCTGGAATGTATTGTGCGTACCGGTGTTGAGTGTTCCACCGAGGGGGTCGGCGAACCCAGGGATTGGATTCTGTATTTTGTATTCTGTGTTTTGGCTCAGGCTCCAGCTCCATTTGCATTCTGCAACCTGTTTTTTAATATATTTTTTAACTTAGCGACGTTTTAGAATGTCGCTAAATTTTTGTGACGTTAATAAATGTCGCTAAAAGCGTCGCTAAAATACTGACGTGGCAACACGTGGCACCAAATCTGATGTCAACGCGTCGTCGCCAAAATGTCGCAAAAGTGTCGCTAAATGGCGACCACATAATAACGTCGCCATTTGCGTCGCTAATTAGCGTCAACGTTAAAACGTCGCAAATAACGTCGCTAATTATCGACGTTAGTAATGTCGCTAAATAACGTCGCCATAGCGACATTTGCGACGTTTTCTCGTTTAGCGACACGTTTTTTTCATCGTTTCCAAAACGTCGCCCAAAACACGTTTTCACCGAGTTTAGCGACGTTTTGGAACGTCGCTAATCTGACAAATTTTTGTAGTGTAAGAATATACATACATAATGGTAATGTTAGGACTAGTAATAATGATTTTAATATTAACAATAAAAAATAAAAAAAATTGGGTCAAGGGCTCACATTACCCATAGATATCTAAGACATATGGTATCTATAATTCCCCCATATCTATCAAACAACCAAAAATTAAATAATCAAACAATATTATACTATAACTTAAGAAATTTTGATAATTTGTAGACAGTACGATCATTTGTCACCCCGAAATAGAAAGGGACGAGAATCAATGGTACGGGAAGGCAAGAAAGAATAATCAAACGCAAATACGAAGTTTCAAGGACGGTAGAGAATTTTTAAGGCAGTGTGGATTTAGATTTCTAAGGGTTTAGTCAAATTTGTAGGCTCTTATCAGTACAGTTACGTAACCGATACGATATGCTCTGACCTGCATGGGCTACCAAAAAACTTGTCACGATCCGCACCCGCTTTTTGGGACGCAAACGTGTGAGCAAGCCAGCTACGTATCAAGCAGACTCCATCCCAACTCGAATACGTAAACACTATCTGGACTATGGTAATATGCCTAATTAAGGTAAGGCAAAACTATATCTCAATCCACAATAAGAATAATAAACATGAAAGAATACTATGGGTCGTGGTCTACAGCCCACTAGCATACATGTCCGATTAGACTCGAAGAATATCGTGAGTCTAAAAAGTAAGCTAACAAGCAGAGCATATCATGATAAGGAATGAAAGCACGAGTGGATAGTAAACGTAATATCAATACCTGGATCCTGCACGTGTATCATAATCATCTACCATCCTACTTTGCTACTAAATCCATGCAATCGCTAAACCTGAAGAGATCATCAGGTCCTCAGGGGACATAGCAAGATACATAAAAATATGCATATCTAACATTTTATCATGCATTAAAGAAAATACATGATATAAACAGGAAAAGACTAATCAACACGAAAATATGACTATACACGACTGGAATAACCTCTACGCATAAACGAACTGCTGGAGGAGAACAAGAGAACACCATGTCACGATGTCAACGGATAACCAATCGGATACTCAACCCCTCGCCCCTAGTGTGGACTCGCAGGTTTGAACAACTACTAACCCTCATCCCTAGTGTGGACTCGCAGGTTAACTTCAAGAATCACCCTTGCCCCTGGTGTAGACTCGCAGGTGTGGACATGTAACTACTAACCCTCGCCCCTAGTGTGGACTCGCAGGTTAGCTTCAGGAATCAAGGTACAGATAACTACTAACCCTCGCCCCTAGTGTGGACTCGCATGTTAGCTTCAAGAATTCAAGATATAGTAGTTCCATTATGACTTTTTCCTACTATGACACGATGTAACTCAGTCGAAGTACAGATGATGACACGACACGACTCAGTCAAGATATACGGGAGAACAAATCTAATATGAACAATAAAACTAACTATGAACAATGACTATATATATATATATATATATATATATATATATATATATATATATATATATATATATATATATATATATATATATATATATATATATATATATATACTAGCATGCATATTGTACAAATCACATGTCAATAATCAACTAGTAAAAATAGATAATAATAATAAGCATGTAAATAAACTGTAGAGTGAGGCAAGGTATACTTGTCTAGTGGTAGCACGAAGAACCAATAATATACCATCAACTAGTAAGCCATAAAGTCCAAATCTTACAACTGTCTTCGAAAGATAAAATAGATATTACCAACATTTTTAGAATAGTCAAATTACCTAGGATTGCCTGTCCATAAGTCTAATTCTGAATACAGGAATAAAACGGTTATTTCAAACCAAAACGATTATTTCGGACCAAAACGATATCCGTTATTGGACCCGCTTTGCATCGAAAAACGTGCCAGAGTCAATGGTCTCTAAAGTCGTCAAAGTACATGTCACGCCCCGATTCGTCGAATCGGTCGCCATCGCCTTGACTCGATATAAATCGATCCCCATGGGTCGGGACGTGATGCCGTGCAAGTCTTTATTGGACTTGCACAAGGCAAGGATGTGCAATTGAAAATTCCTTTTGACTCGACGCATTGAAATTAAATAGTGCAGAGAGTTGAAGACATAACATAGGAAGAAATTTGGCTTTTCATTCATAAACTTGCAAAGTATGTGCAAGGTTATTTTTACATTAGATATGCCGTTGCGGCTACATCTTGAAACACAAAAGAAAAAAAAAACTCTCGACAAGCTCACCTTGAAATATTCTTCGGCGTTCCATACATTGATGCCCCTTTATACATTTGAATAAAAGCCTTCGGTCTGAATTGGGCTTCAAAATACTTTAAAATAGGAGAGCTTCGTACCGTCTCCCGTTCTTCAGCTCCAGCTTAATTAGTCTCGAGCTCCCGCAGCACGCTCGTTACCTGGGGAGTTGGGGGTTAGCACACTTGCTAGTGGATGAGACGAACCCACTCGTCTAAATCGACACTGCTTATTAAGGATTCTGGCATACGAAGTGATCTTTCTATTTAGAACTGTATGAGTTATAGTTCATATCGAAGGCACATTTTAAATGATAACAACATAACCAATCTTAACCATTCTTACCACGACCGTGCTTCTTTCCTGCACAAAATATACATAATACTTACCACTTGCACATGACAAAAGGTGAGCATGCAACCTATCCTATATGCGATCATTGGTGATATCGACACCAAGAAGGACGATTATGTAGCCATGCAACGCGCCCTCCAGTCCAGGTTGCGAGCCTAACTGGAGGTCTCGCAATGCCTCACGCCGAAGCACGATTTCCATAATTTCCTCCTAGGCCGATTCGGTCCCAGGGCCCCGGGTACCGTCTCGAGGAAAGCTCACCTTGTGCACAAGTTGTCCATGACCATGCGAATGTATGAACAGTTATTATGTATGACGTAAATTGCATAGCGTAACCATTATCAAACCACATAATCATTCCTTCTCGTGCAAGGGTCCTTTTTTCCGAAACTGTACGTTCTGATTTAGCATCCCGTAGGCACCAAATTCTCGAAGGCATGATATACCGCAACCAAGGTTTCTTCGTTGTGTTTTGCATGGCGTGGAGTATATTCTATCTCTTTCTTAGTACTTTATCTTTTCTCTACTTAGTGTGAACTTATAGATTCAGAGTTAACTTCTTTAGGTTGCTATATTATCTCGAGCTCTTGATCTTAGTGGCAAGCATACATCCCGTTAGCATCATCGATTTGAACGTTAAACTTCAAGAATTTAGTTGGCGGAAAGGAGTAGAAAAGAAGGGGCCGAAGAACCACCCACCTAAGGAGATTGCGCCGAGAGTAGGAGAACGCTTCGCGACGGTCAAGCGTCAGTTACACGAACTCCTGCAATGGCACGAGCATCGAATTAGAACCCTTCCTTCAATCCCTCCTTCGAAATTTCCAAAGACGCATTCAAAAATTGCTGCGAAAGCACACTATCAAATCCACGCAATAATTCGTTCAGAAAGCCAAGAAAATCAATAAAACCAACGACAGATGAGTTGCATCGCTCTCTTTAGAGTTCATTCGCTAAGACGCCGCCTACCGCATCTAGGACTTATTCCAACAGTAGCCGATCCATTAGTTGGAACGGTACTCATATCACTCGTCCAAATCGATTTTATTGATGCCATAATTTTTGTATATCAAACTCGCCGACGAGTCAGACTAGCCACATTTGTTCCCGACCATGTCTGACTTGCCACGAGCCTATTACATAGTGCTTCGTCCCAACGGGAGCGGGGTACTACAGTACATATCTACGGATTCATTTTGATGATAAGAGCCCAACCATATATCCAATTTTAAATTCTGGTGGACCATGCACGAAATTGCCCGTTGAGTCGGATCGTGGGACCTGTAAAACGGTGATCCGATCAACTGTCTCAGAATCGAACCAAACTTGGCATACAGGACCAGGAAAATGATACAATCCAGGTGGCACAATTTTTGTCTCGATCTGATGAACGTGTACAAAGTAATTGAGAAATTTGCAAAGAGGCCGATACGGTAAATTTCAACGGATACGCATCAAATTTGTCATGCACACGCAACCAATTTGAATTCCTTCAAAGCCCACACGTCCGCGAAGTCGATATGCACCTTTCGATACTTTCGGTTCGCGACCACATCGCTCGTTTAGTCGGGGCGCACGTCGTATCGACGATAATTCTATGTTTTTGAAAACAGAAATACGTAGTTTTTCTTGATGTTTGGAGATAGATAACTTTGCGTCTATACGATGAAAACAGAAACCGTAAAATAGGTATTTATGTCCTATAGGTTATCTAGGAGGCTTTAAAGGGGGTTTGCCATAATCGGCAATGGATCGACTAGAAATAGTCTTCCAAAATAGGTGTTCGAACTATAAAATCCTATATTCACAAAGTCATTTTTGTCAAAGTTTGTACTGATTTTTTGAGCAATCCGAAGCTTCTAAATTCAAACTAATTGAAAGAGTTTATAGACCTGTAGGTTGTGAACGTACCGGAGAAAATGGTTCGTTAAACGAACCATCGCACGCGAAAAAAATGAGCGACGAAGTGGCCGGCTGCTGCTGTCGTTACTGCTGTTGCATCTGCTCTGTCCGACTGATTGTTGTCGGCCTGCTGCCGGCCGACGGTGGCTTGTGGCAGCACGCAAAGGCCAAGGGGGTCGCCTAGCCACGATCATACCTCTGGGATATGGTGGCGCACGCTTAGGGTTAGGGTTTAGATGATACTCTTCGTGTAGATATATATATATACAGTCGGTTGTTTTGTTTTGTTTTGTTTTGTAATAGGGGGGGTCGGCTCGTGATGGTTCAGTAGATGGATTCGGCTTGGGTTTAATGGGAAATAAGTTCAACTGGGCTCGACTCGGTTTGGGCTTCTGGGCTGGGATTTCCTATGTACTGTTCAACAATATATTTCTAAGAAAAAGAAAAAAAGGAAAAAAGGAAAAGTATTTATATATAATCATATATAATCATTCTTTATTATTAGAATATAGATTGAGATTGTTCAATTGACAAAGTTGTCACATATAGGGTTGTGTTCTTGTGTCTTAGTTCTTGTGTAGTGTTTTTGGTTTCGTTATCCTCAAGTGGGTGTCATGTTCTACAACGTGTTTTCCTAACATTAATAGCAATGTCCACGTGTGCGTGTCTCACAATCCGCTAAAGCCTATATGCAGCAATCATCCTTACCTTTGTGCAACTGGATGAGAAGCCCAACTTTTCCGTTTTGATAGGTTTTCTGATTTTTTTTATGAAAAACTGTTTTCATAGAGGATGTTATAAAGTTGTTTTCTGAACATACATATTCTGAATTTGCGTTTGGTTACTTTCATCTCAAAATAGTTTTTTTTAAAATTAAATTTTGGTTTGGTAATTTTTTTAACAAATAATTTTAACACGAGTCTCTGTGTCCTGTGTCGACACAACCGAGTTCTGATCTCTATGTAATGTGTCCCAACCCACCAAGCATCACTACCACCACTACCTGTTGGTATTTTTGCCTTTAGAATAGGAAATATAGTCCCACATCAGCTACACCAAATGGTGAGTATCTCAATATAATGCATTGCTTGTGTTGAGGTATACACATGAGGTGTGATAGGGCACAAGTGAGTGCCATGTAGGAGTATTTTTCTAGAGGAAAAAATGATTAATTCCAATAAGGAAGCAAGTTGCTTTTTGTCATTCGGACTCGGACTCAGATACGGACTCTAGGATTCCTCGTACATGCACGGGAGTGTTCGGAGGGTAGGCTTGGACTGGCACACAACTATACTGATTATGGGATGGTCTAAATATCAAACTCTATTTTTGAATATTGGTATTTTAGTCCCATATCGGATAGGAAAAAAGGTGAAGTCTCACTCCATTCTATAAATATAGCCCTCTGGCATCCTTTCTAAGATGCACCAAAGAAAGAGAGTTAAGGGGATCCGTGAAGTCCAGGGAGCCCGCTTAAGTCACAAAAAGTTGACTAACGAGCATTCCAGAAGTTCTTTGGGAGCTTGCTGGTTCTTAGAAGTGGATTGTATAAAGGCGAATATTGCTTTGAGCAATGGGGATCTTCATCACCCCAGCAAAGCTGCCTTTCTCTTTCTTCTTTCCTTCTCTTCTTCAGCTGTAACTAGAGATTTTCGTAGATCTAATCTCAGAAAGTCTGTTGTCTGATACAAACTTAAAGATGGACATTCGTACTAGCCAGATGGTGATTTCTTGGCGAGGAACATGCTTCGGGAAGATGTTCGATATTAAAAGGATGTTCGAACTTCTATTGATGGTAATGAAGATACTTTATTGAATGGACTGAAAGTTGTTCTATGATAGAAGCAGACTCAAGATGTCATGTCTAGACCTTATCTCCAGAATGTGGGGGTAAGAAGGTGGAGGAATTTGAAGTCGGTGCAGAGACAAGACTGTCAGGAAGATGCTTAGACGATTGAACTAAAGTACAGATCTCCTGAAGTTAATACACTCAGATGTATGTAAATTTTATCAATTCTCCACGGAGGCCGATTCGAAGCGTTTTTCGAAGTGCACGTTCGCGTGTCTTCTCAAGTCAAAAGATGGGGCATTCGAAAATTTCAGGGACTTCAGGGCTGAAGCTGAATATTAAACCAGTTTACAGCTACGCAGAAGTGATCATGGCATAGATCATTCTTTGGATTTGCATCATTCTTCTATAAACATCGAATTGGCTATGAAACTATTGCTCTATATGTATACTCAAGATTGATCATGATCGAGAGTATCATTTTTTAGATTTGCATCGTTCTATTATGAGCATGGAATTGGCTATGAAACGACTGCTCTATAGTATCTATAATCCATGGAGTGTCAGAAAGGAAGATTAGGACACTGTCAAAGATGATAATATCTATACTACGAATCTTTCAATATGCTTCTGGGGATATATTGCATGTACAGCTATGTTTATTGCTGAATAAAGTACTGTTCATATATCTGACTATGATTTTCATTAACACTGATTCAAGGTTAGACCTAACTTGAATATCATTTAAGTGTGGGGTGTCTGGTGTATATGAAGCATCCGAATATTAAGATTTAGAAGTCAGGAATGAAGACCAAGAAGACAGTATTTATAGAATTAGCTATTGTAAGCTATGCTCGGAGATCACTTGATATATTATCAATCATATCAATGAGTCTCACGATGCAGAATTCTTTGAAGACAAGATTGCTAGGGGCAAGAACATTATTCTCGTGGATGTTACGGAGAATATTGTTGGTACCGAAGAAGCAAAGTACTTCCAAAGAAGTAGTAGTCCCAAAAGGTGGTTGTCATTAATGAGACAATACTTGAACTAGTATTCGCTAAGCAGTTAGCAAAGCGAGTGAGAAGGCTAGAAGATTTCGGAGATAACTTTATCATCCATCACGTGGAGGCTGATGAGGTGATGAAGTCCAGAGATACGATCTTCTGGAGGAGAGGGTAAATAGCGAGACTGACTATGTAACATCCAATTATAAGTGGGTGTTAGTTAATCTATCTGAAGGAGGTAAACCTATTAAACTTTCGAGAAGTAGAAGACGAAAGCCGAAGGAAATTATAATGAGTTCGAGTCTAGACTGGTTGCCAGGAGGGCTTACTCAAGAACAAGAGATTGATGAGGTTGACGTATACGCTCTACTGGCTAATATGTCAACTATCAGGATGATGATGGTTGTAGCTGCTATTCATAAGTTATTCTATCATCAGATGGATGTTTAGACATAATTTTTGGATAAAGAAATGACAGAAGAGATTTACATACAACAACCATATAGATTTGTCGTTCAGAGTCTTGAAGACATGGTCTGCAAGTTGGTGAATTCGGTGTACAGTTTGAAGTACACTCCCAATCTGTAGCTAAGTTTGACTAGGTTATTAGGTCAAAAGGCTACAGGATCTGCGAGACTGTTAAATATGATTACACGAAGTTCGCTGATGATAGAGGAGCCATCGTTTGTCTCTATATGGATGACATAATGACGTGTCATTAGAACAAAGATGTTCCTCAGGTCCAGATTCAGTATCAAGGACATGGAAAATGCGGATGTCGCCCTGGAGATTTAAATAATCCAGACGAAAGTTGAGCTTGCTCTGTCACAAGCTCACTACGTGGAAAGTTGCTCACACGCTATAGATATCAGGATCTTCCACGGATCAGTACTCCTTACAGGTGTGATAAAAAACTGAAGCTAGATCCTGGAAAAGCGTCAGAAAGTTGGTGTATTCGAGCATCATGTGGAGTTTGTTGTAGGCTACAAGTACCACCAGGCCTGACATAGTTTTTTTGTAAGCATGACGAGTCGGTTCACAAGCAAGCCAAGTGTTAATCTTTTGATAGTTATGAAGAGAGTAATTAGATATCTCTCAGGGACTTAGAAAGATGCACTACAAGGGTTATCCTGAATGGGTAGAAGGCCTCAGTGATGCTAGTCGGTGCTCAGAAGGAGAGAAAGAAGATGTCACATCTTCTATATGGATAATTGTAACCTTTCTTCCCAAAATTTTCAAAATTGTTATTTTTATTAAAATTGAGTTCGCCAAGACTTTAAAAGATATCTTGTTGTTCGTCGGCTTTCCAAAACTGTTTAAAAATCATGGTTTAAAAGTACTAATTTATTTTATTAATTTTCATATTTTTATCCTTGAAATTATAACTGTTTTGATCATTATTTTGGACTTCCAAATACTAATTAAATTTGTGATTGCGATTACCATTTACATTTCGAAGAAATATTTATTTCTTATGATTAGCATTACAAAAATATCCACTAATAATTATTGGGTTTTCAAATATTTATTTGGCTTTGGATATCATAAATTATCTTTATTTACTAAAAACATTTATTAAAAACATTTCAAATACGATTTTAATGACTAAGTAAAAATATACTCCCAAATCTTATTTTAAATTGTTATAGTAAATCAGTCATTTCTTCGATTTGTATTATATGATTTAAACTATATGATAGAAATAAATATGATAGAAATAAATATTATTTCAAAATTATTATATTGATCACTTAATTTATTTAGATTTCAAATCAATTACTTAATAAATATGAAATATGTGATTTAAAGTATTTTGATAGATAGTAACTATTATTTAAAGTAAATATTATTATCTATTAGTAGATTATGATAAGATTTAAGTTGATTTAAACATTTGTTAGATTTAAATTTAAAAAGGAGAGTTATCCTTTAGAATTTTAATCCTTATCGGTCTAGTAGTGTCAATTCCTATATAAGGAGGCCATACCCCTAATTTCTCTCATAAACCATTATCCACCAACAAACCACGTGCATCGTGTCCATGTCTACCCCTTCCACTATTTCCACTTATTTACATATACAATGTTCCTTCGTATCAGACACCCCGGACGCCTTCTTGTGTCTCGCATGACACGACAATAATTCCCAAATCCGTATTCCTAACCCTAATTCCCAAATTCCAACCCTAACCCTAACTCGATCACCGTTTTCCTGCCTTTTCCCAACACCACCACCAGAAGTGCCACCATCCGCATGACTCCACCCCTGTCACCGACCTCTCCTGCTATCCCATTGAGCCCGACATCACCACCCATGTTCCTTCTCCACAACTGACCACTCCTACAAATCGGCCATGACCACCCCGACAGCCCCCTCCGTCATTATTACTACCCTACCACCCCGACTTCCCCACAGCCTCCGCCATCACCAGAGCTGAGCGGCCAACCAAAATCTACCACCTACCGATCAAACTCCCCAGCCACCCCGTCACCACCGTCCGCCAGTACCACCACTCTCACCTCACGTCACTAAAGAAATCACCACCACTAAAAACCTACAAAACCACCTACCTGACCCAATTTCGACCTAGTGACCGCCTCCACGTCCAGCGTCGTTGTCTCCAGAGCCTCGTCGAGGATACAGAGGCACTCGCATCTCCATGCGGTGTCGCAGCTTCCGTAGGCCATTTATAGACCTCCAACAGCAGGCCAACAACGCCCTTGCCTGCCTTCGAGCGTGTGCCACCCCACAGTGATCCCCTTCACCGGCTTTTCCGTCGACGTCCGCCCAATACAGCAGCGCCCTCACCGAATTTTTGGCCACCACGTTAAGCGGTCCAACGTCGTTGTATCTCTGTCGAGGCGTCTAGATGAGCCTCGGTAGCCGAACCCGTGCCATCGTCTCAGCTTTTTTGTCGCCGCCAGGGCTACGTCCGCCCCTCTCCCTCCAGATCTGCTTTCTCCAGTGCCTAGCATGGCGAGCAAAGCCCAGCGACGAGGGCGGTGAGCGCCGGGGACAAAAAACTAGGTGAGCGGCTTCTCTTCCTACTTCTTCTCCTCCTTCCTCTTCTTTACAGTCCTCTTCTTCTTGTTCATCTTCCTTCGATTTTAGTTTTTTTTGAATGGTCGAGTGAGGGAGATGGAAACTATTGAGTAGATTTAATTGAGAGGAGTTAGGTCGGGCTTGAGTTGGGCCAGGCTCATGGGTTGGGTAAACTATATATTGGTATATTTGTATATTAGTATAAATATAGTACATTAAATGAGTGTATATATATATATATATATATATATATATATATATATATATATATATATTAATTATTATTATTATTATGTTCTGTACCTATAGTATTAACTAGCTTATTTCTACTTCTTTAATATACATATAAGTTGTCACGACCCGCACCCGTTTTTTTCTTTTAAAACGGATGCGAGACGTGTCCAAGCCAGCCTACGCCGCAGTGTCGACGGTAGAACGCTGTCACGGCCACGAAGGTCAAAAATCATAAATAATGCTCATTCACATAATTAATTTAACTTACAATGATCACAAGTTTTACATTTGTAGATGTAGTGCCCCGCTCCACGAAGGCACTAGCTAGACAGAAAGATCGGATTGCTGGCTCTGCAACAGAAGACGATTGATCTGGGTGAGTGGATGAAGTCTCATTTGCTGATTCGCTTACGCCTTAAGAATCTGAGTTTTTGATTGAATACTATTGTTAATAACAAGATGGTAATCATTGAGTATGCTTTAAGAGAATTCATATGTTGCCTTGCTAGAAAATGAATGTTGCCTTGATAAAGAGAAACTTGTCATGCTAATAACAAGACAGTAACCAGTATATATGCTTATAAGAGATTTCACATGTTGCCATGCTAAGAACAAGAAAAGAAATAATCTGCATGCTAATAAGAAGACTCGTTGCCTGCTAATAAGAACTGAATTGATGCTTGTCATGCTTGGTACGATAAGAGAAGACAAATGAATCAAATTGAATGCTTGATCATTGCTTGCTGCATGCTAACTATTGCTTGAGAATTATAGACATGTACAGACGAACTTGTACATGTTGACCTGAATAAAAGAAAGGCACGAATTGGACGTGTCTTATATCTGCAAAGGCATGGAAAGAACATATCGTACATCTGATCACAAATCTGTCTCATCTGATAGAATCCTGCTAGAGCATGCATGTGGTCTGGACAACTTGTTAACAAGGAAAATTTGTCTCTCGGGTGGATCTGGGGGCGCCTGGACCACTCGGCCTAGGAGAGATTAGGGCCTCCATGTAAAAATGGGAGTCGATCTGAGTCCTTAGCGACGAGCTGAACCCAAGAGAGTCACAGCGGCTAATCATGGGTTTCCCATGGACCACCATATAGATAGGTGTTGGTTGGTGCCGAACTGAACCGGAGAGTCACAGCTGCCAATCGGTCTGCATGTGTCTATCATATGTTTTGCTAAGAGCTAACGATACAGAGACGAACAGGGAATGACAATGTTGGTTTTATAATATTTATGCTAATCCTTGTCTTGTGCAGGGATGGACGGTCGGCTATGGTAAGAATCACTGAAAAGTGATACACATGTATTGCTTGAGTTTGCTATATGAATTGTTTGAAAGATTAATCTGTTACCAAGAAGTGCTATGTTCTACTAAAGAAAAGATGTAATATCATGCTTGTAATCTGACCCTAAGAATGTCCTGAACAAGAGAAAGGAATGCTAATGATGTTGTCCTAAATGAAACGATATGCTCATGAAACACGCTGCGCACTCCACAATGAATAGTCATCGTGCTAGAATTGAATAGTCCCTTGTATGCTTGAAATGAAATAAACTATGGCTTTTCAAAGATATTTTCAAAAGAGAATGTAAACTGACTCTATATGCATGGAATAAATCTAGGTAAAACTAGCAAGATCACATCAGAAGAAACGTTTTCTCACTAAATGAACACTGATCGTTTCAGACAAAATGTAGCTCTTTGTTCACAATCACTAGTATGCTGATATACTGACCCACTATCAGTCTGCATGCAGGTGCACTATGCATCGAGAAGGATAGTCCGAAGCGATAGCCCGAGCCTCATCCTCAGAAGCCAGAAATCAGAAGAGATGCCAAGAGATGGACATCTGTTGCAAGAGTTGTTTTGTATATAAAGGGATGTAATGTATGGGAACGGGATCATTGTAATCTGTAAAGTTCTGAGAGAATGTAACATCGTATCAGAGAGAATCGAGAGCTTGTAATTTGTTCAAATGAAATCAATAAAGAGATTTATTCTTGTTACCATTGTGTTCAATACATGTATTCTGAAATATGTCCGCTGCTGCTTCAATTATCTGCGATACGTTCCGCTGCGTATTGTCAACCTTGTCTATCTTGTCTTGCTTCAGGTCTTGGCCTTATGCAAGCGCAACTTAGGCTTGCACGGCATCACGCCTTAGCGAGGACGAACGATCCCAAAGAGCCCGAAGCGAGGACGAAAGGACTCTGCGGGATCGGGGCGTGACAGAATGGTATCAGAGTAACACGATCCTCTGGCCAATTTTGATTCGATTAAATTCGTACATGTTCTCCTGATCCAAAATTCCTTTGCCTACTCGATATCAATAATGAGATGAACGTTCCATACAATAAGTCCGTAAATATTTTTATGATGCCGGCATATGTTTTTATCGATTTGATTGATTGAGATTGAAATGCTTTATTGAACAAGAGTCCTGATATGATCTGAATTATTATTTCATGGATTGATGATGGCGAAGGATGAGGACTATCACTGCTAAGGATATCGTAAGTTTCTCCTTAAGTTTCGAGGACAAAACTTCTTTTCGGTGGGTAATTATGTAGTGCCCCGCTCCGCGAAGGCACTAGCTAGACAGAAAGATCGGATTGCTGGCTCTGCAATAGAAGACGATTGATTTTGGTGAGTGGACGAAGTCTCATTTGTTGATTCGCTTACGCCTTAAGAATATGAGTTTTTGATTAAATACTATTGTTAATAACAAGATGGTAATCATTGAGTATGCTTTAAGAGAATTCACATGTTGCCTTGCTAGGAAATGAATGTTGCCTTGATAAAGAGAACCTTGTCATGCTAATAATAAGACGATAACCAGTATGTATGCTTATAAGAGATTTCACATGTTGCTATGCTAAGAACAAGAAAAGAAATAATCTGCATGCTAATAAGAAGACTCGTTGCCTGCTAATAAGAACTGAATTGATGCTTGTCATGCTTGGTACGATAAGAGAAGACAAATGAATCGAATTGAATGCTTGATTATTACTTGCTACTAAGTATTGCTTGAGAATTATAGACATGTATAGACGGACTTGTACATGTTGACCTGAATAAAAGAAAGGCACGAATTGAACGTGTCGTATATCTGCAAAGGCATGGAAAGAACATATCGTACATCAAATCACAAATCTGTCTCATCTGATAGAATCCTGCTAGAGCATGCATGCGGTCTAGGACAACTTGTTAACAAGGAAAATTTGTCTCTCGGGTGGATCTGGGGGCGCCTGGACCACTCGGCCTAGGAGAGATTAGGGCCTCCATGTAAAAATGGGAGTTGATCTGAGTCCTTAGCGACGAGCTGAACCCAAGAGAGTCACAGCTGCTAATCATGGGTTTCCCATGGACCACCATATAGATAGGTGTTGGTTGGTGCAGAGCTGAACCGGAGAGTCACAGCTGCCAATCGGTCTGCATGTGTCTATCATATGTTTTGCTAAGAGCTAACGATGCAGAGACGAACAGGGAATGACAATGTTGGTTTTATAATGTTTATGCTAATCCTTGTCTTGTGCAGGGATGGACGGTCGGCTATGGTAAGAATCACTGAAAAGTGATACACATGTATTGCTTGAGTTTGCTATATGAATTGTTTGAAAGATTAATCTGTTACCAAGAAGTGCTATGTTCTACTAAAGAAAAGATGTAATATCATGCTTGTAATCTGACCCTAAGAATGTCTTGAACAAGAGAAATGAATGCTAACGATGTTGCCCTAAATGAAATGATATGCTCATGAAACACGCTGCGCACTCCACAATGAATAGTCATTATGCTAGAATTGAATAATCCCTTGTATGCTTGAAATAAAATGAACTGTGGCTTTTCAAAGATGTTTTCAAAAGAGAATGTAAACTGACTCTATATGCATGGAATGAATCTAGGTAAAACTAGCAAGATCACATCACAAGAAACGTTTTCTCACTAAATGAACAGTGATCGTTTCAGACAAAATGTAGCTCTTTGTTTACAGTCACCAGTATGCTGATATACCGACCCACCATCAGTCTGCATGCAGGTGCACTATGCATCGAGAAGGATAGTCCGAAGCGATAGCCCGAGCCTCATCCTTAGGAGCCAGAAATCAGAAGAGATGCCAAGAGATGGACATATGTTGCAAGAGTTGTTTTGTATATGAAGGGATGTAATGTATGGGAACAGGATCATTGTAATCTGTAAAGTTCTGAGAGAATGTAACATTATATCAGAGAGAATCGAGAGCTTGTAATCTGTTCAAATGAAATCAATAAAGAGATTTGTTTCTTGTTACCATTGTGTTCAATACATGTATTCTGAAATATGTCCGCTGCTGTTTCAATTATCTGCGATACGTTCCGCTGCGTATTGTCAACCTTGTCTATCTTATCTTGCTTCAGGTCTTGTCCTTGTGCAAGAGCAACTTAGGCTTGCACGGCATCACGCCTTAGCGAAGACGAACGATCCCAAAGAGCCCGAAGCGAGGACGAAAGGACTCTGCGGGATCGGGGCGTGACAGTAGAAAAATATAAACTTGTACAAATAAATGAATGACTACAACTCAATTATCTAGCTAGTCTCTAGGCTTTTGTCTGTAAGTGTTCCCGTCACTTCCCAAGCTAAGTGAATCCACGGCTAACCTGAAAAATGTTGGTTTCCAGTCAGGAATGGAACGAGCACAATTCACTGAATACAATTTCAATAAATGAAAATGACTATAAAACAAAGGTTAGACATCAATCATGAGTTTTGAAAATAAACAATAAATACGGAAAACCAATAGCAAATAAATAGACATAAAATACTTTTCCCAACTGTTAGAAGTACCTTTGATATGTGATCGTTCTGGGGCACTACACCGTACGGTCTACGATGTCTACTTGCATGAAAAATAAGCACTGTCTACGATGTCTACTTGCAGAAAAATAAGCACTGTCTATGATGTCTACTTGCAGAAAATAAGCACTGTCTACGATGTCTACTTGCAAAAAAATAAGCACTGCCTACGATGTCTACTTGCAGAAAAATAAGCACTGTCTACGATGTCTACTTGCAGAAAAATAAGCACTGTCTACGATGTCTACTGCATGAAAAATAAGCACTGTCTACGATGTCTACTGCATGAAAATAAACACTGTCTACGGTCGGATCACACATCCTTGATACTTCTCATTCCCGACTCAACAATTTATAATAGAGTATAAAAATCACATAACCAATGGCCAATCAATGAAATATAGTAAAGATCAATATCAAAATGCAGACAATAAAATGTACTCGCTTGTGGTCCTCTGCTGGTGAAACCGACAGTCTGAAATACACAATGTGCCACAATAGTCAAAACCCGTACAAAAGTCCCCGAAAGCTGAAATAAATATTACCAATGTTCTCAGAATAGTCAAATTAGCTAGAGTTGCTTGTCCTTAAGTCCAATTCTGGACACAGGGGTAAAACGATAATTTCGGGCCAAAACGGTGTCCGTCGTTGGACCCGCTTTGCACCGAAAAGCGTGTCAGGGTCAACGGTCTCTAAAATTATCAAAATATATGTCTATGGATCCAGTTTTCTAATATGAACCCAACCGTATGTCCAGAGTTGGATTCCGATGGGCCGTGCACAAAATCGCCCGTTGAATTGGATCGTGAGGCCCGCGAAACGGCGATCCAATCAACTGTCTCAGAATTGGACCAAACATGGCATACAGGACCATAAAAACGATACGGTCTTGTTGGCGTAAGTTTTGTCTCGATCTGACGAGCGTGCATAAATTAATTGGGAAATTTGTACAGAGGCCGATACGGTAAATTTTGACGGATACACATCAAATTCGTCGCGCACACGCGACCAATTTGAATTCCGTCAAAGCCCACACGTCCATGAAGCTGTTACGCACCTTTCGATGCTTACGGTTCGTGACCACGTCGCCCAGATTGGCGGGACGCACGTTGGATCGGAAGAATTTCTAGTTTTTAAAATAGGTTTTTCATGAACTTTGGGATCCGATTTCTCGGCGCATAGTCGATGAAATCGACTTTTGCGAATTGGGTTGTGGAGCCCTATTTGTTGTCTAAAAGTGTGTTCAAGTAGAATTTCTAGTATGGCATTAGATCGATCAAAATCGATTGGCAAATATGTATGTTTGGACTGTACTCTGTTCTATTTTTACAAGGTTTTCGATGGACTTCGTGTCGATTTTGTGTGCTGGTTGTGTGACTTAATCAAAACCTAATTACTGAGGATCCTAGATGGTTACATGGGCTGTCCATACAACTTTACGAAGTCGAAAACTGACGAGTATACACAAATAAATGAAACCACGAAACGGTACCGCGTGTATATATCTGCTACTGTCGCCCGCGCAGGTGCGCGCGCACAGCCTCCCTGGCCGCCGTCCGGCGGTCCCCCTGCGGCACTCCGGCATCGAGATGGCCGCCCATGCAACTAGAGAGGTGCGGTCACGGTTAGGATTTTGAAGTTTCCATCGATTTCCTTCAAGCGTATATGTATATATTTATCGTCATATATATATTAGAGCTCGGGTATTTAGCAGTTGCACATATGAACACTTGGGCCTGGCCCGACTGGGCTCAGTTGGCCTATCGGCTGGGTGTGCTGATGAGCAGGGTCCAGTTGTGTCACAACCCGCCCCCTAGAGTTAGGGCACGAGAAGTGGGTACATCCAGCCTACGCCGTAGTGTCGACGGTAGAACGCTGTGCTAGGTCTCATGCATCTAACAGTATAAGGTTAAACAGTTTATACTCCCCGAATGGGGGTGACATAGCAGATACAGACTCAATCACATCTAAGGTAGAGCATGATAAGGATAGATAAAACATAAAATCCAAAAGAGGTACAACAGAGAGAAATCTAAGTGTCTAAGATACACAAATCCAGAAATACATCTCAAATCTCCAAACTCAGATACAGTAATCCATAAAGTAAATACAACTCCAGACAATTGAAATAACTATCTAAACAACCTCTAATGTGTCTCCTCTAGGCTAGCAGGCAATCTCCAAGCTATCTGTAAAATTTATCAACGGGTCCAGTCAGGACAGGAGCGAGTACAGTACATCTCAACAATATCATAACAGGTTAGGAAATATAAACATGCTAGAGAGTAAGATATAGGATCTGAAGAAATAACATGATGAAAAAGAGAGAGACTGTAAGTAAATAGCTACAATATATAGAGAACTATCAGTGACTAGTGATTCAGAGCACAAGATGGTTATGTAAACGGCACGATATTGTACACGAGTAATCTACAGAGGTTGTACACGAATAATCTACTGGATTGATTACATAACCACTTCTACTCCCCTACCCCAATCAATACACAAGGATCAAGCTAAGTTATGTTATTGCATACGAAGTATAGTTGCACACGAGATCATGTGAATACATGAATATACACAATTTCATACGATTTGTACACGAATGTCACGAATACAAGGAGTACACGATGCTCACGATAAAGTACACGAATACGAATACCCGATGTATCCGCTAAGGGGATAATATCGCACAACAAGATCCATATAGTACTAATCCGTGTTTCCAACGTGTCAGCATCATGTAAAGTAATCTAAAACAGGAAATATAATCCTAAACAAGATATAAAATGATCAGAGAATGTACTCGCCTGATAACCTGAACAGCTGATAAGTATAGGGGTCCAACTGAAGCCACAGAGTCCTATTTAAAGCAACACAGGTTACAAGGTGTTCAAGTTGTAATAAATAAATCTCTATAATCAATCTACATTATCCTAGGTTCTTCTAAGTCAAAACAACTCTAGGTCAACTCCGGCAATAATTTAGTCAAACTAGGTCAAGTGTTGACTTATAGTTGACTTTTGGTCAACTGGTCAACTCTGGTCAATAGGGTTAATTCTAATCCAATTATTAAAGATATAAGGTGTACTTCGTTATTCGTACGTCGAAACTTATGACACGCAAATCGAGATAAGATGATTAATGGTAAAGTTAATAATCTTATTATAATGATCCACGTGTCCATCTTATCAATTTTAGCGATGTGAGATTACTGGAATTGACTGAGCTCAGTTTCGTTGTACTAATCCCGAAATACGAACATTATAAGAATTAATTATTAATAAATTATAAAAAGGTTAAACTCAGAAAAATTATAAACAAATATTGTCGGACGATGAAATAGACATCGCTAACGTGTCCAGAATGGTCAAATTAGCTAGGATAACCTACCCATCGGTCCAATTTGGACACAAGGGCAAAAAGGTAATTTCGGGTCAAAACGGTGTCCGTATCGGAGCCGTTTTGCACCGAAAAATGTGGAAGAAAATAAGTCTATAAAATATAACAAATTATATGTCCACGAAACCAGAATGATGATACGAACCCAATGGTATATCCGGAATTGGATTCCGTTGACCCGATCTCAATTTGGTCCGTTGACCAGAACTTAGAATTCTGGTTTGCACGAAAATGCGTGCCGGATCCATCGTTCTCAAAACTCAACAAACTACATGTCAACAAGTCCAGAATGATGATACGAACTCAACGGTATATTCGGAATTGGATTCCGATGAGCCGGCATCAAAAAGTCCTATTGATCCAGAATGTGGGACCCACTTTGCACCGAAAAATGTGCCAGGGCCCATGTTCTCCAAATCTAACAAATTTTATATAAAAACTTGCCAGAACGATGCCACGAGTCTAATGGTGGTGTCAGAAATGAAATCTGGAGTCCCGTGTTCAAAAATGGAATTTTACAAGTTGGAAATTACGAATTCGGACGGCCAACTTTGGCGTCGAATTCAACCAATCAAACAAGCTCATAATGAAACAAAACTGGAGGGATAGCAAGAGGGTAATACCAGCTTCGTACCGAATCTAGTAGCACGCCAAACGGAGCTACGGTGAGGAGATACAAGCTGACAAAGTTGGCCCCGCGAAACTATCCAAATTTAATATAATTTAAACGGTCAACTTGGTGGCCGGTTTTGATGTATCAAACGATAAATTTAACGGACGAAAATTGACAAGAGTGAAGGTAGATATACCAAGATTGTGACGGAGTAAAGAAATCGACGAACCAACGGTCGAATTTCCAGAAAAACGTGCATGAAGTTGCTGCGACGGAACGTAATTCCAGCCTCGTTCCCGAGCTCGTCACGACGGGACGTCGTGCAAAACGCACGAATCGCCTCCGATACACGTCGGGGAGAGGGACGATGGTAATGGGGCCTGTCCCAGGGATGCGCCCGGCCATGGGGAGGTCGGCCACGGCGACCACGTCGTCGGCGGCGGCGCTCAACCGCGCGTGCGCACGGCTGTTTCGAGCGCAGCTGCTGCTGCCCCTGGTGCGCGCGGCTGTGCGCGAGGCTGCGTACCCAGGCCCGGCCAGCGAGGCACGGTGGTGTGCGGCCATGCGTGCGGTGGAGCGGCGGCGAACGCGCGGCGGAGGATGGCTCGGTCGGTTTTATGAGGTGGTAGTTGGTTGGTGAAGACCATGGTGATGGTGGTTATTAAAGGGAGGAGGAAATGGAGGAGTGGGATGGGTGGTCGACGGCCGCGCTCGGCCAGGGTGGCCGGAGCCACGGCCAGGGAGATGAGGTGGTTGTGGTCGGGGTGTGAAGAAGTGTTGCTGTTGGAGTTTTTGTTGAGTTGCTGTGGTGTTGAGAAAATAGAAAGAGAAAGAGATGAATTAATTAAAGAGAGAGAGAAATTTTATCCTCTTAATCTAGGGCCGGCCAACATGTGGGAGTGAGTACTGTGAGGGAATAGAGGGTTAGGATTAATTGAGGGAAAACCAAGGCTTAGGATTTAAATGGCTAAAATAGGTCATTCCAATAGGGATTAAAATCAATGGAAATTTTTTATTAAATATTAAAAAATAGGTAAAATGAGTACTCAATATTTTTTAAGGATAAGGAGCTGAGGATGATGGCGATGGGGAATAACATGGAGCTGGGCTAGACTCGATGGAGCCGGATTGGGTCAAAATCGGACATTTTGCAATAATCGAAATAAAATTAGGTGTTGATGATCATGGATAAATAAGTAGCACATGGAGATTCCAATTGTCACGCCCCAGAACCAGAATACTGGAGAGCGGGGGCAGACATAGCCAGCTACGTATATTGAAATAGAATACATCTCAACTATACGGTCACGGCTGTCTAGATATGAGGGTTTACTACAAGCCAGCAGTCTCTTAAGGTCAAACCTATTGTCTCAATCTCAAGCAATTAACAGAGTTACAAGGTATTAGAGCATCAAATATATATATATAAGGCGTCCCAAATATTACATATTGGATGATCATGAAGCTAGTCGTACAAAATGATAGGACTAGCAAGAGTTCAGTCATACATGATCAACCCTAGGATTTGTTAATCATGTTTACAGCCCGTAGGCAGACAGTAAGTAAATGTGCATCGAGCTAACAGGTGCTCGTCGGCTAAACGCCTCAAAAGAATAAATTTACATATAAGTGGGTAAAACAAAAAGGAAAACCCACTCTTGGCCCGGGTTCCGTCTAGTTGTCACCATTGGGCTGGAAGCTTGGTAGATCCTCGGGAGCTGCTCCAAAATCTGGCCACACAAACCAGCTGGGTCAAACCCCAGAAAGAGCAAGTGCCACAAAGGAGGCCACAAATAAGAACAAAAGCCAGCATATCAGAACATAAAGAATAAAAGGAAAGTACAAGTAATAAGGTACACAGGGCGATAAACGACTAGGGACGTGGAACCATTCCGGGAGCCAGGTTACAATCCTTAAACCATACAAGGACCGGGGTTGTAACCCTTCGCCTGAATAGCTCACTGTCTCTACTCATTTATCGTTAAGATAAGTAAAACAAACATGCTCAGGAGATAGCAGGTACTGGAGCTAGACAAGACTTAGACAAGGCTGGACACCATCCATTCGCAATCGGCCAAACAAATACTACGGCTTACTACTTTAACTAACTAGGGTTATCACATTCCTAATTACTAACAAGATGCAAGTGAGAATTTCAGTCCCAAGCCCTGCAGACTATCCAGTTATCCTTCCGCGGGTTGGGAGTTATAGGTGGGTACATTGCCCGGGAGACAAATGTACCCTTAGGTGACTTAGAGGGTGCAACACATGACAGTATGCTGGAAATGTACTCTACTCGTCGGCAAGCTACAAGTCCATTAAAGTGCCCAGATAACGAGATTGCCTGTGACTGGGAATTCTCCATGTTCTAGTTTGATCTAATAATTAGCCTAATCCAACTTAGCGCGAGTCCCTGGCCGTGGTACCCAGGAAGTCACGTCCTAGACATGATGCAAGACAAGACAAGTGGATTGTACAAGCAAGCAAGCAGGAGCACCCACGGTGTCAAGTTAATTATACGAGTCAAGTTACAAGTTACAAGTCAAGTCAAGTCAGGAGTGCGCCGCCACGGGCCACTATCAAGTTATCAAGATAAATTATGTCAGGGTACTTGTTAGAGGTGCGCCACGACGGGCCACTATCATGTCAGATTGGTCATGTCAGGAGTGCACCACTACGGGTCACTGTCGTGTTATGCTAGGTCCTTGTCATACCATGCCATGTACAATAGACATTCCAAACATATTAAGTAAAATCAAGTTCATGACAAAAGGCGTAAGGATATAAAATGGGCGTAAAATATCTAATACAATATCAATATATATAGGACTATAGAAGAGCCAGGCTTAAAGAAAATAAAACCAAATCTCCAAGAGCCAATGGTTTGCGCAAGGGGTCAGGGGTTGGATTGCGCAGGAGTCAAGTGCGCCAGGAGGCCAACTGCGCAGGGTGAGCTGCACAGGGTACCAACTGCGCCAGAGATGGATGGCGCAGCAGATGGGTTGCACGGGATCAAATTGCGCAGGGGTTAGACTGCGCAGAAGAGGATGGAGCAGGGTGAGCTGCGCAGCGGGTGGACTGCGTAGGAGTCAGGTTGCGCAGGGCCAACTGTGCAGGGGTGAGTGCGCCAAGGGAGGTGCACGGTCCAGCCCAAGAGGCCAGACGCAATCGGCTATGTGCAATGAAAGGCGCTGGCCGAGAAGGAAGGTGCGTAGTTCACCAAAGGGTGAGCTGCGCAATCGGCCTTGCGCTAAAGAGCGCAGGCCGAGAGGGCTGCTTCTCCAACCCGAGAAGAACTCCAAGAACTTCAAAACTTCAATTCTTCATAACTTGACCAAATCAAAACCAAATCTAGATTTTCAAAATTCTATCTTGAGTAAAATCGAATTCTCTTCCACATGGAAGCGTCAAAACATACAAAAATCGAAGTTTAATAGATCAAAACCAAGGATTTTCGAAAATGGTTAAAACCTAGATCTAGAAAAATGGAAGCTCCAAATCACAAAATGTCAAGTTCTAAAGTTGTTCTCCATGGCCTAATCTAGCTAATAGACAAATAAAAAGTGGTGCTTATTTGATGGCAAGGTGCACTTGCCTATGGTGTGGTGTTGTGTGGAAGAAGGAAGAAGAAGAAGAAAATTAATGGAGAGTAAAGAGGAGAGAGAAAGTAGGTGGAGATTTATGATGGTGGGTTGTGTTGTGTTGAGGGTGGAGTGTAGGTTAAAGTGTACCAATACATGTTAACCCAAACCTAATTAAACCAAACCAATTAAAACTGAGCCGAACCAAAACCCGAAATACGAGAAAAACCCACAATTTCGCAAGTCGAGAAAATTAAAATACGTGCCAAAATCAAATTACGAGTACAAATACGAAATACAGGAAATGGGGGTGACAACTCTACCCACCTTCAAAGAATTCCGTCCTCGAAATTTAATCAATGAGCTAGAGATTGCCACGACAAGCTATACTAAGCACAGGCAAGCTACACTAAGCAGTTCAATCATACAATCATACAATGCAAGCAAGGAAGGGAAAGCGTAAGGCATAAGGAAGACATTATACCTTACGAGTCAAACAGGTAGGGGTATCGCGATCGGATGTCGTCCTCACGCTCCCACGTTGACTCACCTAGAGAGTGATGACCCCAAGCAACACGGACTAAGTTAATAGTCTTGTTTTTGAGCGTCTTTTCTCTCCGGTCCAATATAGACACGGGCCTCTCCTCATACGAAAGGTTGGTACCAACAACCAATTCCGAATGATCTAGGATATGGCTCGGGTCCGGGATATACCGTCTTAATTGGGATACATGGAATACATTATGTACCTAACTTAGCGACGACGGAAGAGCGAGATGATAGGACACATCGCCTACTCGCTCCAGAATATCGAACGGCCCTATATACCTAGGACTAAGCTTTCCCCGCATGCCAAAACGAATGTCGCCGCGGGTGGGCGAGATCCTAAGGAATACATGGTCGCCGATGGCAAATTCTAAGGGACGCCGATGAGCATCGGCCCAATGGCACTGGCGATCCTGAGCAACTCGGAGGTGATCTCTGACTTTTCTGACGACTTCAACCGTCTGAGAAATCAGTTCTGGACCAAGCATCTGCCTCTCTCCGACATCGTTCCATGCTAACGGGGATCTGCACTTCCTACCATACAGAGCCTCGAAGGGTGCCATCTGGATACTGGCCTGGAAACTATTGTTGTATGAGAATTCTACCAGGTGCAGGTGATCCTCCCACGAACCACCGAAGTCAAGGGTACATGACCGCAACATATCTTCGAGAGTTTGTATAGTACGCTCTGACTGTCCATCTGTCTGCGGATGATACGCTGAGCTGAACTTGAGACGAGTCCCCAAACTTTGATGAAGACTGCGCCAGAAGTGCGATGTGAATCTCGTATCCCTGTCTGATACTATGCTGACTGGCACTCCGTGAAGTCTGACGATCTGCCTGAGATACATCTCTACTAGCTGTGCCGTTGACTGTCCAACTCTAAATAGAAGAAAGTGTGCCACCTTGGTTAGCTTGTCCACAATGACCCAAATAGCATCTCTGCCTGCCGGAGATCTGGGTAGTCCAGTCACGAAATCCATGGTTATGTGCTCCCATTTCCATTCTGGGATCGGTAAAGGTTGAAAAAGTCCAGCTGGCCTCTGATGTTCAGCCTTGACTTGTTGGCAAACTAAACATCGAGAGACATACCGGGCTATCTCCCTTTTCATACCATTCCACCAAAAGTATTGACGAATATCTCTGTACATCTTCGTGCCGCCTGGGTGAATGGAATACTGCGAACTGTGAGCCTCTGCCATGACTTCCTGTCTGATATCTCCACTGGGTACACAAAGACGCATGCCGTGTCGAAGTGTACCATCCTCATGGATACATAACTCTGGCCTTCTTCCTGCCTCGTACTCTGCTCTGAGCCGCTGAATCTTTGAATCTGTTAACTGTGCTGTCCGGATCCTCTCAACTATGGTGGACTGAATCTGTAGGCTGGCCATCAAGGCCACATTGGAAGGGAGGACAACTTCAATACCCATCTTCTGAAGATCTGCCAATAGCTCTGGTTGTGCCGTCAGGAAATAAACTCCGGCTCTCCGGCTCAATGCATCTGCTACAACGTTAGCCTTCCCTGGATGATACTGCAAATCCACATCGTAGTCCACCAGTAGCTCGAGCCATCTTCTCTGCCGCATATTAAGATCCTTCTGGGTGAAAACATACTTCAGGCTCTTATGATCAGTAAAGATCTCCACTCTGTCTCCGTACAAGTAGTGCCTCCACAACTTAAGTGCAAACACTACTGCTGCTAGCTCCAAGTCGTGGGTCAGGTAATTCTTCTCATGATCACGGAGTTGACGTGACGCATAAGCAATTACCTTCCCATGCTGTATCAAAACACATCCCAATCCTCTGCCTGAAGCGTCGTAATAAACTGTGAATCCTCCGGTCCCATCTGGAAGGGTAAGAATAGGAGCCGTTATCAAATCTCGCTTTAACTTCTCAAATGATTCCTGACATTTTGCGGTCCAAATGAACGGCACATCCTTGCGAGTCAATTGGGTCATCGGTGCTGAAATCCTTGCAAAATCAGAGACGAACCGCCGGTAGTAGCCGGCCAATCCAAGAAAGCTGCGAACTTCTGCCACTAAGCTGGGTACTGGCCATGACTCGATAGCCACAATCTTCTGGGGATCCACTTCCACCCCTCCTCTGGTAATGATGTGACCCAAGTAAGAAATGCGATCGAGCCAGAACTCGCATTTACTGAACTTGGCGTACAACTGGTGCTCTCTGAGAATCTGGAGGACAACTCTGAGATGCTGCTCATGCTCTGCTTCACTCTTGCTGTAGACCAGGATGTCATCAAGGAACACTATCACAAATTGATCCAAGTAAGGCATAAAAATACGGTTCATGAGGTCCATGAACACCGCCGGCGTATTGGTCGCTCCAAAGGGCATAACTAGAAACTCCCAATGCCCGTACCTAGATCTGAACGCCGTCTTCGGGATGTCCTGCTCTCTGACTCTGATCTGGTGGTATCCTGACCGCAAGTCTATCTTCGAGAAAACTGAAGCCCCTTTGAGTTGATCAAACAAGTCATCTATCCTTGGAAGAGGGTATCTGTTCTTGATTGTCACTGAGTTCAAGGTACGATAATCAACACATAGCCTGGACGTACCATCCTTCTTTTTCACAAGAAGCATCGGGGCTCCCCAAGGCGATCCACTAGCACGAATGAATCCCTTGGTTCTAAGTTCTTCAATCATCTTGTACAAAATCTCCAACTCTGAAGGCGCTATTCTGTAGACTCGCTCTGATACTGGTGCTGTCCCGGGAATCAAGTCGATGGTGAACTCGATCTCCCGCTCTGGTGGCATCCCTGGAAGTTCCTCTGGGAAGACATCTGGAAACTCTTCAACTATCCGGGGCAACTGTACTGCTGCTACTGCCATCCGCAATACTGGAGGAGATGGCTCTACTGCGCCTCTGGAAAATAAAAACTCTGGCTCTCCGGGAATACTAAAGACAACTCTGCCAACATGGCAGTCTATCCTAGCATAATGGTTCCTCAACCAATCCATGCCTAGGACTACATCATAGTCTGCCATAGGGAATTCTATGAGCCTAGCGGGGAACTCTCTACCGCTAACTACGATCCGACACGAGGAAAACACTCGATCTACTCCTACAAGACCATTACCAGTAAGTATATTGAGCCTCACTGATAATGACTCGGGCTCCAATCCTATTCGTGTCGCGAATCGTGCAGACATGAATGAATGCGATGCACCAGAATCAAATAATACAGATGCTGGAAAGGTGTTGACGAGAATAGTACCTGCCACTACCTCATCTGGTGCAACTTCTTCTTCCATGGTCATCATCATAGCCTGACCTCTAGCTGCGGGTCCTCTCTGCTGGAAACCCCTCTGTCGGTTCTGTGTTGGAGCCTGGGTGAACTGCTGCTGGTTCTGCTGCTGAAAGGCCTGGGCCTGGGGCAACAATGGCCTTGGGTACTGCTGTTGTTGCTGCTGCTGGACTGGAACTGGGGCTGGTCCTCTCACCGAAGAACTAGAAAGGTTGGATGATGATGGACCTCTCCTATTCGGGCAGGTCCCTATCTGGTGGTCTGCTCCTCCACAAGCCAGGCACAACCCCTGTGCCCTACGACACTCTGCCACTACATGGCCCGGCTTCCCGCAATGAGAACATCCCACCGCGGAAGACTGCTTCTGCTTCTACTGCTGCGGATACGTCGGGGTTGAATGCTGAACCGACGTCACTGAGGCCGCCCGCCTCGGAGTTCCAATGGTTATACCCCTAGCTGCCGGGGCTGGAGCTGAAGATTGGTGCATCTGGTTGTGGGACCGCTTCCTGCCTCCGGTCCTGTCCACAATTCTCCGGGAGGTATACTCATGCCTCCTTGCTGTCTTCAACACTGCATCGAACGTCTGGTGCTCAAACTGCTCCACAGCCAATAATATCTCTAAATGCAATCCCTGCTGGAACCGCTGGGCCCTATCGAATTCGGTTGCCACCAAGGTGGGGGCGAACCTACTCAGCCTGGAAAACTCGGTCGCATAGCCATCGACCGTCCTGCCTCCTTGCTTCAAGTTGGTGAACCGGGTCTGCAGGTCGTACCGTGCTACCGCATCGAAGTACTTTATCTGGAACCTCTCTCTGAACGTCGCCCAAGTGACTGGTGCTGCTAATCCCATGGCCTGAGCTGCCCATCAATCGCGAGCCAAGTCTAACAACTGTAGGCGTACCACCGCTACCTTCTCATTCTCAGGTGTCCTAGCTGCTTCTAGAACCACCTCGGTATCCTGAAGCCAAGCGTCCGCGGCAATCGTATCTTCACTGCCGTCAAAGAAGGGAGGGTTCAAGCGCTTGAAACTGTTGGCCGCCTGATTCCCTTGGAGACCTCCTCGGTTTAGTGCATCATGAACTTCCTGGTACAAGGCGTCGCCTCGACGATCTTGGGATGCAAGCAGTTCTCTGATAAGCCCTACCAAAGGTCCCTCATCCTGTCTAGCTGGTTGAACGGGCGGAGCTGCCTGAACTGGAGGTTCTGAGCCTCCGGGAAACATAACTCGGGAGGCTACTCCAGAGTGCTGAGCTTGATCTTCCTGGCGCTGGGGTGCTTGTCGAGCTTCCTCTGGCTGGTTGGCAGGTCCGAGAGTAATGCCGATGAAGAAGACGACATAGGAAACAGTAAGGAAAGGACCAGGACAGATCAATGATACAAGCAATGTGATCAGGTCGAGATTCTCAGGGGTTTGAAGATACGAGCAGAGATCAAGGACGAATATTGATTGAGACATCTATTCGGTAAACCCTCACATTTCTTGAATGCCAAGACCTGCATGGGCCACCACTTAAACCATATCACGCCCCAGAACCAGAATACTGGAGAGCGGGGGCAGACATAGCCAGCTACGTATATTAAAATAGAATACATCTCAACTATACGGTCACGGCTGTCTAGATATGAGGGTTTACTACAAGCCAGCAGTCTCTTAAGGTCAAACCTATTGTCTCAATCTCAAGCAATTAACAGAGTTACAAGATATTAGAGCATCAAATATATATATATAAGGCATCCTAAATATTACATATTGGATGATCATGAAGCTAGTCGTACAAAATGATGGGACTAGCAAGAGTTCAGTCATACATGATCAACCCTAGGATTTGTTAATCATGTTTACAGCCCGTAGGCAGACAGTAAGTAAATGTGCATCGAGCTAACAGGTGCTCGTCGGCTAAACGCCTCAAAAGAATAAATTTACATATAAGTGGGTGAAACAAAAGGAAAACCCACTCTTGGCCCGGGTTCCGTCTAGTTGTCACCATTGGGCTGGAAGCTTGGTAGATCCTCGGGAGCTGCTCCGAAATCTGGCCACACAAAACCAGCTGGGTCAAACCCCAGAAAGAGCAAGTGCCACAAAGGAGGCCACAAATAAGAACAAAAGCCAGCATATCAGAACATAAAGAATAAAAGGAAAGTATAAGTAATAAGGTACACAGGGCGATAAACGACTAGGGACGTGGAACCATTCCGGGAGCCAGGTTACAATCCTTAAACCATACAAGGATCGGGGTTGTAACCCTTCGCCTGAATAGCTCACTGTCTCTACTCATTTATCGTTAAGATAAGTAAAACAAACATGCTCAGGAGATAGCAGGTACTGGAGCTAGACAAGACTTAGACAAGACTGGACACCATCCATTCGCAATCGGCCAAACAAATACTACGGCTTACTACTTTAACTAACTAGGGTTATCACATTCCTAATTACTAACAAGATGCAAGTGAGAATTCCAGTCCCAAGCCCTGCAGACTATCCAGTTATCCTTCCGCGGGTTGAGAGTTATAGGTGGGTACATTGCCCGGGAGACAAATGTACCCTTAGGTGACTTAGAGGGTGCAACACATGACAGTGTGCTGGAAATGTGCTCTACTCGTCGGCAAGCTACAAGTCCATTAAAGTGCCCAGATAACGAGATTGCCTATGACTGGGAATTCTCCATGTTCTAGTTTGATCTAATAATTAGCCTAATCCAACTTAGCGCGAGTCCCTGGCCGTGGTACCCAGGAAGTCACGTCCTAGACATGATGCAAGACAAGACAAGTGGATTGTACAAGCAAGCAAGCAGGAGCACCCACGGTGTCAAGTTAATTATACGAGTCAAGTTACAAGTCAAGTCAAGTCAGGAGTGTGCCGCCACGGGCCACTATCAAGTTATCAAGATAAATCATGTCAGGGTACTTGTTAGAGGTGCGCCACGACGGGACACTATCATGTCAGATTGGTCATGTCAGGAGTGCACCACTACGGGTCACTGTCGTGTTATGCTAGGTCCTTGTCATACCATGCCATGTACAATAGACATTCCAAACATATTAAGTAAAATCAAGTTTATGACAAAAGGCGTAAGGATATAAAATGGGCGTAAAATATCTAATACAATATCAATATATATAGGACTATAGAAGAGCCAGGCTTAAAGAAAATAAAACCAAATCTCCAAGAGCCAATGGTTTGCGCAAGGGGTCAGGGGTTGGATTGCGCAGGAGTCAAGTGCGCCAGGAGGCCAACTGCGCAGGGTGAGCTGCGCAGGGTACCAACTGAGCCAGAGATGGATGGCGCAGCAGATGGGTTGCGCGGAATCAAATTGCGCAGGGGTTAGACTACGCGGGAGGGGATGGCGCAGGGTGAGCTGCGCAGAGGGTGGACTGCGCAGGAGTCAGGTTGCGCAGGGCCAACTGCACAGGGGTGAGTGCACCAAGGGAGGTGCGCGGTCCAGCCCAAGAGGCCGGGCGCAATCGGCTATGCGCAATGAAAGGCGCTGGCCGAGAAGGAAGGTGCGCAGTTCACCAAAGGGTGAGCTGCGCAATCGGCCTTGCGCTAAAGAGCGCAGGCCGAGAGGGCTGCTTCTCTAACCCGAGAAGAACTTCAAAACTTCAATTCTTCATAACTTGACCAAATCAAAACCAAATCTAGATTTTCAAAGTTCTATCTTGAGTAAAATTGAATTCTCTTCCACATGGAAGTGTCAAAACATACAAAAATCGAAGTTTAATAGATCAAAACCAAGGATTTTCGAAAATGGTTAAAACCTAGATCTAGAAAAATGGAAGCTGCAAATCACAAAATGTCAAGTTCTAAAGTTGTTCTCCATGGCCTAATCTAGCTAATGGACAAATAAAAAGTGGTGCTTATTTGATGGCAAGGTGCACTTGCCTATGGTGTGGTGTTGTGTGGAAGAAGGAAGAAGAAGAAGAAAATTAATGGAGAGTAAAAAGGAGAGAGAAAGTAGGTGGAGATTTATGATGGTGGGTTGTGTTGTGTTGAGGGTGGAGTGTAGGTTAAAGTGTACCAATACATGTTAACCCAAACCTAATCAAACCAAACCAATTAAAACTGAGCCGAACCAAAACCCGAAATACGAGAAAAACCCACAATTCTGCAAGTCAAGAAAAATTAAAATACGTGCCAAAATCAAATTACGAGTACAAATACGAAATACAGGAAATGGGGGTGACACCAATAAATGGGACACAAGTGTCGGACGGGTAGTAGGCTCAATATGGGCCATGTCTATATTTGGGGCGGACAGGTTTTGGTCGACAAGGCACCCACAAATCAAGTTAGAAAATAAATGTGACACCGTAGGATAAAGTAAAATCGGGTCACGTGTCAGAAAAGTTGTGCGAAGCAATTGGAGCACAAAATAACGTGTTTGAGTGGGACACGAAGGTCATGGGTGACGAGCGTCTCGAGTAGATCATCAATGAGAAGTTGGTTTCAAGAAACTGACTGGTCTTGCGCTCCCAAATTAAAAGTCACGGTAACGTGCTAAAAATGATCAAGGAAAAGAGTGGGAAAATTAATTAATGATCAAATGGTCTAATTCGACCCGAAGTTCAGCGAAGCAAAAAGAGTACAAAGGAACAAGTTTGGATGAGACACTATATACCATCATGAAGGTAATCCTGTCCACTCCAAAACTCATGAAGAAGATTTCCAGAGTTGAACATCCCTGACACTCCAAATATCAATGGCACGGGAAAGTACACTTAAGGATAAATAACAGAATAAATCATTTATTAAAACTAAATCAATCAGAAAAATTTTAAAAAAAATCAACCCAAAATTCAGGGTGCTCACATCCTACCCACCTTATAAAAATTTCGTCCTCGAAATTAAAATGTTCGTACTTCTTCTAGGTCAAACCCCCACAATCAAGTCCCAGAACTTAAATAAAGCATACCATCAGAAAGGACGACATACATGGTCATGACATACGGTGGTAGTGAAAGTCTCGTCTAGGTATACTAGTCATGCTAACCGAAACGGTCATAGGGTATCAAAACACACAAGCAGTCTAGGGTGTTAAACCGGAAAAGACACTGAATACAAATCATCAAAACTGTAAGACAGCCTACCATCCTATGTGAAAACTGGTACTTATCATAAAAATAAAGAAAGGTAACTACCAATTATCTTTAAAGGGTTCTGAAAAATCAAAATCAAAGTTAAAGAATGAAAGCCAAATTCATGGAAAATTCCAATCACAATACATATTAAGGATATTTAGTCTCGATACGATCTAAGTTGATCAAATTGGAGAAATCAAGATTTAGGCAATATGGAGGACAGGTTCAACAAAGTCTGAGAATGAGCATACAAGGATGGAGATTCAGGTCACAATCAAATTTAATTCAATTGAGTACAACCCAAGATATAAATATGATAAGAAAAGGTGATCGAAGTCGATTTGGTCGTGATTAAGGAAACTAGGATTCAATGATATTGAAAAACCCTTTTTAGAGAAAAACAGAAAAAGATTTCATACGAAGCCAGTTAATCATCTCTCTCTAAAACTATCAGTTTACCATTTGCCAATCATATTTTCTCACAAATTCCAGTATGAAAATCAACCCTCATATGACTATCATCAAAATTTTATAACCTTCAGTCATCTAAACCTTTACCATGATCACCATAGACAAAATTTCAACTTCTAAAACATTTCCCATGAAGCATACCTCTCTTAATTAGGTATCAACACTTATTCATTTAATCAAATTTTTAAATCCCTTCACATCGTTCTAAATTAGATCCGAAACCTCTAAATCTAGTTTATGAAATTCTTGAACTTGTTTAAATCGAGTCTCGTATTTACTAAACTCCAATACCACTATGTCACACAAAATTTATTCTTATTTATAAATCAACCTTCATATTTTCTTTAACGTTCACCTTCAGATATTATCCTTTTGAATTCCACAATTTTCTCCCAATCATCTAAAATAATTTCTATAACTTAAAAGCCTTGTGTTCTCTCTGTCTCTAGTCACCCTCTTAAAATATCTAGTTCAATTTTGCATAATCACAGAATAAAATTAAATTCTCCTTTCCATCTCTAAATTTCTACATAGCCTAGTAATAGTTCCCAAGAATCAATAACCATAATTTTCTAGTTCTCAAAACTAGGTTGACCTCTGATATCCTCATTAGTTTTTTTTTTTGAAATACATCCATGAATTTCTCGTAACCCAAATTTTCTGCGATTGTTTCTAAATTGATAACATTTATCACTCGATTCCATTCTAAACCTTTACCACATCTCACTCTCAATTTTTTTTAATAATTGACATCCAACGTTCTGATTTCTACAAATCATTCTATGATAACCATTTACGTCATTTCCGAACTAGATGATTTACGTTATTTCCTCGACATTTCTCAGGTAAAAACGATATGAAGATTCAAGGGTTTTCAAAGTACAGCTGACAGAATGTGATACGAGACGGAATTGATATAATCAGGACAGTTATATAAGACAAGGAATGATGGTAATAAAATATTGGCAGGAAAAGAATGATAATAGAATTTGTTCTTCTTATCTTTTTAAAAGAGAAACCCGTTTTGAAATCAGAGCTATAATAACAAATCCAAAATAAGGTCTAGCAAAATTATTGATTCATTGCATTAAGAAGAAATAAATTTTGTAAGAAGTTACACAAGGGTTTATAAAAACGGCTAAAGCTACTACTAAGTTAAATAATGAGAAACAAAAAAAAACAAAAATTCTTTTTTTTTTTGAAAGACTGAACAAAAGTAGTGAAAACATATTCAAAGCATTTAAGGTACAATCTGATAATTATATGCGTCTATCCAAAATCATGGTACTCTAAATCCTCGTCATACTAGTAAGCAAGGCTACGATAATCACAAAGTCCTCGACTTAGGCACATACATCTAGAATCGTGGTATTTAACATTTTCGCGATGCCGCTAGCTTGGCTGCAAAAATCTTAAATTCCCACACCCGAGAAATATATCCAAAATTAGACTATATGTCCTCACCATGCTGGCTAATGTGACTATAGAAGACTAGATTCCAATACTTAGATGACCTAGCCCATATAATTTTATCTTGAAAAAAAATTAATTTAAATCAACAATGAATACCGAAAAATCAAATTTATCAACGAACATCAAGATTCAAAAATGAACAAAAATCTTTCAAATCATATAAATGCAAACTCGGATGCTACAGCTAACATCAATATTCAAAATTCAACAATCTTCAATCAAATCAATAAATACAAACTCAAATTCAACAATAATCCATCAAAATCAAATTCGACAACAGAAAATAAAGATAAATCAAATCAAGGAAAAGAGAGTTTTCAAATCGAAGTTAAATAAGATTCTCAAGGGTCGTCCCAGGAATCTCTCAAGGGATCCTAGGCTGTGATTGAGTATCTTCAAAATATATCCTAATCCTACTACAGGTTGTAGTGGTACTCTAGTTTGAATACCACTACACAAACTCGACCTGCATGGGCCACCACTAAAAATGTGTCACGACCGCACCATAGAGTTAGGGCACGAGAAGTGGGTACATCCAGCCTACACCGCAGTATCGGCGGTAGAATGCTGTCCTAGGTCTCATGCATCTAACAGTATAAGGCTAAACAGTTTATACTCCCTGAATGGGGGTGACTAGCAGATACAGACTCAATCACATCTAAGGTAGAGCATGATAAGGATAGATAAAATATAAAATCCAAAAGAGGTACAACAGAGAGAAATCTAAGTGTCTAAGATACACAAATCCAGAAATACATCTCAAATCTCCAAACTCAGATACAGTAATCTATAAAGTAAATACAACTCCAGATAATTGAAATAACTATCTAAACAACCTCTATTGTGTCTCCTCTAGGCTAGCAGACAATCTCCAAGCTATCTGTAAAATTTATCAACAGGTCCAGTCAGGACAGGAGCGAGTACAGTACATCTCAACAATATCTTAACAGGTTAGGAAATATAAACATGCTAGAGAGTAAGATACAGGATCTGAAGAAATAACATGATGAAAAAGAGAGAGACTGTAAGTAAATAGCTACAATATATAGAGAACTATCAGTGACTAGTGATTCAGAGCACAAGATGGTTATGTAAACGGCACGATGTTGTACACGAGTAATCTACAGAGGTTGTACACGAGTAATCTACTGGATTGATTACATAACCACTTCTACTCCCCCGCCCCAATCAATACACAAGGATCAAGCTAAGTTATGTTATTGCACACGAAGTATAGTCGCACACGAGATCATGTGAAAACATGAATATACACGATTTCACACGATTTGTACACGAATGTCACGAATACAAGGAGTACACGATGCTCACGATAAAGTACACGAACACGAATACCCGATGTATCCGCTAAGGGGATAACATCACACAACAAGATCCATATAGTACTAATTCGTGTTTCCAACGTGTCAGCATCATGTAAAGTAATCTAAAGCAGGAAATATAATCCTAAACAAGGTATGAAATGATCAGAGAATGTACTCGCCTGATAACCTGAACAGCTGATAAGTATAGGGGTCCAACTGAAGCCACAGAGTCCTATTTAAAGCAACACAGGTTACAAGGTGTTCAAGTTGTAATAAATAAATCTCTATAATCAATCTACATTATCCTAGGTTCTTCTAAGTCAAAACAACTCTAGGTCAACTCCGGTCAATAATTTAGTCAAACTAGGTCAAGTGTTGACTTACGGTTGACTTTTGATCAACTGGTCAACTCTGATCAACAGGGTTAATTCTAGTCAAATTATTAAAGATATAAGGTGTACTTCGTTATTCGTACGTCGAAACTTACGACACGCAAATCGAGATAAGATGATTAACGATAAAGTTAATAATCTTATTATAATGATCCACGTGTCCATCTTGTCAATTTCAGCGATGTGAGATCACTGGAATTGACTGAGCTCAGTTTCGTTGTACTAATCCCGAAATACGAACATTATAAGAATTAATTATTAATAAATTATAAAAAGGTTAAACTCAGAGAAATTATAAACAAACATTGTCGGACGATGAAATAGACATCACCAACGTGTCCAGAATGGTCAAATTAGCTAGGACCTATCGGTCCAATTTGGACACAACGGCAAAAAGGTAATTTCGGGTCAAAACGGTGTCCGTATCGGAGCCGTTTTGCACCGAAAAACGTGCAAGAAAACAAATCTATAAAATATAACAAATTATATGTCCACGAAACCAGAATGACGATACAAACCCAATAGTATATCCGGAATTGGATTCCGTTGACCCGATCTCAATTTGGTCCGTTGACCAGAACTTGGAATTCTGGTTTGTATAGAAATGCGTGCCGGAGCCATCGTTCTCAAAACTCAGCAAACTACATGTCAACGAGTCCAGAATAACGATACGAACTCAACGGTATATCTAAAATTGGATTCCGATGAGCCGGCGTCAAAAAGTCCCATTGACCCAGAATGTGAAATCCACTTTGCACCGAAAAATGTACCAGGGCCCACGTTCTCCAAATCTAACAAATTTTATATAAAAATAAGCCAGAACGATGCCACGAGTCTAATGGTGGTGTCAGAAATGAAATCTAGAGTCCCGTGTTCAAAAATGGAATTTTACAAGTTGAAAATTACGAATTCGGATGACCAACTTTGGCGTCGAATTCAACCAATCAAACAAGCTCACAATGAAACGAAACTGAAGGGGTAGCAAGAGGGTTATACCAGCTTCGCACCAGAACTGGTAGCACGCCAAACGGAGCTGCGGTGGAGGAGATACAAGCTGACAAAGTTGGCCCCGCGAAACTGTCCAAATTTAATACAATTTAAACGGTCAACTTGGTGGCCGGTTTTGATGTATCAAACGATAAAATTAATGGACAAAAATTGACAGCAGTGAAGGTGGATATACCGAGATTGTGACGGAGCAAAAAAATCTCCGATCCAACCGTCGAAATTTCAGAAAAATGTGCACGAAGTTGCTGCGACGGAACGCAATTTCAGCCTCGTTCCCGAGCTCGTCACGACGGGATGTCGTGCAAAACGCACGAATCGCCTCCGATATACGTCGGGGAGAGGGACGATGGCCATGGGGCCTATCCCGAGGATGCGCTCGGCCATGGGGAGGTCGGCCACGACGACCACGTCGTCGGAGGCGCTCAACCGCGTGTGCGCGCGGCTGTTTCGAACGCAGCTGCTGCTGCCCCTGGTCTGCGTGGCTGTGCGCGGGGCTGCGCGCACAGGCCCGGCTGGCGAGGCACGGCGGTACGCGGCCACGCGCGTGATGGGGCGGCGGCTCGCGCGGCGAAGAATGGCTCGGTCAGTTTTATGAGGTGGTGGTTGGTTGGTGAAGACCATGGTGATGGTGGTTATTAAAGGGAGGAGGAAATGGAGGAGTGGGCTGGGTGGTCGACGGCCGCACTCGGCCAGGGTGGCCGGAGCCACGGCCGGGGAGATGAGGTGGTGGTGGTCGGGGTGTAAAGAAGTGTTGTTGTTGGAGTTTTTGTTGAGTTGTTGTGGTGTTGAGAAAATAGAAAGAGAGAGAGAGAAAGAGATGAATTAATTAAAGAGAGAGAGAAAAATGTTATCCTCTCAATCTAGGGCCGACCAACATATGGGAGTGAGTGCTGTGAGGGAATAGAGGGTTAGGATTAATTGAGGAAAAACCAAGGCTTAGGATTTAAATGGCTAAAATAGGTCATTCCAATAGGGATTAAAATCAATGGAAATTTTTTATTAAATATTAAAAAATAGGTAAAATGAGTACTCAATATTTTTTAAGGATAAGGAGCTGAGGATGATGGCGATAGGGAATAATATGGAGCTGGGCTGGACTCGGTGGAGCCGGATCGGGTCAAAATCAGACATTATGCAATAATCGAAATAAAATTAGGTGTTGTTGATCATGGGTAAATAAGTAACACATGAGGATTCCAATAAATGGGACACAAGTGTCGGACAGGTAGTAGGATCAATGTGGGCCATGTCCATATTTGGGGCGGACAGGTTTTGGTCGACAGGGTACCCACATGTCACGGTAACGTGCTAAAAATGATCAAGAAAAATAGTGGAAAAATTAATTAATGATCAAATGGTCTAATTCGACCCGAAGTTCAGCGAAGCAAAAAGAGTACATGGGAACAAGTTTGGATGGGACACTATATACCATCATGAAGGTAATCCTGTCCACTCCAAAACTCATGAAAAAGATTTCCAGAGTTGAACATCCCTGACACTCCAAATATCAATGGCACGGGAAAGTACACTTAAGGATAAATAACAGAATAAATTATTTATCAAAACTAAATCAATCAGAAAAATTTTAAAAAAATCAACCCAAAATTCAGGGTGCTCACGAGTTGGGCTCGGCTCTGCTGGTTTGGATTTTATTAATTTATTTGTTTCTCTTTTTCTTTTTCTTATTCTTTTGGTCTTATATATATATATATATATATATATATATATATATATATATATATATATATATATATATATATATATATATATATATATATATATACACATATACGTATTCATATAACATATACATTTATATTTTTTTATATATATAAAAATACACATATACACCTAAATACATATATGTATTTATATATACATACTCTTACACACATATAATATATATTTATTTATATATATATACATGTACACATTTATAATATATATTTATATATACTCATACACACATATATATCTTTATTTACACACTCTATTTATATATATATATATATATATATATATATATATATATATATATATATATATATATATATATATATATATATATATATATATATATATATATAAAATATATATATATATATATATATATATATATATATATATATATATATATATAATATATATATATATTTTTTATATATAATATATATATATATACATATTAAAAACACTCAACTAACCAATATAATAATATCTAATATTAATAAACATATTTATTTAATCACCACTAATTAATAAAATAATAATAAAAATAATTAAATGGTGGTTTGGTGAATCTATACTATTCACCTTTATCCAGGTCCGGAAAATTGTACAAATATTGTAAATCAATATTTAATAATAAAAATACCTATTTTGTGTACAATTATTCAAACAATTAAAAATACACATCATTACCTAAAATAATTTAGAAAGTATTTGTACACACAAAAATATGCTTACATTGTCGTATTTGGTCTCACTACATACCTACAAAGGCTTGTATTCGGTTCGGAACAGTTCAGGCTAAGTTGGCACAATCGGGTCATCGAAAATCAATATATCTAATTAATAAATAAATAATTCATTGGTATGGGTTAAGTCGCAACTTAGCCTGGTTTTCCTAATTAGGACATCACTATGGCTCAGTCTTCCCTGGCATGGCTAATACACTAGTCAAGGCACGCCACTGCACTATCCGTGCCATGATTCCTAGTCGTCTGGTACTCCAAAACACAACTATGGTTAAAGTCACCTACCTTAATAATTAACTAAACAATTATTTATAAAAAATCTAAAAATTACCATTTAAATCAAATAAATAATATATAAAAAATATTTCAATAATTTTTGAGAAGGGGAGCTACAAATCTACCCACCTTAAAAATAATTTCATCCTCGAAATTCTAATTCATAACTATTCCTTAAAAATAAAAATCTACTATCACCTTGATCTCCTCAAATTTAATTTCTCCAAAAATATTTTATGACCCTTTTCTAGTCATTTCATAACTACGAATCATCGAGGACTTCTACCCACATTTGGTCACACTACCCACTTCAAATACTTGACGTCATAACATTGTAACCCTCCAGCTAATTGCAAAAAGTAACTACCGACGAATATCTATAGCATAAGGCATCTACCATCCTCTCCCAAAATTTAACAGGCAACAAATTTACACAAGTAGCTAAGAAATATTGATAAACTCTAGTAAGCATGACTATTCGTCGCTCCGAAGTAGGGAGGACAGGAAGATAAGACAAAATAATCGAGAGCAACTGTGAAGTTTCAAGAGCAGTGGAGAGTATCCAAGGTTACAGATAGAAAGGAAGTTTATAAACCACTGCCTTATTTTCTAGATTGGGCTACTCTAATCCAGTCACTCGCTACATCGAAGAGCCCTTCTTACTTAGAGTGGCCTGCAATCTGTGCAATACAGAAGTCTCGTTCTCGAAATTCTAATTCAAACAAGGTTCCATAACGGAACAAAATTTGAGAAATCAAGATTGTGGTCTTAATGGGTTCTCTATTTGGACATCGGTCGATGGTTGGATGAACATTGGGTTTCAATCTATATGGACTAGACAAGATCCCAATAATAAAACTATTCCTACTAGATTAGGGTATCCTAGAATAGGTTTCTACCCTAGGGATTGAGCTAGTTGCAAGTCAGGTTGGTTAGCTAGGTCCCTAAAGCTCAAAATGTGACTTCAGTGACTTTGTGTTTAAGGAGCACATGATTACCTCAATTAGGTGGAACACTAGTGGCATGTGCGTAGTGGGCTCCGAGTAGATCACCATCACCTATTGGGTCGGAGGAATTGAGTCAAGGTTGAGGCTCTAGTGGAAGTCGGAAAGTATACCGTTATTGTGGTAAGGGTTGTAGTTAGTCCTTTTAACCTGAAAGTCGTAGCACAAAAATAGAGTACAAGGGGACGGTTTGGAGTGGGACATGATATACCTAGATGAAGGTGAACTCGTCTAGATCTTACATATGAAGTTTGTTGGGAGGTAACGGTTGGTCTCGTGCTTCGAATATTAATGACACGGCCGAGGACACAAAATGATCTAAATGGAAAGTGGGAGTCCATGGGGCACTATTTATCATCCTAATGGGAATTATTTCGATCAATCAGTAATCTTCATATATTCCAAAATTTTAGGGTTTACAGTCTACCCACCTTAGAAACTAAGACATGGTTTTAGGAACAATGAGGTTAGAAGGATTCAAAAGTCCGAGTATTGCACCTCGACACTTGTTAATAAAGAATAGGGCACGACGTAGGGTTACGGTAGATATAAGTCAGGTCAAGGATCGTTCCTCAAATAAATGGAAAACGAGCGGGTACAATGACACACGGTCGATAAAAACGATCTACTCGTCTAGTATACAAGAGTTATCGACAGGGTAACCAACCCTAAGGCACATCATACGAAAAGATTTTTAACAACTGAATCGTGAATCTCTATTTGTGTCAAGCCTGCTAGACTATGGTCACTAGGGTTCTAGTGGTATGGGCTGTAGTGACCCTGTATTGCTGTTGACAACTGGTGGATCACATTTTGACAGGGTATTTAATCTATAGTATTAGCTAAGCTAGTAACTGTGGTGTTCCAACACTAGTTAGGTCTTAATATTAAAAATTTGCATAACTAGGGTTATATTTGTTGGAAACCAATATCGGGAGGAGTGTCCACCATAGTCACGGTAAAGGATTGTCCTTACCCATGTCTATTCATCTCATGTCTAAACTGTGGGCTTTGGTCGAGGGACGGTTGAGTCAATGCATAAGGGTTGCTAGTTAAAGCAAGCTTCAAGCAGATAGTTAGAGACTCACAATATTTGGTTCCTTGAGAATATATAGTCTCCTAGGTTGGCATTTTGACCAATGGTAAACCCTAATCATTCTCAAATTCAGATGGCTAGGGGTTCCAATAGTAGTTTGAGGGTCGGAAGGAGAATGAGTAACTCAAGGTAAGGTTCTAGTCACATAGCTGGCCGATGGTAGCTATACTTGCGTATACAACTATCGTAGCCATGGGAAAAATGCTGTATCTATCTATCAAATACGAACATTCATCTTTCCAATTAGTGAAAGACAAAAGCGATAAGGAGTTCAGGAAAGATGTCATTGAATACAATTACGTGATTCAAGGGCGAATGTATAATTCAAAAGGAATTGTCAAAGCAGTCGCGGATGAGATCCTAGATACCTATATATCTCCATCCACGTAGTGTAATTAAACGAAGAGCGAACCAAATGCATCATGGTTGATCAGACCATAATATACTGATTCTGATTAGACAATAAGTTAGTAGGCGTCCCCACTAAACATATGTCTTGAATCAAGCTCGAGAACAGAGTGAGCTTGCAAACTAGGCGGTAATAGCAACATTGGTCAAGATATTCAAGATACCAGTATGCGAGATTTTTTGAAAAAAAGGCACAAGTAGTTCAAGTTTTATGAGAATCAAAACTCACCTGGTGTTCTTGCTTATACGGTCTTCCTACTATCTTCATATACACAAGGACTTGGTCAACCAATGGGTTATGGACCGCTATATTCTATCTTCCAGGTAGACCTATTAGCTTCAATCCATTTCCTCATCAATAGGTTACAAGGACCACGAAATGCTAGGTCGGAAGACACGCTACCCAACTTACAGAACTTCCACTAGTGTTGGCTTTGGATCTTATGGGACACACAGGGCATTCTCCTATCCTCTATAGTATCCTAAACTTGTAATCACGTCTGAAGTCATTTTATCGAGAATTATGCCTTGCCCGTATACTCGGGCTGTGGTAACCCTTGGATTCGTGATTTCAGGGTGATATGCTATCCGATACTCTTTCTTATATTGACACAAGGGTGACTACGGTCAAAAGAGGACCACTAGCTATAGTTTAGCAATATTCTATAACTTATATTTTCTTAAACCAATTTCAACTCTAGGGGTCGTGTCTCGCCAGTGTGCTGCTGGTTACAGTGAATCCATAGTCTCCATAATTTAAATAAATGGCGACAGTGCGCTGCTGTCCTGCCATTATGAGTTAACTAACATACCTTTAACTATATTTGTAAAAAAAATTCATGGGCTTGTAGAGGTTCAAACAAGTTGACTATGAAATAAAGCGTAAGTATCTATCAATCGTAACTCTACAATAAATAGAGGAAGTAACTGAAGACAAGGAAATACAAACATTCTAATATCTATTCTATGTGTATTCAAATATTAAGGAAAGAAACTTGAATCGAAACCAACTCGAGGTCTGTATATGGATAAAATAATCAGAAATTTTATAAAATTTATAATTCTTAGGGCAATATAGGAACTAAATAGGTAATTTGGGCTAAGACATGAGGATGATGTCTAAACAGACAAAGAGGAGGAATTGTACAATTTATCAAGGTTAAATCGTTACCTCTATGAAGCCCTGTCTTACCAAGTGAATACTCTATCCACATTGGATCATATTGTAATATCAAGGGGTAAAAGTGTACCTATGGGGATCTGGAAAACTTATCCAAATTAATAAATTCTCATCTAAATTGTATGGCCAAGACTACCCATCGGTAATTTGTATAAGGGACTCCTAGTCCTAGTCATTCTCTTAAATTAAATTAATTTCTAATTCATGAATGAGCATTTACTAGTCGCAGGCTCGCAATAGTACAACTAATTTAAGTACTATCACGAGTTTGCATGATTTGCGAACACAGACCTGCATGGGCTACCACAAAAATTTGTCACGACCCGCACCCGTTTTTTTCTTTTAAAACGGATACGAGACGTGTCCAAGCCAGCCTACGCCGCAGTGTCGGCGGTAGAACGCTGTCACGGCCATAAAGATCAAAAATCACAAATAATGCTCATTCACATAATTAATTTAACTTACAATGATCACAAGTTTTACATTTGTAGAAAAATATAAACTTATACAAATAAATGAATGACTACAACTCAACTATCTAGCTAGTCTCTAGGCTTTTGTCTGGAAGTATTTCCGTCACTCCCCAAGCTAAGTGAATCCACGGCTAACCTGAAAAATGTTAGTTTTCAGTCAGGAATGGAACGAGCACAATTCACTGAATGCAATTTTAATAAATGAAAATGACTATAAAACAAAGGTTAGACATCAATCATGAGTTTTAAAAATAAACAGTAAATACGGAAAACCAATAGCAAATAAATAGACACAAAATACTTTCCCCAACTGTTAGAAGTACCTTTGATATGTGATCGGTTTGGGGCACTACACCGCACAGTCTACGATGTCTACTTGCATGAAAAATAAGCACTGTCTACGATGTCTACTTGCAGAAAAATAAGTACTGTCTACGATGTCTACTTGCAGAAAATAAGCACTGTCTACGATGTCTACTTGCAGAAAAATAAGCACTGTCTACGATGTCTACTTGCAGAAAAATAAACACTGTCTACGATATCTACTTGCAGAAAAATAAGCAGTGTCTACGATGTCTACTGCATAAAAAATAAGCACTGTATACGATGTCTACTGCATGAAAATAAACACTGTCTACGGTCGGATCACACATCCTTGGTACTTCTCATTCCCGACTCAACAATTTATAATAGAGTATAAAAATCACATAACCAATGGCCAATCAATAAAATATAGTAAAGATCAATATCAAAATGCAGACAATAAACTGTACTCGACTGAGGTCCTCTGCTGGTGAAATCGACAGTCTGAACTACACAATGTGCCACAACAGTCAAAACCCGTACAACAGTCCCCGGAAGCTGAAATAAATATTACCAATATTCTCAGAATAGTCAAATTAGCTAGAATTATCTGTCCTTAAGTCTAATTCTGGACACAGGGGCAAAAAGGTAATTTTGGGCCAAAATGGTGTCCGCCATTGGATCCGCTTTGCACCGAAAAGCGTGTCAGGGTCAACGGTCTCTAAAATCGTCAAACTATATGTCTACGAATCCAATTTTCTGATACAAATCCAACAGCATATCCAGAGTTGGATTCCGACGGGCCGTGCACAAAATCGTCCGTTGAATTGGATCATGAGGCCCGCAAAACGGCGATCCAATCAACTGTCTCAGAATTGGACTAAACTTGGCATACAAGACCAGAAAAATGATACGGTCCTGTTGGCACAAGTTTTGCCTCGATCTGACGAGTGTACACAAAGTAATTGAGAAATTTGCACAGAGGTCGATGCGGTGAATTTCGACGGATACGCATCAAATTCGTCGCGCACACGCGACCAATTTGAATTCCGTCAAAGCCCACATGTCCACGAAGACATTACGCACCTTTCGATGCTTACGGTTCGTGACCACGTCGCCCGAATTGGCGGGATGCACATTGGATCGGAATAATTTCTAGTTTTTAAAACAGGTTTTTCATGAACTTTGGGATCCGATTTCTCGGCACGTAGTCGTTGAAATCGACTTTTGCGAATTGGGTTGTGGAGCCCTACATGTTGTCTAAAAGTGTGTTCAAGTAGAATTTTTAGTATGGCATTAGATCGATCGAAATCGATTGGCAAACATGTATGTTTGGACTGTACTCTGTTCTATTTTTATAAGTTTTGCGATGGACTTCGTGTCAATTTTGTGTGCTGGTCGTGCGACTTAATCAAAACCTAATTACTGGGGATCCTAGATGGTTACATGGGCTATCCATACAACTTGACGAAGCCGAAAACCGACGAGTATACACAAAGAAATGAAACCACGAAACGGTACCTCGCGCATATATCTGCTGCTGCTGCCCGTGCAGGTGCGCGCGCACAGCCTCCCTGGCCGCCATCCGGCGGTCCCCCGGCGGCTCTCCGGCGTCGAGATGGCCGCCCATGCAACTGGAGAGGCGCGATCATGGTTAGGGTTTCGAAGTTTCCATCGATTTCCTTCAAGCGTATATATATATATATATATATATATATATATATATATATATATATATATATATATATATATATATATATATATATATATATATATATATATATCGTCATATATATATTAGAGCTCGGGTATTCAGCAGTTGCACACATGAACACTTGGGCCTGGCCCGACTGGGCTCAGCTGGCCTATCGGCTGGGTGTGCTGATGAGCAGGGTCCAGTTGGGCTCGGCTCTGCTGGTTTGGATTTTATTAATTTGTTTGTTTCTCTTTTTCTTTTTCTTATTCTTTTAGTCTAATATATATATATATATATATATATATATATATATATATATATATATATATATATATATATATATATATATATAGATATATATATATATATATATATATATATATATATATATATATATATATACAAACATATACGTATACATATATCATATACATTTATATATACACACATATGCATATATTTATAATAATATAAATATATATATACAAATACACATATACACCTAAATACATATATATATATATATATATATATATATATATATATATATATATATATATATATATATATATATATATATATATATATATATAAAATATATATATATATATATATATATATATATATATATATATATATATATATATATATATATATATATATATATACTCTTACACACATATAATATATATTTATTTATATATATATACATGTACACATTTATAATATATATTTATATATATATATATATATATATATATATATATATATATATATATATATATATATATATATAAAAATATATATATATATATATATATATATATATATATATATATATATATATATATATACACTCATACACACATATATATCTTTATTTACACACATATATTTATATATATACCTCATATATATATATATATATATATATATATATATATATATATATATATATATATATATATATATATATATATATATATAATATAAAATATATATATATAATATATATATATATATTCACATATAAAAAATACTCAACTAACCAATATAATAATATCTAATATTAATAAAAATATTTATTTAATCACCACTAATTAATAAAATAATAATAAAAATAATTAAATTGTGGTTTGGTGAATCCATACTATTCACCTTTATCCAGGTCCAAAAAATTGTACAAATATTGTAAATCAATATTTAATAATAAAAATACCTATTTTGTGTACAATTATTCAAACAATTAAAAATACACATCATTACCTAATATAATTTAGAAAGTATTTGTACACACAAAAATATGCCTACATGGTCGTCTTTGGTCTCACTACATACCTACAAAGGTTTTTATTCGGTTCGGAACAGTTTAGGCTAAGTTGGCACAATCGGGTCATCGAAAATCAACATATCAAATTAATAAATAAATAATTCATCGGTAGGGGTTAAGTCTCAACTTAGCCTGATTTTCCTAATTAGGGTATCACTATGGCTCAGTCTTCCCTGGCATGGCCAATACACTAGTCAAGGCACGCCATTGCACTATCCGTGCCATGATTCCTAGTCGTCTGGTACTACAAAACTCAATTATGGTTAAAGTCACATACCGTAATAATTAACTAAATAATTATTTATAAAAAATTTAAAATTACCATTTAAATCAAATAAATAATATAAAAAAATAATTCAATAATTTTCGAGAAGTGGAGCTACATAAGTTATTACCATTATATTAATTATTATTGTTTTTATTATATGAAAACATTATATTTTCTAAAATTATTTTGTAACAAATACTATATTTGGCTTCGGTCCTACAATTACATTTCAAATTGGGTATTTGGCCTAAAAATGATTTTCTAGGATTTTTAAATGCTTATCTAGATTTTAAGTATATTTCCTAAATATTTTACTAGTAAAAATTTAGTAAATAACTATGAGAATTTTGTGATTTGAGCATTATGGCCTAGACAACGTTCTACAGCCGACACTGCAGCGTAGGCTGGACTTGCTCACGCACTCGCAACCAAAAAAGCAGGTACGGATCGTGACAGTAATGCTACTATATCGAGGAAGTCGAAGAAGCAGATCCATGGATAGTGGTACTGTATCGAAGAAGCAGACCTTTATCTCACTATGGAATCTGAGTTCTATTGACTACAGTGGATGAAGTAAAATTGCTTCGAGTATGAAGCAGAACGGCTTCGATATCTCTGGAAGGATCTTTTTGTGGTTGGTATGCATATCCGGCTGATGTCGATGTACGGTGACAACTGGATACGATCTTTCTGCGGTTGGCACACAAATTCGGGTGATGTCGATGTATTGCAACAACCAGGTGGCTGCAGCAGTGGTACTCTTCAATAGCAAAAAAATGACTGCGCGATTAAGGCACAATGCAGTAAATGATCTCATTAAGAGAGGAGTCATTATCGTGGTGGATGTTCAGTGCCAGGAGAATATGGCGGATCCGTTCACCAAAGGTCTCAAGCACCAACTGGTCAAGGACTGTCACGACCCGCACCCTAGAGTAAGGGCACGAGACGTGGGTACGTCCAGCCTACGCCGTAGTGTCGGCGGTAGAACGTTGTCCTAGGTCACAACATCTAACAGTTTAAGGTAATAACAGTTATACTCCCCGAATGGGGGTGACATAACAGAATACAGCCTCAATCACATATAAGGTAGAGCATGATAAAAGATAGATAGATAGATAAGAACAGAATAAATCCACAGAGAAAATAATCCAGATAAAGTCTAAGATAAATACATATCCAGTAATATCTCATGAATAAACTCCCAGTATATACAATAATGTATCAATGAGAAGATAAGGTGAGAGTCTAAGCTAGCAGTCTAGACCACTGGTGGTAGATCCTCTACTGCAAGTGGGTCCAAGTCACAAGTGTCTAAAGTTGCACCATAGTGGGTAGACACCAGAGCCTCATTATTCACTGTAAAATTTTCAACAGGTCCAGTCAGGACGGGAGCAAGTACAGTACATCTCAACAAATCATAACAGGTTAGGAAATATAAACATGCTAGAGAGTAAGATACAAGAAACTGAAGAAATAATATGATAAAAAAGGAAGACTATAAATAAATAGCTACCGTATATAGAGAACTAACAGTGACTAGTGATTCAGAGCATAAGATGGTTATGTAAATGATACGATATTGTATACGAGTAATCTACAGAGGTTTGTACACGAGTAATCTACATGATTGAATACATAACCACTTCTACTCCCCCGCCCCAATCAATACACAAGGATCTAGCCAAGTTATCTTATTGTACACGAAGGTCATGTGAATACATGATTATACACGATTCACACGTTTCGTACACGAATGTCACGAATACAAGGAGTACATGATGCTCACGATAAAGTACACGAACACGAATACCTGATGTATCCGCTAAGGGGATAACATCGCACAATAAGATCCATATAGTACTAATCCGTATTTCTAACATGTCAGCATCATGTAAAGTAATCTAAAGTAGGAAATATAATCCTAAACAAGATATGAAATGATTAGAGAATGTACTCGCCTGTATCCTGAGAATCTGAAGGATATCTACTGTCCGAGGAGTGGTGTCTGGCTCCTATTTAGAACAGTATAAGTCACAAAAAGTCCAGAATGGTAATAAGATGCACTACAATGCATTCTATATGAATCTAGGTCAATCTAGGCCAAAGTCAACTCTTGGTCAACTCTGGTCAACCCTAGAAGTCAAACTAGGTCAACCAAGTCAAACCTAAGTCAACCAAGTCTATACTAGTCTAACTAGTCTATTCTAGGTCTAACAAGACTAAACAAGTCTAATCTAGACTCTATACTAGGCATTCAAGCCACCCATAGGCTATAGGCTATACCATGTCTATGAACCAAACCATACTCACATAACACAAGTCAAAATATATATAATATATAATACACTCTAATATAGAGATACATTATGTACATGCCACATACCTATATATATATATATATATATATATATATATATATATATATATATATATATATATATATATATATATATTATACAAGCTTAAACTATATACCATATACATGTAATGTGTGTGTGTCATGAGTGGCACTTGTGTGTGTGATATGGTATGAGGGTGTGTGTTAGGCTTGAGGGTGTCACATGAAAGTGTGTATGTTTTAAGATATCTGAAAACAGTGAGGGAAACATGTGTGTGTGTAGAGAGTTTTAGGGTGTGAGTGTGTGTGAGACACTTGTGTACAATGCTTTTGAATCAGTGAAGTGTTCATGTGTTATGCAAAACAGTGAGCTAACAAGTGTCCAATAGAACACAGGAATAAGTGAGCTATAAGAAAGTAGCAAACAGTGCTAACTAACAATGTATGAACCTGTGTATACAGGAAAACATAAATTGTAAACTGTGCACTAGGTGAGTGATAGGCAAATGGAAAAACAGGGAATAATTTGTGTTGCCAGTGTCTAGGAAACAGGGAAATACATGTGTGTGGGCAATGAAAACAGGGAATGACAGTACATGAAAACAAATCAGTTGATATATGTGACCAATCTAGATAAAGAAGGATTCAATCCTTCAAATTCAACATAAGACACTAATACTTATATGAGAATTCACATTAACAGGTCATTCAATTTAGTTTAAGAAGTAGGAAAGTAACCAATTCTCAGTGAGCTAACATATGAAATCAGTCATTTACAAAACAGTGAAACCATTTGCAGTGAGCAGGAATGAAACCAAGTTTAAATTAGGAATGGAAGGTTCAGGATTTAACAGTAGCTAACCATGGTGAAAACTGGGAAATATCAACAGTTGAAGGTTACCCATATATCTATAACTCAATTCAGTTTCAGTTTAAAATAGAAAAGGAAACAACTCTCAGTTTTCTGCATTCCCAAACCCAACACAAAGTCTAATTTCCCATTCACACATCATAAAGCCTAATCGAATTGAAATACTTAGCTAACATGAACAACCAATCATGTGGGAGACAATTAACCAGTGAAAACATCAATAAAATAGGGAATTAAAAGTGTTTAGGAAATAAAAAACCAGTGTATCAGTCCTATGTATCATAGTATTAGTAATGTATATCAGTTAACATGAATTTAGCCCCATTCGATTTCAAATCCCATATCAAAATCTAAACTAACATGTAAATTAATTCTAACAAATGTCTTACATCATATTTAGGATCTAATTGACAATTAAAATCACTAATTAAAACATTAAAACTGAAATTAGACAGAGAACCCAAAACAGTGCACTGATATACACAGTGCATTCCCCATGCACGCGCGATATCGTATCCGACACGACACGAGAGGTCGTGTAACTTGACACACGTGGTGTCAGTGGATGGCCCATCGTGTTTGTCAAGTATCACGTGTCCTAGTGGCGTGTCCTGCACGTAAAAGACCCCGAGCATCAGGGGAGCTACAGTGCCCGCACTACAACAAAAATACCCTTTAATGACGGCTAAAAACCGTCATTAATAACTAACCATGACGCTTTTTTTCTTAATCCAAGCGTTATGAAATCGGGTGTTATAAATGTTTTTCAAAGCGTTATAGATAAATCGTCCGAAAACGTCATTAATAGATTGAATTTCTACTACGTTCTATTTCAAAGCGTTATGGATAGTTATGTAAAAACGTTATGAATATTTAATATGGTTGGAAGTCAGGACATTTTCAAAGTGTTATGATTGGGCATTTGTATAACATTTATAACGCTCTATACTGCATATTATACATTCCAAGCCCTGCTCAATTCAATTCGAAAACAACCACTTAATTTGAACCATATTCACAACTAAACATTAAATGTAACATTAATCTCCATTTCATTATCTCAAAATAGGGTACATTCTATTGTCTCAAAATAGAGTACACTTTAGCTATCATTCCACATTTCTCAGGCCATATATATACATCTTCACAAAAATCTATAGATCAGTATCCAATATAGCTAGTACACTTTACATCAAAACTATCCACATATCCCACACCATAACATACAACTTAGTCACATGAAGGCCTGTATCCACAGCACATGGGCCCTGCAAAAGATAAAACAAGGTAGGTTTAATAAATGTGATATAATGATGTATATATATATGTAACTATAGGATCTTGAATGATGTATAAGTCCTGATTAAAAACACACATTAAGATCATAATTCAACATATGTTGTTGGAAACTGTTGTGTGGAGTTTCTGTCAGATTCATCTTATGAATATATAATATAACTATCAGAAAGAAGTTGGCTAAGGCCTGAGGCTATTGCCTGCAGGTAGGACAAGTGGCAGCAGGCCAGGCCAAAGCAGTAGGCTACATTAGCAGCAGCAGGGGACTCATTCCCCTCTTTTCAGCTTGACCTGTTGTAGGCAAGTGGCATCAGATGTTGGCTAAGGCCACTAATGCTGCAGATGTTGGGCTAAGGCTTGAGGCTATTGCCTACAGGTAGGGCAAGTGGCAGCAGGCTATGCCAAAGCAGTAGGCTACATTAGAAGTAGTAGGGGACTCATTCCCCCCTCCAGCTTGACCTGCTGTAGGCTCTTGGCCATAGGCCTACGCAAGCAGTGAGCCAGTGCCAGTTAATGAGTATTTGTTTTATGTTAGAGTATGACAGGTATGCAAGACCTGGGAACAAATTTAGGTCAACAACATACACATATGGACAGGTACAGGCAATCTAGGAAACTTAGTGTACCCTTAGAGTATCAATGGTCGAATTGGACAGGTAGGGTATCAGAGATCTCTGCACATGAGGCAGACAAAGAACTGGGGCACAGCCTTGGGAATTACATGTGTAAGGGATTAGGAGGCCATGCATAAGTGATTCATCCATAAGCTGCTTTGTGTGTCAAGTTGGTATAAGTGTCAATGACATGTATATATAGGCATGTGTTTCGCCATGTGTGTCGTATTAGAGGGGTGTTCCAGAACTGAGAATCTATGTTGAGTTTGTTTATAGTTTTAAAAAAATGATGGAACTGAGAATCTATGTTGAGGTTGTTTGTAATTTTAAAAAATGATGGTTTACATTACAAGAATCAAAATGAGAATCCATGCAATTGAGAAAGATGCAAAGAGAAAGATGCAAATAGTAGATAATACGAGCCAAACTTAGCGTCATTTGTCAACAGGTGGATGATAATACAAAAATATTTTATATAAGAAATTCCCAAAAGATTCCTAAACCACTTGATCATACAAGAGATGCATAAACAACACATGAAACATTTCCAGTTCCTTTATATAAGAAATTCCCAAAAGATGCCTAAACCACTTGATCATACAAGAAATGCATAAACAGCACATGAAACATTTTATCTTTTGTTATTAACTTAAATATGAATTGAAGTATTATTCTTATCCATAGCAGCAAAGTAGAAGAAATATGGGAAAAGCTTATGTTATTTGTGTCACGACCCGCTCCCAATTTTGGGATACGAGTACGTGGCCAAGTCCAGCCTACGCTGCAGCATCGGCGGTAGTACGCTGTCTATAATAACAATGGTCTACAACAAGCACAATACGCATATATATCATCCACAACTAAGCCAACAAAAATTACTAAAATATCCAATAGTCTCAATATTATAAATATGAAAAATCTACTACAACTCAGAAAGTCTCGGGAACAAACCCGGATAACAGAAAATAAAATAGACAACTAACTCAATAACTATAACTACTAACTAATACGAATCTATAAGGAAGAAAATATGTTAATTCGTATCAGTGCTGGAACCGGGTACGCCAGTGACATCATGGTCGCCAACATACTCACCGTAGACCTCGGGGTAAATCTCTTCGTCTAAAGCTGAAAAATAGTTATCCAGTCAGGATTGGAGCAAGATCACCATAACACTACATTACACAATATAGTATACAAGCATGAAGGAAAGATAAAGGGAATTTAACTGAAGATAAGTATAGGCATGGCATTGTATGATAAGAAAGAACATTTGAGACATGATAACAATATGAAGGTAGACTTTTACATACCACTAAGACATGATGACAATAAGAAGGTAGACTTGACGAAAGAAGAACAATAGACGATAGAGCAACAATAATTAAGTCACGTGTACTGTGTGTTTTAGAATACCAACTTTCAGCATGTAGACGGCTTGGGATATCCGTCAGTCATACGTGTGGTGCATGATTGATATTATGCAATCAATGTATAGGGGGTCTGTATTCAATTTGTTGACCACATGCTTACTTGTTGTATCCCCCGCCCGACTCTCTCACAATATATGTCCACTATAATAAACATTAGCAATACGATAAACTGTAAACAATAGGGACAATGAGTAAGGCATGAACATGTATGTACATCCAATCGATTCTAACTCTCGTGCACAATAGTAATCATGAACAATGACAATCATGAACCATAAGGGAGTAATAGTGAAAAGACGACACGAAGATACATGCAGTATAAAATAAAGAAAATGTAGGTCATAGTGATACTTGCCTACTCTGATAGATGAATAAGTCAAAAGTCAAGACGTCGTAGCCCGATCTACCCCGACACAAAAATAATCACAAGTTAGATCAACGATTCCCACTCTAAAAATTCTAGAAAGTGGCTAATGGGTTAAATCAATTAATACTATTCTAATTCTAGAATAAATTATCTAAAATCCTATTTTAACCTATTTAATTCTGAAATAACAATCTACATACAAATATTTGGCCAAAAAATTTTACGGTTCCAAATTTGGGACTCGTGGCACGCAAACCGAGACATACTGTTGACAAATTAGTCAAACATTATGAATTCAAAGTTTGAGTGTGCAACATGATAGATTTCAGCGTCATGAGTGCACTGGAATTGACTGTGCCGCAAAATCACGACTTGGTCAAAAGTTATCGCCATTATGGCTAACTATGACCAAATTGATGAACCGTTGACCAAATCTGACTTCTATGAATAAAATAAAATAATAGATGAAACTCTAAATTTCTGGACAAATTATATGTTGTAGAGCTTGGTGTCATCTTTCCAAAACTTCAAACGGATCACAAAACGGAGTTCGAGATCGCTCGAAATCTCGAAAACCGTGCGACGTGTTAATTTTTGGACAAGCGACACTCAAATAATTATTCAGAAATTCGGGATCAAAATTACAGAAATTAAAATATATATTCAGAAACCTAACCTCGATACGCTTCTAACAAAAAAAAACGGCGCGCAAAAAGGACGTCTGGATCAACGGCAATCGCTCCGCGAAGTCGTAGATCCCAATCAAACTCTCCCACTAAAAGCTGTTGAATTTCTAGGGTTTCGGAAACCTATATATATATATATATATATATATATATATATATATATATATATATATATATATATATATATATATATATATATATATATATATATATATATATATATATTTTATATATATATATATATATATATATATATATATATATATATATATATATATATATATATATATATTAAGTCGGTGGCTAAGTCGGCTGAGCGGCTGGGCGAGGACACGTGGCAGCATCTGCTGCCTCCCGCCCAGATCCAACGGGTGTGGATAGGCCGGCTTGGGTTGGCGGCTCCGAGTTGAACTCGGATTACAAAAATGGCTCGGAGACCGAGCTCCACTCCACCCGCGCTGACGGGTGGGCCCGCCACGTGCGCTCGAGCGGCTGACGGGTGGGCCCCCCGCTCGGCTGACTGGGTATATTTTAGAAAATAGGTTTTTTTTAATTACAGAAAAATAAATAAAAAATCAAGAAAAATCCTAAAAATTCCAAATAAACCCCAGAAAATTCCTAAAAATTCCTAGAAAAATATAGAAAATATTTTAAGGGTTCTAGAGCCCAAATAAATTATTTGACCTCAAAAATACCCTCGGATGCTCTCACAGTAAATCCTAGAAGCTTAGAAGATTAATAGAATCATATATAAAATTCTCTAAAAATCTCCATAAAATCCTGAAAATTCTAAAATGGAGAGATAAAATACTAGGGACTATCTAGGGGCCCCAGAGACTATATACAACCTAATTTCCTTATATCTAACCTATAGGCTTAGGCAAAAATCTTACGATCCCAAATCAACATCCTAGTAAATAATTAATTTTAACTAAAATAAAATAAATAAAAAAATCTCCAAAATAGAAAATAAATTCTAGGAACCCAAATGCTACAAACTATCCCCCTTAAAAGATTTTTGTCCTCAAAAATCAAAACATTACAAATAGCATAGCATAATACCTAACTCTTACGAGCAATAATTTCTTAAGCTAAGTCACGGAGAGATAATGGCTAGGAACATAAGGGAACTGATCGATAATAATCCTACTACAAACTAACTAAGTATGCATAACAACTAAAACTAAGGAAGGCTTTCAAAGAAACATATTTAAGTTACCTATGTCTTGGGATTGAGTCAAAGCCACAAATGCTTGTCCTTGACGTTGTGCTCCTCCAGATTGCTGTTGTGAAACTGGCTTATGAACTGGTGCTACGGGGCATTCTCGCACTTGGTGGTCTGGTGCTCCACAAAGGAGGCAAAGTCCTAACCTCTTCCAACAATGGTCCCACTTGTGTCCTTCTCTTCCACAATAATTACACTTAGGCTTGGGTGGGATAGGCTGTTGTTGTGGCTTTGGAGGATGATGTTGATGCTGGATTTGAAGGGTCTTCTGAGAATTACTAGGATATTTTGATGATTCTTGTGGACTACCATCTCTACCTCTCTTTTGGGAAGCTACTTTCTGCCTTAGGATAGATTCTTGACGCCTAGCTGCATTCAAGATAGCTGTATAGGATGTTGGGTCTATTGACGCGGTTAAACTCTGCAACTTGTAATTCAGCCCAGAATAGAACTTCTTCGCCTTCTCTTCTTCCGTAGATACAAGAGTAGGAGCAAAACGACTCAAGCGACTAAATTCTGCATTATATTCGTCCACTGTCATGCTCCCTTGCTCTAGTCGTATGAATTGATCCCGCAGCTCCTTTCGAACAGTGGTGGAGAAGAACATGGTATTGAAGAGGTCCGTAAACTCTTCCCATAACACATTCTTGCCCAACCGTCTTTCTTGTGCTGCCCACCAATGATGTGCATTGTCCTTGAGCTGCAACTTCACTGCTTTTATCCATTTCTCCGGTGGCAGCTCCGACGCCTCTAGTAGTGTCTCTATCTCTACTAGCCAGTTGGTGACTTCTATAGGTTTCTCTGAGCCAGTAAATGGAGGTGGGTTCATCTTGCAAAACCCATCAATAGTACCCACACGATCTTGTCGTGTTTCTACGCTCCTCTCCAGGACATTTACATGTCTCTGCTGAGTCTCCATCATGCCCTGGAGTAACGTAAGGAGATGAGCTCCATCCACAGTTACTCCTTAGGTTGGGGCTGTTGGTGGTGGTGGTGGAAGATCCTCAACACTAACCCTATCTTGTTGATGGTTAGAAGGCTCTACGAACTCGGTACTCTCTGCTGTTGATCCCTCAGGTTCGGGAGTAGCAAAAGGGTTAGCTACCCTTTTCCCCTTACGGATCGCACTGCGCCTTGTCTCAACCATTGCGAACTAAAAGGAAAGAAAGGATATGGTTAGAACGGTAGATGCAAACATATCGAAGAAATCATGGACGGAATCAAGCAGGATACAAATTAGGAGACAATAAGATCCTAAGATAAAATAGACTCATAAGGTTAGAAGTCCTATTTTGTGGATGATATAACCTCCTAACTTTAACTCTATTCGCAGGCTCGCAGTAGTACAACTAACTTAAGCACTACCACGAGTTTGCAGTCTTTTGCAAAATTGGACCTGCATGGGCCACCATAAAAACTTGTCACGACCCGCTCCCAAATTTGGGATACGAGTACGTGGTCAAGTCCAGCCTATGCTGCAGCATCGGAGGTAGTATGCTGTCTATGATAACAATGGTCCACAACAAGCACAACACGCATATATATCATCCACAACTAAGCCAACAAAAATCACTAAAATATCTAATAGTCTCAATATTATAAATATGAAAAATCTACTACAACTCAGAAAGTCTCGGGAACAAACCCGGATGACAGAAAATAAAATAGACAACTAACTCCATAACTATAACTACTAACTAATGCAAATCCATAAGGAAGAAAATATGTTAATTCGCATCAGTGCTGGAACCGGGTACGCCAGTGACGTTATGGTCGCCAACATACTCACCGTAGACCTCGGGGCAAATCTCTTCGTCTAAAGCTGAAAAATAGTTATCCAGTCAGGATTGGAGCAAGATCACCATAACACTACATTACACAATATAGTATACAAGCATGAAGGAAAGACAAAGGGAATTTAACTGAAGATAAGTATAGGCATGGCATTGTATGATAAGAAAGTACATTTGAGATGTGATAACAATATGAAGGTAGACTTTGACATACTACTAAGACAAGATGACAATAAGAAGGTAGACTTGACGAAAGAAGAACAATAGACAATAGAGCAACAATAATTAAGTCACGTGTACTGTGTGTTTTAGAATACCAACTTTCAGCATGTAGACGGCTTGGGATATCCGTCAGTCATACGTGTGGTGCATGACTGATATTATGTAATCAATGTATAGGGGGTCTGTATTCAATTCGTTGACCACATGCTTACTTGTTGTATTCCTCCGCCCGACTCTCTCACAATACATGTCCACTACAATAAACATTAGCAATACGATAAACTGTAAACAATAGGGACAATGAGTAAGGCATGAACATGTATGTACATCTAATCGATTCTAACTCTCGTGCACAATAGTAATCATGAATAATGACAATCATGAACCATAAGGGAGTAATAGTGAAAAGACGACACGAAGATACATGCAGTATAAAATAAAGGAAACATAGGTCATAGTGATACTTGTCTGCTCTGATAGATGAATAAGTCAAAAGACGTCGTAGCCCGATCTACCCCGACACAAAAATAATCACAAGTTAGATCAACGATTCCCACTCTAAAAATCCTAGAAAGTGGCTAATGGGTTAAATCAAATAATACTATTCTAATTCTGGAATAAATCATCTAAAATCCTATTTTAACCTATTTAATTCTGAAATAACAATCTACATACAAATATTTGGCCAAAGAATTTTACGGTTCCAAATTTGGGACTCGTGGCACGCAAACCGAGACATATTGTTGACTAATTAGTCAAACATTATGAATTCAAAGTTTGAGTGTGCAACATGATAGATTTCAGCGTCATGAGTGTACTGAAATCGACAATCACGACTTGGTCAAAAGTTATCGCCATTATGGCTAACTATGACCAAATCGATGAACCGTTGACCAAATCTGACTTCTATGAATAAAATAAAATACTAGATGAAACTCTAAATTTCTGAAAATATTATATGTTGTAGAGCTTGGTGTCAGCTTTCCAAAACTTCAAACGGATCGCAAAACGGAGTTCGGGATCGCTCGAAATCTCGAAAACCGTACGACGTGTTGATTTTTGGACAACCGACACTCAAATAATTATTCAGAAATTCGAGATAAAAATTACAGAAATTAAAATATATATTCAGAAACCTAACCTCGATACGCTTCTAACAAAAAAACGGCGCACGAAAAGGACGTCTGGATCAACGGCAATCGCTCCGCGAAGTCGAAGATCCCAATCAAACTCTCCCACTAAAAGCTGCTGAATTTCTAGGGTTTCAGAAACCTATATATATATATATATATATATATATATATATATATATATATATATATATATATATATATATATATATATTAAGTCGGTGGCTAAGTCGGCTGAACGGCTGGGCGGGGACACGTGGCAGCATCTGCTGCCTCCCGCCCAGATCCAATGGGTGTGGATAGGTCGGCTTGGGTTGGCGGCTCCGAGTTGAACTCGGATTACAAAAATGGCTCGGAGACCGAGCTCCACTCCACCAGCGCTGACGGGTGGGCTGCCACATGCGCCCGAGCGGCTGACGGGTGGCCCCCCCCCCCCCCCCCCCCCCCCCCCGCTCGGCTGACTGGGTATATTTTAGAAAATAGTTTTTTTTTAATTACAGAAAAATAAATAAAAAATAAAAAAAAATCCTAAAAATTCCAAATAAATCCCAAAAATTTCCTAAAAATTCCTAGAAAAATATAGAAAATATTTTAAGGGTTCTAGAGCCCAAATAAATTATTTGACCTCAAAAATACCCTCGGGTGCTCTCACAGTAAATCCTAGAAGCTTAGAAGATTAATAAAATCATATATAAAATTCTCTAAAAATCTCCATAAAATCTTGAAAATTCTAAAATGGTGAGATAAAACACTAGGGACTATCTAGGGGCCCCAGAGACTATATACAACCTAATTTCCTTATATCTAACCTATAGGCTTAGGCAAAAATCTTACGATCCCAAATCAACATCCTAGTAAATAATTGATTTTAACTAAAATAAAAATAAAAAAATCTCCAAAATAGAAAATAAATTCTAGGAACCCAAATGCTACAATTTGATTGAAAATCAAAGCTGTGATTGATGTTTCAAAATCCACAATAAATCCACAAACCCTAACAAATCCATAACCAAAAATTGATGTTCGACAAACAGAACAGAGGGTAGGACTATCAGTCATAGTTTAGTGAGTGTCTTGACAGTGTCTTGAGTGTATTGTGTCCATGTAACACTAGGGTGTCTCGTATTAGTAATGGAAATGAGTGAATTGAGTACCTTGACCCTCATGTATCCATATGATTGGCAACAAATTCGATGAATTCGCATCGGACATCATCTAGTTCTTCCTGCGTGTATGTTGATTTTCCAGCCAATTTTTTTAGCTAAAAAGTCAAAAAATAGTTACATTAGTCTGTATAATTTTAGAAAAGTAATTAAGAATTAAATTAATGAACAACTTACCTTTGACTCAATAGTAGGAGAGGGTTCTTCCATGAGATCCCGCATATATTTCATAACAAAATATCCGCATTCATAACCTCCAGGTTGTTTCGGGACCTACATGAAGATATTATTTGTAAGAGAATATAATGTCCATGGTTATAATAAGTCATATATTAGTTTGATTACCTTGGGTAATTTTTAAGTAGGACTTCTATTTGATCTTTTACCACCAATATATGTTGTGTTGAGGCCACTATTAGAAAATAATTGTATATACTAACATCAGAATATACACACACAATATTAAAATATTAACAATAATATTAATAATTTCACTTACGTATTGAAAAACAACTTAATATCTCTTCTCGGTTTAAAACACAGCGAGTCCAACCAGTAAACATTAAAGGTAGAGAGGTCAACAACAATTAGAATCCAATGCTTCCTACATTAAAGGGAACATGAATGGAATAAAGCACATTAGTTATTGGATAGGAAATAAAAATCTTGCTACTTGATTAAAACTTCTTACTCCTTATAGATGAATGGAATGAAGCAAATTTGGGTTTTCTTAGCCTCTTGGAGCCTTTCTCTAACCAGATTGCTTATTGCAGGCCCGGATGCATTACTCATAGGAGAAGGGTTAAACATTATCAAAAGCTTCCGAGAGTTTGGAAAATTTTCAAACAAAAACCTAAAGCCAAAAGAATAGTTAAATATGGTGTCAATCTCAAAATCAAAATTTCAGAATATAAATTTCATATTTCTTACCTCATGTGGGCAACAACAGGATTCACATCTAGCCATTGCATCCTACATAACTCCAGCAGAACGATTTTAGAAAGATAACAAGATGGATTAAAGATTCCGAACATTCCTTCCTCCAATGGTATATTAAGGTGAGGGTCGGTATCCTTAATGGTTTCTACCATCTCTCCGAAAGTGTCAATTATCTTCCTACTACAGCGAGCAACCTTCAAAGGTTGAACATTGTCAGATTCAATTGGTTTAGTACTTACCTGTTGCATATTGAATTTTTTTCAACAATTTCATAAAAGATATTGACACTAGCATTAAATAATATTACCTGAAGACCACCAACAATAAACTCTTTGGGCCAAGCTACCACAGACCCAATTGCATCTTTAACAACTTCCATTTCTCCATGAAGTGGCACGGGAAGGCTCACAGTAGGTTGAAGGGCTTTCATAATTGAAACCCTAACATTATGTTCTCCTAATTCAACATTATGAATTTTCTCATTTGGTCCACACCCTTCAAAGACAATTCACTCGGCAACAATATTTTCTTTTGTGCCCACTGCTAGCTTACATTTGGTTTCCTAAACAAAATAAGAAACAGTTATTTCTCGATATAATTACTACATGTTATAATTAAGTTGTTGAATAAAGATTATGTATTGAATATGTGAACATACCATGCCAATGTCTGATGTAGGATAAGTTATGAATTTTTGCTCGCTTAACTTTTTTTTTCTGTTTCAGCTTTTCAAAGAAGATAAAAGATAAAAAAGCATATTAGAATAAACATATTAGACAAAAATAGAAGAAGAAAAGCTTATTAGACGAAATGGAACTAACTGTAATAAGCATTACCTTAGAACTATACGATGGACTCTTGTTTCCAAGAGACTCGTGTTCATTCTTACGAGACATTATATATTTCCTATTACTACTTCCTTTGGTATTGGAAGCAACCTTCTCAGATGTTTGTGAAGCTCCTTGGGCTTGAACTTCTTTTAGCATGATCTCCAATTCTTGTCTCCATTTACGCTCCTTTTCCAATTGGGACTTGAGCAGTTTATTTTATTTTTCATTCCCCGTTTTGGAAGCTTGAAATAGGTCTTTGGTGTCGGTCCTAATCCCAAACCCCGAATACGTCCCGAATGCTTGGGAGTGCCCAACGCCAAGGTTAGAATATCCGAAGCTCCTTCGGTCACCAAACTCCCATATTCCTTTTGTTTGATGTATTCCTCCTATAAAAAGTATAAGGTTTTAGAAATATAAGCATATTGATAAGCAGGATTCCTCTTAATAGACTGGACGATATATACTCACCACTTTCATAACTACGTCCTTGGTCCCATCGTCAATAAATGTACCGTCCTTACGAACTCGTGCTTTTGTCCAAAAAAAACTTCTGTCATCTATATATTGTTCCCCCAACTGTCATCGCTGTTTTGAAAGAAAAAACCACGTTATAATAATATATATGTCCACATGTAAATCATGTTAACTGATATAAATATGCATTACCAGCTCCTCTTTAAGACTGGCATATCCCTTCCTGCTTAAACGATGAGGAAACTTGCCCTTGGCTCTCCGTGCACTTTGCACTTTGCTCCTTGCTCATTTTCTTATGATTACAACACATGAAGGTAGAGAAGAAATAAGATATATATAATAGGGACTTAGTCATCCTTGTTATGCATAAAAAAATAATTTTGACAAGTTAATCTTAAAATTTGCAGACAGTCTGCTTTTGACGAATTCCTTCCACACAGGTTGTTTCAAGATCCCCGAGTACATTGGTGGAGGGTGCTTGAGAAGCTCACGATTGCCCTCATTCGGATAAATCCAATGCTTCGTGAGTTGACCTTTGAATGCCCTCCAACTCCGAGCCATGGATGCTAACACAAAGGCTTGACTATTTGGATCCAAGTCAAATTTGGCCTACAACAGAAAATAAATATTCAGCATCTATACATGAGTGCATAACATAGTGCATAACATGTAAAGCATTCCAGTCTGAATAAGTTCAGACTTGAATTCAAGCATTCAATGGTGTACTGAACAAGTAAATTCAAGTCTGAACTTAGTTCAGGAAAAAGTTCACTTATCTGAATAAGTTCAGACTTGAATTCAAGCATTCAATGATGTCCAGACCTGAGCTCTCTATGTACAGGCAATGCATATATGCAAGACCAAATTAACAACATCTAAAGCTCAGGAAAAACACATTATCAAAAGCAGACAATGCATATATGTGCAGGCAATGCATATATGGTATTTAGATAGGTTATTTTTACTAAGGACTGTGTGTGAATGTGTGTCATGTGTGTGAGTGTGTCCTGTGTGTGAGCGTGTCCTGTGTCCTGTGTGAGTGTGTGTGAGTGTGTGTCCTGTGTGTGAGTGTGTGTGAGTGTCCTGTGTCCTGTATGTGAGTGTGTGTCCTGTGTGTGAGTGTGTGTCCTATATGTGTGTGTCCTGTGTGTGAGTGTGAGTGACAGTGTGTTTAGAGATAACAGTGTGACATTTGAAATTCTCAGGAACAAACATTGCATATATTAACAGCCTTGCATTCTCAGGAACAAACGTTGCATAGTTAATTCAATGTCAAGAAACATGGCATACAAAGGAACATTCAAACTGAAATTTTCAGGAACACACATTATTTTTACCTGAATAGCAGTCCATAAGCTCCTTTAAACTAATTCTGGCACTTTATGCCAATTTGGATAAGTTATTTTTACTAAGGACTTTACTGTGATGCCGCAGTAAGTTGCCAAATTAATTTTCCCTTCACCAATTGGTTGCCCAACATCGTTATAAATGATCTTTGTCCTCTCTTCATCATCTTTGATTTTGCTGACTTTTTTGGATTTTTATGCCCCTCTACCTTTGTTCCGGCTACAATTTTGTTCTCCGGAATCCTCACTGTGCTTTGTAGCCTGTAACAAATAAATGGCATAATTATATTCATATTAATCTTGCTAAAATGTGCTTGAAATAGCATGAAACATAAAATATGCTTGAAAATTGAGATACAACTAACAAAATCTGAGATTAAGAAGATCAAACCTGATAATTCTAATAAAATCTGAGATACACCCATTCTCAGGTTTGATATAAGTAACAAAATCTGAGATTAAGAATACCAGTTAACAATATAAAAGTAAACCCAACCACAGTTTTGATATATAAAACCCTATTCTCAGGTTTTTCAAGCCAACTCAGTTTAAACATTCAAATCAATTCTATTCTCAGGTTCAATTTGAATCTCAGTTCAATCTAAACTCAGTTCATATTAAGACAATTCTAGATCAAAATAGACTACAGTTTCTCCCATATACTCTGAGATAAAAATAGACTACAGTTTTGAGAAAAAAACACATATTAAGACAATAAAGATGAGGGATTTCCATGAAACAGTTCTCAAAATAGAGTCACTAGAGTAATTTTCACTTGCAGCAACATTTCAGACTTGCAGCAACATTTCTTTAAACAATTCACTTGCAGCAACATTTCAACAAGAAGATTTGGATTGTGCAATCCAAGTTCCCTCGCAATCTTCACGTAAATAGGTCGAGGGTGATTCATCAACAACATCAAATGACTCAAAATCCGGTACTTTATTACAAGTTTCATCTGTAACAAAACAATCGACTCCCTCGTCATCATTGTCTTCATCATAATAAGTCCTTTGTGGAGCCGATAAAACGATTGACCAATTTTCATCCAATTGATCAGGAACATAAAATACTTGCTTTACTTGAGAGGGCAAAACAAAAGAGTCAGACTTGTGGCCAACTCTACCAAGCTCGACCAATGTAAAACCAAGTTCATCCACCTTAACACCATTCTTGCTGTCAACCCAATCACACTTGAAGACGGGAATCCGGAAAAAGAAATAGTCTAGCAACCAAGTCTCTTTGATAACACCGTAAAATGTCATATCTGAGATGATGGGATTGTTGTCCTTTGTGCTAGCAACTTGAAAAGTCTTTGCCACTAGAGTCACTCCACTGTTTTGCTTGACTCGTACGTCGTCACGATCTTTCGTTTGATAGTGACACCCATTAATTGCATAACCTGGGAACTTAGTCACGTGATGTCGAGGTCCTTGAGCTATCCATTTTAATTCATCAGAGACATTGCTAGTTGGGTCTTCTTGTGCAGCCTCAACCTGTTATTTTTTTCCTAAGTTAAATATTTTATTTTCACTAAGTAGAGCATAAAATATAGTAGCTTAATCAATACCCTTGATCGTAACCAACTAATAAAGCTGCGATTGTGCTCATCTTCTAACCATTTTGCACTTTTCACTCTACGAGGGTGCAGCTTTTTCAAGTAAGCCTCATGCTCCCTATCAAGTAATAAGTAGAATTTTGTTAATAACAAAGCGAAATATAAAAAAAGATGTGCTTGGTCCAAAAATAAAACTAAGTAAAGAGTAATATAGACATCTTTACTCGATATAAGGTTGAACATCATTTGTGTTGTGCAACACATAAAGATGTGCTTGGTCTAAAGATAAGCGATCAACTTCACAGATATTTCCTTTTCCTATAGGTTTTTCCCCATTCTTCGTAGAAGGAACTCCAATGGCCGGTTGTTCTTCTAGATGTTCTGAACAAAACTCAATGGCTTCCTCTGCGATATAGCATTGTGCAATACACCCTTCAGGACGATTCTTATTTCTCACATAACCCTTTATCACACCCATAAACCTATAATGAACAAATGATAAAGATAAAAATGATTACACAAACATCAATCATGTTACTACATAATGAAAACTAAAGTTCAGACTAGACCAACCTCTCTGGTGGGTACATCCATCGGAAGAAAACCGGACCGCCAAGTTCGACCTCCCTGACAAGGTGCACCATTAGATGTACCAGTATGTCAAAGAATGATGGTGGAAAATATTTTTCCAATAAGCACAATATGATCACAAGATTATTTTGGATATCTTGCAATTTTTGTACATTCACGACTTTGGCACAAAGGGCATTAAAGAAGAAACATACTCGTATAATAGCACATCTCACATGCTTTGGCAACACACCACGTATTGCAATAGGAAGTAGTTGTTGCATTAGAACATGACAATCATGGGATTTGAGACCATATAACTTTAGATCTTCCATTGAGACATTACATCTAAAATTCGAAGAGTAACCATCTGGGACCTTAAGGTTATGCAAAGTTTGACACACTATTCTTTTTTCTTGCCTCGATAAAGAATAACATGCAGCTGGAAGATAAATCCCATTTTTCTTATTGTGAGGTGCCAATTCTTTCCTTAAGCCCATCTCTACAATATCTTTGCGACTATTGATCCCATCTTTTGTTTTTCCATGAATATTTAATAGGGTCCCAATGATACTATTGCAGACATTCTTCTCAATGTGCATGACATCCAAGTTATGTCTAATAGGAAGGTATCTCCAATACTCTAGCTCAAAAAAATGGATTTCTTCTTCCAACAACTTGTAACTTTGTCTTTTTGTACTTCTTTTTTTCTCTTCTTTGGTGTCAATTTCTTTTGCCCTTCTGCTTCCTTCTTCTTCTTTGAAGTCTTCTTCTCTGATATCTTTTTCTGGAACATCTTTTTTTTCTCCAAGAAACGGGAATCCCTGCAACCTTTATTAATATTTGTTCCCCACTTAATGGTTCAGGATGAGTTCCGAACTCTTTGTCACCATTAAATGCCTTTCTTTGTGATCGAAAAGAATGGTTATGTGGCAAATACCTTCTGTGACCAGTATAAATGTTCTTGTTGCAATGTTTCGATCTATCTGAATAAGTATTTTTGTTGCATATTGGACAAGCAAAATATCCTTTCACACAATAACCAGACAAGTTGCCATATGCAGGAAAATCGTTAACAGTCCATAACAATACAGTTCTTAATGTAAAAGATTCTTGCCGATAGGCGTCGTAAGTCACAACTCCATCCTTCCACAGCAATTGGAGATCCTCAATCAATGATGCTAAGTAAACATCTATGTCATTTCCAAGTTATTGGGGGCCTGATATCAACAATGTCAACAATGTGAACTTTCTCTTCATACACAACCAAGGTGGTAAATTATAAGTATTTAGCATTACAGGCCAATAACTGTACCTACTACTGAGTGAACTAAATGGATTAATCCCATCGGCTGAAAGAGAGAATCGAAGGTTTCTTGCTTCTGCGGCAAACTCTGGAAATTTATCATCAATTGTCTTCCACGTCGGTGAATCTGCGGGATGACGCAATTGGCCATCAACTTTCCTTCCGTCTACATGCCATGTCAAATTCTTTGATGTTTGTACCGATCGAAACCACCTTTTAAAGCGTAAAATGGGTGGAAAGTAACATAGAACTTTAGCTGGGATGCCCTTCTTTTGCTCTTCTTGACTTTGTTCAGACATATTCTTCTTTACCTTATATCTCGACGTTCCACACGTAGGACATGAGGTTGCATTTTCATAACCTTTTCTATAGAGTATGCAATCATTCGGATATGCATGTATTCTCTTATATCCCATTCCAAATATTGAGAAGCAACGCTTAGCCTCCCTAGTAGTTACAGGCAAATCATTCTCTCCCGAAAGCATGTCGGCGAACAATTTCAACACATCTAAAAAGCTTTTATCACTCCAACCACTCTTGGCCTTGATACTAAAAAGCTTCTGTTACGCTCCAGAACCAGAATACTGGAGAGCGGGGGAATGACTCAGCCAGCTACGTATTATGGGTAGAGGAATACCGTATAATACGATCAATGATGTCTAATAAGACGAGGAGGTGCATACTACATAAGAGTCTCACTATGGTCAATTCACATCTATTGTCTCAATCATTCAAACAAGTAGCAAAAATGGAGAACATGTAAGATAAAGCAATAAGGCGTCCCAAACGCCCAGTCAAAATGTTCTTGATATCTGGCTTTACAAAACACAGCCAGATGATGTAGCAAGTATACACAATTGTTATCATCTGCAGCCTGACTTAGTTACAATTATGCAAAAGTAGGTACAAGAAAATTCGACTAACATGTCGGTGCCAAACGGTAAGTATAAAGTAAATAACAAAAAACGAAACGGAGAAGTAAGGAACCCACTCGAGTCCTCCTGCGATCATCCCTCTAGTATTGACCATCATGGAGGTAGAAGTAAGCTGGATCCTCGGGGACTGGCTTGTCACCCTCACTTTTCCATGTTAGGGATAAAATGGTAATTTTTCTTTTATATTATTTTTGGGAATTTTATTTCATAATATTAATATTTAATTATTATAGGAGGGGTTCGAATTTTATCGCATTCTGAATTAATTCGGGACCCCGGGGAATTTGACTTGAGTCGTAATTAGCAGTGTTATTTAACCAGGCCCACCATACTTAAATTTTAGGATTAGGAGTTTGGACTAATCCACTATGAGTATCTAAGCTTAATTATGATTTTATTTAATTTTAGCAATTTCCAAAACCAATTTTGGATTAATTTAGCATGTAAGTAGTGCAGGGAAAACTGTAATTACAAGTGCCCCCCACATTTCCCTCCCATGGCGGCCCATATAGGTCAACCCCCTCCACCTCTTTACTTCAC